>CM076575.1:1085901027-1086600916 GCA_034641835.2 Pinus albicaulis
AGCACAGTTTTACTCCTAACTGCATGTGAATATGGCATGATGAGTGGTTTCCCAACCACTTGCTTGCTACCCCAATCTTCTCACTTTCTTGGAGAAGGTGTATGATGTATGGTGCAAATTGAGCACACCTTGAATAAGATATCATCTCCCCAAGATATCCTAGGGAGTGGCCATCATCAATACTGCTTATGGCCTCAAGTAGACCATGAAGTCTAGAAGAAAGAGTGCCCCCTCTTGGAGAAATTCCCTGCACATGAATGGTCAGGAAATACAAATACATAGTAAATGAATCATGATGTGCATAAATACAATATTTACCATGTACTTGGTTTAAGCTAGTAAGGTGGCTCATAGATGGGCCTCCTCTCAATCCTAATGAGAAAGGAAGTGGTTGTGATAACTCTACCAAAGAGTTATGTCTCTCCTCATACTCCAAACGATCCATGCATCTCCTCATATGATGGTGCATCTCCTCTTTGAAGCCTTCCCAAATGAATCCCTCTAGGGTAGTACGGTATGCTCTTATAAAACCAGTGGGTTTGGAGAGAAAACCATCATATGTTGCACCTAGTAGTTTCTCCTTGAGCGTAGAAGATCTAGTTGATAAGGTCCTACTCTGAAAATATATGGCCCCATCTCTCACTACATATCTCCCATCAGATAACTAGCCATCAAGCACTCTGCATGAAAAGAGATCGTTGGAGTATTCCACTAACATTTGGGATCTCTAATAAAGGTCAATACTCAATAATGACAACATTGTTGGTCTATCATGTAAAGCACCTGTCATGTTGTTACTCTCTTCTTTGACATCTCCCATGCCAAATTCATACACCAGGATGTTGCAATCTTGCCTCTACTGCTTCTCTTGCAGCTGCTCATGCTCTAGTGAAGGTGGAAGTTTTTGGTAGCTAGCCTTCCATGGGAAGCTATCACCAATCAAAAAATTTCTGAGTTTGGCCAATGCAAGCATGAGTGGCCCCCAACCTCTACCATATGTGAAAGATCCTTCCCAATGTGGAAGTATCTTATGTTTCTCCAAAGCCATGGAGTGGTCTCCTTGCACTGTGATGGTGCCATCCATCCCTGGAACATCTTCTCTTAGCGCAAGATGTTTGGTGAGAGTGGGTAATACTGATATTGGGAGAATTTCTCCCTCCTCCTTGAGCCTACGCAGACTCTCTACACTGTTTCAAGTCCTACCAAGGTTCTTACCCCTCCGGGATCAATGAGTGGTGCAACCAGATGTGGAGCATCTCCCATCAAATCCTGATTTGGTGGTCTCCTAGGTGGAATGCCTCCATGTAATGAGACATCAATGTCAATATTATATTGCATATATGAGTTGACTTCTTGGTCCTTGATCTCACTGCACAATTCAGTCTGCCTCTTTTTTGCATCAAACTTATGAAACAGATAGGGGTGTGTGCTCCAAATCACCTGATGTTGGCCATCCTCCCTATCTTCTCCTTTCATTTACAAGGTTTCAAAATATATCAATGTTGGAACTTCTTGCAAGGGTACAAGAATTCCTCTCATGGGAGCAATTTCTCCATCTCCCTCTCCATGAGGTACTAGATCTGCTCCTGATGTGATAGCGTTGTTACTACTTGCTTTCTCTTCTCCTTAATCATGAATGGAGGCTACATCATCATCATTAAGAGGCTCTTTTTCTTGATCCTCTTTTGAAAAACAGATCTCCATATATTTCTTTTGAGAATAAATCTCTTCTTGAAGTGGGGATCTTGCCTCTAGCAAGGCATTCTGCAAGTTTTTAATCCCCTCAATAGGATTCTGGAATGGATTTGGGTTTATGGATCCTTCCAACTCATGCAAAGGTTTTTTTTGTTTAGGCTTGGCTAGCTCAAACAAGGATGTTTCAAAATGTTTTGCATCACATCTTTTCACTAACCACCTAGTGAACTTTGCATAAGTAGATACATTTACATGATTCAAGGAAGAAGTTTCATAAAACCACCAGGCATAAGCCTTACCTTCAAGATTTAGCACTGCTACTCTAATGGCTTCATCTTCTGAAACTTGGTGCTGCTGCAAATAGGTGTCTAGCTCCTTCACCCAAGCCCTAGTTGTGCATTTAGGTGATCCATCAAAAGTAGGTAGGAAGAATCTACCCAAATCATGCTGCTTGCACCTCTTGCTTCTATTGTGATTGCTAAGTCTTATATTCTCCTTGATCTTGCAAAAACCTAGGAAGTTTAGATGATCTTGAACCTATGAGATTGAGATTCATACTCTTGAAGATAGTCACCAAGAGTCTCCTCCTTTGGTACATCTCCTTCTTCCATCTCTCTTGCTATGAATGTAGACATAGTAGAGCATTGTAGATCTGATTGTGTGGCTAAATGCTCAAACCCATAATATGAAGAACCAGAGCTTTCTTCATGTGAAAATCTTTTTTAGGGATCTTCATGTCTTTCCCTCCTCATTCCCTTGATTTCTCTGTTAAGCTCATGCATAGTTTGGAGAATAAGCTTTGAAAAATCCTTTCCCTCCATTTCTCCAAATAATGGAGACTTGCCTTTGTCTCTTCTGTAAGAAGCTTCTTCTTCTTTTGATAACATAGATGCAATGTCTTCACGGGCTGAGCCAATATTATGCTCTGAAACCACTGTAATATTCCCAAATGGGGAAAGCAACAATATAGCTCACAATAATGGAAATAGCAGAAAATTTCAACACATTACATATGGGCCAAAAGATAGATCCATGTTATTAAATATAACAACAAAAAAATGTATACAATATATTGGAGAATAAACCCCTCAAGCTAGGCAAGAGAAGCCTCCATCAATCAAAAGCACCAATACATGAGATGCAGCTACTACACAAAATGTCTAAAGCAAGTACAACACAGTTTTAATGGCTAATACTGCAGCTGGAAAATGTAGATGAATGGATCTGATAATACAATGCTCATACAAGGCAAAAAATGGAGATCTATGTTCCCATACACATTTCCTAGATAACCCAGAAAGGGTTTCTGGAAATACACCAAATACAAATGGTGAATCTAAAGCCCTAGGGCTGAAGAATCACTACAAATGAAGCACATAGAAGAGGTGGCTGAAACTAATGTAGATCTGAATGACACTCCTCCAATAGACTCTTTCAATGAAGGGTTGATCCCTTCATTGAAGATCTAGCCTGCCAAATATGGTACTGAACCCTCCTTTGGATCTTCTCACTAAAATAACACAGTTAGGGAGTAATACTACACTGTAGAAGATGATGCTTCCTTGGCCTAATGCCAAAATATCACATGAAGCACAGGGACCTTCCTTACTAATCTCCCAATGGAAGGAAAGCTTCCTCCACTGAAGACAAGATCAGAAATGGCCCAAAGGAATCCTCCACTGCTGCACCCTACAACTCAGCACATATCTAAACAGAATCTTTGTTGTAGAAGAAAGTTGTAGCTTGGCCAAATGCTGTAATGTAGAAATAATGCTCAAGTACTTCTCCTGAGTAGGCAATCAAAGTCCCCCGGGGATGAAGGTGGGATTTCCGCTCGGAAACATCCTTGTGCTAAATAGCACTACAATATTAGCTAAACAGATAAAGAGAGCCAAAAGTCTTAATAGACCACAATCAGATAATAATCCAAAAACATATCAACAATGGATTCCATCCCCTTCCTTATATTCTTGGTGAGCTTCCTCACCCTTGGCCCCACTCATTAAATGCACTACTTCCATGCGAAGGATCTCCCTCCAAAACTGTGTTGTCCCTCATTGAATGTCCAGTACTTCCATACCATCGTTGTTGATTTGGTCAAAGTTGACCCAGTCCACATGCTTCATCCCTTTTTCACACATAGGGAGCTTTATCCAACACTTTTGATGCCCTCCATTCACATTTGGAGTGGTTTTATTCCTATTAATGAGATTTATGGGTCTCCCTACCCTCTTATTATTCTAACTAAGAAGCAAAATCAAAATTTAATATTCCAATTAGCTGCATGCTAGTTTAGGAATATTACAGTGGTGGGGTCAACCCTTTAATTATTTGAATGGCATGTCAAACCAGGACATGCCCTCCTTTGTCCCTATGGGCCCACTTCATTGAACTTTATGCACTCACCCACCACTTGGAGGAAATAAGGAAATCAGAGAACTCGGGAATCAAGTGAGCCAATAGTTTGGTCATATTCTCTTCCTCCATGAAGAAATTCAACGACAAAAAAGTAAAAATAAGGTAATTAGACGAAGAAATGGATTGGTTTTGACGCAATTATGCTGATATGCATGCTCAAATAAATGTGTACGTGGATCACATCACAACCAACATTACTCCAGATGGACCCTCAGGTAAAATTTCAAATGACCTGCCAAGTTAATCCATGACTACACAATGCAAATGTGTCGTGGTATGTGGGCAATTTCGTAGAATTTATAGTTGTTGCAATTTTGTCTCATGTGTGAACAGGGTAGGAAAGTAGAATTAGGTTTTTAATCTCCATTAAAGATGCATTTTGAAGTGATAACATATCTACATTACTTGTAAAAATCGTCAGTTCTCTTGTTGCGTTTTGGGCGTAGACTTAATGAAAAGCCTACTCATCCTTGTTAAAAAAACAAAATATAGTAGAGATTTTTTAAAATTTGAGTTTAAGTTATTTAATTTGTATAATTCGATTTCCCTAGGGGTTTTTAGGGTGTTGAATCCATTTATGCATTAAAAAATATGTTTTAAACAACAAAAAATAACAATTTTGCTTAAAATTGTATCATTTGATTTTAGTGGAAAAGGTAATTTTAAAGTTAGCATATATAGTGGAAAAGACCATTTTAAATTTAGCATATATATATATAGGGAAGGAGATGCTCGACATTGTCACTCCGCCCAGCTAGTCGGCTTGTACACATTAGTTGATTTTTTTTTCAATTTATTTATTTATATTTTTTTAATTAAATTTTTTATTTTTTATTTTTCCACTTTTCTTTGTTTATTTATTTCCTTCTATTTATTAAAAAAACAAATTGTAACCTTGGTAGTGCTTCCTTTTTCATTAATAAAACAACAAGTTACAACCATTTTAGAGATGGTTAGGTGTCCACAACTTGCCCTAAGGGAAACCAACTCTGTTGGCCACCTAACACCATAGTATGCTGTCCAAAAACAAAATGTTTTAAGTCTTTTTATCCAAGCTATATAGGACTGAATTGCTTTGCATTTCCTAAAAACTATATGCCTAATGGAAAGACTATCTATATATTGAAATTTAAAAGCTTCTCACATAATTTTGAAGAGAAAACACAAACTACACAGAGAGACCAACAATCAAACTATTCTTCTCCATCAGCAGACGTGGAATCCACCAGATTTGAGTCCTTTGTAGTGGAACCCGGGAGTTATGCCTGAGGGAGGATGCAAGATAGATGATTTTCAATTCGCCAAAGGCGCCCATCATGTTTCTGCATCTGAAACTAAATCTTCTGGAAGTCCAGTTTGTAGTCAAGAAAGTCCTGCGTTGTTGCTTCCATGCTCACATAAATCTTCTCTAAGTCCTTTCCCAATATGCCTTTTATATACCCATATAATTAAAGGGTCTTCTTGAACTGAATGACGCGAGCACGGGTATGCCCAAGATCTGACACTAAGGTTCGTCAGTCCTCCACATCAATCTCCATCGTACCCATCTACCAGTTTAGATCAGCTTCCCATTCATCGATTAATTTCCTCATTTCCTCAATAGTTTCCTCAAGGTAAGTAGTAGCAACATCGTTTATAGTGTTGGTTGTAGGCTTTCTGCCCCTTGGTTTGTTTCCAGACATGCTGGGCTGCCCAGCCGGCGTGGTGCCCTTGTTTTTCCTGCCATGGCCCCTCGGGGCAAGGCTTATAGTTCTGGTTGCCACCTAAGCCATGTCTTCAACCTTACATTTTACGGAGATGAGAGACACTATAGAAAAATTTCTCACAAGAGGAAGACCGAACCAAGAGCTTCTCAACATCTAGATGTCGTTACCGTCCTGCCCACCTATCATAATATCAACAGAAAACCATAATTCTGGAAAGAAGACCTGGGCTTCCTTCCTTTCTTCCCAATGTTTGTGAACAACAACACTCGACTTGAACAAAGAGCCCATCACCATATGAAAAGACCAACAATCATCGCAGACCGAAGTTTTACAGAGATCATACTAGGTTTCCGAACATCGTATCGAACCTTATTCCCAAAACGCAAACGCAACATGGCAAAAATCCAAGGGAGAAGGTCGAGGGGGTAGTGTCCTCAGAACCCATAAAAAGGCAGCCCATGAGAAATTCTCCCCCCTTACACCAAAATATAAACCATCAACCTATCCCAACTGGGCTCAGAGGCACAAAATTCATAAGCAAAAGACTGAGCAAACTGTCCCCGAATCCATGTCGGGTCCGGCCATACCATAATAGAGACCGTGGGGTCGATTACATAGGTTTAACCCTGGTATAACCCCATTCTAGACACGAAAATACCAAACAAAACTTAAAGAGATACAATTCTAGGAAAATTGTCATGGTTTAACAAACATATGGGCGCATGGAACACCGGGACGACATTCATACCCTTAAACCCCAGTAGTTCCAAACCAAGCATACCCAATTCCCTTAATCAGGAAATCCACTGCATGGAAGAAAGGGAGGAATCGCAAGTCACACATCAGTTATCGAGCGCTAATAGTTGTTGAGAGCCCACCTTCACTGAATTCCTTAACAGATCGTGGCACCATGCACCATTCACCAGCCCGCTGCTACCCAGAACCAGGCACTCACCACTATCGCACAACATGCATGCATCCAAATTCCAATGTCATAACTTGATACCTGTGCCACCACTAGTGGGGGTATTTACTACCTTCATGCATGAAGCCTCCACGCCATCCTCACTAAGCATGTGGAGGGTGGTGGGCTTGTACTTCAAGGCGCCCTTCATTGAATGGGACTAATGCAACTAGGATCTAGCTCGCACCCCGAGGGGGGCCTTTCTATTTATTTATTTATTTTCTTTTATTAAAAAACAAAATTCAATGTTTTTAAATTAAAATAAAAATAATATACATTTTTTACTTTTTCTCTAAAATTATTTTGATTTTTTTTTCATATTGTATGATTTTTTTTAAAATATAAATACAATTGGGTTTTTTTTTTTTTTTTTTCAAATTATTTTTGTTTAATTTTGTTTTTAAAATGGCTTTAAAAGCTGTGTTTTTTTAATTTGTTTTTTTTTAAATAAATTTTTCATGTTTATAATTTTAAATTTTAAATTTTTTGCACTTTCATTTTTTAAAAGTGTTTTTCATGTTTTTTTTGTACATTAATGATGATTTTATAGACCGTAGTTAAAAAAAATATTGCAATTTTAGTGCCCCATTGAAAAGGAATCAAGTTTTATTAGGCTAAGATTTCAAAAGAGCTACATTGTAGCCTTTAAATAAATAAATAAATAAAAATAATTACTCTTGGTAGAATGACTCTTTGACTTAGGTGTTGATTTTTAATTTTTTTTAGTCATGATATCTGATTTATAATGTCATTGTAGAAAAATAAGAAAGTTTTAAGGGTTTTTTGTATTCATGATATTTGGTTTTAATTCCATGGTTGAAAATTGTCAAAATTTTAAGGTTTTTTGGAGTTATGCTCTTTGATCTTTAATGTCATTTTGAAAATTGTTGTAATTTTAACCCTAAAAAAGGGTGACGCAACATTCCCACTTTTTAATTTCATGGTACCTTTTTAATGTTTTTTGCACGAAAATAGGGGTTGCTTAGGCTAGACTTCTCATTTTGAGTTTATAATTCTCGTTAAGTTGGTAAATTTATTATTTGTGTTTGATGGTTTTAATGGCTCCACACTATGTCTGTCACAATCGCCCTCCGAATAGCTACACTTGTGTCAAAGTCATTACAAGAGAGGCTGATCAACTCTTCCATAAGTAGCCTCCCTAGTGGTGAAGAAGAAATTAAAGCTTATTGGGGCCAAGTTCAATAATGAATGTGGTTCTCAGGGGGTTGAGGAATTGAGGATCAAGGTGGCATAACTCCTTCTAGATGTCAGAATGAGTTACACTCATGGTACTACACATTTAAAAATATTGAGCTGTATTGGCACATGATGCTAATGGTGGTCCATGTTTGCATTGATTATGAGATAGAAAGGGCAGAGATGACTTATTGAATGGCTAGGGTGAAGAAGTAGGGCTACATTCTTCTAGCCCTTTACAAGTGGATGACAAAAAAATAGGGTGGTGTCCTAGAAATTAAGCCTGGTTGGGCATGGAACTCAAGACAACCAAATTGACCTTTCTGCTAATGCTTTGGGTTGCTCTGCTTTCCTGCAAGTTTAATGCTCTAGTTGAATGACTAGTTTGTCTTAAGCCCCATCTTTTATTTTTCTGATTTATGTCATTATATTAGGTTAGAGGATACAAGGATCTGGGTTTTCTAGGTCACATGGATGAGTCCAACGGTTAAGTGGCGAAGTTTGGTCTCACAGGTATCACGTTCCAATACTTGGCAAAACTATGTATGCCTTAAAGCTGCTCCAAATACAATTTCTTCAGTTGAAAAAAAAAACCTTGATTTTCTCAAATAAAACCACTCTTTAAATATATATAATATGTCTTATAATTAAATTAAAAATGCTTTAATAACCTAATTTCCCAATATATTAACTTCACAAAACTAATTTGCCTCTCTAGATAATAATCTTTCTCAAAACAACTTTAATTATCAAATTAACGTACTTTATACATTTCTAAACTTCTTACTTTAAAATATTATATATATAAAATAACAAATAAACAAGTTATACATCATCATAACCGTATTACTTTGAATATTTGTAATCAATCATTACCTTTCCTTTCCAGAATGATGTGCAATTCCTTTCCCTTCCCCTTGAAACTTGCAACACGCATTTCTATTGCTACTTCAATTTCGCTTTAAAATATCACATAATTGAACTCCAGCTAACAAACTCAATCCTCTAAGCATCTTGAGAGTGTCACATAGTTGAATTCTTACCCATAAAAACAAACTTAACAAATTCGAATCTTCAACATATCTGAAAAATACTTATTATAATGGAACCGTGTGAAATATTATGATTGACATAATTATTTGTTAATGAGAATCTTCATAATATTTAATAAATATTTTTGGATTTTAGATTGTTAACATGTTTCCTTACTATTCAAAAAACAAACTCTTATCCAAACCCAAAAAAATTAAAACATACTCTAAACCCATATTAAATAATAAAATACTCATAATTAAACCAAATTACATTAACCTTTGTGTTAGTTGTTATGATATTATTGAAGTTATATATAAGTTGACTAAAATTTTGTCTTATCCTCTCATACTTATTAATTTAAAAATCATTGAAATATTGAATAATTATTATGATAACTTTTTAAAATGCTAATATTGATCATTTTTATTTTATTATGAATATAAAAATATAATTATTTAAAATGGTGAAGCAAACTTACGGTTAAACCAAATTAATAAACAATTTTTCGGTATTATCTTGTAATATTTAATAACTTAAAAAATCAATCAAATATAAAAAATTATTATGATAATTATTTAAATGGTGATGTAGTTGTTAAGATTTTGGTAGATATTCATACTTAAATTGACTAAAATATTTATAGCATTCTTTAATACTTATTTAATTATAAAGCCATTAAAATGTTAAATAAGTATTATGATAATCATTTTAAATGGTAATATTCATCATATTTTTAATTTATTATGAAATATAAAAATATAATTATTTATAATCGTAATGTATAATAATTTTAATTTATTATCTAAGATAACAGTGAATAAAAAGGATATATATGATATCATAAATTTGTCCTATCATGACTTTGTATTATTTATATTATTTATAGAATATTTAATTAATTGATGTCATATAATATTTTTAATCAGTGATTTATATTATTTAAAATATTTAGATTGAATTAAAATATAAATAAATTTGGTTTTTTAGTTAAATAAAATTTCATTTTTTATATATTTAATTTTAATAATTTAAATTGTTTTAATTTTAGATGAGGTAATTAGGAAGGCTTTATGAGCTTTATTTTTTATATTTAATTTTAATAATTTAATTGTTCTAAATTTAGATGAGGTAATTATGAAGGCAATATGAAGTGAAGGTGATGTAGTTGCTATCACCTTAAGTATTAGTTGAGAGATATGTGTCGACCAATACTGGTGATGGGTGTATGTGTTTTGTATTAAGTATATATCTATACAATAGGTTAATGACATTAAACATCGATTAGTCTCTTCTAGTGTGTGATGTGAGATTACAAGGTCGGTGTTTGGATACAAGAAATTTCTCAAAGCCCTCTCACTTTGTTTCATGATGATTGTTGCTCTTAACTTTTATCTACTAAGCTTGAGTCTCGTGTATTCTTCGCTCTTCTTTATTGTTGTTTTGGTAGTTAGATTTGTCATTTGTAATTAGGTTCCCTAGTGGCATTGTGATTGACTTATGAGTGGTTTGGGTGAAGAAAGCTTACATCCATACACCCAATGCTAGTCTCCATTTGTATCTTTGCATCCTCTTCCCCTAGTATCAAATTATGTTTCAGAAATCACCCAGATCGATGTATTTTCTATTGTCTTGGAGCAACTTCACTTGGTGGTCTTCGGTTAGGTGTGGTGGTATTATTGGTTTTTGGGCTTAGTTTCATAGAGAGTACTAGCTAGGGGTGTATATTCTGGTGTTTTTCTTCGGCCTCAAACAATGGTGGGCAACAGGCTGTGGTGGTATCATGCACTCTCTCATAAGGTTTCAAATCATGTAGTTGATGGATAGGTAGCTTATGGTGTTTGGGACTAGCTGCAAGGAGATTGGTTGCAGTGCACTTAGGTTTAGAGGAAATTTTAGTTTGGGTTTTGTTGACAATGCTAGAAATCTGTCAACCAAGGGGGTCTCCCCAATGAAAAGTCTCAATCAAACTTCGCATTGTTTGGTGTGGGAGCCCTTCCAGAAATAATGCCCGACTAGCATATGTTCGTAGAGAGTTGTCTTGGCTATGAGGGATAGCACAAGAGATTATTGTACATGTATTTTCAGATGAACAAGTGAGTATACCTTGCGGAATGTTTAGTTATAGAATGTATCAAAGTTCTTCTACCAAAGGGGAAATAAGAGTGATCCTTTAAAAGAAGAGAAATAGTACTAATCTAGTAAATATACACAAGCATATGCATCTGAATGAATCGTTGATCAACTAGAGAAGTAGTTCACATAGAAGCAACGATTGTTAAAATAGATACAACACACCTTCAACAAGATAAGTACCAAAGCCACTAAAATAGTTCAATTTCCTTAGTACAGACGAAAACAACATGCATCACAAACATTCAAAGAGTAGTCTTACAATATTTATGACATACGCATGAAAGTGTGTTGTCTCAATGAGCATTGAAAATTAAGCAAAAGTTCCAAGGTACATCAATACAGTGAACACTACTAGCTCCAATAGTGGAGCGTTAGAGCAACCATTTGCTCCTCCAAAATAACTACCTTCCTCTCTAATGCCCGGTAGGAGGAGCCAAGGTGAAAAGTCCTTTATATGAGTTATGAGGGGGTATATATCACAAATGGGGTGACTCTTCACCTCTCTTGTGACTCTTGGACTCCCTTATGACCCTTTGACTTCCATATGACCTTTTTAAAAAGAGAATCCATACAGGTGAATTAAATTTCAGAAATAGAGGAATAACCTGTTCAGAGTTTTAGTAACCCAACATTTCGGACTTCTTAAGTGAGTCCATCTTTAGGGATAAACGAAAAATTTTCTTTGAGAAGATTTGTAAGGATTAGGGCAAGGAAATAATTATATATATAGTAATTAGTGAGGAGAAATTTTATCATCGTTTGGAAGAAACAAGAAATTTTTATTCATTAAATTTAAATAATTAAGAGATATAATTAATGAGGGGAGTTTATTGAAATATAATATTAATATGATTATTTAAAACATTTTTTTAACCCTAAAATTTTTAAAAACTATGAAATTATTAAATTAAAAAGCTATATTATAAGTTAAGTTAGAAATTAAGAGAAAATTTAAGTAAATAATTATTACATTAGGATTTATTTTTTGGTTTGATGTCATGAGTGGTATGATTTATTAAGGGTTTCCAAGTATTGTTGATGTTAAGACCATCGTCAATTTCTATGGCCTCCTTGATTTTTCTTTTTAGGTAATAGTTTTCTTTGGAGACAAGTTTGGCATCTTCCATCCGGATGTAGTGTAAGGATGCGAAAGCATGTTATGCCAAAGCTGATTTTGAAGTTCTATTCCTAGATATGTCAGCAACATGATCTTTAAGTCTAATGTTAATGGATCTACTAGTTTCACCAATGTATTCTTTTCCACTGGAACACAGTACAATGTAAACCCCTTTTTTCAGACTAGGTTTTATAGGGTCCTTTGTGGAGTCTACAATATTTATAATAGTATTAAGGGGAGTGAAAGTAATCTTAAAGTTGTGTTTGTTTAGGATTCTGGAAATTTTATGAGTTGTTCCTTTTATGTAAGGTAAAGAGATTTTAGGAATGTCAAAAGTTTTCTTTATGTTATTTTTATTAAGGGTTTGGTAAATGGTTTTGTTGATGATGTTTTTATTATATCCATTATGTTGAAAGACTTGGCGGAGGTGGTTTAGCTCATGATTTAGATGGTGAGAGTCAGAAATTCTGGAAGCCCTAGTAGTTAGGGTTTTAATGATGCCATATTTTTGCTTGGGATGGTGATGAGAGTTAGCGTGAAGATATATTTTAGTGTGAATTTTCTTTCTGTAAACTTTGGTGGTAATTTTTCCATCCTTTTTTGTTAAAGGGATGTCCAGGAGAGGTAATTGGCTACCTTTTCAATTTCATTGGTAAATTTAATGTGACTTGAGAGACAATTAATGTGAGTTAAAAAATCATTTAATTTTGATTTACCATGAGTCCATTTTGTGAAAACATCATCTACATATATTTTCCATTTTTCAGGGGTGAATGGAAAGGATTTGAGGGATTTTTGTTCAAAATGTTCCATGTAGATGTTAGCAATTATAGGAGATAGAGACGAGCCCATGGCTACTCCATGATTTTGTTTATAAATTATTCCTTTCAAATCTGAATAGGTTTTTCCTCTCTTTCTGAAATTCCATATGACCTATTAAATCCTTCATGAACTTTCACATTCTATAGATGACTCTTAGACTTCCACTTTGTATTACATTTATTATATATTGAAATTACAAATTCCACGAATGACCTGGAAAATGATGACTCATATACATCTGACATGGCACCCTAACAAGACATGACATGACATTGATGACATGAATTGCATGATGATGTGGCAATGTCAAGCCATTCTTACCGTTGCTATCTTTGTGTCTTCTAAAATATGGTTCATTTTCTTCTTCTTCCTCCTCCATAAGGCTTGTAGGGAGTCTTCATATAATCTTAATCTCCAGTTGTTTTCGCAATCTGATGTCCCTTTGTCTTTTCCTAATTGATCAACTTGTCTTTGCAGCTACAAAGGTGTCTTAGAGCAAGGTCTCCTTCTTCAACTCCTTCATCATAATATTGTCATAGCATCATATAATACTTGCAACTAATATCCACTCATGATCATAAGACATTAGTCTGATAAAACCCTAGTCTAGCATGCTTCACTGAGCTGGAACCAAGTGTTGGGCTGAGAGACTGGATGAAGGATTGCGAAATTGTGCAGTTTAGGAGGTTAGGGGCCAGGACTGAGCCTTGAGACTGGGCAATGCACAATTCAGGAAGGCCATGGTAAGGCAACTTCACAGTTGAGGGGCTCAAGGAGGCAGGCTTGAGGCTTAAGGTTTCCCACTACGAAGTTCTTGAGGAAAAAATTCCTAGGGCTTGTGCAGTTCAAGGAGTCAAGCTAGAGGCTTGACGATTGATACTGCGCAATGCACAGAAGAAGGTGACTAGAAATCAAGTCTACACAGTTATGGAGCTCAAGTGTCGAGGTTGAGCATTGAGACTACGTAGTGCACAAATCCAGGAGGCAATATCTACACATTACAAAATTCCAATAGGCAAGGTCTAATTCTGAGGGTTGAGACTGTGCAGTGCACAGTTCAAGAAGGCTAAGTGAGGTCAAGCTGATCGAGAAGGAATTTTTTCCATATTTGGCTAAGTGTGGGATTAGTAAGGCCAAAGTGAAAAATGACAAAACTTGAGCATGATAACACACTTAGGATAGTTGAAAACACAACATTGATCACTCAGAACACATGAACAACATAATCCCCTCAATGTGAAGACAATGTGACATCTTTCCCCAAGTGTGACACTAATGGTAGACTTTGCGACGAATGTTGACACTTGGGCGAAAATTCTTGAAACTTTGGGAATGAGAATAATACATGTATAGACGATAAATAAGACTAATTAATACCAAATTTACCCCTTGAACAAACCAAAACTACATTTATGTGATATGTGATGCTTTCCATGCCAAAAGACAACACTTTGGTTTTCTTCCCAACAAGATTGGAACACTTATAGAAAACACATGTAATGACTCTAAATACTTGCAATGACAACATGAAAAGTCAAAGAAGGCTTTGAAATTTGGATGTAGGCCAAAATTTTGGAGGGTGTTGTAACAATGACAACACTTGGTGACACACTGGTTGAATTCCAGCTTCTCTACCTTGGTCTAATATTTCATGCAAGATCTAGTTTGTTAGGAAGTATTGATTATTTTTGTAGATTAATTTGACTTCCCCACTTACCCTATTTATATACATAGTCTCCTTCATCTCTTTCTCATTTGAATACAACCATAAGGCCAACCATATCACAATGTTTTGATTCAGGAGAAGGGTAATGTGATTTGCGATCTTAAGATATTGAAAGCATGATTTTTCATCTCTAGTGTTGCTCTGCTACCAGTAGGCCTAGATAGTAACCTAGCAGAGTAACTACATGAACACAAGAATTGATTCAACAAGTGTGGACAATACCCTAGAAAAGTTACTTGCTTCACCTCCCTATGTAGGAATCCTTTCTCTTATTTCACCCTTTATTTATTTATTTATTTAATAGGAGTGTGCTTTGACACTTATTTATTTCATGGGGTGGAAGAGGGATCCTGAATTATTGAGAACAGAAGAGGTTGTTCCTTCAGAGAAGCATATATAAAACCTCTTATATGAGTTTGATCATTAATATTTTCCCCTTGTCCTTCTCTACTTGATTGGATTAGCATGCAAAACATCGAAACATAAAGAACTGAGCATAGAAATGAGGTTCTTAAAAAAGATACGGGTGTCATGGTTGCACACAAAAATCTCATTACGCAAGGATCATATTTTTCATCAAAACATCATCAACCAAGAGGTATGAACCAAGACGAAGAAGAAGGACTAAAGGTTAGCAAAATGTTGCAATGTCAGAAGGCCCTTTTCTATTTTGCCACATCATCTTTTGAGCCAAAGGGAACATCCTTCATGCAAAGTCTTATTAAAAAAAGCACGAAAGAAGAGACAAGATACACCAAGGGAAAAAAATAAAAGGACAAAGAAAATGGAGGCTAAACCGAAAACACGATTCGAGACAAAAGTAAGAAAACACAAGAAATACTACGGAGAGTGAGTGCATGATGAGTGTGTAATAGAGACTAGTATGCAACTAGACCTACTCCTAACCTAACCAACTAGAAGGTAAAGGTTAGGTATATTGAAATTTACAATGTAAGCATTGTAACTGCGCTCAACCTGCATACACAAATATACAAGTAATTAAAACAAATACAAACCCATTTGCAATAGAAAATATAAGAGATTGAATAGCTTTCACAACAAAATGAAGGTATTGCTTGTCAACAGAAATATTTGTCATAGCCACTCTAATGAACTTGCACTCTGACATTTTTTATGAAAACCATAATAAAACAAACCTCATAAGCTTCTTGTGAATGTATCTTCATCGGTACCATCCTCGTTAGCAAGCATGAGAAAATATCAAAACTTGTTGTTTGTGATGGAGCTTGTTAGGTAAGATTGATCCAATCATTTAATGATTGGATCATGACATTAGAAAAAATCCTCTTGAGAACCTTGAGATTCTTTAAAATATTAATTTTCAATTAAAGTATGGGATCAAGATGAGAATATTGTGAGGGAAAATAAATCTGATTGTGATCATAGGGCTTTCCAAGGTAACGAGGGCCTACCATAGCTATCAACGAGAGTTGAAGTGCCTCAACTACTTGAAAAACATTTGAATAGTGAGATGATAAACCATGAAGATCAAAGGATATAGGACAACTATCATCGAATAGGTTGGTGATAAAACGATCAGTTGAATGATAGTAATCAAGATCGGTATTATGATCAAAAGGACTGATTAAAGCGTAAGATTATCGATTATAAGATAATAACGATAATTTAGTCTGAACAATTTTGCAAATTATCTGAATAATAGAATCATATTCCTCATGTGATGCATGTAATAAATTATTTCCTTGTAAATGGTTACACACTACACTAGCATCGTGATCGTCAAAATAAGTGAAAAGGAATTCCAATATAGAAAACACATGAAACCAGTCAGGATACAATGTGTGAAGAAGAATTTGTTTCGCCAAATAACTCATGCATTCATTAGCACTCAAGAGGATTTCAGGTGAAATGAAGAAAAATATTAGTAGTATTAAATTCATAAGAAAATCCATGAGCTGACTATTATGAAATGCATTTGGTAAATAAGATTTCTTTGGCCAAATATAGTCTTTGAAATTATCAACTTTATAGTTGAATGCTTCTATGAGAGATACACACTCCAAACCCGAGTTAAGTACAAGAGCCTTGCATGCAGATGGATCAACTGAAATATAATATTGAATCCAATCATAATTTGAATCTTGAAAGTTCGAAAGACTATATCTGAAATACCAAACATATTTCGAGAAGGAATTTACATCTAATGAAACCATGAAAAGAAAATAATTTTTCAAGAGTAACCAGATCTGACTTAGTTCAGGGACACTAACAGAGCCACGGGATCCTGAAATAACCATCAACAAAAGTTGAAGTGCCTCAACTTCCTAACAGGTCCCAAAACATTAAAGGATCGTAGAATCACATTTTGAAGATTGAACGAGATCACATGGTGTGAGGATAACTACTTCCATTGATTTCAATAATGCCCCTAATAAGCATATGGTATTCATCTCTATCACTGATTTGATCATATTTTACAACTTCAACAACAAAATTACTCAAGTCAAAAGATTCTTCTGATCACAATTCTAGAGATATATGAATAAGAGAAATTTCATGAGCACGCTGATTTGAAGATTTGTCCTCATGCAAAATAGGAGATGATGAGAGGTGTAAAGAATAATCAATGATTTGATTGTTTACTTTTTCATCATGGATAACCTCACTACCTTCTGTCCATTGAGAATTTAACTCATCAAATGAAGAACTTGAAGAGAATGGAGTATCTTCATCGCAAGTTGATGCATTACAAATGGTAGAACACAAGGGATAGTGAGATGAAGAGGAAGTTTTCATAAGAACAAATTATTTGACCAAATCATATTTTAGATCTAAATATTTCAAATCAAAATATTCTCGAGGAACCGAAAGATTAGCTGGTGCACTTGGGAATTCATCATCGCATACATCAATAGAGTCATCTTCATTAGAATGATTGTTTCCCAAGACTATAGATTGATTAATAAAATTAACTCCATTTGATTGCCTACCAAGATTAGTAGAGTGAAAATCATCCAAGAATGAAGGGACAACATCTTGACACATATGGTTTTGAAAGAGGGAAGAGAGATCAAGAGTGTCCTCACTTTCCTGCTTCTCTACCTGTGTAACATGAGTACCTTGTCCATGATCGCAATTTGAACCAACAAATTGAAAATAAAAAGAGTGTAAAAAAATATTAGGTGGAGCATATTGATTAAGAGGATTGTGATACAAACAGTCATATCATGTAGATGATAGAGGATGATAAATGTCCCTTAAAGAAGTAATGCTTTCAGTGGAACTAGATTCAGGATTGAGTTTAAGAATGCTAGTATCATCTTGAGGAGTGGAAGAATTAGCCTTCACCCTAAGCTCCATGGACCATTCAAATCTTTCCTCCCTCAGATATGGATCATGAGAAATGGATGTTGGTTGAAGAGAAGGATCAACCATTCAATTTTCATATTTCCCAACTTCTACATCGTCACAAGGAGGCACCCACATCGGAACTAGAAAAGGAGGAGGACAAGGAAAAAAGGAATAGTAGGCTCCTCCTCTGAAATTAGAGGTGTCCCATGATTTACAAAATTTGGGGGAGTAGAAATATTGGGGGTTTCGGGTTCACCATGAAAAGAGATATGAACCAGACACTCAAATTTTTTTTTAAACAAATCCCAATCCATATCTTCTTCAGTAAATTCATAACATAGGTGAAAGAATCAATCAGACAACTCCTCAATTGATTGATTAAGCTTCATTCTTAGTTGATTAATTATTTTAAGAACATCGCGATAATCATACCTATAAAATGCTAAATGAAGAGCTCCTTGATCAGGTGTTCAAAAGAATTAATGGAAGTGGGTGATAGGGTATGACACCATCAATTAACTTGACCTTCAAGTATGAGGCATAAAATAATACAAGACACATTTTCACAGTCAATTTCATAGTGCTCATAAAACTTAAGAAAAAGAGATGCATGCTTGGTAATAGATGTATCACCCTCACTATCAAACTTAAATTGAGACAAGTCATCAAATGTTTCTACAGAGATGAAAAGTTTACCATGGGATAGGTTAGAGAAACATCGTGGGATTATTATTTGGGGATGAGCCATTTAAGAGAGAAGATTCAAAACAGACTCAACAGACACAAATTATCATCTAGCCCTTGTTCTAGAGCCATTTGTTAATGGTGTTGGAAATCCATCAACCAAGGGGGTCTCCCTGATGAAAAGTCCCAATCGGAATTCACATCGTTTGGTTTAGGAGGGCCTTTCGGAAATAAGGCCCAAGTGTCATATGTTCTTAGAGATTTTCCTTGGCTACAATGGTTAGCACAAAAGAGTAATGTACATGTACTTTCAGACGAACAAGTGAGTATGCCTTGTGGAATGTTCAGTTGCAGAATGTATCAAGGTTCTTTTGGTGAAATTTGCTGAATAATGATTAATTATCCACCGAGACTATCCTGATCACATACAATTCGAATTTATATGCAACACATAATCTCTTCCACTCAGATCATCACACATGCGGAAATAAAGCAAGCGATAACACATCAAATCATCATACACATTAACACAGTATGTATGGGGAAAGCTTATAGCTGAAAACCCCGCAGCTATTGTGTACATTATAATGGAGAAATCATGTAACAAACTCAGTACAATACTCCTCACAAGTACTCGGTACTTTCTCATGAAGTTACACACAAACTAGCTCAGTTTTGAACAGGTTACTGGTTCAAAACTCACCGCCAATTGCCTTGCCTCTATTGCGCAATCATGGTCTGTCTATATAGAGATCCAAGGTTCGAATCTCCTTGGCTTGACAGCGCAATCATCATGGGAAATTCCTCCAAGTGTGGTGCAAATCTCATGCACAACTGATGTCGCCACTGATAGCTAACTCCACCCTTTCATCTACCTCTTTCAATGGTCTCCACTGAACTGTCCATGCACTGTAGTGAACTGATGTGTTCTTGAGTTGAATAATGAGTTACTAATTAATGAATTAAATAATATTTAATTCACTCCTCTCATAACTAGTTGATTAGCTAGTTAAACTAATCTCAACCAGTTCAACTAAATTAAATCGAACACAACTCCACTAGCTGTCTCATTAACTCCACCAAACTTCTGCCACTGAAGTCCTAACTGAAGTCAACCATGCATGTGCTCACCAAACCCTAGGAATAGCGTAATTCCTCTTTCAGATGCATGAGCCACTTCCAAGGCTCGAACTGAAGTGCTCCAAGAGAGTAAACTGAAGTTTAGAGTCCAAATATTATTAAGGGTAAATAATATTTGACTTCCCTATTTTTAGGATAGGCAGTCTAAAAATAGACTTCGACCTAAATGTCTAAAAATAGAGGTCCATCTGTTTTTACCAACATGACCAATACTCCAAGAATAACATACTGCAACCCCTGGACCATGCTCCATATGTCTAAAAATAGACATAGTCTAAAAATAGACTTTGCGCCGGAATTTGCCTGCGGGCCCACTTAGTGAAGGCGACTTCATTTCACTAAGCTCCATCATCTTGCTGCATTTTCAACACTCCCTCTCAGCAAGATATGGATTATCTGCAACCCCTATCCTGCCCCTGTGGAATTCGAACTTGCTCCTGGTGAGCGCCTTCGTCAGGATGTCGGCATCCTGATCCTCCGTGGGAACATATGAAAGCATCATGATTCTCCACTGAACACAATCTCTGATATGATGGTACCTGATGTCGATGTGTTTGGACCTATCATGAAATACTGGATTAGCCGAGAGCTTGATGCAACTCTAGTTATCACAGTAGATCACTGTAGGCTCCAAATGCAACATGAACAAACCTGCGAGGATCTTCCTCATCCAAATAGCCTCGCATGCAGCCAAGCTAGCTGCCATGTACTCGGCCTCTGCTGAACTGAGTGCCACGGATCTCTGCTTCCTGCTGTACCAGGAAACTGCTGTCGACCCAATGCTGAAAACTCCTCCGGATGTGCTCTTCCGGTCCGTTGGGCTCCCTGCCCAATCTGCATCAGTGAAGCCAGAAAGCTTCGCTCCATCCTCCTGTCTGTACCATAGACCATATCCCGATGTGCCTCTAATATAACGCAATACATGCTTGCCCGCCTTCCAAAAGAGCTTGGTAGGCTTAACCATAGCTTGCGAAAGCTGGTTAACTGCATAGCATATATCGGGTCGAGTATTGACCAGATACATCAACGACCCCACCAGCTGTCGATAGACAGTGGCATCCACTACCTCCTCCGAAGTAGCATCTCCCTTCCTCCATCCTCCAGGAAGAGGGGTATCAACAGGCTTGCAGCCCTGCATGTTGAACCTCTCGAGAATCTCCCGGGCATACTTGCCCTGAGAAACAAACAGTCCTCCACTGCGCTGCCAAATCTCCAATCCCAGGAAATAATGAAGGATGCCCAGGTCCTTCATCTCAAACTCTCGTGCAAGATCCTCCTTGCATGAAAGTATCAACTGCTCGTCGCCAGTCAAAATTAGATCATCTACATACAGTACGATGATCAACAGCTTCCCCTCCACCACAATCTGGTACAGGTTTGGATCCGCCTCACTCTTGGAGAATCCAAGCCCGGTGAAGTAGCTGTCTATCCGAGTGTACTAAGCACGAGGTGCTTGCTTCAGCCCGTACAGTGCTCTCTTGAGTTGGCACACATGCGACTCACTGCTGAAGATCTCAAAACCTTCAGGCTGCTCTATGTACACCTCCTCCTCAATAACTCCATTGAGGAATGCAGTCTTCACATCCATCTGATGAATGTGCCACCCCATCTGCGCTGAGAGAGCAAGAATCGTCCGTATGGAAGAGTACCTTGCGACAGGTGCAAAGGTCTCCTCATAATCGATCCTTTCGATCTATGAAAAGCCACGGGTGACAAATCTCGCCTTGTACTTCTCCACACTCCCGTCGGCCGCCTGCTTCACTTTGTAGATCCATCGCGAACCCACCACTGATTTCCCCACCGGTCTTGGGACAATCTCCCATGCACTGTTCCTGACGATCGAATCATATTCTTCGATCATGGCATCAACCCATGCGGGTTCCTCCATAACTTCCTCAAAAGAGGATGGCTCCGTCACAACACATTGACTCACAAGAGCCATGTATCCAGTGTACCGATCCGGTGACTGCCTCTGTCTGCGCTGTGCTGTAGGTGGTCCTACAACCTTCTCTGCATCTCGAGCCAGTCGCTCAGCTTCTATAGTGCGCATGCGCCCTCTGATGGTTGGCGCTGCATGGGTGGTTTCTTCCACCTCCTGAACTTCCTCTTGTGGCTGATCCACATCCGGAAGCTCCTCCTTAGGAACTAACAGCTCCTCATCTGCATGCAAGTGTTGCTCCCTCTCAAGCGAACACTGCATGGCTTTCTCCTCCTGAAATTTTATATCCCGTCGCACAACAGTCTTGCGACTGTCTGGCACATACACCCGATAGTTGTGAGGTGTATCGGTGTACCCCACAAATATTCCAACTTCAGCAGTTGGATCCAGCTTCCTTCTCGCATCCTTCGTCACATGCATGTAGACAGGAGATCCGAAAATCCGCAAATGGGAAATATCGGGCCTCTTGCCAGAATAAGCCTCCTCTGGTGTACTCATGCAGAACTGTTGAAAATGCAACAAGATGATGGAGCTTAGTGAAATGAAGTCGCCTTCACTAAGTGGGCCGCAAAGCAAATTAAATTGCAAAGTCTATTTTTAGACTATGTCTATTTTTAAACATATGGAGCATGGTCCAGGGGTTGCAGTATGTTATTCTTGGAGTATTGGTCATGTTGGTAAAAATATATGGGACTCTATTTTTTTGACCTATAGGTCGATAGGTCAAAGTCTATTTTTAGAGTGCCTATCCTAAAAATAGGGAAGTCAAATATTATTTACCCTTAATCATATTTGGACTATAAACAACGGTTTACTCTCTTGGAGCACTTCAGTTCGAGCCTTGGAAGTGGCTCATGCATCTGACAGAGGAATTATGCTATTCCCAAGGGTTTGATGGCATCATGCATGGTTGACTTCAGTTAGGACTTCAGTGGCAGAAGTTTGGTGGAGTTAATGGGACAGCTAGTGGAGTTGTGTTCTGTTTATTTTAGTTGAACTAGTTGAGATTAGTTTAACTATCTAATCAATTAGTTATGAGTGGAGTGAATTAAATATTATTTAATTCATTAATTAGTAACTCATTATTCAACTCAAGAACACATCAGTTCACTACAGTGCATGATCAGTTCAGTGGAGACCGGTGAAAGAGGTAGATGAAAGGGTGGAGTTAGCTATCAGTGGCGACATCAGTTGTGCATGAGATTTGCACCACACTTGGAGGAATTGCCCATGATGATTGCGTTGTCAAGCCAAGGAGATTCGAACCTTGGATCTCTATATAGGATAGGCTTTAGTTGCGCAATGGGAAGGCAATTGGCGGTGAAGTTTTGAACCGGTAACTGTTCAAAGGCGAGCTCGGTTAATGTGTGACTTTATGAGAAAGTGCGAGTACTTGTGAGGAGTATTGTCTTAGGTTTTGTTACATGATTTCTCCATTATAATATACACAATAGCTGCGGGGGGTTTTCAGCTATAAGCTTTCCCCATACATACGTGTTAATGTGTATGATGATTTGATGTGTTATCGCTTGATTTTATTTCCGCATGTTTGATGATGCGAGTGGAAGATTATGTGTTGCATATAAATTCGAATTGTATGTGATCGGGATAGTATGGTTGGATAATTAATCATTATTCGACAAATTTCTACATGGTATCGGAGCTATTGAAGCGGAGATTGATCATCACGGTGATTACAAACTTATTTCGGTAGGCAATGCATGCGGGCCAGGTAATATAAAGTTCATATTTCTTAGGAAGTGAAAGGTCGTCGCCGCCCCTTGCAGTCGATCTCTGTGCTAGAAATAATTTGTTCTCACGAATCTAGAGTGGTTGAGCTTTGAGGTGGAATTCAAATTTTTGCGGCGGTTTTCTTTTCTTAGTGCGGTGTTGAAAATGTCTTTCAACGGTTTGCTACTCGAATATGCTCTTGAAGGCGGTTCGAATTATGTTGCATGGAAGGATCGCATGGAGGCGGTATTAGAAGATAATGGTGAAGGAGTTCGTAGATACGGATGTCAGCAGTCTACGGTCGAAGTATGGAAAAAGAAGATGGTGAAATGTCGAAGGATCACGATTGGAGGGTGTCGGGATCATATTGTATCCGACTGCATGGAAAGGCTTCTCCATTTCTAATGTGGAAAGCTTTGACGGATCTATTCCCGAGGTAAGAGTGACCAAAGGAAGCTAGCGCTCAAAGATAAGCTCGGGAACATCGATATGGAGAAAGGCGGCAGTGTCGCCAAATACCTCACGAAGTTCACTCGGTCTCGGAAGATGAGGCCCGGGAAGTGTGGGAGTGTTGTCGATGAAGAGGACATGGTCGACACGGCTCTCCTTGGTCTTCGAAGGCTTGGCACTCATATCAAGATAGTGTCGATAGTCGGGAGAAGGCTGCTTAGGGATGAGAGCGCCTTTGGGTGGATCTCATGCGGGAGGAGACAAGGAGGACTTGCTCGAGATGGATCTTCATCAAGGGAGGCCCGGTGAAAGGCGCGCTTTAGTGACCAAACGAAAGGGAAGGGTAAGAAAACCTCTCATTATGGTGCGAAAGGGCGAAGCGAGGATATGGCGAAAGTGAATTGTTTTCCTTTGCCATGATCACGGAGCATTATCTTACCAATTGTCGAAGAAGAACACACGAGCGGGAAGATACGCGAGATGGAAGCTTTGGCTTCACGGTTCGGCTTGACTTTTCAACGATCGCATGCTTGGTTTCAAGTGTGATGGGATCGGTATGGTTCTTGGACGGCGGTGCGTCATTTCATATGACGGGGGAGATCGGGATTTGTTCTCGGATACGGAGGACGAGGATTTGGGTGTGCACATCGAGATGGGCGATGATGGTAGATACGGTCACATTTGGTATCGGTACCATATCCTTTCGAGGAGTTTGGTAAACCCTTTGTCTTGAAGGATGTCATGCATGTACACGGATTGAAGAAGAACTTGATCTCTCGTGGCGATGTTGGAGGATAAGGGGTATGATGTGGTCTTCGGCGAAGGAAAAGCATTCTGTGCAATAAGACCTCTTGGAGAGACCGGAAGATAGGGGTTTGAACCAAGAACCTTTATCGGTTGCGGGTAGATGGTACAGCGGCTATGGCATGCAAGGCGGGGAGAAGTGGTGAGCGGGATGATGAGGGGCGAGCGTAGCCACGGGAGATTGGGCCACCTTCACCATGGAGCTTTGAAGATTCTGCGGCGATTTCTCTTGGGCTTCCCTAAGGAGCACTCTTGCGCGGTCGAGATCGGTGCAGGGGTGTACCTTGGGGAAGTATGTGAAAGCCACCTTTCACGAGAAGGATAGTCGCGCCACGACGATCGCGAGAGAGTTCACACGGACGTGTGTGGTCCTTTCTCGGTTAGCCGGCTGACAAAGCACAAGTATGTGATCTTTGTTGATGATTTCTCTCGAAAGTCTTTGGATCTTCTTCATGCGAAGAAGAGCGATACATTCAACGAAGTTACGTGAGTTTAAAGCAACGGTCGAGGAAAATTCGGGGAGAGAGGTGGTGCTCTAGGGGAGTGATAACGGTGGTGAATTCATCTCGGCTGAATTCAAGGAGTTACACGTGCGAAGGGATTCGGAGAGAGCTCATCGCACCCCATAACCCACGGCGAACGGGGTGGGCGGCGGAAGAAACGAACGATCGTGGGTGTTGCACGGGCAATGTTGCCTTGATCGGGGCCTACCCCCTTCACTTGTGGGGAACGAGGCATACGTACGGCGGTGTATGTGCGAAGTCGTTGTCCTCACACGGAGTTCTTGGCATGAGTACACGGAGGAGGCTTGTGCAGCGAAGGCATGATATTTCCCATTTGCGGATTTTGGTTCTCCTGTCTGCATGCATGTGACGAAGGATGCGAGAAGGAAGGCTGGATCCGGCCGTGAGGTTGGAATATTTGTGGGGTACAGCGATACACCTCACAACTACGGTGTATTTGTCATACGGTCGCAAAATTTGTTGTCTGCGGCAGATATAAAATTTCGGAGGAGAAAGCCATGCGAGTGTTCGGCAGAGAGGGAGCTACACTTGCATGCGGATGAGGAGTTGTTAGTTCCTAAGAGGGAGGAAGCACGGATGTGGATCAGCCGAAGAGGAGGTTCGGGAGGTGGAAGAAACCACCCATGCGGCGCCAACCATCGGAAGGGCGCATCCTCACAAGGCGGCGGCGGCTCGGGATGCGAGAGAAGGTTGTAGGACCACCTGCGGCACGGCGCGAGCAGAGGCCGATCCTTCGGATCGATACCTTGGATACATGGCTCTTGTGAGTCAATGTGTTGTGACGGAGCCATCCTCTTTTGAAATTTGTGGAGGAACCGGCGTGGGTTGATGCCATGATCGAGAATATGATTCAATCGTCGGGAACGGTCATGGGAGATTGTCCCAAGGCCGGTTGGGAAATCGATGTAGATTGGGTTAGCGATGGATCTACAAAGTAGACGGGCATGCGACGGGAGTGTGGAAATGCAAGGCGAGATTTGTCACCGTGGCTTTTCTGGTCAGGGGATTGACTATGAGGAGACTTTTTCACTGTCGCAGGTACTCTTCCATACGGACGATCCTTGCTCTCTCGGCGCGAGATGGGGTGGCACATTCATCGGATGGATGTGAATGTGTGTTCCTCAATGGAGTTATTGAGGAGGAGGTGTACATAGAGCGAGCTTGAAGGTTTCGAGATCTTCAGCGAGTGAGTCGCATGTGTGCGACTCAAGGGAAGCATGTTATCTGGGCTGAGACGAGCACCTTGTGCTTGGTACACTCGCATAAAACTGACTACTTCACGGGCTTGGATTCTCCAAGAGTGGCGGATCAAACTTGTACCCGGATTGTGGTGGGAGGAAAGCTGTTGATCATCGTCTTGTATGTAAATGATGCGATTTTGGTAGCGATGAGCAATTGATACTTTCATGCAAGGAGGATCTTGCACAAGAGTTTGAGATGAAGGACTTGGGCATCCTTCATTATTTCTGGGATTGGAGATTTGGCGGCGCAACGGAGGATTATTTGTTTCTCGGGGCAAGTATGCCGGGAGATTGGAGAGGTTGACATACAGGCTACAAGCACATTGACCTCCTCTTCTAGTGGTTGGAGGAAGGAGGATGCTACTTGATGGAGGTAGTGGATGCCCGCGTACATCGACGATTGGTGGAATTCGCTTATGTATCTGGTCGATACACGACGATATATGCTATCTTTGTTAACCGACTTTCGCAGGCTATGGTTAAGCCTACCAAGCTCTTTTGGAAGCGAGGCAAGCATGTGTTATTGCCTATTAGAGGCACATCGGGATATGGTCTATGGTACAAACGGGGATGGAGCGAAGCTTTCTAGCTTCTTGATGCGGTGGGCGGGGAGTCAACGGACGGAGAGAGCACACATGCGGGGGAGTTTTCAGCATTGGGTCGACGAGCGGTTTCACAGTACGGCGGGGAAGCGAGAGATGCACGTGGCACTCGGACCCGGTGGGCGAGTACATGGCGGCCTAGCTTGTTTGCATGCAAGGCTATTTGGATGAAGATCCTCGCCGGGGATTGTTCGAGGTTGCATTTGGAGCCTACGGTGATCCTAACGTGATAACGAGTTGCATTAAAATCTCGGCTAATCCGGTATTTCATGATAGGTCCAAACACATCGACACATCGGTACCATCATATCGGGGAGATTGTGTTCGGCGGGGGAATCATGATGCTTTCATATGTTCCCACGGAGGATCGGGATCATGGTATCCTAACGAAGGCGCTCACCGAGGAGCAAGTTCGAATTCCACGAGAGCGAGGATAGGGGTTGCGGATAATCCATATCTTGCGAGGAGGGAGTGTTGAAAATACAACGAAGATGATGGAGCTTAGTGAAATGAACGCTTCACTAAGTGGGCCGCGGTAAATTACGGCGCAAAATATATTTTTAGACTATGTCTATTTTTAGACATATGGAGCATGGTCGGGGGATTGCGGTATAAGATTCTTGGAGTATGTGTCATGTTAGTAAAAATAGGATGAGACTCTATTTTTTGGACCTATAGGTCAAAGTCTATTTTTAGACTGCCTCTCCTTAAAATAGGGAAGTCAAATATTATTTACCCTTAATAATATTTGGACTCTAAACTTCAGTTTACTCTCTTGGAGCACTTCAGTTCGAGCCTTAGAAGTGGCTCATGCATCTGGCAGAGGAATTACGCTATTCCTAAGGGTTTGGTGAGCTCATGCATGGTTGACTTCAGTTAGGACTTCAGTGGCAGAAGTTTGGTGGAGTTAATGAGACAGCTAGTGGAGTTGTGTTCGGTTTAACTTAGTTGAACTAGTTGAGATTAGTTTAACTGGCTAATCAACTAGTAATGAGTGGAGTGAATTAAATATTATTTAATTCATTAATTAGTAACTCATTATTCAACTCAAGAACACATCAGTTCACTACAGTGCATGATCAGTTCAGTGGAGACCAATGAAAGAGGTAGATGAAAGGGTGGAGTTAGCTATCAGTGGCGACATCAGTTGTGCATGAGTTTTGCACCACACTTGGAGGAATTTCCCATGATGATTGCGCTGTCAAGCCAAGGGGATTCGAACCTTGGATCTCTATATAGACAGGCCTGGATTGCGCAATAGAGGCAAGGCAATTGGCGGTGAGTTTTGAACCTCGATGCTATTCAAGGCGAGCTAGATTGTTGGTGACTTTATGAAAGTACGAGTACTTACAGCGGGGAGTATTGTCTTGAGTTTTGTTACATGATTTCTCCATTATAATATACACGACAAATTGCGGGGTTTTCAGCTGTAAGCTTTCCCCATACATGTTTTGTGTTAATGTGTATGATGATTTGATGTGTTATCGCTTGATTTTATTTCCGCATGTTTGATGATGCGAGTGGAAGAGATTATGTGTTGCATATAAGTCGAATTGTATGTGATCGGGATAGTCTCGGTGGATAATTAATCATTACGGTGTACTCATGCCAAGAACCTTGTGAGGACAACGGTTCTGCACATACACTATTGTATTGCATGCCTCGGCCCACAAGTGAAGGGGTAGGCCCTGATCATGCAACATCGCCCGTGCAGCACCCACGATCGTTCTGTTCTTCCGCTCAGCCACCCCGTTCTGCTGTGGGTTATGGGGTGTGATGAGCTCTCTCCGAATCCCTTCTGCGCTGCAGAACTCCTTGAATTCAGCCGAGATGAATTCACCACCGTTATCACTCCTTGGAGCAATCACCTTCTTCCCCGACTCCTTCTCGACCAGTGCTTTAAACTCACAGAACTTCGCGAATGTATCGCTCTTCTTCTGCATGAAGAAGATCCGGCACTTTCGAGAGAAATCATCAACAAAGATCACATAATACTTGTGCTTTGCTGTCGAAGCAACTGAGAAAGGACCACACACGTCTGTGTGAACTCTCTCAAGGATCGTCGTGGCTCGACTATCCTTCTCGTGAAAGGTGGCTTTCACATACTTCCCTAAAGTACACCCCTTGCACTGATCTGACTGCGCAAGGGTGCCCTTAGGAAGTCCAGTAGAAATCTGCTGCAGAATCTTCAAAGCTCCATGGTGAAGATGGCCCAATCTCCTGTGCCATAGTTCACCCTCATCATCCCAGCTCACCACATCTCCAGCCTTGCATGCCATAGCTGCGCAGTCATCTACCTGCAACTGATAAAGGTTCTGAGTTCGAACCCCTATCTTCCGGGTCTCTCCAGTAGTCTTACTGCGCGGGAAGGCTTTTCCTTCGCTGAAGACCACATCATACCCCTTATCCTCCAACATCGCCACAGAGATCAAGTTCTTCTTCAATCCAGGTACATGCATGACATCCTTCAACACAAAGGGTTTACCAGACTCCCTCTCAAAGGAAATGGTACCGATACCAGTCGCACTGTATCCATACCATCATCGCCCATCTCGATGTGCACTCCAAGATCTTTTTCCTCCAGATCTGAAAACAGATCTCGATCTCCGGTCATGTGAAATGACGCACCGCTATCCAAGAACCACACCGATCCCATCACACTTGAAACCAAGCATGCGATCAGTGAAAAGTCAAGCTCGAACTGTGAAGCCAAAGCTTCTCCATCTGCAGATCTTCCCGCTTTCTTGTTCTTCTTCTTCTTTGGACAATTGGTAGCATAATGTCCGTGATCATGGCAGTGAAAACACTTCACTTTTGCCATATCTTGCTTCTTGCCCTTTGCACCAGAATGAGAGGTTTTCTTACCCTTCCCCTTCTTTGCTTTGGCAACCAAAGCGCAGTTTTCTTCATCAGCTCCCTTTGATGAAGATCCATCTCGAGTAGTCCTCCTTATCTCCTCCTGCATGAGATCCGCCCAAAGGCGCTCCCATCCCGGAAGCTTCTCCCGACCATTGACACTATCTTGATATGAGTGCCAAGCCTTCGGAAGACCAAGGAGAGCCAGGTCGACCATGTCCTCGTCTTCGACAGTCACCCCCACACTTCCCAGCTCATCTCTGCACTGAGTGAACTTCGTGAGGTATTTGGCGATACTGTCGCCTTTCTCCATCTTGATGTTCCTGAGCTTATCTTTGAGCGCCGGCTTCCTTTGGTCGCTCTTACTCTGGAATAGATCCGTCAAAGCTTTCCACATTAAATATGGAGTAGCCTTTCCATGCAGGCTGGATACAATATGATCCTTGACGCCCTCCAACAGGATCCTTCGACATTTCGCCATCTTCTTTTTCCATGCTTCGACTTCAGCAGGATCAGTGGGCTTTTGGACATCCGTATCTATGAACTCCTTTAGACCATTATCTTTTACTACTGCTTCCATGCGATCCTTCCATGCAACATAATTCGAACTGCCTTCAAGAGCATATTCGAGTCGCAAACCGTTGAAAGACATTTTCAACACTGGCACCAAGAAAACAAAACTGTTGCAAAATTCGAATTCCACTTCAAAGCTCAACCGCTCTAGATCTGTGAGAACAAATTATTTCTAGCACAGAGATCGACTGCAAGGGGCATTTACCAGACCTTTCACTTTCCGAAGAAAGATGAATCCAGAGGCTACCTGGCCCGCATGCAGACTCTGTCTACCGAAATAAGTTTGTAATCAATGTGATGATCAATCTCTGCTTCAATAGCTCCGATACCATGTAGAAATTTGCTGAATAATGATTAATTATCCACCGAGACTATCCTGATCACATATCAATTCGAATTCATATGCAACACATAATCTCTTCCACTCAGATCATCACACATGCGGAAATTAAAACAAGCGATAGCACATCAAATCATCATACACATTAACACAGTATGTATGGGGAAAGATTATAGCTGAAAACCCCGCGGCTATTGTGTATATTATAATGGAGAAATCATGTAACAAACTCAGTACAATACTCCTCACAAGTACTCAGTACTTTCTCATAAAGTTACACACAAACTAGCTTGGTTTTGAACAGGTTATTGGTTCAAAACTCACCACTAATTGCCTTGCCTCTATTGCGCAATCATGGCCTGTCTATATAGAGATCCAAGGTTCGAATCTCCTTGGCTTGACAGCGCAATCATCATGGGAAATTCCTCCAAGTGTGGTGCAAATCTCATGCACAAATGATGTCGCCACTGATAGCTAACTCCACCCTTTCATCTACCTCTTTTACTGGTCTCCACTGAACTGATCATGCACTGTAGTGAACTGGTGTGTTCTTGAGTTGAATAATGAGTTACTAATTAATGAATTAAATAATATTTAATTCACTCCACTCATAACTAATTGATTAGCTAGTTAAACTAATCTCAACTAGTTCAACTAAAATAAACAGAACACAACTCCACTAGCTATCTCATTAACTCCACCAAACTTCTGCCACTGAAGTCCTAACTGAAGTCAACCATGCATGATGCCATCAAACCCTTGGGAATAGCATAATTCCTCTGTCGGATGCATGAGCCACTTCTGTAGCTCGAACTGAAGTGCTCCAAGAGAGTAAACTGAAGTTTATAGTCTAAATATTATTAAGGGTAAATAATATTTGACTTCCTTATTTTTAGGAGAGGCAGTCTAAAAATAGACTTCGACCTCTTCGACCTAAAAAATAGAGTCTCATCTATTTTTACCAACATGACCAATGCTTCAAGAATCCTCATACTGCAATCCCCGGACCATGCTCCATATGTCTAAAAATAGACATAGTCTAAAAAATAGATTTTGCGCCGAAATTTGCTCCGGGCCCACTTAGTGAAAGCGACTTCATTTCACTAAGCTCCATCATCTTGCTGCATTTTCAACACTCCCTCTTAGCAAGATATGGATTATCCGCAACCCCTATTACGCCTCTGTGGAATTCGAACTTGCTCTTGGTGAGCGCCTTCGTCAAGATGTCGGCATCCCGATCTTCGGTGGGAACATATGAAAGCATCATGATTCTCACGCTAAACACAATCTCCGATATGATGGTACTCGATGTCTATGTGTTTGGACCTATCATGAAATCTTGGATTAGCCGAGAGTTTAATGCAACTCACGGTTATCACGATAGATCATCGTAGGCTCCAAATGCAACTCGAACAATCCTGCGAGGATCTTCCTCATCCAAATAGCCTCGCATGCGACCAAGCTAGCTGCCATGTACTCGGCCTCTATTGAGCCGAGTGCCACGAATCTCGCTTCTGTTGTACCGAGAAGCGTTTTCGACCCAATGCCGAAAACTCCTCCGATATGTGCTCTTCCGGTCCGTTGGACTCCCCGCCCAATCGCATCGGTGAAGCTAGAATGCTTCGCTCCATCCTCCTGTCACATGCCATAGACCATATCCCGATGTGCCTCTAATATAGCGCAATACATGCTTGCCCTGCGCTTCCAAAAGAGCTTGGTAGGCTTAACCATAGCTTGCGAAAGCTGGTTAAGCTGCATAGCATATATCGGGTCGTGTATTGACCAAATACATAAGCGACCCCCACTAGCTGTCGATGAGACGGTGGCATCCACTACCTCCGCTGAAGTAGCATCCTCATTCCTCCAACCACCGGGAAGAGGAGTGTCAACGAGGCTTGTAGCCTTGCATGTTGAACCTCTCCCGGAATCTTCGGGCATACTTGCCCTCGAGAAACAAACAGGTCCTCACGCTCATGCCGCCAAATCTCCAATCCCGGGAAATAATGAAGGCTGCCCCAAGTCCTTCATCTCGAACTCTCGTGCAAGATCCTCCTTGCATGAAAGTATCAACTTCTCATCGCCGATCAAAATCACATCATCTACATACGGTATGATGATCAACGACTTCCCCTCCACCACGATCCCAGTACAGGGTTTGGATCCGCCTCACTCTTGGAGAATCCAAGCTCGGTGAAGTAGTCTGTCTATCCGAGTGTACCAAGCACGAGGTGCTTGCTTCGGCCCGTACAATGCTCTCTTGAGTCGGCACACATGCGACTCACTGCCGAAGATCTCAAAACCTTCGAGGCTTCTCTATGTACACCTCCTCCTTAATAACTCACGTTGAGGAACGCAGTCTTCACATCCATCTAATGAATGTGCCACCCCATCCGTGCTTTGAGAGAGCAAGGATCGTGCTCGTATGGAAGAGTACCTGTGACGAGTGCAAAAATTCTCCTCATAATCGATCCCCTCGATCCGTAGCAAAGCCACGGGCGACAAATCTCGCCTTGTACTTCTCCACACTCCCGTCGACCCGCCCTGCTTCACTTTGTAGATCCATCGCGAACCCACCACTCGATTTCCCCCACCGGTCTTGGGACAATCTCCCATGCATTGTTTCTCGACGATCGAATCATATTCTTCGATCATGGCATCAACCCATGTGGGTTCCTCCACAGCTTCCTCAAAAGAGGATGGCTCACGTCACAACACATTGACTCACAAGAGCCATGTATCCGAGTGTCTGCATCCCAGGTGGGCTGTCTCTGTCTGTGCCTGTGTCGTAGGTGGTCCTACAACCTTCTCGCATCCCGAGCCGGTCGCTCGGCTTCGTAGTGCGCATGCGCCCTCCGATGGTTGGCGCCGCATGGGTGGTTTCTTCCACCTCCCGAACCTCCTCTTGTGGCTGATCCACATCCGGAAGCTCCTCCTTAGGAACTAACAGCTCCTCATCCGCATGCAAGTGTAGCTCCCTCTCAGCGAACACTGCATGGCTTTCTCCTCATGAAATTTTATATCTCGTCGCACAACGTCTTTCGATCTGTCTAACAAATACACCCAGTAGTTGTGAGGTGTATCGAGTGTACCCCCACAAAGATTCCAACCTCTCGCGGTCGGATCCGAGCTTCCTTCTCGCATCCTTCGTCACATGCATGTAGACAAGAGGAACCAAAAATCCGCAAATGGGAAATATCAGGCCTCTTGCCAGAATAAGCCTCCTCTGGTGTACTCATGCCAAGAACCTTGTGAGGACAACGGTTCTGCACATACACTGCTGTATTGCATGCCTCAGCCCACAAGTGAAGGGGTAGGCCCCGATCATGCAACATCGCCCGTGCAGCACCCACGATCGTTCTGTTCTTCCGCTCAGCCACCCCGTTCTGCTGTGGGTTATGGGGTGCGATGAGCTCTCTCCGAATCCCTTCTGCGCTGCAGAACTCCTTGAATTCAGCCGAGATGAATTCACCACCGTTATCACTCCTTAGATAAATCACCTTCTTCCCCGACTCCTTCTCGACCAGTGCTTTAAACTCACAGAACTTCGCGAATGTATCGCTCTTCTTCTGCATGAAGAAGATCCAGCACTTTCGAGAGAAATCATCAACAAAGATCACATAATACTTGTGCTTTTCTATCGAAGCAACTGAGAAAGGACCACACACATCTGTGTGAACTCTCTCAAGGATCGTCGTGGTGCAACTATCCTTCTCGTGAAAGGTGGCTTTCACATACTTCCCCAAGGTACACCCCTTGCACTGATCTGACTGCGCAAGAGTGCCCTTAGGAAGCCCAGTAGAAATCTGCTGCAGGATCTTCAAAGCTCCATGGTGAAGGTGGCCCAATCTCCTGTGCCACAGCTCGCCCTCATCATCCCGGCTCACCACTTCTCCCGCCTTGCATGCCATTGCTGCGCAGCCATCTACTTGCAACTGATAAAGGTTCTTGGTTCAAACCCCTATCTTCCGGGTCTCTCCAGTAGTCTTACTGCGCAGGAAGGCTTTTCCTTCGCTGAAGACCACATCATACCCCTTATCCTCCAACATCGCCACAGAGATCAAGTTCTTCTTCAATCCAGGTATATGCATGACATCCTTCAGTACAAAGGGTTTACCAGACTCCCTCTGAAAGGATATGGTACCGATACCAGTCGCACTGTATCTACCATCATCGCCCATCTCGATGTGCACACCCAAATCTTTGTCCTCCAGATCTAAGAACAACTCCCGATCTCCCGTCATATGAAATGACGCACCGCTATCCAAGAACCATACCGATCCCAACACACTTGAAACCAAGCATGCGATCAGTGAAAAGTCAAGCTCGAACTGTGAAGCCAAAGCTTCTCCATCTGTAGATCTTCCCGCTTGCTTGTTCTTCTTCTTCTTTGGACAATTGGTAGCATAATGTCCGTGATCATGGCGGTGAAAACACTTCACTTTCACCATATCCTGCTTCTTGCCCTTTGCACCAGAATGAGAGGTTTTCTTACCCTTCCCCTTCTTTGCTTTGGCCACAAAAGCGCAGTTTTCTTCATCAGCTCCCTTTGATGAAGATCCATCTCGAGTAGTCCTCCTTATCTCCTCCCGCATGAGATCCGCCCAAAGGCGCTCCCATCCCGGCAGCTTCTCCCGACCATTGACACTATCTTGATATGAGTGCCAAGCCTTCGGAAGACCAAGGAGAGCCAGGTCGACCATGTCCTCATCTTCGATAGTCACCCCCACACTTCCCAGCTCATCTCTGCATTGAGTGAACTTCGTGAGGTATTTGGCGATACTGTCACCTTTATCCATCTTGATGTTCCTGAGCTTATCTTTGAGCGCCAGCTTCCTTTGGTCGCTCTTACTCTGGAATAGATCCGTCAAAGCTTTCCACATTAAATATGGAGTAGCCTTTCCATGCAGGCTGGATACAATATGATCCTCGACGCCCTCCAACAGGATCCTTCGACACTTCGCCATCTTCTTTTGCCATGCTTCGACTTCAGCAGGATCAGTGGGCTTTTGGACATCCGTATCTACGAACTCCTTCATACCATTATCTTCTAATACTGCCTCCATGCGATCCTTCCATGCAACATAATTCGAACTACCTTCAAGAGCATATTCGAGTCGCAAACCGTTGAAAGACATTTTCAACACTGGCACCAAGAAAACAAAATTGCTGCAAAATTTCGAATTCCACCTCAAAGCTCAACTGCTCTAGATCTGTGAGAACAAATTATTTCTAGCACAGAGATTGACTGCAAGGGGCATTTACCAGACCTTTCACTTTCCGAAGAAAGATGAATCCTGAGGCTACCTGGCCCGCATGCAGACTCTGTCTACCGAAATAAGTTTGTAATCACTGTGATGATCAATCTGAACTTCAATAGCTCCGATACCATGTAGAAATTTGCTGAATAATGATTAATTATCCACCGAGACTATCCTGATCACATACAATTCAAATTTATATGCAACACATAATCTCTTCCACTCAGATCATCAAACATGCGAAAATAAAATCAAGCGATAACACATCAAATCATCATACACATTAACACAGTATGTATGGGGAAAGCTTATAGCTGAAAACCCCGCAGCTATTGTGTATATTATAATGGAGAAATCATGTAACAAACTCAATACAATACTCCTCACAAGTACTCAATACTTTCTCATAAAGTTACACACAAACTAGCTTGGTTTTGAACAGGTTACTGGTTCAAAACTCACCACTAATTTCCTTGCTATTGCGCAATCATGGCCTGTCTATATAGAGATCCAAGGTTTGAATCTCCTTGGCTTGAAAGCACAATCATCATGGGCAATTCCTCCAAGTGTGGTGCAAATCTCATGCACAATTGATGTCGCCACTGATAGCTAACTCCACCCTTTCATCTACCTCTTTCACTGGTCTCCACTGAACTGATCATGCACTGTAGTGAACTGATGTGTTCTTGAGTTGAATAATGATTTACTAATTAATGAATTAAATAATATTTAATTCACTCCACTCATAACTAATTGATTAGCTACTTAAACTAATCTCAACTAGTTCAACTAAAATAAACAGAACACAACTCCACTAGCTGTCTCATTAACTCCACCAAACTTCTGCCACTGAAGTCCTAACTGAAGTCAACCATGCATGTGTTCACCAAACCCTAGGAATAGCATAATTCCTCTGTCAGATGCATGAGCCACTTCCAAGGCTCGAACTGAAGTGCTCCAAGAGAGTAAACTGAAGTTTATAGTCCAAATATTATTAAGGGTAAATAATATTTGACTTCCCTATTTTAAGGAGAGGCAGTCTAAAAATAGACTTAGACCTATAGGTCCAAAAAATAGAGTCCCATCTATTTTTACCAACATGACCAATACTCCAAGAATAACATACTACAATCCCCGGACCATGCTCCATATGTCTAAGAATAGATTTTGCGCCAGAATTTGCCTGCGGGCCCACTTAGTGAAGGCGACTTCATTTCACTAAGCTCCATCATCTTGCTGCATTTTCAACAAATTACTCCCTCATCCTCATATCCTACATGCCTCCAAGGTGCATCACTTGTGAAGTGGTCTTGGAAACACCTCAACAAGTAATCCCAACTCTTAAGTGACAGCGCTGTTGGCCTATGGAGTAGGGCCACTGTCATCTCAAAGCTCAACTCTTTGACATGGATCTTGTCAAAGACTCTACTCATCATGTTTATGCACATATAGAATCCCTCCCATGAAGAAGGTACTTCTTGGGCATCTAAGGCCAAGGAGCAGCCCCTTTTCACTATGCTAGTGCCTCCTCCTACTCCTGCAACATCCAAATATAATCTGAGCAACAAGAATGTCTACTGCTCCTCCATACTCCCATCATACCAAATATGTGATGGTGACATAGTGAGTGGTAAGAAGAATTCCATCTCATCATAATTCACCCATGCTCTTTTCTGCCCCATGGTGTAAGTATCCTGCCAGTCCTCCTCCTTCTTCACATCCCGTGAAAAAATATAGGTCCTATGTTGGCCAAACTCTTTCAAGAGTAGCCAACGCAACATTGCCTCTTTTTGCCCTATGTCATAGATTTGCAAGAGGCTCACCATCCTCTTGCCTCCCATCCACATCCACTCAACTCCTTGTGGATGTCTCCCTTCATCTTGCATCTTGGTATTCCCCAAACAAGGGCTGCCATCTTCCCAAAACTGATTTTGGCCTTTGCATTTCATGGGACATTGAAATGAAATCTCTTCCATGACAAAGTTTCCAAACCCCAACCTCAATAGTGGTGCAAAAAACATCAATGGTGTATGAAGATGATGGCACAGCGCAGTGAAAGTTTCCTTCTCTAGACAATCAGCATGTAAAGATGTACAATCCTCCATGAGAGATAAAAACTTAGGCATACCTTGGAGAGATTTGGAAGAACCTTGTGTTGCTGCAAGAGTTTATTCCTCAATAGTGCTGGCTACCTAAATCACTGAAGATGAAGGTTGCTTCTCCATCACTATGACAACGATGGTATGTGCCTCTTCAACTGGTCGTGAGGGCTCCTCCCTCTTTTGTCCAAATCTTTTGATCAATATTTGAGAAAAATCAGCAAGAGTAGAAACCTTTGCATGACTCCAATGGTTGAACCACCAAGTCTTTACTTCACCCTCAAGGTGCAGCACTGTAAATTCTACAATATCTCTGTCTACTACAGGATGTAGCAGGAAGAAAGCCTCTAGCTTCTTCACCCAAACCTCTGCTACACATGTGAGTGATCCATCGAATGTGGACAATAGAAATCTATTGCCTCTCATCATCCCATAGCTGTGCGGTCTTCTCTCTTCTTTCTGCTGAATACATTGTGGAAAATATATATTCTCTTAGAAGGCTCTAGGGTTTAATCAGTATTTAGTAAGATACTAACTTAGAATCTCAAATTCCAGGTGTTTTTCATGCTCCATTTTTCCTCCCTGGTGAGAGTAGGAAGTTCATGGTCCTTCCTCTTCTCCTTTTTCAGTCTTCTCAACCTCCTTGGAGAGGTCTTTGTTGGATCTAAAAACTAATGAGAGCATCATCCTCTGCATCATCTTGACCTCTTCTGTCTTTTTGATTCGAGCTTCACAGGCCGAGCCAAGTTCGAAGCTCTGATACCACTGTAATGTTCTGTTTTCAGGAATTGCTGCAATAGGGTCTAGAGGAACATTGTATAAGGAAGCCAATGAAAAAATAAGCTGAAATGGAACTTGGATCCCTTTTTTTACCCTTCATACATTACACTTCCAAAATATTAGCTCAAATAAATAACCCTAGGTGGGTTATTTAGATCTCCCACTCCTAGGTATCTCAAACATTGCTCAAAGATGAGAGCTGCAGTAATACATGAACTTCAACAAGTAGCAGAAGTGAAATATCAATACATATGGTGCCAGAAGAGAGAATAGCCATTATATTATGTGTAGCTGCAAATATATATACAAGAACTTGAGGAAAATACCTCTCAAGATAGGCCAGATCAGCCTCAAGACAGATTTACATGGAAAAGTGAAAGTACACTGCTACACAACGCAGCAACAAGCTATGACTGCGCAGTCCATAGTGGGAAATTACTGCAAACTGATATACACACAATGATATAGAAATATAAAGCTCAAATAAAGTGGGGGAGCAAGATCTTAACCCCGGAAAAAAATACTAAAACCTGTGATAATTGTGATTATATTTCTACTATTTGTGTGCGCACATCGAAACAACCTGTGATAATTGACATAGAGTTTCTCGTTAGGGTTTCTGTTGTGATGTCCTGTCCCTTATTTTATAGATTTGAATATGCCCACATCATTTAATTCTCTCTTATGATGTGGAAACTAGGTTCCAACACCCCCCCCCCCCCATACTGCTTCGAGTGAGACTTTTACTTGTGCAAGTAGGTCACTGCCGAAAGGGCCAATGGTAAGAGGGTTTTACTAGTTAAGCTTAACTTTGAACATGGGCCAGGAACCCTCAATCCAAAAAATGGTTCTATTCCTGGACCAGGATCATTTTAAGAGAGATTGGGTGATGTGGAGGCCATCAAATCTCAAGTTGGAAGACTGGTTTGAGAAGAAAATTCAGGATTTTTCCATTAAGGAAAAAAAAAGTAAGAAACTATCCAATGAAGATTGGAAAGAAAAGTATATTTTCACAGAGGTTCATGAGATTTTCTTTGTGACCTTTGCACAAGAATTAAAAGAGTGGTTATCAAGGTTTCCTGAGTTCCAAACTTACTGGAAGGATGATAAGGTCACTCAGTGGACACCTAAGTTGATTCAATAGTTAGAGCAGACTGACAACTCCATCACCTGCACTAGTAGTAGAAAGAGAAGTTGTTGAGATTGCAGCGTTGCACCTTGAGGGTGAAGCAAAAATTTGGTGGTTTAGCCATTTGATTCATGCAAGAGTGACTACAAATTCAGATTTTACTCAAAGGCTGATCAAGAAGTTTGACAAGAATAAACCAGAAAAGCCAAGGGAAGATGTCCATATTATTATTCTGGAGGAAGAGCAACTTCCACCACCACTTGCTATAGGAGTACTTGCATTAGGAGGAGGAACACTTGCACCCTTGCAAAGTGGTCTTGATCTCTTGACACTTGGAGCCCCATGAATTATTCAGGAGATGCATGAGGAGGAGACTTATACTAATTCTTGTGCAACCATAGAGGAGCAACCATCATCACCAGTAGCTGGGGAAGTCATAACATCGATGGGAGGAACCCATGTAGCAGTACAAGATGTTCCCAATAAAAAACAAGGTATGCAAATGTTTCCACTTTCTATTATTTTAGCACATCATATGGAAGGTTGTGGGGGCATGCCAATGCATGACCTAGGTTCAAGGCACACTGTTGATTTGGAGCAACAGACTATCACTGCACAAAGGACCCTTGACAAGTTCAAGGAGGAGATATACATTCATCCTAGTATGTCATTATTGAGCTACACACAACTCTTGGGGTTGGAGTGTAGATTTTTTGAGGATAGGATGAGTATTTTCCTAAACAATCCAATGCAGAACTATATGTTCAACATTGAACATGATCATGAGACAACAGATGCACCATCATGGAGATCGGCAGCGCTGTCATTGAGCAGCAGTGATGAGTTGGGGGGCCCAACCATTATTGGAGAATTACAATGACCATTCTACATGTGTAGCAGGGGATAGGAAAATAGTTGATGAGAGACATCTTATCTCCCATTGTTGTGATTGATCTTTCTTAATGAGCACTTCACAGCTCAATGAGAAGATTTTTCCTTTAGTATATTTTGATCCTTATGGATTCAACATGGTCATTGATGAGTGGTATTCATATGGAGATCTCTAGGAGATTGTATTTCAACATCCCATGAAATGAAAAGATAGTGATCATATTTGGGAGGATGGTATTCTCCATTGGAATACCCATTGGGATCATGATAGTAGAAACTCACCATTGGTGGGATGGGTGATGTTGATGAGCAAGAGGCTGGAGAGCCACTTGCAGATCTATGACACAGGGCAGTAGGAGGCAAGGTTGCACTGGCTACTCTTGAAAGAGTTTGGTCATCATGTGACATATCCTACTTCAAAGGGTATGTTGTTGGTGGGGACATGGTATGGAATTTTCATCATGGGGAAGCAAGGAGTTTGGTTTCATTGGGGTGATGTGACATTTTTCATGTCAATCATCATGTTTTCACTCCATGGTCTATATGATGGAGATGTGAGAAGGTAGAAAGAGCTATTGTTGCTTTGGTTACTCTTGGGAGAGTATGGGCTGATTTTCTCCCATAATTTGCACTATAATTTCAGAAGGGGTGGATGTAGACATCTACTACTAGGATATGATCTTCTTGACTTGGACCTCCAAGCACAAGAAGAAGGATTGGCATGCAGCACATGGATATTTTCTCTCTAATCACATTGATTTCATGAGGACATACCGTACTATCATAGAGAGATTCACTTGGGAAGGAATCAAAGAGGAGATGCACCATCACATGAGGAGATGCATGGATTATTTGTAGGAGGGACATAAATCTTTGATAGATTTAATGAAGCCACTTCCTTCCTCATTAGGGATGAGAAGAGGTTCATCTATGAGCCACTTCACCAACTTGTTCAAGGTACATGGTAAGGATTATGTTTATGTGCATCATGATTCACTTACTATGTGCTTGTATTTCTTTGCCCTCCATGTACAGGTCATTGCTCGAAGACGGGGCATTCTTTATTATAAACCTCATGATCCATTTGGGGACATGAGCAGTGATTGTGATGGCCACTCCCTAGGAGATTTTGGGGAGAGGATATCTTTTCCAGAGTGTGCTCAATGTGCACCTCACATCATACACCTTCTCCAATCATGTGAGAGGATTGGGGCAGCAAGAAATTGGTTGGGAACCCACTCATCATATCCTATTCTGAGGCAGTTTGGCATAAAATTGCATTGGTTGCACTTGAGGGATCATTATCCTTCTCAAATTTTATATATGGCAGACATTATAACTCTAATTATGATCCCATATGTTGATGATGTCCTTATCATTGTTGTGGGCATGGTTGGAGAGATGACACATGAGTTGGATGTTCTTAGTAGAGATGATATTATCCACATTACTTATGTTTCATATTTCAGGGAGAGCATTGGACCATCCATGATTGCTAAATTAGATCTCTTGTTTCCTTATGGGATGAGCCATTTGGGTAACTTGAGCACTTGGAAGGTGCCTCTCATGAGCAGATGGGAGAAGTTTTCTTATGAATTACCATTCTGGAGGGTGATTCATTTTTTATGGATGATAGCTTGGAGATTCGAGCTCCACATGGGAATGAAAGTTCCCCACATTTTTTAGTTCTATCGTTGCAGTTTCTTGGGGACAAGAAACATTTGGGAGGGGAGGATTTTAATATTCCTAAATTAGCATAAAACTAATTGGGATATTAATTTTTTATTTTGCTTCTTATTTAGAAGAATAAGAGGTTATGGAGACCCATAAATCTTCTTAGTAGGAATAAAAACACTCCTAATGTGAAAGGAGGTCATTTAAAAGATGGATTGACTACCCTTATGTGTGAAAAGTGGTTGGAGCATGAAGACTAGGTCAAAATTGATCAAATCAAATAGCGCTGGTATGGAAGGAGTGGCATTCATTGAGGGACAACACAGTTTTAGAGGGAGACTACATGCATGGAAGTAGTGGCTTTAATGAGTGGGGCTCATGGTGAGGAATCTCACCAAGAATATAAGGAAGGGGATGGCAGCCATTATGGGCATGATTGGATTATTATTTTGTGTATGGTCTGTATGACTTGTTGCTCTCTTCAGCTGTTTAGCACAAGGGTGTTCCTGAGCAGGAATCCCACCTTCATCCTCGGGGGACTTCGAGTGCCCACTCAGGAGAAGTATTTGGGCTAAATTTCCACATTCTGGCATAAGGCCAAGCTTCAACTTTCTTCAACGATGTAGTTTCTACTTAGAGTTGGGTTGTGTTGCAGGTTGCAGTAGTGGAGGACTATATTGGGCGATTTCTGAGCTAGTTTTCAGTGGAGGAAGGTTTCCTTCCATTGGGAGGCCAGCAAGGAAGCCCCTTGAGATTTATTGCTACATTTGGCACTAGGCCAAGGTGATATTATCCCCTAAAACATAGTTTTAGTTTGGATCTACGTTATTTTAGGGAGGAGTTGCAAGGGTGGTTGCATTGTATGATTTGGGAGGTGATTTCTTCAGTGGAGGGAACAACCTTTCATCTGGAGGATCTATTGGAGGAGAGATACTTATTTCTACATCAGCTCCAGCCATATCTTCTCAGTTATTTTGTTATAGCAAACCATTAGACCTAGGTATTTAGCTCATATTGTGTGTGTATATATATATATATATATATATATTTTCCGGAAACCCTCTTGGGTTGTATTGGAAAGGTGATATAATACCTATAGATTTATGTATAGTATATTTTGAGGCACATATCAATATTTTAATACCATTGCATGATCTCCACCTATAGTTATGGTCAGTATGACTGCATTGTAGCAGCTCTCCGGTATTTTTTGTAGTAGCAGCATCTCACTTTTGTTAGTAATTGTTTATGGGAGGCTTGTTTCCTCATATCATATGATTTGTGCCTCAATATTTTGTATTGATTTTATTTTCTTATACATAATGTAATGGCTCCATATTGGTATTCTATATTTCTACATTGATTTACACTTCCATTTCCATTATTATGTTCATATATTTTTGCTTTCCCCATTTGGGAATATTACACACATCTGAATGCGCTGCTAAGCTCTTCTTTGAATTAGTGTGGGTATACTTTGGGATATCATAGACCATTATCTCACATTGAGACATTAGGTTCCTAAGAAAATTTTGGTCAAGTATTTGGTCGACGTTGAATACTAATCTCACTAATTCCATGGCTTTCCACCCCCAAATTAATGTCCAAACAATGGTCATCAATAGGATGAACGTACACAATCATTGCATGTACAACTCGATGCATCCATGAAAATGGGATTAAATACTCACATATGTGCAACACATCTAAAGTAAATCTCTCCATAGCTCAACTCGCCATAATCCCTTTCAAGTGGGGTTCGGATTCTAGCCACTATGTCCCATTGATGTGGCCATACCATTTATAGCTACTTAGGTAGATTCAACTCATGTCCAGTCCGAAGATGATAGGGCTAGCAACTTCTTTGAGTGAATTTAGCACATCCACCAGTAGGTCCATGACATATCAGACAATGTGAAAGCTAAGTACAAGTAGCGACATGATCAGCATCAGGTTTCACACATGTTCGAGGTGGGCAACAAACTTTGGCTACATTTGCAGAAGGAGAGCTTCACTGGGCCCCAACGCAAGATTCAACCACTTTGATATGGGTTGTACACCATCACCAAGGCTATAGGTTAAAATTCCTTTCAGCTCAAGATTCTACCGTTCCTTGGCCTACATATAGTGTTCAATTTGTATTGCCTTCAACCATACTTTCCACCATTACTAGACACATACGACATTGCATAACAACTCACACAACTAGACTTAAACCCAAATTGCACGGAACAATTCACAACTAATCAAATCATGGATAGGAAAATCAATAATACTCGCAAACATAGGATCCAGCTATATCGAGTTGTCAAAGCAGGCCAAACAGGGCAAGTGGTTCACGAGGGACCAGGTTCAATAGAAAATGCATCACCTCATGGAGGCTCTACACACAGTGGGGACCATTTCTTCTTAAGGATGGAGGATTTATCCAGGTGGATATTGGTGGCCACCCTCCTATGCCACCTAGACGTCCAATCAGTTTCATCATTTTCCTTGTTTATAGCAACATTTACTATTTTTAGCATTTGTTCGGGTCGTAAACTTCTTGACCGGATTTTACCATCTAAATGATGGTTTTTTGAGGTCCAAAATAGTTTAATACCTAAAAAACTTGAAGTACTTAGAGATATATTTCCAACAAGGTATCATATATGCAAAACATAGATAATATGATCAAGTTATGACCACGAGAAGTTGGCTTCCCAACTAACCCCAACGATGCCCACAAAATCTTAGCATTCCATCTCCTGGGGTTAGGGTCTTCTCTTATTATTCAATAATAAAGGGGCACTTGAGCCTCATTTTAACACATTCTCATATATAAGCTACCATTTCCTGAGCTAGTGTATTTCCATTCTGTCTATAAGTATATTTTAGTTCTTTGATATTAATGAAATTAAGTGTTAATTCTTCTACATCTTTGTATTTATGGTTATATGTATTATATTGTGTTCCTATTTAATTTCAAATCAACGGTATCAGAGAGTTCTTCTCTTTCTCTATTTTTCTTTGCATGTCCCCAATGAGGTCAGGGTATAAGGAGTTAGGGATTTTTATAAATTACACCAATGGATTCAATCTGATCATGCAATGTACTAAAACAAGATACTAAATCCTTCTACAATATTTGTGGAATATAAATCACGATCACTCAATCACATGCAAGTAAGAGAAAGAAGTAAATCAATCGCACAACACAATATTTTCCTGGGGAAAGAAACTACTAAAACCCCCTCTATCTCTATTGTATAATAAGCCGAGGAATCATGAAACAATACAATGCATTCTTGCTTACAAGAACGTCGGGCACCCTACCTAATGTTTGAGATTCATTTAGGAAAAATTGGACAAACACATAGCCAATTTCATGCCCACCTTTAGCCTTCCTTGCTCGTGCAATCCCTAGGAAAATAAATCCCTATTAAATAGGAATTCCAACCTTTCTTGACTGCACAATCCATCATGGGAATCTTGTGGCTTTATAACTACACCTGGGCAGTTTGCTAATAATAAAACTAATAGTTATCTTCCCTTTAACCATTGTCTCAACTGGGTTTTCATTAGATTTGACATGCATGCAACTAATAATAGCAAATCATTAGTTATATGATAGATCACTACTTGTGAATTAAATCTAATTTAATTCACTTGACCTCTCACTAGTGCATCACTCAGTTAGAACTATTTAAACTAATTTTAACTCAACTATTTGAGTTCACTAATTAAACTCACACTACACTAGTACATTAACTACAATTGGACCCAAAAAATAAAAGAATCACACTACATGCCTCACCTTTGACCCTCAACTCGAAATTCTTGAGATAACTCAGTATTTATGACTTAGTTAACTAATACAAGTTGTTATGAGATAAGATTACAAATTATTGTCTAATCTATTCATATTAGACACACATTTTCTTATTGATTTTCAACAGGCTAGAACTGGTTAAACCTTTGCAAGAACAACCTTGCAAACCTCGACGACATCCCATGGAAGAAGAAAATAAAGATGAGAGATCAACATATCATTTCAAAATATTTCTCAAATAATCTCTTGAGTGACAGAGGAATGTGATGATGGAAAACTTTTCCCAGATCCTTCGGTGGATGCCCAATGGGGACACGTCTTTATCTGGTAGTAACTCTGGAGGTGCCAATCCTTTCAAGGTACAATTTAACTTTGACATTCCCATATTTGAAGGTGATATAGATGAAAATTTCATAGATATATGGTTAAACATGTTGGAAGGATATTTTTCAGTTCGTTATTTTTCTAATAGGGAAATGATTGCTTTTGTGCTCCTCAAAGCCACTCCCATGTCAAGGACTGGTGGGAAACCTACAATGAACAGAGGGACGCGAGAGGACCCTCAATGTTTTCAGCTGCACCCACTTGGAATTATTTCTGAGATTCCATCAAGGAACAATATTACCCCATGGGGATCTATGAGGACAAGTACATACAATGGACCACGTTGTGGTAGCAAAGGGTTCAAGATGTGCATGAGCAAACGAATTTGTTCCATACCTTGTGCACAAAGTTGGGTATCAAAGATATGAAGAAACATTTGGTACTAAAGTACCATAGTTGTTTGCACAAAAACATTCAAGAGGAAATGGATTTCCTCGACATCTCCTCTCTTGGTGCATCATACCGATATGTTTCCAAGATCAAGAAGAAATTTAAACAGAACAAGCAATATTTTGGATTTGCAAGTCCAAAATGTAACACCCTCTTCCCACATCCACCCAAGTAACTTGCCAACCATGGTCAATATGTGATGAGAGGCTAATGATATGTGATTCAACCTCTTATATGACCTTAAGGAAGTGGAACCGAAGGAAACACCAAAAACACACCTTACACTACATCATTGACATCCCTAGGAGGTAACCCAACCTTCCAGGGCCCTTTTCTCTGGGGGGGCTGATTTTTAGCCCCTTTGAGGTTGAGCCATAGGCTTTTAAGGGAAAGGGTATGGCTCTAGAATCTAGAGACATGGGCTAGCATTGTCAGGGTAGTAGCTCAGGCCCAAAAAACAAATATTCCGCCCGTAGCTCCGGGATTTGTGCCACATTTTCAACCCCTAAGTCCAGGTCACTGCCCAAAACTTCTTGTAACTTTAGGAGAGCGTAAATAAAACTAAAAAAAACATATGGAAGCAATCACATCAATCAGACCTCATCTGACCCCACCCATCCATGACATGCATTTCATCAAACATGTCACACACATAACATCTACAGGTAGAAAAAACATATTTAAATAAAGGGGTATCTTCCTTATCTGAGAATGGCTAAGAGCATTTCTCCCCTACATCATAATATATCATACAATCAATTTTATCATATATATATGGGATGTTCATTTACAGGAAAAAACATGAATAGAGCCATACATCATCATTGATTGAGTACATGCTTATAACTAACATATTAATAATAGAAATACAATGGATACAATAACAATACATCCATATATAAAATAGTATATTTTCATATCGAATACTATAAAAATTAGCTCTTCATTAATAAATGTACAAACCAACCAGAGATGTGACTTCCACATTCCACCTGACCATATATTGGTTGAGCCAAATCTCACTTCAGCCAATCACCCCCATTCCATATTCCAAGCATGAATGTGGGACTTAATCAAACACATCAGTCACAATCAATCAAGGGCTCCAGTGGCCAAACCACCTCAACCCTCAACCAGTGATTCCACCTCACTTCCGAAAATCACAACCATGACGGATTGGTCTATATCCAAGATTATCTAGGGCTCTAAAGTTTTTTTTCCAACTAAGGCTCCTGGACTAGTAACTCAACCCAAGCTATTCCTGGGCTCCGGAGCGTTTGTCCAATCAAGGCTCCAGGACTAGTAACTCAACCCAACAATTATTTGTCAAGCTCTAGAGTGTTTTCCCAACCAAATCTCTAGGAACTAATAACTCAACCCAAAATCTGAAGGAATCATTAGAACCAACCAGAAAACAATCAATGAAAATAAACCCACAATACCATGGTTGTCTAGGAAATGGCAAGGCTAGGAAAATCCACATGCATACACCATGCATGCCAAAAAAAATTAAGAAAACACACATTCAACTCGGTACCTGCAATCAAATCCCATTATAGTTGTTGATCCCGATGTCCACCTACAGTTTCCTACTCTTCCTTTGCCTTCTTGCTCCAAATCACCAAGTATCCACACTCTCCAAGAGTGCTCCAAGAAAACTCTAAGTATCCAAGAGTATGAGAGAGAGAGATAATAATGAGAGAGCTCCAAAAATGCACTGAAAAAAGGTACCAACTGATCCTCAGAAGCATTTTTATAGAATATGCCTCTATTTTCTTCATTTTCCATTATTTTCCTTCAATTTCATCCTCACATGCAACATGTGACCTTTTACCTTACTTTTATCCTAGTTTGCATTATTTTCATAAATAAATGTGCCCAACAATACTTTTGCCTATTTAATACCTTATCCAAAGCATTTTCCAATTTCCTTAGCCATAATAAGCCAAATGAAAACCCGCACTAGGATGTCTTTCCCAACATTCAACTTGGAATAAGTGTCGCATCAACCATGGTTATTATTTTAACTTTATTACATGAGTTTTTTCACCAGGATTGTTACAGAACCATCACCCTTTGGGGACATTGTCCTTGATGTTCATTCACACATATACCTCAGAAACACCATTGAAAAGAAAACATATTGTCGTTGGAGCTATATAACATAGCTCATTGCAATATTTACAATGGTCACCCTGCTGAAAAGAAAACCACCATGACATCACAACAATGTCACAACTATAATGACATGACACCATACCACTTATTGGAGATTTATAACATAGCTCATGGTGGTATTTACATCCATATAAATATGTACATACATCCAACAATCACATAAAACATATACTAAAACATCGCCAAAAAATATGCTAAAAAAAAACTGACACCGCACCAAAAATTATTTGCATCAACAAACAAACAAGGAAGGATACATGGCCCGCATTTGATCCTCCATCTCCCATGTAGCTTCATCGGGCCCAAAGTGCTTCCATTGCACTTTAACTTGCTCTGTTGCTTGATTCTAGAGCATGAGAATCTTTTTCTTCCAAATGCACTATGGTTTTGGCTGGAACTCTCCTTTTTCTTCCACATGCAATACAAACCAGTCAATAACATGATCAAAACATTTAACATATTTATTAAGCAACGATATATAAAAAACATCATGGAATTTCAATGTGGAAGGTAGTGCAAGATGATAGGCCACCATTATGATCCTCTCAATGATCCTGAATGGTCCAAAAAACCTTGGTGCCAACTTGGCACACAATCCAATCTGCAAGGAACTCTTCTTGGGCTTCATACACAAGTACGCCTAATCCCCAACCTCAAACTCCTTGAACAACTTGTTCCTATCTACATAAATATTCTACCTATCCTATGTTTCTTTCAATTTCTGCTTGATCACCTACATTTCTTGTTCCATTGTTGCCAACATTTCTGGTCCAATAAGTACCCTGTTAACCAGATCACTCCAACTGATAGGATTGTTGCAACTTCGTCCATACAATTCCTCGAATGGACTCATCTTCAAAAATTCTTGATATCCGTTGTTGTAGGCAAACACTACTTGTGGAAGATACTCTTCCCAATTCCGATGTTTATGCATCACATACACCCTCAAACTATCCTATAATATCATGTTTACCCTCTCAGTATGACCATATGTATATGGATGATAAGTTGTTCTAAAGGCCAACTCAGTGCCCAAACCTACAAATAACTCCTTTCAAAACTTGGAAGTGAACTTTTCATCCATGTTAGACACAATCTTCTTCAAAAAACCATGTAATTTGACTATGTCTCTAATAAAGACTTGTGCTACATCACTGGTTGAGTATGTACTCTTCACCGGTATGAAATTTGAAACCTTTGTTAGCCTGTCCATAATCACCATAATATAATCATGATGGCTAGATGTCCTAAAAAAACCTGTGATGAAATACATGGAAATCACCTCCCATTTCCATTGTGGAATCGAAATCAGTTGTGGCAATCCACCTGGATGCTTGCACTCTGACTTAACCATTTAAAAATCCAAACATCTCGCTACAAACCCTACCAGATCCCTCTTTAGATTCGGTTAGTAATAAAATATTTTCACTGCAGTCAAAGTCTTTTGGTAACCTGGGTGAACCGAATATGGTTTCACATGAAACTCCCTCAAAAACACCTTCTTGATATCACTATTTTTCGGTACATATATCTTGTCTTGAAATCCGGCCAATCCATCTATCATGAGATGGTATTCCAAATCATGTACCACCCATACCTATACCTCTACCTGTACCACTTGTACATGCACCTGTACTTGTACCTGTGCCAAAACTTGTACCTGTAACAACACATGTACATGTACCTGTGTCAACACCTGTACCAACACCAGCACATGTACCTGTACCAACACCTATACATTTACTCTGCTACAACCAATGCATAATATTCATGTACCTCTGATCTTGCTGACATGCCTGCAAGATTCTATCATGTAATTTTGTCCCATAGAAGCTCATCGCTGCTAAGTGATTTAATTGTACCTTCCTGCTAAGGGCATCTGCAACCTTGTTCTCCTTTACCTTGATATACCTTATAAGTCAAACTCACTGATCATATCCAACCATATAGCCTCCCTAGCACTCAGATTCGGCTGGTCAAACAAGTACCTCAACCTAATGTGATCACTCATAGGTACAAAACTCCTGCCAAGAAGATAGTGTCTCCACATATTCAGTGTGTGAATGATCACTGCTAGCTCAGGATCATGTTTCCGGCAATTATGCTTATGCTCATTCAATTTCTATGACTCATAGAATACCACCTGTCCATCCTGCATAAGGACTCCACTAAGTCCTCTCTTACAAGAATTTTTGTATACTACAAACTCCTTGTCTAGATTTGCAATCTCTAACAGTGGAGCATGTGTCAGTAACTGCTTAAGCTAATCAAAATTGGCCTCGCACTCCTCTGTCCATTCAAACTTATTACCTTTTCTCTGCAATGATGTGATAGGATAAGAAATCTATGATAAGTTATTGATGAACCTCCTATAGTAGCCTGCCAATCCCATGAATGATATCACCTCATATACATTCTTAGGAGCTACCCACTCCATGATGGCTCTTATATTTTCTAGATCTACTAAAATTCCCTCCTTGGGGACAATGTGCCCCAAGTGGTGTACCTCAGATTGGAAGAAGTTTCATTTGTCGAGCTTAGCATACAACTGATGCTCTCTCAACAACCTCAACACGACTGCCAAATGTTCAACATTCTCTTCCTCATTTTTAGAATATACCAATATAGCATTAATGAAAACCATCACAAACTTGTCCAAATAAGGACAAAACACACTGTTTATCAAACACATAAATGTAGTTGGGGTATTATTCAAACCGAATGAAACTAAAAAAAACACATAATGCCCATACCTGGTCTTGAATGTGGTCTTGTAGGTGTCCTTCTCTTTGATCCATACCTGATGATATCCTAATATCATGTCGATCTTTGAGAATAATGTCACTCCCTTTAGTTGATCGGAAAAATCATCAATCCTTGGTAGTGGGTACTTATTCTTGATATTCACTTGTTTAGATTCCTATAGTTAATTCATAGTCTAAGAGTGCCATCTTTCTTCTTTACAAACAACACCAGTGCATCCCATGGTGATACACTTGGCCTAATGTACCATTTTTCCAACATTTCCTTCAACTGAAATTTTAACTCTACCAACTCTTGTGTACTCATCTTGTTAGGTGCTTTTGATGTTGGAGATACCCCTGGAAGCAACTCAATCAAAAATTATACTTTCATGTGTGGTAGAAACTCTGAAATATACGATGGAAACACATCCTAAAACTGCTGCAACACTGGATACCTGATCAAAACATCTGCATCCTCAAATTATTTACCTTTGTCACTAGATATATGAACTACGAATAGCACAAATATTTTCATACGACTATGCCTGGCCTGCCTAGCTGTCATCATCCTAACTGAGGTGGAATTATTCTTTCCTTGTAGGATTCTTGGTTCCCCACTATCATCCAATAATTCAATAGATTTTTCATAGAAATATACCTTTGTCCTATGAATATATAACTAATTCATACCCAATAGCATATTGTAGGAACCCAAAGGAAATATGTTCAAGTGCGCTGCTATAGGCATATAATTTATCTCAAATGCACAAGATCTTACCCAATTGTGAACCCTTCTCTTCGTACATGTGCACAATTGCACTAACCAAGATTCTGCATGCAATTCCTTGCTCAAACCACACTTATCCATAAATTCGGGATTAATATAACGATAGTTAGATCCATGGTCAATAAAAATAGAAACAACTTGATCACAAAGCTTACCGTCCATCTGAATGATATAAGCTTGGTGATCTACCTTCATGTTATCCATTGCTGCATGAATATGAGGAATGATATTCCCAACATCTCCCACTATTTGTGCCTCATTCGCACTGAGATTTGTGGCCTACCACCCTGATATTGTAGAAAATCGCTCCTATGATGGTCTCCTCAAAAATTCCAACGCCTTACTGGCTCCCTATTCTCATTCTTATTATTCTCCTCTAATCAAGATCCTTGTCCTCTACCAGATGTATTTAAATTCTTTGGTGGCACAACATTCTCCTTGTTATTTTTATCTTGAGGCCTTGCTCGCTTCTTGTCCCATTTACCTTTGTTATTGTAATTACCTTTCCAATATGGATTTTCCTCCGATCTACACTTCAATTTCTCATATCAATGCTTGAGTTTCTGGATAGCCTCCTCCAGTGAGCTAGGCTCATTGAAATCCATCTTATATTTGAATGCAATTGGTAACCCACTAATATATCTCTAAATCTTAGCCTTCTCCTTGTAGAAATTATACCAATGGATTCAATCTAATCATGTAATGTACTAAAACAACATACTGAATCCTTCTACAATATTTGTGGAATATAAAACATGATCGCTTAATCACATTCAAGTAAGAGAAAGAAGTAAATCAATCACACAACAAAATATATTCTTGGGGAAATCAACTGCTCAAAACCACCCTATCTCTATTGTATAATAAGTCAAGGAATCATGAAACAATACAATGAATTCTTGCTCACAAGAATCTTTTGCACTCTACCAATCATCTCACACTGATCTAGGAAAAATTGGATAAAGACTTAGACAATTCCTTGCCTTCATATGGCCTTCCTTGCTCATGCAATTCCTATAGAAGCAAATCCATACTAAATAGGAATTTCAGCCTTCGTTGATTATGCAATCCATTATGGACTTCCTATGACTTTATAATTGTGCTCAGGCAATTTGTTAATAATACAACTGATAGTTATCTTCCCTTTAACCTTTGTCTCAACTGGGTCTTGATCAGACCTAACATGCATGTAGCTATTAGCAATGAATCATCAATTATCTGATTGATCACTACTTGTGAATTAAATCTTGACTAGATCTCTCACTAGCTCATCACTTAGAAGTAGTTAAATTGATTTTAACTCAATTAATTTGAGTTAACTGATTACACTCACACCACACTAGTGCTACAACTGCAATTGGACCCCAAAGATATTAGAATCACTCTACATGCCTCATCTTGGACCCTCAACTCGAAATTCTTGAGATAACTCCGTCTTCATGACTTAGTTAACTGATACAAGTTTTTATGAGATGAAATTACAATTTATTGTCCAATTTATTTAAGGGAAAAATAAATTAGACACCCACATTTAGCACTAATGTGTAATTGAATTCCTCGCCCGTGTGTGACTGGAATCCCACACTAGTATGTGGTGCATTTTCTTGTTGAATTTCAACACTCCCTCTCAACAAGAAAGGGATTATTAGCTACCCTGATCATGCCTCTGTGATATTAAAATTTTCTCTTTTCCAATGCCTTTGTCAAGATGTCTGCATCCTGATCCTCCATGTGAATGTACTGCAACAACAGAATGTGCCTCCGAACACAATCTCTGAGATGGTGGTACCAGATATCAATATGTTTGGACCTGTCATGGGATACCAGATTAATCGAGAACTTTATGCAACTCCAGTTATCACAATGTATCACCATCAGACCCATATGATGACCAAAAAAAACAAACAAGTATCTTCCTCATTCACATGGCCTCACAAGCAACATGACTAGCTGCCATGTACTCTTCCTCTATTGAAATGAGTGCAATTGATCTCTATTTCCTTTTGTACCAACAAAATTCTACTGATCCTATGCTAAAGATGCCCCCTTATGTGCTCTTCTTGTCTGATGGACTGTCTGCCCAATTTTCACTAGTGAAGCCTTGAAGCTTCACTCTCTATGTCCATTTGTACAATAATCCATACTCTGTAGTTCCCCTGTGATATCTAAAAACATGCTTCCCCACCTTCTAAAATGTCTTGGTAGGCTTAATCATAGCTTGACTAAGCTGGTTAACTTTGTAGCATATGTCTAGTCCTGTGTTCACCAAATACATAAGTGAACCCACAAACTACCTATAGACAGTAGCATCCACTACCTCACCTGAAGTAGCATCCTCCTTCCTCCAGTTTCCTTCAAGAGGAGTCTCCATGGTATTTTCCCTCCATGTGGAACTTCCTTAGAATATCCTTGGCATACTTGCCCTGAGATACAAATATCTCCCCATCTCGTTTCCATATTTCCAAGCCAAGGAAATAATGCAAGAGCCCCATGTCCTTCATCTCAAATTCTCTTGTAAGATCCTCTTTGCAAGAATTTATGAGTTAATCATCATTTGTTAGTATTAGATCATCTACATTAAGTAAAATAATCAAAATGTTACCATCAAACACAATATGATATAGGTTTGAATCTGCTTCAATCTTCGTGAAGCGCAACCCAATGAAATAAATTTTGATCCTGGTGTAACAAGCACAAGGTGCTTGCTTCAGCCCATACAGTGCTCTCTTGAGTATGCACACATGTGACTCCCTATCTAAGGTCTCAAAACCTTCTAGTTGCTCAACGTACACTTTTCCTTCATAACTCCATTGAGAAAGGTTGTCTTTACATCCATCTGATGTATCTTCCATCCCATCTATGCTAAGAGTGCAAGGATGGATCTAATAAATGAGTACCTTGCAACTGGTGCAAAAGTCTCATCATAGTCAATTCCCTCTATTGTGATTCATGGCACTATCATACCATGCAGAAATTATACCAATGGCTTCAATACGATCATGTAATGTACTAAAATAAGATATTGAATCCTTCTACAATATTTAGGGAATATAAAACATGGTCACTCAATCACACGCATGTAAGAGAAAGAAGTATATCAATCGCACAACAAAAAATATTCTTGGGGATAGAAACTGCTTAGAACCCCTCTATATCTATTGTATAATAAGTCAAGGAATCATGAAACAATACAATGCATTCTTTCTCGCAAGAATCTCCTGCACTCTACCAATTGTCTCACACTGATCTAGGCAAAATTGGACAAACACTTACCTAATTCCTTGCCTTCCTCCAAATTTCCTTTCTCACGCAATTCCTAGAGAAATAAATCCATATTAAATAGTAATTTCATCCCTCCTTTATTGTGCAATACATCATGGCCTTCCTGTGACTTTATAATTGCGCTCAGGCAATTTGCTAATAAAAAAAATGATAGTTATCTTCCCTTTAACCTCTCTCTCAATTGGGTCTTCATCAGAACTGACATGCATGCAAATATTAATAGTGAATCATCACTGTAATATCGCAAAATGGGAAATTTTTACAACAATGAGAATATCTTAAGATATTCTAGAGTTGGAGCTCCAACCATATATGAACATAATAATGGATGTTCAGTGATAAATAAACTCATATGATGTGTTTAAAACACATGGCTATCAAATGAGTGGAACAGCAGCAAAAGAAGAACTTCTACACCTTCCTAAGTGGGGAAAACGCAGCAATTTAACCTTGAAAACATTATTTCTGAAGATGTGCATTTTTACTGGTTGAAATAATGCTTGGTTCCCTTAGAATATGATATTAGGCCCTAACATAAAAAAGGGGATCAGAAATAAATCCCTTTTGATATGTTAAACAAACCTCCCGCCTTCATATCAACTCAAAAATAGCCAAATCCCATGACTTAAGTGATGCAGAAAAGACTGAAGAAAATAGTTGCATTATTTTCTGAGGGTTTCTACAGTATAATGATAGAAAAACATGGATCTAGAACTCAATGGAACAATATGCTAAGAAAATGAAGATCTGACCTCCTTATTGCATTATAAAGCCAACCCGACAAAGATTTCTTCATATTACAATTAAAAAAAGAGCAGATCTGAATATCCAGCTCAGAAAAATGTAGTATTACTACAAAATTACAAAAATATAGCTGAATAATACAAAAGAGGGATGAGAATCCATTCCTTTAGCTTTCCGGGAGAAGGGTTGGCCCTTTCCCTAGGAAACTAGCTCAGAAACAAGGGTCTTAACCCTGCTGCAGCAACTCTATGCAAAATGATGCAGTTCTTGCAAGGGTCTGTGCTGTAAAATATGAGGAATAATTTGTCCTGCTACAAAGATATGAATTTTGCTCAGAAATCTTCCTAGCTGATCTCTCAAGAGAAGGAAGGCACCTTCTACTGAGAAACAGACCTGGAAGTGGTGTTAACAAACCTCCACTGCAACACCCTGCAACTTGGCAATATTCTGCTACAGAAATAACAATGGGACTAAAGAATGGTGCTTGGCCTCAAGCCTGGATGTAGAGAAATACAGGACAAGATCTCCCAAGAGGCCTCTTAAGGGAAGAGGTGGGATTCCCACTCAGGTACGCCCTATGCTCAACAGCACTGCAACCCTGCTAAACAGCAAGAGGAAGCTAAGTCTTAACAGACAAGATCAAATTATCAACTCAAGCATGCATAAAAAAGGTTCCCATCCTCTCCATTAATAGAAAGTGAAACTCTTCACATTGGGTCCCATCCATATGTGCCATCAAGCTCATGCAAGTTTTCCTCCACCAAAACTGCGTTGTTCATTAAGGAGATTCAATGCATCTGGACAGCTTTGTTGACTTGGTCAAAGTTGACTGAATCAACATGATCCCATCTCTGTTCACACCTAAGGGTGCTCAAATTAGCTTCTTATTCTTCCTCCTTTCACATTAGGACTGTTATTGATCCTTCTAAACAGGTTAATGGGCCTCCCTAACCATTTATTCACCTACCTAGTGATAAAATAACTCTAATATTCCATTTAGCTTGAAGGCTAAAATTTTAGAATATTATAGTCCTCCCCTCCAAAAATGTTGCTTGTCCTCAAGAAACTGTATAAGGAGAGAAAAAGTCCTCCCCTCCTCCTCTTGTGGCCTCCCCATCAAAAGTTCCCACCACTGCTCAAAATGATCTGCTACGAATCTGTCCTCCAATGTTTCCTCCCAAACATGCAAAACCATATGGCTTACATCATAGAAAGGTGGAAGATGTAAGTGGAAACCTAATTGCTATCCAATGGCCTCCTCAAGGTAGGAGTGATGATAATCATGGGCAATATTATTCCCAATGAGTGACTTCCACACCCATGCTATCATCCAAATGAAATGAGCCAATCTAGTTAGCTCAAAAAGATCCTCAACCCCTGGTTCATACAATGTGTTGGGGCTGCATGGAGAGATTGGATCCTCCCACCCAAGGGGTTTCTCTCTCCATTTATGATAAGTCTGGGGTTGTTGCTGATCTTGGGCTGAAATATCATGATCTCCAAGAGTGGCCCAAGCTACCCCATCAAACAAATAAACCATGAAGTGCCTCCTCCAAAAACTCAGGTTCTCCAAATGGCTCCTCCCACATGAAGAAGAGAGATGTAATTTGAAAATAATGGGCTGCCCATTGCTGCTCCTAAAACATGCATCATGTAAATTAGGGAGAATCATACTCCCAATGGGCATCTTCAACTCATATCCCACTTTCCAAACAAATCTCCCCATGAACATAGAAATATCAGCAATACATGGAAGCAAAAACCAATATAAACAAGTTGTCATATGACAATTGGAAAGTGGATCAAGGTCCCACACAAGGAAATAGTGTAGTGCATCCTTTGCCTACATCAAATCAAAAAAGAAAAAACAAGTGCTTTTCCAGCCACTTGTTTGCTGCCACAATCATTTTACGGGATATAAACATGAAAATACAAAGTGGTGTCAATGGTGCACACCAAAGATCATGTGGCTTCCCCCACAAACCACCAATGAGATAGTCAATCTCAATGCTACCAATGGCTTCAAGTACATTATTATACAATATGCAAGAAGGAATAATCCTCCTTGGTACAATATGTTGCTTATATAAAGAAAATAAGTACAAAATATAAAGTGAAATTGTACATTATCCATCATGTACTTGAGATCTTGAGCTGAAATGGTTCAACTAGAAATTCTCCCTCACCTCCAAAGAGTAGGGAAGTGGCTGTGACCTCCTCTCTATCATCATTTGGGCTATGCATCTCTCCATATGCTGAAATATGTCATGTTGGATGCCCTCCCAAATGAACTCCTCTGCCAATGAAAGATATGCATCAAAATGTAGGGAAAAGAAGTCCTCATGTGCTGCATGTAGCAGCTTCTCCTTGAGCTTAGAAGCTCTAGTCAAGAAGACTCTACCATAAGAATAGATGACCATATCATCCACCATATATTTGTCATCTCCATCAGGGTCATCAAGAGTCATGCATGCACCAAGATCCTTGGAGTACTCTACCAAGAGTTGAGACCTCCAATATGGATCAATCCTCCCAAGAGACAACGCTGGTGATCTGGCATGTGAAGCTCTCCTCATGCTACTACCTGCTACTTTGACATCCCCCATGCTAAAGTCTCCTTCCAAACTCTTAATCTCTCCAAGATCCAAGAGTGGTGAATCAAATGGCAAGATTTCTCTTACCAACTCCAGATCTAGTGGCCTCCCCGGTGGAATGCCTCCATATAGTGAGATATCAATGGTAAGAGAATAATGTTCATGTTGTTAGGAAACCTTGCCCTTTCCCTCACAGTGCAAACCAGTCTTCCTCCTCCTCGCACCAGCTCTCGGAAATAGATAGGGGTGTGTGCTACTCATCAAATGATGATTTCCTTCCTCCCTACCTTCTCTTTCCATCAATATCATCTCACAATCATGCTGCTCATTGATTTTACTTTTCCCTCCTTATGTGAGATCCTGGGGGACTTCTTGCAATGACATAATAAATCCTTCGGTTGGAGCATGTGCTCCTCCTTCCTCTGCATGAGGCACTAGATATGCTCTAGATGTGACAGCGTTGTAACCCTCATCCTTCTCCTCATCTTCAATATGAATGGGAGGTAACTGCTCAATAAGAGGATCCTTCTTTGCAAAAGGAACCTTCATGCCCTCTTGTCCAATCTTATGAAACAAGGATCTTGCCTCTAGCAAGTTATCATGCAATATGTGAACTCCTCCAATAGGTTTCTGAAGTGGTTTCGAGTTTGTAGGTCCTCCCAACTTATGAAAAAGTTTCATTGGTTTGATTGTCTCATGTTTTTTATCAAGCCTTTCCACCAATCTCTTAGTGAACTTTGAAAAAGAAGAAGTATTAACATTTTTCAATGAAAATGACTCAAACATCCACCAAGTATAGACCTTACCTTCAAAGTGCAGTGCTGCAACTCTGATGGCTTCATCTTCAAAAACTTGGTGCTGCTGCAAATAAGTATACAACTCCTCCACCCAAGCTTTGGTTGAACAAGTTGGGGATCCATCAAAGGTAGATAGAGAAAATTTATCCATGTTATGCAGCTTGTTCCTCTCCACCTTGATCTTGAAAAACTCTTTGGAAGTAATACGATCTCTAAGCTTTTCAGTTTGAGATTCATACTCTTGTAGAAAATTATTAAGAGTTCCCCTCCTTGGCATTTCCTCTTCTTTCATCTCTTTCATAGTAGCTCTAGGAATTTGACTACGCTGTACATAATAGGGTGTAGCTGCATGCTCACACCTATCATGGGAAAATCTAGATCTGGCTCTAGATCCAAACTCCTGAGGGGATTCTATCTCTCCTCTCATCCTCTTAAGATCTTCATTAAATCTCTGCATAGATTTTGGAAGAAGCTTTTAGAGTCTCTCCTCCTTCCCTCCTCCACATAATGGAGTCTTATTTATTTTAATTTCTCCTCCTCTTGATAGCATCATGGCTGAGTTCCACAGGCTACGCCAAGACTATGCTTTGATACCACTGTAATATCCCAAAATGGGAAATTTCTACAATAATGAGAATATATTAAGATATTCTAGAGTTGGAGCTCCAACAATATATGAACATAATAATGGATGTTCAGTGATAAATAAACTCATATGATGTGTTTAAAACACATGGCCATCCAATGAGTGGAACAACAGCAAAAGAAGAACTTCTACACCTTCCCAAGTGGGGAAAATGCAGCAATTTGACCCTGAAAACGTTATTTCTGAAGATGTGCATTTTTATTGGGTGAAATAATGCTTGGTTCCATTAGAATATGATATTATGCCCTCACATACAAAATGGGATCAGAAATAAATCCCTTTTGATATATTAAACAGACCTCTCGGCTTCATATCAACTCAAAAATAGCCAAATCCCATGACTTAAGTGATGCAGAAAATACTGAAGAAAATAACATCGTTATTTTCTGAGGGTCTCCATAGTGTAATGATAGAGAAACATGGATATGGAACTAAATGGAACAATATGCTAATAAAATGAAGATCTGACCTCCTTATTGCATTATAAAGCCAACCCGACAAGGGTTTCTTGAAAGTACAATTACAAAAAGAGCCGATCTAAATATTCTGCTCAGAAAAATGCAATCTGACTACAAAATTATATAAATATAGCTGAATGATAAAAAATATGGATGATAACCCTTCCTCTAGCTTTCCGGGAGAAGGGTTGGCCCTTTCCCTAGGAAACTAGATTAGAAACAAGGGTCTTAACCCTGCTGCAACAACCCTATGAAAAATGACGCAGTTCCTACAAGGGACTACACTGTAGGAGATGAGGAATAATTTGGCCTGTTTCAAATATATGAATTGTTCTTAGAAATCTTCCTAGCTGATCTCTCAAGAGAAGGAAGGCACCTTCTACTAAGAAACACACCCGGAAGTGGTGTTAACAAACCTCCACTGCAACACCCTGCAACTCAGCAATATTATGCTACAGAAATAACACTGGGACTGAATAATGGTACTTGGCCTCAAGCCTAGATGTGGATAAATATAGGACAAGCTCTCCCAAGAGGCCTCTCAAAGGAAGAGGTGGGATTCTCGCTCGGGAACACCCTGTGCTCAACAGCACTGCAACCCTGCTAAACAACAAGAGGAAGCCAAGTCTAAATAGAAAATATCAAATGATCAACTCAAGCATGCATAAAAAAGGCTCCCATCCTCTCCATTAATAGCAAGTGAACCTCTTCACATTGGGTCCCATCCATATGTGCCATCAAGCTCATGCAATTTGTCCTCCACCAAAACTGCATTGTTCATCAAGGAGATTCAATGCATCTAGACATCTTTGTTGACTTGGTCAAATTTTACTGAATCAAAATGGTCCCATCTCTGTTCACACCTAAGGGTGCTGAAATTAGCTACTTATTCTTCCTCCTTTCACATTAGGAGTGTTACTGATCCTTCTAAAGAGGTTAATGGGCCTCCCTACCCATTTATTCACCTAGCTAGTGATAAAACAACTCTAATATTCCATTTAGCTTGAAGGCTAAAATTTTGGAATATTACAATCACTTATCTGATTGATCACTACTTGTGAAATAAATCTAATTTAATTCACTATACCTCTCACTAGCTCATCACTCAGTTAGAACTAGTTAAACTAATTTTTACTCAATTAATTTGAGTTAACTGATTACACTGACACCACACTAGTGCTACAATTGCAACTGGACCCCAAAAATATTAGAATCGATCTACATGTCTCATCTTATACCCTCGACTCGAAATTATTTAGCTAACTTAGTCTTCATGAATTAGTTAATAGATGCAAGTTGTTATGAGATGAAATTACTATTTATTGTCCAATTTATTTAAGGAAAAAATAAATTAGATGCTCACATTTAGCACTAAGATGTAACTGAATTCCTCACCCATGTGTGATTGGAATCCCACACTATTATGTGGTTCATTTTCTTGTTGAATTTCAACAATCCTCCTTGAGGTAAGGCACATATATCATTAATTCCAAGAACCTGCTAATTTACTACTCATCTGTCATAGAACCCATCTTCAACTCATAAAACTCCTTTTCCATGTCATCGTAATATCTCTCTAATAAATACTTATTTCGGAATATCCTTTCAAAATCACTCCAAGTCAACTCCTCCTCATAAATATCTCTGACATTCTTCACATCTTCCCACCAAATTCCTGCTCTACTTCTAAGGTTAAATGTAGCATCCTAGTAAGTTTCATATTTTCTGAGTACTCATGCAACCTGAAAAACTTCTTCATGCCAAGCAACCATACCTATGCATCCTATGGTTTCTTTGTATCTTCGTCAAATGTATGTGGTTTTTCATTTAAAACTCTTCCATAAAATAGCCTCTATCACTCCTCCTATAAGGATGATACCAATGATGATCATGATGCCTATCTGAACCAGAACTAGAATGATACCTCTGCTCATCACTCCTTCTATCTGGAGTGTCCAACAACCTGCCATATTTCACTGTATCATCTCTCTCTAACATGTGCCTACTAGGAGACCTACTTACATATGCCCCAGTAGTTCTATCCTCCTGTCCATAGCTAATCCTAAGTGGTCCTTGCCTCTACAACTCCAAAAAAATTTCAAGGATGGATGCATTAACCTCTGATTTCTTTTCCTGTGTCTATATAAGTCCATCATTTTTCTACCTTTAAATTCCTTATTTCTTACTTTATACTTCTCAGTGTATCTGCCAAATCATGTGAATTTCCAACACCATGCTACTCATATGACCCATAAGGGGAATATATGTAGTCTATCATTCTATTATTCATCTTTGAATTCTTCCTACAATGTGAAATATGTCAAATAAACCAATTCATAAATAAATAAATGTACCTTAGTGGAATTTGGGGAGGATACTTCCTTCAAGATCAATAAAAAACATAACATATGTATAGATATAATCATAATCAACATATAAACTCATAACATATGGTATAATAGTGCATAATCATGATTCTAGTTAGGGTCCAGTCATCCATGCATATACATACCAAATGCACACCAATGCAAGCTTGACCACACACAACCATAAGCATGAACGAAACACAACATAAATAACATGTAGCCCATCATGAATTACCAATGCACATTCAGCACATAACATCACTCAAGCAAGCATACACATATACTAAAAAAGCATGACCAATATATGACCTATCATGAATAAGAAATGCATATACTACATGTAACAATATGTAAACAAGAGTGCACACACGATACATAAAAAAGAACAACACACAATCAATCATACACACATGACCACATGTTGACAACGAGACCACAACCACATCCATGACAACACCATTGCCACCATGGGCAATGAGAAACACATAAGAAAATCAACATAAAATAATGGCCAACACACCGCCGGATGTGGAACCGATGGAAACACCAAAAACACACCTTACACTGCATCATTGACATCCCTAGGAGGTAACCCAACCTTCCAAGACCTTGTTCCCTGAGGAGGGAGTGCTTTTTAGCCCATTTGAGGCTAAGTTGTGGGATTTTAAGGGAAAGGGAGTGAATCTAGACACTAGAGTTGTGTCAAGGTAGCGACTCAGGCCAAAATAACAGACTTTCTGCCTGTAGCTCCGGGATTTGTGCCACATTTTCAGCCTCTAAGCCTAGGTAACTGTCGAGAACTTCCTGTAACTTCAAGAGAGGGTAAATAAAAATAAAACAAACATACAGAAACAATCACATAAACTAAAACTCATCTGACCCCACCTAGCCATGATAAGCATTTCATCAAACATTTCACAAACATAACAATTATAGGTAGAAACAACATCTTTAAAGAAATGTGTCTCTTCCTTATCCGAGAAAGGCTAAGAATAATTTATCTCCTACATCATAAGCTATCATACAATATATTTTACCATAGATACATGGGATGTTCATTTATAGGAAAAAACATGAATACATCCATACATCATCATTGATCGAATACATGGTTACAACCAATGTATTAATAACAGAAATACAATGGATACTATTAGCACTACATTTTTTTCAAAATTTTCAAGTCTAGTCGTCCTTTTAAAGTTCTGTCGTTGATCCTCTTCCATCTCCTAACTCATGGTGAAGAACCTTGGAGGATCAAATTCTATGAGTCCTTGTTACTTTGTAATAAAATTCCAAAGGAGTTCTAAGTCAAATACTATGCTTCTGTTATAAAATTGATAGGGTAAAGTCTCTTTGAAATAGGTCCTTTAACTGCTTTTAGTAGTTGAGGTCATAGGTTTACATCCGAAAAAGTGTCTTGATATTTCACCATCATTTCCTTTCTAAGGCTAGAAACAGAGTGTTGAGATCATAAATTCTGTTAAGAATAACAAAATAATTAGTTGTTCTTTTAATGAAAAACAAATATCATTTTCAAAATCTATGGTTTCACAGAAAAGCAGTATTTTTCAGAAGGGTAGTAGTTTCCTGCAAATTTATACAAAGGAGTAGAGGAAATATTATTTAGCTGAAGATAACATTTCTATTTGAAGATTAAGAAAATGTTGAAGTATAAGGTGTTGCATATTCGAAGAGTATTCATTTTCTTCATTTAAGAGATGAATTAAAAGGTAATCATTTTATGTTAAGGTTATGCCAATATATTTCTACGTACTAAAAGGCATAGGTGTCACAAGCATAAGTACGAGTAGCAATAATAAGAATAAGTGATAGAGTTGGTGAACTAAGTGGCAGTGGTTTTAAATTATTACTGTGATTCGTGTCATTCTTTTTTACCAATTCATATGGCATGTATAACTTTTTCCCATCTGCTTCCGTGACAAATGCATTGAAATATCTTCATTTTTCAATTCAAAATCAGTCATTACAATTGCCAGTAGGTAGGGTTTCTCGGTGAATTAGCCCTTGTTTAACAACTATGTCGGGAGTTAAGGTTAGCAGGTGAGTTAAGTCATAAAGTAGGGTTTGGAGTTTAATCCTCGTTTTACAGCGATTTTGGAGGTTAGGGTTAGCAAGTGAAATATGGGAAAAGGAGGCAAGGTAAATAGGTAAGAGCCAGCAAACATCCACTTTGTGAATAGTCGAGCTAAAACTGAGTTCAAAGCAGTTGATTGGTATAAATTTTTAAAGAAATTCTCTAGTGATAATTTGGTCATTTCTCAAGCCTTTGCAAAGACCTTTGATGGCGAGAAGGTTAATATTGAATCCCAAACCTTCAACATCATAGAAACATCATTTCCAGAGCAACTCAGACTTCTGCAACAGGTGGGTCTTGGCTCAAAAACAATAAATCTCTTCTTAAAGTTGATGCAAATGTTTATTTGAAGCCTAAACATTAGAAAATCGAGTGGACTCCTACCATACACATCTCTTACTTCAAACCTGAATGGAAACATGTTATCACAACTTTCCAACGCTACATAACCTGTGAAGGGAGATTCTTGACTGTTCATAAGTATCAAATGAGGTTCTTAGTCCACATTTCAGGTGATAGACCAATGAACTTACCCTTTTTTCTCCATATATCTTTGTTTTCAATGTCTTGGAGATTACAGAAGACACCATGCTACTCATCACATAACCTATACCATATAGGTATGATTAAGATATTGATATCTTATCATTTTAAAAGGAAGAGGACTACCTGGGAGAAGTTCATAACAAAGGAAGGGTTTAAAACTACCTATTCTAGAAGGAGGGTAGGGAGACCTAGAAAAATGAGAGACTCAGAAAATCAGCAGCCTAACCCTATTAATTCATCAAATTTCTTGCAATTTGATCCCCCTTCCATGTCAGTTAGAAGGCAAACTAGAAGCTCGACTAAGAAGGCTATAGACCCTATATCTATGCTGATAGCACAAGCAACTAATGAAGCCTATATCAGTAGTTCACCAACAAAAATTTCACCCAAATAACCTCAGACCTTAAGGTCATTCATGGAGCAATGTAAAAGGAAATTGAAGCAGAGAGATACCATGGCTCATAAAAATACTGTGTAAAAAAGTAAGGAGGAAACAACTTCCTCTTCAAGAGGAAAACTTAGGAAAGGGCTCATCATGACAGAAAAATTTCCAGAGGAAGTCAACCCTGGAGGAACAATATCAAAGAATATTTTCAAAACTACTCAAGAAACTCAACCAAACAGTGATACTTCATTCAGAAAATCTACTCTCTCACAGGTCTTGCTATCACTTAAGAAAGGAAAAAATAAAGTGACAGAGTCTATTACAGAGGAAGATCCTACTTTGTCTCAACTATTATCATCCATTGGCTCTTTAGCCAAGAAAAGAAATAAGAATGCAATACATTCATACTCTTCTTATGAAGATAGCAGTGATACTAAGTATTCCGATTCAGAGTTTGAAGGGGGAGAATCTAGCAGATTCATACATGGAGGTAAAAGGCACAAGTATATTCCAAATCCCTATTTCCAGAGAACTCACACCAGGCCTAAAAATAAACTCATATTAACGAGCAATATTATTGCTAACCCTAGATTTAGAGATGAGATTATAAATGTTGATGATAGTCCAGAAGATAAAACCAAGAATAAAAAGACTCAGCTAAAGGGTCAAACACTGAAAAGGAGGTCAGACAAAAGAGTGAATAAGGTCGATGCCATCAAAATTTTTCCTCCATATTGGACCTCTGAAGGATGAATAAATAGGGCCTTTGAAGAAGCTTTTCATTTTTGGGTTTATTTTCTATATTTTCGTATATAGCTACTTTGTTTAGTATGGGTAGCTATTATTTTCGAATATTAGTATATGATGGAAAGAAGATACTTTTTGGTTTATTATCACATTGATGACATAAAAATGGGTAAAGTGGAGGAGATTTCTATTATGGTGGATGTTTTCAGGTGTCAGATAAACTTCAGGGTGGTTAATCATTCCTATATTCCAGCAGATATATAGACACATGTTCACAGGTACTTCTTTCAGTTGCTAAAAATTCCACCTTTTTTTGGGAAACAATTTTGATGAGCTACGAGGGCACTCAACCAAATTTATTTAGCCAGTTTAGCTCCATGATTATACTCTTCATCTCGTTTCTATTTTAAGTTTTTCCTTTAATGTTTTTATATGAACTCTACCTTATGTGGAGAATTGTAATAAATTCCTAAAACATAGTTCTACTTTTTGGGGATACTCCTACAGAGAGTTCCTAATTTTTGTATAAATATGATGTAATACAAGGACATAAGGGTTCAATGATTGTATCTTGTTGATCATATTTTATTACACATTTTCATATATATAATATATCAACAATACTCTTGAGGACTTATGATAGTTTGTTATGTGTAATGTTTTCCCTTATCTCATGTGTCTCCATACTTGAATTCTTCAGTTCTTCAGTTCCATATTGTAGTGTGATCTTTGTTACATGTTTTTATCAGTATCATGTTATACCTATACATAATTATCAAATATTTTTAGTCTTTCTTCACAAGAATTCTTGATGAAATATGTGTGGTAAATTAAATGTGAGCATTCCTTGTGGCAAGTAGTTTTAAAGTGTGCAATGAGATTATTGTAAGACTTCTAGGAGATTTCTTTAATTGATATATTGTCAGCCTGAACTCTGTGTTATTTTTCTGTCTAAACAGTGGATTTCTATGTGGTATACCCACTTTCCATCCGCATGTCTTCCTAACCTCAGATTACCAATTAATCGTCCTACCAAATCAAGCCTTAATACCCTCATATGTGTTAAATATAATTATATATTTGAAACATTTTCAGAAGATGTAAGATTCAGTTACTTTCCACAATCCAATCCAAATCATAAATATCCCTGAGCTTAGGATGTGTCTGGTCAAACATTTGTTACAATCCAAGTGTTGATTTCAGCGCTAACATCTTTTGGTGCATCTGCCGGGAGATGGAGATTCTGAATTTTTGTATTCTCCTGAAATTATTGTATAAATGCTTAGTACTGGCTTTTGAAGGTGAATAAAAAACTAGTCACTGATTCTAATTGTAAAAATACCACCTAGCGATTCCACAAAGATGATGAGGGGTTTCAAGACCACCTACCAGAAGAAGAAGTCAAAGATCACCTCTTTTGATTCCATTTTATGATCATGAGAAGATAAAAAAGGATGTTAGAGGGAAACATAAATCAACTGAAGCTGCACCTCATTCAGTGAAAAATCTATGTGAAAAATACATCCCAAAAGAAAAGGTACCATCATATGCTTTACAACCTAAAGAAATTTCAGTTTCAAAGCAATCTCCTGAAAAATTTCAAGTTGAAATTGTTTCCGTTGAAGGCAAAATAGATGATGTTAGTTTAGGATCAGTTGAAAATATCTCTCAGATATCTCTTAGTAAATAAAAAATAAATACTATTCCAGTGAAAGAATAATTTTTAGGTATCAGTGAAGAAACCCAGAAATCAGAAACTTTTGTACCGACAGAATGGGAATTAGAACATGTGTTGGAAATAACGCCCTTTCTAGATAGAGCTGTATTAACTGAGGAAGACGTATAAACATTTTTTATTTTTCTGCATACTCACCGATAATATTAGTCTTATTTTAATCCACAACAAGAGTATTTTCCTCTATCTCAAAACATAGTTGTTGGATCATCTTCCTCTCACCAAAAAGGAGGTAACCCTCCTGAAAATTTGAATTTTATTCTTTCTGAATTTTTAGCCAAGAAAAATAGACTTGAAGCTACCCCAATCCTACAAGAATCAACATCTGAAACTAATTCTCCTGGAAATAAAACCTTCTGTTATCCAAATATTTGAAAGTCCATTATTTTTTTCTCCACAAGCTCAAATTTCCAGCAGTCAAACTTTTTTGTTCGCAAGTTTACCATTTGTACCTTAGCAAGTCATGGCACATCCTGCCCCTACAAGGATGCAGCAGATTTTTGCTGTAAGATATGCACCACTCATCCTTCCTCAACCTTTGCATCCTCTTCCTCAAGGGGATTACTTGAAATATTTTCCTAAATACACAGGAGAGGGAGAAGGAGTGTCTGTTGAAGAACACCTAGTTTCCTTCTACAATTATGCTGATAACCAAAATGTTGAGTAGGAAGATGTTTGGTCTAGACATTTTGTTCAAAGCTTAAATGGTGAAGCTAGGAAGTGCTTAAGAAATTTTCCACCCAATTCAATAACAGGAAAATATGACTTGGAACAAGTGTATACAAAACAATGGGGTGACATAAAGTATTATTTGTACTATCTCACAGAATCTGGGGCATTAAAGAAACAAACTGATGAGTCATTACCATATTTCACCAAGAGGTTTAATAAATTTTATCAAAAGATTCCTATAGATTTTAAAATCCTTGAAACCATAGCCATGATTACATTTTCCAATTATTTAGATACCAAATTTGCACTATGGTTGAGAGTTGAGAAGTCTCAAACATTGGTAGGTATTCAGGAAGTTTCCATTGGAGTAAAATCCAATCTTATGGCCTCTAACAAACTGAAAATTGAAGAAGGGAAGGGGGGAAAAGATAAAAATAAAATGAAAGAGGAGAAACCATCTTCCTCCTCTCAAACCTTAACGGCTGAAGAAAAGCTAGATCATATGTCTAACTTGATAAAATATATTGCGTCTAAAATGACAAAACTAGAGTTATAAAGTAGGTTTGCTGCTAGGCCTATCCAAAATGAAGGAAACACGAATTAGGCTCCTTTTAGGAGACCTTTTCAGCCCCAAAAAATTTTACAACGCCCAAGGTGAAATCCTGATGATAAAAATGTTTAGCCTCCATTGAAAAATTTTCTGAAGAAAATCAACAAGAAGAAGAAGTAGAGGATGAAGAGATAAACCTTGTTGGAGAGACATCACAGTCAACTTGTTTGAATTTACAGGAATATGAATATCAGTTAATAATAAATTTATTTTCAGATAATCAAGAAGCTCATATCCATGCTCATAATGAGAAAAAATAGCCTGAACACCAGATTATAAATTATCCTTTTAGGTCAAAAGGGGTTGTCCAATAGCCTCAACAAAAGCAAGATGCCAAAAGAATTGCTGCCAAGAAAAAAGCAAAGGTGAATGATGTTCCTTCATCATCTAACCCTACTCCAATCATTAAAACAACTGTTGAAAACAAAGATTCAACCCTAATCAATTTTAGTTTTAAATCTGAATTGAATAAGATCAAGATTCCAGTCCCACTCTTAGAATTATTAAAAAATCTGGATTAAAGAGAATCATTCAAAATTCATCTTCAGCCATCCCTTTCTCCTAACTCTGTCAATATTGAAGATGAACATCCTACTATCTTTCTAGGCATCCACGTCCAAGAACAAAATGATGAAAATTTACCACCCTTTTACCTTTCTCTCAACATTCATAACAAATTGCTACATAATTTTCTATTGGATTATGAGGCCACTCACAATTTGATGCCCAAGAAAGTGATGGATGAGTTAGGACTAGAAATTACCAAAAAATATCACAACCTCTATCCTTTTGATTCCAAAAGGGTCAAGTGTTTAAGGGTAATTAACGACTTGGTGATTTCTCTTACCCAGCTTCCTATGAAGATTCTGGTGATGGACATAGTTGTTGTTGATATACCATCAATATTTGGGATGCTCCTTTATAGATCTTGGTCCAAAAAGATGGGAGGCACTCCTCAAATGGACATGACATATGCCACCATCCTAGTTTTTGGAGGATAATTTAGAAGGTTTTATAGAGAAACACAGATGGATTATATCATAAGTGATCAACAAAATCCATCAAACCATCCTATATATGCAGAAGAGAAGGATTTGGGGTCTTCTATTTTGCATCTTGTTGCCAGTGATAGTCAGTTTCAACTTGAAATTAATAAAAAACATCAACTACTCTCTTCAAAACAACAAAATTCAGAAGTTGAACAAATCTAGAAATTTTATTTTGATAGAGCTTCATCAAGAGAAGGATCAGGGGCGGGTATAGTTCTTATTTCTCCCACTCAATAGGTAGTGACTTTATCATACAAATTTCAATTTTTCACTACTAATAATATTGTTGAATATGAAGAACTAATCTCGGGAATGAAGGATGCAAAGTATTTTGGAGCAGAGCAGTTGAGTTTTTTTTTGTGATTCAGAGTTGGTGGTACAACGGGTTAGAGATAACTATCAAGTAAAAAATTCAAAGCTGAAAATTTACAGAAATGAAGTTTGGGATTTGATTGAACATTATTTTTCAGCATTCAATTGAATTTTGTTTCCAGAGAGGAAAATGAAATGGCAGATTCATTAGCCATTGTTGCAAGTAATTTCAAGGTCCCTCTTGATGTCAAAGCTACTTATGATATTCAGATAAAAAATATGCCTTCCATTCCTACCAATATAAAAAACTGGCAAGTGTTTGAAGATGATAAATGAATTTAGAAATTTTTGAAATGTATGGAGGATTTTTCAGATATTCAAATTGAAAATGAACAAGATATAGCTGAAGGTCATGAAGACAAATCATTCAAAAAGACTTTGGCTGAAAAAGACATTATTGAGCTGAAAAAAATTTCATTCCTAAAGTTTTGGTCCCTTTAGAAAGGTTATTTGATAATAAGAATGTATTTTTTAAGCCTGACAGCAAGATGGATGGAGAAAGTACAGTTGATTGTAACATTAGTACTGAAAATCAGACTAAATATGTAAAAATTTCTGAATTTTTTCCTAAAGGAACTAGAACTAATTATGTCAATTTGTTGAAGCAATATGAAGATATTTTTGCTAGGTCATATAGTGATTTGGAAACATATGACAGAAGCATAATGGAGCATAAAATCCCTCTCAAATCAGAATCTAAACCTGTGGCACAGAAGATAAGGCACCTCAACCCTATGTTGCTCCCTATTATTGAGAAAGAGATCAGAAAAATGTGGGAAGCTAACATAATTCCGCCTTTAAGATTTTCCAATTGGGTAGCTAATATAGTCCCAATTCGAAAGAAGAATGGAAAAATCAGAATTTGTGTTGATTTTCGAAATCTGAACTAGTGTTCACTAAAGGATAATTATCCTTTACCCAAAATGGATTATATTTTGCAGAAAGTTGTAGGTTCAAAGAGGACGTCAATGATAGATGGCTTTTTAGGATATAATCAAATTTCAGTTGACAAGAAAGACAGGGAGAAAACAACCTTCACTACACCATGGCATAATTTCATGTACAATAAGATTCTTTTGGTTTGATGAATGCGGGTGAAACATTTCAACGGGCAATAGATATTTCCTTTGTAGGAGAAAAAGACATATTTGTTGTCATTTAATTAGATGATATAACAGTTTTTTCAAAATCTAATCATGATCATCTAAATCATTTGCAACAAGTGTTCAATAAGTGTAGAAAATTTGGGTTATCTCTAAACCCAAAGAAATCATGATTTCCTATCCAAGAAGGAAAATTGTTCGAGCATGTAGTAACATAAAATGGTGTTTGCATTGACCCAAGGAGAGTTGAATCCATTTAGAAAATTGTTTTTCCCATAAATAAAAAATATTTTCAATCATTCTTGGGTAAGTTGAATTTTCTGAGGCATTTTGTTCCAATTTTTTCTGAATTGATTAAGCACTTAAATGTTTTGTTAAAGAAAGATGCAGATTTTAAGTGGCGAGTTGAAGAAAAAGACTCTTTCTTGGCAATCAAATCTGCTTTGACTGAAGCCCTAGTATTAATCAGCCCTGATTTTGAAAAGGATTTTCTGAATTTTTCATATGCTTCTGAAGAAACCATTGCAGTAGTCTTACTTAAAAAGAACAAGGAAAGCTTGGAGCAACCAATTTCCTTTTTCAGCCATGCATTGAGGGATGTTGAATTGAAATACAACTTGGTTGAAAAAAAACTTATGCATTAGTGAAGGCTCTTAAGTCTTTTCAAATTTATGTGTTGCATTCCAAGATTATTGCTTTTGTACCAAATATTACTGTCAAATATGTGTTGTTATAGCTTGACACAGATGGTCGGAGAAGAATATGGTTGACAAAAATGCTGGAGTTTGACATTGAAATCAGACCTACTAAGTTCATAAAAGGAGAGAGTTTGGCCCATTTAATGGCATAATCAAATTGAAAAGCTCTCAATCTAAATATGGAGGTAGATGAAGAAACAGATAAGGAAGGTACTATTGATTATCCTGACAATTCTTATTCTAATTGGTACAAGGATATAGTGTATTTCTTGTTAAATTTCAGTTGTCCTCCATAAATGGAAAAGTCAAAGAAGAGAGCTTTTAAGTTGAAGGTTGTTAAATATTTCATTTTGGAAAATCAACTTTATTGGAAAGACCCTATAGGAGTTTTATTGAGATGTATGGATGAGGCTGGATCCCAGGAAGTTATAGCAGAAGTACATGCTGGAGTATGTGGCAGACATTTATACTGGAAGGAGACTGCAAACAAGATTTTAAGAGCTAGATATTACTGGCCAAATTTTTTTTTATGATGTTTTTGCTAAAGACAAAGCTTGCACTGAATATCAAAAGTTCAATGGTAAGCAAAAGCTACTCCCACTACCTCTGATTCCCATTTCAACAACTGCTCCTTTCCAGTAGTGGGGGCTGGATTTCATTGGTGAAATTCATCCATCATCATCAGGACAGCACAGGTGGATTCTTACAGCCACATATTATTTCACTAAGTGGATTGAGGCCATTCCAACTAGAAATGCTACCGACATGGTAATTATCAAATTTATGTAGGAAAATATTATGTCTACATTTGGTTGTCCTTAGAGGTTAGTGACTGAAAATGCAATGGATTTCAAATCTTCCAAGACGAACCATTTTTGTTAGAAGTATAATGTTTATTTGACTCATTCTACACCTTATTACCCCCAGGGTAATGGGCTAGCTGAGTCATCAAATAAAAGTCTGGTGAGAATTATTAAAAATATGATGAATGAAAATAAAAGAAATTTAGACACTAATTTTGTTCATGCTCTTTGGGAAGATAGAGTAAGTGTTAAAAGATCAATATAAGCATCTCCCTTTCAGCTTGTTTATGGTGGTGATGTTTTCATGCCATTACATTTAGCTCTACTTCTCATGAAGTTTCTACAAGATGAATTTGATAATTCAAACCCCATACAAAGAAGGATGCTGCAATTGATAGAAGTTCATCAAAGTCGGGAATCTCTGATAGATAAAATAGAAATATACAAGGCCAAGGTAAAATTTGTCTTTGATAAGAAAGTGAAACAACAAACGTTTGAAGAATATGATCTGGTATTGCACTGGGATGCAAGAAGAGAAGACCATGGAAAGCAAGGTAAGTTTGATAAGTTGTGGTTTGGCCCATTCAAGGTTACCCATGTTCTGGAAAATAATACATTTCTTCTCAAACGTTTAGATGATGATCAATTAGTTGGAGGTCCAGTTAATGATAATTATCTAAAAAAATTTCTTTTTTTGTTGAGTTAGTCAGTCCCTCCATTGTAAATATCCAGAGTGATGCTTTTCATTAGACTCCATGCCCAATGGTGTTTATGTTTGTACATAGAGTCAGTTCCATTAGAGTCAATAAAATTTAGCTTTTTTCATTATCTTCTAAAATTTGAAAAGACTTGGAAGTTAAAGGTACTGAAGCTACAGTCCTTGAAGCCTCACAGGGAGGACTTCACCCCAATAGGAGCCACTGTTAGCACTTCAATTTTTTAAAAATTTTCAAGTTTGGTCGTCCTTGTAAAGTTCTGTCATTGATCCTCTTCTATCTCCTAACTCATGGTGAAGAACCTTGGAGGATTAAATTCTATGAGTCCTTTTTCCTTTGTAATAAAATTCCAAAGGAGTTCTGAGTCAAATACTTTGTTTCTGTTATAAAATTGACAAGGTAAAGTCTCTTCGAAACAGGTCCTTCAACTTATTTTAGTGCTTGAAGTAATAGGTTTCCATCTGAAAAAGAGTGTTGTTCTTTCACCATCATTTCCTTTCTAAAGCCAGAAACAGGGTGTTGAGATCATAAATTTTGTTAATAATAAAAAAAAACATTAGTTGTTCTTTTCATGAAAGACAACTATCATTTTCAAAAGCAATGGTTTCACAGAAAAGAAGTCTTTTCAAAAGGGTAGTAGTTTCTTGCAAATTTATACAAAGGAGTAGAGGAAATATTATTTAACTTAAGATAGCATTACTATTTGAAGATTAAGAAAGTTTTGAAGTATAAGGTGTTGTATATCCGAAGAGTATTCATTTTCTTCATTTAAGAGATGAATTAAAAGGTAATCATTGTATGCTAAGGTTATGCCACTATATTTCTATGTACTAAAAGGAATAGGTGTCACAAGCATAAGTACGAGTAGAAATAATGAAAATAAGTGATAGAGTTGGTGAAATAAGTGGCAGTGGTTTTAAACTATTACTGTGATTCATGTCATTCTTGTTTATCGAGTCATATGGCACTTATCACCTATTTTCACTTGCTTCCGTGATAGCTGCATTGACAGATCTTCATTTTTCAGTTCAAAATCAGTCATTACAGTTGCTAGTAGGTAGGGTTTCTTGGTAAATTAGCCCTTGTTTCATAGTTGTGTCGAGGGTTAAGGTTAACAGGTTCCAGTAATTCATAAAGTAGGGTTTGTAGGTTAATCCTCGTTTTACAGTTTTTTTTTAGGTTAGGGTTAGCAAGTGAAATATGGGCAAAGGAGGCAAGGTAAATAGGTTAGAGCCAGCAAACACCTGCTTTGTGGATAGTCGAGCTAAAAATCAGTTCAAGGAAGCTGGTTGGTATAATTTTTTAAAGAAATTATTTGGTGAGAATGTGGTCGTTGCTTAAGCCTTTGCAGAGAAATTTGATGGTGAGATGGTTAATATTGGACCCCAAATCTTCAACATCACAGAAAACATTATTTTCAGAGCAACTCAAACTTCCTCAAGACTGAAATAGGTGAGCCTTGGCACAAAAACAATAAAACTCTTCTTAAATTTTATGCAAATTTTTATTTGAAGCTTGAACATGAGAAAATCGGGTGGACTCCTACCATACACATCTCTTACTTCAAACCTGAATGGAAACATGTTATCACTATTTTCCAATGCTACATAACCTATGAAGGGAGATTATCAACTGTTCATAAGTATCAAATGAGGTTCTTAGTCCACATTTCAGGTGATAGACCAATGAACTTACCCTTTTTTCTCCATATATCCTTGCTGTCAATGTCTCGGAGATAACATATTACCCCAAGTTACTCATTACATAACCTATACCATAGAGGTCTGATTAATATATTGATATCTTATCATTTGAAAAGGAATAGGACTACCTAGAAGAAGTTCATAACAAAGGAAGGGTTTAACACTGCCTATTATAGAAGGAGGGTAGGGAGACCTAGAAAACTGAGAGACTCATAAAATCAGCAACCTAACCCTATTCATTCATCAAATTTCTTGCAAGTTGATCCCCCTTCCATGTCAATTAGAAGGCAAACTAGAAGCTTGACTAAGAAGGCTAGATACCCTATATCTATGCCAAAAGCACAACAATCTTGTTAGGTTCCTATAATAATAGGGATGATAATTTTGAATTGTCTATGTTAAGTCTTGTAATATTGTACATACCTTTGCATTTCTGCAAATGTTTTCCATATTAAAAAATGAAAAGAGGGTATGTCTTAAAAGAATAATAAAAGGACCAAAAGAAAGAAAAGAGAGTAAAAGACAAGATAAAAAAGAGAGAAGATTATGAACCCCACCAAAAGAAATTGAAAATTGATGCTCATTTAAATGCCACCTCTATATAAAATAGTATAAATTTCATATGAAAAGTATAAAGAAATTTGTGTGTAGCTTGCTCAAAATTCCACAATTCATGATGATCAGGCAATCTAATCTTGATCATTCATGCCTTTAAATTTTATGTTATGATAGTTAGTGAATAAAGATCTGACCAAACCATTTAATATTGGCAGATCAATAGTTAGGTAAAGAATAAAAATGAGCTCATAAGTTTAATCTGAGCCATTGAAAGATATAAGGTTATAAATAACTTAGTTTTCTTATCAAAAGAAAATAAAAGGGCCATCAAGCTCAAATGCACCCAATAAAGGAAAGGAAAAATGTTAGAATGAATAAAAGGATAGGTAGAATACTTTTCAAAAAGTTCTATAAGCATCATTATGCTTATCCTTTAAAAGATAAATTGATTAATTAACCCTTTGTCCCCTTCTCCCTCTTCATTCCCCCTTATCCTAAACCTTTTCCCTTCCTAAACCTCAAAAACATCTTTCTAACCCCTTCCCCTTGCTAAATCCATTTTTCCCCTTTAAAAAACCCCTTACCCCTTTAAAAAACTCCACATTTCCATAAAAAAACACAAAAACCCACTTTTTAATAGTCTAAGAGCGCAAAAATATTACCCAACCCCACTTTCATTTCACCCCTCCACCTAATTTATTTCCTGACCCTACCTCCTTTGAAAGTGTTAAACTCCGCCTACCGTCCGATTAGCATTAGGCATATCGGACGTCCCTCGATCTATTTCACAATCCCCCGACGTTCTATGTTTAATGCCAATGGGTGGTGTGAAATAGGCAATTTTCTCTGCCAGCTGTCCTGCCATGCGACGTCTCTTGATGTTATCACACCCACTCCTTTCCAAACCACCAAACCGCCCCGCAGGCATGCGATAAACCACTAGTTTAAAAATATAAAATCCCGCTACCCCATTCATTTCCCTACTTCTGTCAACTTGTGGAAAAGGCTGAAGCCACCATCGCCAACCTGATTGAAGCCCGGCTACCACCTAGACCCCTTCCACAACCTAAACTTCGGTACTCCAGGTAATTTTGAGTACCCACCACCATAAATTAAGCACATTAATTAAATAACTGAATCAAATCAATGACTTCTAAGACAGTCCAAACAATGAATCCTTTGCAACCACCCTTGCTAGATGTCAACCATCCTCCACTGGCCGATAAGGATTTTAAAATAATCGACACTGTTATTAACAACAATCTCTTCGAGCTCCATTGTTGGAGCCATGACAAGTTTGTTGATCAGGCAGATGATAGAAATATTTGGAACTCTAACCTACCAAAATACACAGTTCCACAGACCCACCAGTTCCCTAAAGTCATAAGATTTTTCCTACTTAATTATTTTCCAAATGAAATAGCCATAGTCACCCCTGACCAAGAAATTGTAATTACTGCCACTACCCAATCCATTAACCAAATGCTCCATATTCCATCACAACAAGATGGAGTGCCTTTCTCCATTGATTCCTTCACTGAGCTTTACCTAAAGCTATATTTTCTGAAGAGGTCTCAAATATTTAAGACTTTCCTCCCTGAATCAATGAAAATTCATAAAAACAACCCAACATACTCTGCTACCATGTTCCCAGAACAAACCAAGCAAATTGTGACCATGTTGTCCTGTATCCTAGGATATTTTACTGATCATTTTATAGATGAAACCTTCCTTGGATTCCTCTCTACCTTTTGCCCAGGCCAGCCTCCATCTATACTTTTCAACTTTGCCCAATTCCTAGAAGATTCCATGCATGATCAACTGATCAAACTGCCAGAAGAAGGATTGTTCAAATAATCCTCAATATTATTTCATTTGTTCATATATTTTCAGTCAAAAAGGTTTACAGTCAACATACAAAAACTTGACACAAAGGGTAATCCCCAATCTGTAACTTTTTATACATCCTTGATCAGAAAGGACTCCAATGAATTTAGTTACAAAGACTTTATTTATTCTTTTGTATACCCAATGGTTAATATCCTTAGCAATATAATTCAACCTAGAATCAGTGATAAAATCAGAAAAGTTCTACAGTTATCTTACCAGAACAAGACCTGAGACTAGTATTTATACCAGAATCACACAGAGATAAGAGTATATGGAAGACAACTAGTCCCTTACAAGCTTCCCAAATACCTCCCAATGAGGATATTTTCCTTAAAGTAAATTAGACAGATCTTGAATTTTGATGAGGTAAACTTCCTTTCAGACAAAAATAAAACCCAGTTCAAGATAAAAAACCAACTAGGGCCATTTGTATGCAACAATAGGAAGTTTGGAAAGGAAGAAAATAGATGCCTACAGGTGTTAAAGTTCAGAGATAGTTTCAAATGGTCATATGACCCCTTGGGTGTCATAAGAAAATTAAGAATTAAGTCTAAAATCACCCCTTCATCCATGAATCTAAGCCTGAGATTTAGAATTATTCCAACCAGTCAGAGCGGTTGGAAAATGCTCTATAAGAGGTGGATGAGAAATTTGATACGAATTCCATCCTGCTTACTCAAGACCCACAAGATAGGAATTTGAAAAGTTCTAGAGAAGAAGGCTCCTACTCAGCAAAAGCTACATCTGACAATAAATTCAAGATTATGTACATAAAGAAAGCAAAGTTTAACCCAATAATATAATAGGAAGAGACAATTGAAGAAGAGAAAGATATTTTTATCAGGGATGATACTCCTACACCACATACACCTCTTCCATCATATTCCAAGGAAGAAATCATTCAAAAGAAAAATAGTGCAAAGATTTCAACATCCAATAAGCTATTTGAGAAGGAAAATGATATCATTGAGAAATATAAAGAGATTAAAATTAAAAATGAAGCACTGAAGGCTGTTACATATGCACAATACTAGAAGCAAAATCCTAGTGATCAGAATAGGTTGCTTTCCTGTTTTGACCTCAGGATGAGGAAAATACAGATGACATTCCTATAGCCGAAGATACAGGCCCCTAAAACTTCAAAATACTATAATAAAACAACCTTTGAATTTCATGCCAAGGACATGCATCCAACTGACCAAATTGAATTTCACAAAAAGGCAGGAGAGATGATGTATTCAACCATGACACATAAATATCTAAGTGTCCAGAAGTTTCAGAACTCCCTAGCAAATGTACAGTCACAGTCTAAGCTAGAGAAATCCTCATCACTAGCAAAGGACAATAGGATTAAGTCACTGGAAGAGTTGGTAATTGAGATTGGCTATAATCCAACTGACATCAAGGCAGTAGAAGAACTTATAAAGAATAAAAATTCAAACATATTTTCACTAAAGAAGCAGTTAAAACTACCAACTAATGAGCATCCACAAACCAAGGACGCTTTGGAGACGGACAATCAAAAGGATGAGATGATGAAATTAATCATCTAGTTGACAACTCAGCTAAAGGAAATGAAGACAAAGATGGATAAGCTTGTACAAGAAAAAAAAGCTAGCATGGTTAATCTGGAAGTAGTTCCCATTACTGCTATCCCCACAGTATCTACATTAGCACCAGTATCTACACCAGCACCAGTGTTAGCAATACCAACAGCCCATCCCACTGATGAGGCCAACATATTAATCAAAGAAATGGAATATATGTCCATTCAGAATACAGAGATTAATAATCTCAAGGAACAGGTAAATATCTTAGAGGATGAAAATAAATTAGCAGAAGTAATACATCAAGCTGAAGTACAGAAAGCCAATGGACTGACTGATAGAATCCATAAGCTAGAGACGGATTTGTCATTAACAGAGCCTTTAGCCCAAGTAAAAAAACAATTTTGGGCCAATATCATTAACTCAGTTAATGATATTTGGCCTTCTATATAGATTATATTTTAGCAGAACGACTTGGTGAAGAAAGCTGGTGAGGCAATTGAGAAATTCAAAGCCAACCTTGGAAAGAAACTAGAGGAAGCCTCTGAAATAATCAAATTCCTGAATTTTAAAAATAATTATGAATTGGAAGATCTCGGGATAGATGATAGAATAGAGACTATCCTAGAAGTAAATAAAGTGATTTCCAAAATAAATCTAATGCTATAGCTTGAGGAGAAATGTTGAATCTTGAAACTCACAGTAAACAGGTTTTTTAACAAATTTGATGTATTGAGACAGAAGTGTCTGCCTAGTCCTCTAGTGATCAATGAAAAACTCATGAGACATGAGGATTATGTCAAGAAGTTAAGGGAAGTGTCCAAAGAAACTTCCCACAGTTCCTCAATGAAGGGCATTCCCACAAGCAAGGTGCTCCTTCAAACTCTAGAAAAATTATTTTACCTCTAGCATGAGGTAAATCACATTTTTGTAAATAAGCCTACATTCGTTCGATATTCAGAGGCGGATGAGATTTACCGCAAGATGATGAAAATAAAAATTCTAGATGAATAAACATGGGAGAAGTGGTGTGATTTACTATAAAGGATGAAATAAAAGACATATAACAACAAGCAAAGAATCAAGGCCAGATATCAACCAGTTGAAAGGTGTCACTATCTTTTTGTATAAAGATATTTTATTTTCCTAGAATAAATCCTAATCGATTGACATGATATTTTTGTAATGTATTGTATAAATACTCTCTTCTAAAGATTAAAAAGGGCGGATTTCTAAATATCTCATTAGCTCATTGATCTCTTTCCTGAGGGTTATTGTACCAATTTCCACTCAACAGATTGAACAAGTTATAAAGAGACTTCTTTACAGGATTCATGTGTTAAGCTATCTGAGTGAAGTATACAATTTCAATTGTTCATTTTTTCTTTCTAAGTATTCTATAAACTTATATGTGTTCTAAAACTGAATGTTATAACAGGAGTGTTATTGCAGAATTTTCTTAAAAATTACACTCTGCTTTTAAATTTATACATTTATGTGTTTTGTTTTGATATCCGGTTTAGAGAATTCTTAATTTCCCTCTGATCCTGATTGACTTCTTCATCCTTCTTCATTATCTGGTTTACGGAATTCTTAATTTCTCCTTGATCTCGATTGAAAGATCACTTCACCATTCAGCCTTGAGATCTTATATTGCTCACATATCTTGCCCTCTAACACTTTCTTCATAATTTGATTTTGTTCTGTTTCAAAGCATATTAAATCGATAGGCCAATGGAAAGTGGAAAAGCACCTATTCATCTAATTCATTAATTACACCAACCAATCCAATTAAGAATACATAACTAGCCTAATATCCATTAAATAAACAAAGTTAAATCATATAGAGACAACCCTCTCTGAGTTTAGGAAGGCTAGATCCTAAGCTCCAAATTAGGTTTGTAGTTAACTCTGATATTTCTTTTTAATGCTAAAAAAACCTTTGGAAATTTCGGAGTGATAACATAGTGGCGACCATACTGGGGAAAAATTAGTCCCTAGTTAAAATAAATCTTAAAGGAAACAATTTTCCTCATTTTTCACATTAAGGTTTTAAAAGGTTGTTTGAATTTATCATAGTAAGTTAAAATTATGGCTTATAAAAGAACATATTATACAACGACTCATCCTAATCCACAACCTGCTACAATTGTTGATGATCCTGACAGAATTTGAAGAAAACCTAAAATAGTAGAGAGTCAAGGAAGCAGTAGTGAATTAATCAAAGCAAATTCACTTCCTAAGGAGTTATCAAGCATACAGGATATTCAATTTCACTTATCATTTAAGCATTCTTTATTTCGTACCAAATCTGAAAACTCATTCCATAATACTGTAATAGACCTCAATTTTATTCAATTTATTGAATCAAATAAGGATACTATACAACCTAATTTAGATCAACTGGTTCTAGATACTTTTGAAAAACTTGATGCTTTAACCTCAACTTTGATAAAAGACATAGATGAAGCCTATTTTCAATAGTCAGTTGAACTAGCTTCCCTAACTTCTGCTACCCCTACACTTAATACAATATCTTCAGAAACTTTAAATACAACTTCATTTAGTTCCACCTCACCTCTAATATCCACCACAGTTCATTCCCCAAAACCATTCATACCTCAACTTCCTTTCTGACCTAACGTTTCGAGTCCATCTCTAAGAACCACTGCTTTACCTCCTAGTCGAGCTAAAATCTTAGCCATGGCAGCCAGATTTTCCCCTTTGGCCTTACAAGCCCATTTACATGCCATGCCACAGGATTACCAGAGTAAAAAATTTCAGTTCGATGGTACTAGTCAAGGTATTTCTCAACAACATGTAGACAAAATGACAAGTTATTTTGAGTTACATGAAGTTGATGAGCAAGATGTACAAATGAGATTATTTACACAAACACTAGCAGGAGATGTTAAAAAATGGTTTAAATCTTTACTTGCTGGACATATTGCCAATTTAAATGCTTTCCACCAATTGTTTATTAATAGATGGGAAGAAAAGAAAAACCCTCTCCAGATATTATCTGAATATGAGAGCATTAGAAGATCTCCTAATGAATCTGTTCAGGATTACTATATTAGGTTTAACAACATTTACAATGCAATTCTAGTCACATATCAAACCTCCACCAGGCTTGGCCCTAATTTAATTTCTAGACGGTTTTGACACTGACATGTCCTATCAGCTAAGAGAAAGAAACCCTGCAACTTTAGAACAAAGGCAGAGTGATTTAGTTAGTTTAGAAGCTAACTTACTAGCTAAAAGAGCTAGGATGAGGAATGAGAGGAGAGTTACCATTAAGGAAGAACCTTCCACTTCATATGTTAAGATAGATATTTTAGCTAAAAGTGTAGAAATACTAATGGATAGACTAGAGAACATGGAAAGAAAACCTCAGTGGGAAAATCAACAAGGTCCCCAAATTAGAAACCCCAATTTTAGTAAAAATCCTAATACTAGTAAATCGAGAGAAGTTGTACCTGATCAACAGATTAGACCACCTTTCCAGGAAAATTATGCTGAAGGTTCACAACATCATGAAGAATACCAAGACACCCAGATAAACTTTATGGGAGTAAACAATGAAGATGCCATTTTTCTTACCCAAGAAGAAAAAGAGTTGTACATGTTACAACAATTACAATTAGAGTCTAGAGGGTCCTTTGACTACAAACAAGGCTATGAATCTGCTATCTACAAAGTTCATAAACACTATAGACTTAGAAGCAAAAAGAACACAGAGGTTCCTATTAAGAAATCAGTCCATACCCAAACTAAGAAAAGAATAGAAGCTCCTATGACCAAAATTCTACAAATTCTCCCTAGAGAAACTCAGAATGCTTCTATCCCAAAGATTGTAGAAATCACATCAACTGCTACTCAAACCTTTGTAGACAAGGAAGTTGAAAACAAAATAGTTGACACAAAAACTGAATTACCAAGTGTTAATAAAGAAGAAAACAACACAAACCAAAATTGGTAAAAATGAAATAATTAAATTATGAAAAACTAAAATGTTATTCAATAACAAAATTGAGATAGCCAAATTAAGAATACAAATTCCTTTAATAGAGCTGGTGAAAAATGACTCATACAAGGCACAAATTACTAAAACATTAAACATAGGTGAAGGAGAATATGTTGTCAACCTCAATGATAATAAACCTGAGTTATTATTTGGTCCTGAAGTAAATGGAAAACATAAACAAGGGGGTGTCTCTCCATTATATATTAGCTTAAACATTCATGATAAAATATTACATAATGGTATGTTGGATTCAGGAGCATCCATAACTTAATGCCTAAAGCATTCATGGAAAAATTAAACTTATACATCACTAGAGCCAACAAGGACCTGTTCTCCTTTGATTCTAGTCAAGTCAAATGCCTTGGCCTGATCAAATATCTATGTGTAACTCTAGTCCAGTGCCCAAAAAAGAGTATCGTTATGTACATAGTAGTTGTTGATATCCCTCCCAAATATGGTATGTTATTATCTCGCTCATGGGGAGAAAAATTATGGAGATCACTACAATTAGACATGTCATATGCTACCATTTCTGTGTTTGGTCAGAAAAGGATGATATATAGAGAAACCTTGATGAAATACATGGTAAGCAGTTCACACAAACCACGAAATTACCCTATCTATTTCATGCATTATGATCTGGACTCATTTATCTTATGTAATTCAGACAATGACAAAGAAGTCAATACTGAAAATTTAATTACTAATTATGAAACCACAATAGATGAAAATATAACACATGAATCTTTGTGCCATTTATATTTTGATGGCTCTGTAAATATATTAGGAGCAGGAGTTGGAGTATGGATCTACAATTTAGAAAATGATCATTCAGAAGGAAATGATTTTAGATTAAATTTCAATTGCACTATCAACATGGCAGAATATGAGGCATTAGTGATAAGCCTTCAAATCATAAAAAAACTTGGGGCTAATAGAATTCCAATCATGGGAGACTCAGAAATCATTTTAAAACAAGTCAAGGGAGAGTACATTACCAATAACCCTAGACTTAGGTGTTACAGAGAAACCATCCTAGAGTTAATAAGATGTTTCCTTGAGACTGAATCTGTTGTCATTCCAAGAAAGTAGAATATGCAAGCGCATAGCTTAGCCACTTTTTATAGCACATGCAGGTAAACCTTTCAACCAAATCATTAGTACACGGTTGAGGTAAGACATAGACCCTAATAATTTAAAGTATTGGAAAGTATTTTCACAAGACACACAAATCCTTGATTTTATGATTTCTGAAGGAGAATTTCAAAACTGTAATATAGACACAGAATGTACATTAGATTATACCATAAATAATGAAATAGATGTAAATAATGTAAATAATATAGAACCAACTAGATACACTAAACTAGAAATAAAATAATTAGAAACAGTAGAAATTGAGGAATTAATCAATGATGAATCAAAAGTTTTAAACCTCAAAGACAATAATTTTCCTAAGGCCCAATATAAGACCTCTTTAACTCCAATGATGTATCTAGAAAACCTAAAATGGAGCCTCTAAGGTTAGATATAGAGTAATGCAATAGAGGAACAAAGGAAAAGCCCAAGTTTATCAAGATATCTAAGACATTACCTCCAACTGAAAAGTTGAAGTACATTAGCTTGTTTAAAGAGTTCCAAGACATCTTTTCCTGGAATTATGAAGACCTCAAGTCTTATGATACCAGCATTATCCAGCGTAAGATACAAATCAAAGAAAATCAGAAGCCCTTTAAACAAAATCTAAGGAGAATTAACCCTATTCTTATGCCACTAATTGAGAAAGAAGTTAAAAGGATGTACGATGCTCAAATCATAGCACCCATCAGATATTATGATTGGGTCTCTAATTTAGTCCCCACTAGAAATAAAACAGGAGAAATTAGACATTGTGTTGATTTCAGAAACTTGAACAAAGTATCACTGAAGGATAACTATCCCCTCCCTAAAATGGACCACATTCTTCAGAGGATAGTAGGGTCATCCAGAATTTCATTACTGGATGGATTTTCTAGATACAACCAAATCCTAGTCCAACTTGAAGATCAAGCTAAGATTGTATTCACACTCCCTAGGGAACTTTCATGTACTTTAAAATTCCCTTTGGAGTGATGAATACTAGAGCAGCATTCCAAAGAGCCATGGACATAACCTTTGCAAAGGAAATTAGTGAATTTTTAGTCATTTACCTAGATGATATCACAATGTTTTCTAAGTCAGGTAATGAACATCTAGATCATCTAAGAAGAGTATTCATCAAATGCAGAAAGTTTGGCATATCCTTAAATCCTAAAAGGTCACTTTTTGGATTACAAGAAGGAAAACTTCTGGGACACATCATTTCAAAATAGGGCATTATAATTGATCCAGCTAGAGTAGAAGCAATCCTGAATATCAGTCATCCTAGGAACATTAAAGAATTACAATCATTTCTAGGTAAAATAAATTTTCTTAGAAGATTCATCCCTAACTTAGCAGAATTAATTAGAAATTTAAATAGCATGTTAAAAAAGGATTCAATACTTAAAGTGGACAGTAGAGGCTAAGAAATCTTTTGAAGTAGTCAAATAAGCCCTTACTAAAACACATGTCCTCATAAGTCCTAATTTTAACAGAGATTTCATAATTTTCTCATTTGCTTCAGAGCACACCATTGTAGCAGCCTTGTTGCAAAAGAATGAGGAGGGCCATGAACAACCCATTTCTTTCTTCAGTAAAAATTTGAGAGATGTAACACTAAAGTATAATATCATGGAAAAACAAGCTCTTGCTTTAGTGAAAGCCATAAAAGATTTCAATGTATACATTCTATACTCTCACATAATAACATATGTTCAAAACTCAGTTGTAAAGGACATTCTAACTCAGAATGTGCCTAATGGAAAAAGAGGCAAATGGATTGCCACAATACTAGAATATGACATTGAGATCAAGCTTACAAAATTAATTAAAGGCCAAGGTTTGGCCAAACTCTTGGATGAATCGAATTGTCAAGCCTTAGACATAAATTTCATTGTTGCCATAGATGATCAGGAAGAGATGGCGTCTCCAAAACTCAGTGAAGCTTTTATAGATTCACCCTGGTATGCAGACCTTACATTTGTTTTACTCAACTTACAAGCTCCTCCTGGTTTATCTAGAACCAAAAGTAGATTCTTAAAAATGAAAGAAATGAAATATCGTATCTTAGATAATGTTTTATTTTGGAAATATAATGGTGGCATCCTATTAAATTGTTTATTAAAATATGAAGCTGATAAAGTCATGCAAGAATTTCGGGCAGGATATTGTGGAGGACACTTATACTGGAAAACAACTGCTAACAAAATTTTGAGGGCATGTTTTTACTGGCCCACCCTTTTTGCAAAAATCCTATAGTATATGACCTCCTATCACAATGGTCAAATATTTGAAGGGAAGAAGAAACTCTTACCACTACCCCTCAAAACTATCTTAGTATAAATGCCATTTCAACAATGGGGTTTATACTCATTGGTGAAATTCACCCACCCTCCTCTACCCAACATAAATGGATATTGAAAACCACTGATTACTTTACCAAGTGGATAGAAGCCATCCTTTATAGACAGGCCACAGACTCTGTCATTATTTCATTTCTTGAGAACAACATCATTTCTATATTTGGATGCCCACAAAATCTCATCACTAATAATGGTGCTACCTTCAAATCCAAGAAAATGATATAATTTTGAAACCGATACCATGTCACCCTAGGCCATTCCACTTCCTATTACCCTCAAGGTAATGGACTAGCAGAATATTCAAACAAAAGCCTAGTCAACATCATCAAGAATTTATTAGAGGATAACAAGAAAACCTAGAATAAAAGGTTGGTGAATTCCCTATGGGAAGACAAACTAACTACTAAGAAATATATTGGTACATATCCCTATCAATTAGTATATGGGATGGATGATTTTTTTCCATCTTCATTAGGAGTGCCAGAAATGAAAATGATTCAAGAGCTGCATGTAGAACCAAATTACATCCAAAGGAGGATAAACCAAAGAATTCATTTACAGCAAATCAGGGAAGAAGTTTATATCAAATCCCAAGTAATTCAAGACAAAATCAAGAACATATTTGATAAGAAAACTAAAGCAGATGATTTCTTCATAGGTGATCAAGTACTAAAATGGGATTCCAGAAGGGAAGACAAAGGAAAGCATAGGAAATTTGACTATCTCTGGAAAGGCCCATACATTATTTATGGTTACAGAGGCAACAACACCTTTTTCTTGAAAGAATTAAATGGAACATAACTACCAGGTGGACCAGTCAATGGTCGAATGCTGAACCACTATTTTTCACCAAACTAAGTAGTAGTCTTGTTATATTTTACTCGTTGTAAATACAATAACAAAGTTTAGATTGGAGTCGATGATTATCTTGTAAATTTGAAGCCTAAAGAGGAAACCCTAAGCTTTAAAAGATATAACATCATATGTTTGAATAAAGGAGATCACAAAAAGCAATTCCAAGCAAAGCAAAGCCAAAGTTCCAAGGCCATTGATCAGAAAATTTCTTGACATCTCACAAGGAGATGCCATCCCCAAGTGGAGCCGCTGTTAGGGTCCTACAATAATAGAGATCATAATTTTGAATTTTCTATGTTAAGTATTGTAATATTGTACATACCTTTGCATTTCTGCAAATGTTTTCCATATTAAAAAATGAAAAGAGGGTATGTATTAAAAGAATAATCAAAGGACCAAAAGAAAGAAAAGAGAGTAAAAAAAAGATAAAAAAGAAAGAAGATTATGAACCCCACCAAAATAAATTGAAAAGTGATGCTCATTTAAATGCCACTTCTATATAAAATAATCTCAATTTCATATGAAAATCATAAAGAAAATTGTGTGGAGCTTGTTCAAAATGCCACGATTCATGACGATAATGCAATCTAACCTTGATCATTCATGCCTTTAAATTTTATGTTATAATAGTTAATGAATAAAGATCTGACCAAACCATTTAATCTTGGCAGATCACTAGTTAGGTAGAGAATAAAAATGATCTCATAATTTTAATATGAGCCATTGAAAGATATGAGGTTAGAAATAAGTCAGTTTTCTTATCAAAATAAAAGGGTCAGCTGATCTGGATTTTATGGAGGAACGCAACAGAATACACATATAGCCTTAGATACAGTGTTGTGGCAGAAATAATGCTTCATTTTATTAATAAAAGAATGATTGAAATAAGCTTACAAACATAATGGAAAAAACCTAGGGCACTGGTAGTGTATCTCTAAGAAGAGATGTGGCATACGCAAGCCTTTGAACTGTATTACATTGAGACTTGAAGGCCTATTACAGACATAATGGAAATAGATGAGCTAGCGTACTGGCAGCGCTTATCTCTGAGAAGAGATGTGTCGGCTACCAGCCCCTGAACTATGTTACAATGAGGTTTGAGGACCTATTTATTGTAGAGAAACAATGTAAACCTGAAACTTTCAAAAACCGAACCCTAGGAGATGAAGCGCCAAAACTGTGGGCCTCGTTTGGGTAAATTGGTGTTTCAACTTCCCGGGGACGTAACTTTGGCATCCGATCTTCGTTTCATGCACTCAATAGCTTGTTAGAAATATATTTCCAAGGACTACAAATTTTGGTGTGAGAAAAATTGGTCCATGGACCCATGTTGCTCCTTGTTTTCCCAAAAAACGTCGTTTAGGGCCTCAAAATGGCTCCAGAAGTTCAAGACCCAAAAAACTGCTAAATATAGTAAGTTGTGCTGCAACTTGAATACTGAAAGAACTGATGGTGGGGGTTCAAATGGAATAGGTGGGTGGCTACCGATATCCACTTGGATCATTAATGCCCCAAAACGGCTCCGGGCATGCAGGACCCGAAAACCTGCTAAAAATAGTAAGTTGCTGGAAGTGGAGAACTACAAGAGTTGATGGTCCGGGTCCAAATGGAAGAGGTGGGTGGCCATAGATATCCATCTAGATCATTCCTACCCCCTTAGGAAGAAATGGTCTCCATTGCGTTAAGTTCCTCCATGGGGGGGGAAATTCTGCTGAACTTGGTATTGGATTTGTCCAGGATGTCGCAGACCTGTTGGCAGACATGTTGGATGTAGATGTGCAGTCGATGTGTAGGCATTGAAGGATATGGGAAAAGTTATCCATCATCGCGTTCCTTTGTTTCTTGAGGTTCTCCCCGAGCAAGATTTTGATAGGATCTCCTGCTCCCTCGTCTTTCTTTCCTTCCGCCATGGGGGGTCGTCAGGGTTGGCGAGGCTAATCTTGGAAGGGTGCAACCAGATTGAGCTCGAACTCCTTATACCATGATCATGTTGAGGACATGCAAAGAAAAATAGAGAAAGAGTAGACCCCCTCTGATACCACTGATCCATATTTTATGCAGGAACGCAACAGAATACACATATAGCCATAGATATAGAGATGCAGCGGAAATACTACTTCATTTTATTAATAAAATAATGACTAAAATAATCTTACAAACATAATGGAAAAAAGTTAAGGCGCTGGTAGCATATCTCTGAGAAGAGATGTGGTGTATGCAGGCCTCTGAACTATGTTACATTGAGGCTTGAAGGCTTATTACAAACATAATGGAAATAGATGAGCTAGGGTACTGGCAGCGCATATCTCTAAGAATAGATGTGACGGCTATCAGCCCCTGAACTGTGTTGCAATGAGTCTCAAGGGCCTATTTATTGTTGAGAAATAATGTAAAACCTGAAATTTCCAAAAACCTAACCCTAGGAGATGAAGCGCCAAAATTGTGGGCCTTTTTTGGGTAAACTAATGTTTCAACTTCCCGAGGATATAACTTTGGCATTCGATCTCTGTTTGACGCACTCAATAGCTCGTTAGAAAGATCTGTCTGAGGAATAATAATTTTGGTGTGATCAAAATTAGTCCATAAACCCATGTTGCTCCCAGTTTTCCCAAAAAACGTCGTTTAGGGCCTCAAAACGGGTCTGGAAGTTCAGGACCCGAAAAACTACTAAATATAGTAAGTTGTGCTGCAACTTGAAAACTGAAAGAACTGATGGTGGGGGTTAAAATGGAATAGGTGGGTGGCCACTGATATCCACCTAGATCATTAATGCCCCAAAATGACTTTGGTCATGCAGGACCTGAAAACCTGCTAAAAATAGTAAGCTACTGGAAGTGGAGAACTACAAGAGTTGATGGTCCGGGTCCAAATGGAATAGGTGGGTGGCCACTGATATCCACCTAGATCATCACCAAGCTCAAATGCACACAATAAAGGAAAGGAAAAATGTTAGCATGAACAAAAGGGTAGGTAGAATAATTTTCAAAAAGTTCTATAAGCATCATTATGCTTATCCTTTAAAAGAGAAACTCATTAATTAACCCTTTGTCCCCTTCTCCCTCTTCATTCCCCCTTATTCTAAACCTTTTCCCTTCCTAAACCTGAAAAACATCTTTCTAACCCCTTCCCCTTGCTAAATCCCTTTTTCCGGTTTAAAAACCCCCTTACCCCTTTAAAAAACTCCACATTTCCATAAAAAAACAAAAAAATCCACTTTTTAATAGTCTAAGAGCACAAAAAGATTACCCTATCCCACTTTCATTTGACCCCTCTTCCTAATTTATTTCCCAACCCCACCTCCTTTGAAAGTGTGAAGCTCCGCCTACCGTCCAATTATCACTGGGAAGATCAGATGTCCCTCAATCTATTTCGCAATCCCCTGACATTCTATGTTTAATGCCAATGGGGGGGTACGAAATAGGAAAATTTCTTCGCCCGCTCCCCTGCCACGTGACATTTCTTGATGTTATCGCACCCCCTCCTTCCCAAACCACCAAACCATCTCGCAAGCATGCAATAAACCACTAGTTTCAAAAATATAAAACCCCGCTACCCCATTCATTTCCCTACTTCTATCGACTTGAGGAAAATATTGAAGCCACCATCGCCAACTTGATTGAAGCCCCACTGCCACCTGGACCCCTTCCACAACCTAAACTTCGGTATTCCAAGTAATTCTGAGTACACACCACCATCAATTTAGCACATTAATTAAATAATTGAATCAAATCAATGGCTTCTAAGACTATCCAAACAATGAACCCTCTACAACCACCCTTTCTAGATGTTGACCATACTCCATTGGCCGATAAGGATTTTAAAATAATCGACATTGTTACTGACAAAAATCTCTTGAAGCTCAATTGCTGGAGCCATGAAAATTTTGTTGATCAGGCAGATGATATAAATATTTGGAACTCTAACCTACCAAAATACACAGTTCCACAGACCCACCAGTTCCCTGAAGTCATTAGACTTTGACAACTCAGTTATTTGCCAAATGAAATTGCCATAGTCACCCCAGACTAAGAAATTCTAATTATTGTCACTGCCCAATCCATTAACCAAATGCTGCAAATTCCATCACAACCAGAGGGAGTGCCTTTCTCCATTGAGACCCTCATTGAGCTTTACCTAAAGCTATATTTTTCTAATAGGTCTCAAATATTTAAGAATTTCCTCCCCGAATCAATGCAAATTCCTAAAAACAACCCGCCATACTCTACTACCATGTTCCCATAACAAACCAAACAAATTGTGACCATGTTTTCCTATAACCTAGGATATTTTATTGATCAGTGTATAGACGAATCCATCATTGGTTTCCTCTCTACATTTTTCCCAGGCTAGCCTCCAGCTCTAATTTTCAACTTTGCCCAATTCCTAGAAGATGTCATGCATGATCAATTGATCAAACTACTAGAAGGAGTGTTCAAATACTCCTCAATATTATTTCATTTGTTCATATATTTTCAGTCGGAAAGGTTTACAGGAAACCTACAAAAACTGGACACAGAGGGTAATCCCCAGTCTGTAACCATTTGGACATCCTTCATCAAAAAGGATTCCAATGAATTCAATTACAAAGAATTTATTGATTCTTTTGTATACCCAGTGGTAATATTCTTAGCAATAGAATTGAACCCAGAATCAGTGATGAAATAAAAAAATCTCTACAATTATCTAACCAGAGCAAGACAAGAGACTAAAACTTATACCAGAATCACATAGAGATCAGAGTATATGGAAGCCAACTAGTCCCTTAAAAGCTTTCCAAATACCTCCCAATGAGGATATTTTCCTTAGAGTACATTAGATAAATCTTGAATTCTTATGAGGTAAACTTCCTTTCAACCAAAAATAAAACCCAGTTCAAGATAAAAAACTAACCAGGGCCCTTTGTATGCAATAGTTGGAATGCTGGAAAGGAAGTAGACAAATGCCTACATGTCTTAAAGTTCAGCAAAAATTTCAAATGGTCATATGGCCCCTTGGGTGTCATAAGAAAATTAAGAATTAAGTCTAAACTAACCCCTTTCATCCATGAATATAAGCCTGAGATTGAGAAATATTCCAACCAGTCAGGGTAATTGGAAAACACTTTACAGGAGGTGGAGGAGCAGCTTGATACTAGTTCCATCCTGCTTACTCCAGACCCACAGGATATGAATTCAAAAATTTCTAGAGAATAAAGCTCTTACTCAGCAGAAGCTACATATGACAATAAATTCAAGATTATTTACATAAAGAAAGAAAAGTTGAACCCAGTAATAGAGCAAGAAGAAATAATTGAAACAGAGAAAGAGTTTGTTATCAAGGATGATTCACCTACACCACATATAGAAGAAACACCTCTGCCATCATATTCCAAGGCAGAAATCATTCAAAAGCAAAATAGTGCAGAGATTTCAACATCCAATAAGCTAGTTGAGAAGGAAAAGGATATCATTGAGAAATATAAAGAGATTAAAATTAAAAATGAAGCACTGAAGGCTGCTACATATGCACAATACTGGAAGCAAAATCCTAGTGATAAGAATAGGTTTCTCTCATTTTTTGACCTCAAGACAAGGAAAATACAGATGACATTCTTACAGTCGAAGTAGAGGCCCCCAAAACTTTAGAAGAATATAATAAAACAGGCTTTGAATATCATGCCAAGGACGTGCATCCAATTGACCAAATTGAATTTCACTAGTAGGTATGAGAGATGATATATTCAACCATGACACATAAAGCTCTAAGTGTTCAGAAGTTGCAGAACACCCTAGAAAATGTACAGTCATAATTTAAGCTAGATAAAGCCTCATCACTAGCAAAGGACAACAAGATTAAGTCATTGGAAGAGTTTGTAATTGATATTTTCTATAATCCAACTGACATCAAGGTAGCAGAAGAACTTATAAAGAAGAAAAATGTAGACATAGCTACAGTAAAGAAATAGTTAAAACTACCAACTACTAAGCATCCACAAACCAAGGAGGTTTTGAAGTCATACAATCAAAAGGACGAGATGATGAAATTAATCATCCAGTTGACAGCTCAGCTAAAGGAAATGGAGACAGAGATGGATAAGCTTGTACATGAAAAAAGCCTAGCATGGTTACTCTAGAAGTAGTTCCCATTACTGTTATCCCCACAGTGTCTACATTAGCACTAGTATCTACACCAGCACCAGCATCAACAATACCAACAGTCCATCCCACTGATGAGACCAGCAGATTAATCAAAGCAACGGAAGATATGTCCATTCAGACTACAAATATTAATAAGCTGAAGGAACAGATAAAAATCTTAGAGGATGAAAATAAATTGGAAGAATTAATACATCAAGATGAAGTACAAAAAGCAAATAGACTGACTGATAGAATCCACAAGCTAGAGAAGGAGTTGTCCTTAACAGAGCCTTTAGCCCAATCAAAACAATAATTGTGGGCCAATATCATTAACTCAGTTAATGATATTTGGCCTTCTATACAGATTATATTTGAGCAGAATGACTTGGTGAAGAAAGTTGGTGAGGCAATTCAGAAAGTCAAAGCCAACCATGGAATGAAACCAGAGGAAGCCTTTGAAATAATCAAATTCCTCAATTCTAAAAATAAGTATGAATTGTAAGAGCTCAAGATAGCTGATAGAACAGAGACTATCCTACAAGTAAATAAAGTGATTTCCAGAATAAAACTAATGTTACAACTTGAGGAGAAATATCAAACCTTGGAACTCGCAGTAACCAGGTTTTTTAACAAATTTGATGTATTGAGATAGAAGGGTCTACCTAGTCGTCTAGTAGTCAATGAAAAACTCATGAGACATGAGGATTATGTCAAGAAGTTAAGGTAATTTTCCCAAGAAACTTCCGACATTTCCTCAATGAAGGGCATTCCCACAGGCGAGGTGCTCCTTTAAACTCTAGAAAACTTTTTTTTACCTCTACCATGAGGTAAATCACATTATTGTAAATAAGCCTACATTCACCACATATTCAGAAGAAGATGAGATTTAATACAGGATGATTAAAATCAAAACTCCAGATGAAGAAACATGGGAGAAGTGGTCTGATTTACTATAAAGGGTGAAAGAACATACAGATGAAAGAATGGACAGATAACAGCAAGCAAAGAATCAGGGCCAGATATCAGCCAGTTGAAAGGTGTCACTATCTTTTTGTATAAAGACATTTTATTTTCATAGAATAAATCCTAATCGGTTGACAGGATATTTTTGTAATTTATTGTATAAATACTCACTTATAAAGAGTAAAAAGGGTGTATTTATGAATATTTCATTAGTTGACTGATATCTTGCCTGAGGGTTATTGTACCAATTTCCAGTCGACTGATTGAAAAGTTATAAAGAGACTTCTTTACAGGATTCATGTGTTGAGCTATCTCAGTGAAGTATAAAATTTCAATTGTTCATGTTTTCTTTCTAAGTATTCCATAAACTTATATGTGTTCTAAATCCGAATGTTATAACAAGAGTATTACTGAAGAATTTTCTTAAAAATTACATTGCTTTTAACTGTTATACATTTATCTGTTTTCTTCTGATATCCATTTTATAGAATTCTTAATTTCCCTCTACTCTCGATTGACTTCTTCGCCCTTCTTCATTATTTGGTTTAAGGAATTCTTAATTTCTCCTTGATCCTGATTGAAATATCACTTCACCATTCAGCCTTGAGATCTGATATTTCCCACCTGTCTTTCCCTGTAACACTCTCTGCATAATTTGATTTTGTTCTATTTCATAGCATATTGACTCCATATCCCAATGGAAAGTGGAAAAGCACCTATTCATCTAATTCATTAATTACACCAACCAATCAAAACCAATCCAATTAAGCATACATAACTAGACTAATATCCATTAAATAAACAAATTTAAATCATATAGAGAGAGCCCTCTCTGAGTTTAGGAAGGCTAGATCCTAAGCTCCAAAATAGGTTTGTAGTTACCACTGATATTTGTTTTTAATGCTAAAAAAACCTTTGGAAATTTCAGAGTGATAACACAGTTATTGAAGCCCATATCAGCATTTCACCAACCAACAGTTCACCCAAAGAACCTCATACCTTAAGGTAATTCATGGAGAAATGTAAAAGGAAATTGAAGCAGAGAGATACCATGGCTCATAAAAATATTGTGTCAAAAAGTAAGGAGGAAACTATTTCCTCTTCAAGAGGGAAACCTAGGAAAGGGCTCATCATGAAAAAATAACTTCCAAAGGAAGTAAACCCTAAAGTTGTAGCTTCCAATAATGTTCTGCCTTCAGAGGAAGTCAACCTTGGAGTAACGAGATCAAAGCATGTTTTCAAAATTGCTCAGGAAACTCAACCAAATAGTGATACTTCATTCAGAAAATCTACTCTCTCACAGGTCTTTCTATCACGTAAGAAAGGCTAAAATAAAGTGTCAGAGGCTATTACAAAGGAAGAGCCTACTTTGGCTCAAATATTATCATCCATTGGCTCTTCATCTAAGAAAGAAAGAAGACTGTGATACATTCATACTCTTCTTATGAAGATAGCAGTGATAATGAGTATTCAAATCAAAATTTGAAGTGGGAGAATCTAACAGATTCATACATGGAGGCAAAAGGCACAAGTATATTCCAAATCCCTATATCTAGAGACCTCACACCAGGCCTAAAAATAAACTCAGATTAACTAGCTAGCTTATTGCTAAGCCTACATTGGGAGATTAGATTATAAATGTTGATGATAGTCCAAAAGATAAAACCAAGAAGAAAAAGACTCAGCTAAAAGGCCAAACACTGAAAAGGAGGTTAGACAAAAGAGTGACTAAATCTGAGGCCATCATAATTTTTTCCTCCATATTAGACCTTTGAAGGATGAAGAAACAGGGACTTTGAAGAAGCTTTTCATTTTTGGATTTATTTTTTATATTTTTGGATATAGGTACTTTGCTTAGTAGGGGTAGCTTTTATTTTTAAATATTAATATATGGTGGAAAGAAGCTACTTTTTGGTTTATTATCACATTGATGACATCAAAATAGGTAAAGGGGAGGATATTTCCGTTATGGAGGATTTTGCAGGTGTCAGATAAACTTTAGGTTGGTTAATCATTCCTATATTTCAGCAGATATGCATACAAGTGTTCATATGCACTTCTTTCAGTTTCAGAATTCCACCTTTTTTTGGAAACAATGTTGATGAGCTACGAGGGAACTTAGCCACATTTATTCAACCAATTTAGCTCCATGATGCTACTCTTCATCTCATTTCTATTTTTAGTTTTTCCTTTAATGTTTTTAGATGAACTCTACCTTATGTGGAGAATTGTAATAAATTCCTAAAACAAAGTTCTACTTTTTGGGGAGACTTCTACACAGAATTCCTAATTTTTGTATAAATATGATGTAATAAAAGGACATAAGGGTTCGACGATTGTATCTTATGAACATATTGTGTTACACATTTTCATACATATGATATATCAACAGTAATCTTGAGGACTTATGACAGTTTGTTATGTGTATTGTTTTCCCTTATCTCATGTGTCTCCATACTTGAATTCTTCAATTCTTTAGTTCCAAATTGTAGTGTGATCTTTGTTACATGTTTTTATCAGTCTCATGTTATACCTATACATAATTATCAAATCTTGTTAGTGTTTCTTGGAAATTATTCTTGATGAAATATTTGTGGTAAATTAAATGTGAGCATTCCTTGTGGAAAGTAGTTTTAAAGTGTGCAACGAGATTATTGTAAGACTTATAGGAGCTTTATTTCATTGATATACTTTCAGTTTGAGATTTGTGTTATTTTTTGTCCAAACAATGGATTTCTATGTGATAGACCCACTATCCATATTCACATCTTCATAACCTCAGATTACCAATTACTCTTGCTACAATATCAAGCCTTAGTACCCTCATATGTGTTAAAAATAGTTATATATTTGAAACATTTTCAGCAGATGTACAATTCAGTCACTTTCCACAATCCAATCCAAATCATAGATAGTCCAAAGCTTAAGATGTGTCTGTTCAAAAAATTGTTACAATCCAAGTGTTGATTCTAGCGCTAATATATACAATAGCAATAAAATCCATACATAAACTAGTTTAGTTTCATCTTGAATACCAAATAAATGAGCTCTTCATTACTGAATGTAAAAACTAACCAGAGATGGGACTTCCATGTTCCACCAGACCATAGATTGGCTGAGCCAAGTGTCACTTCAATAATTCACCCCCATGCCAAATTCCAAGCATGTATGTGGGACTTAATCAAACACATCAATCACAATCAATGCAAGGCTTCCAGAGGCTAAACCACCTCAACCCTCAACCATTGATTCCACCTCACAGTCAGACATCACAACCATCACAGATTGGCCTCTATTGAATTTTCTCCAGGGCTCTAGAGTGTTTGTTCCAACCAAGGCTCCAGGAAAAGTAACTCAACCCCAGTTGTTCACAGGCTCCAAAGCATTAGTCCAAACAAGGCTCCAATACTAGTAACTCAACCCACCTAGGGATCCAGAGCGTTTTTCCAACCAAGGCTCCAGGACTAGTAACTCAACCCAATGGCTATCTGCCAGGCTCTAGAGAATTTTTCTAACCAAGGCTCCAGGAACTAATAACTCAACCCAATATCTAAAGGAAACATGAGAACCAACCATAAAATAACCAATGGAAATAAACCCACAATACCATGATTTTCCATGAAATGGAAAGGCTAGGAAAATCCACGTGCATAAACCATGCATGCCAAAACCGATGAGGAAAATACACATGCAACTCGGAACCTGAAATCAAATTTCATTGTAGTTTATGATCTCGATGTCTACCTACGCTTTCCTTCTTACTTCAAATCACCAAGTATCCATATTGTCCAATACTACTCCAAGAAAACTCTATGTATCCAAGAGTATGAGAGAGAGAGAGAGAATAATGAGAGAGCTCCAAAAATGCACTGACAAAGGCTACCTACTAATCCTCACAAGACTTTTTATAGAAGAGGCCTCTATTTTCTTCATTTGCCATTATTTTCCTTCAATTTCCTCCTCACATGAAACCTATGACCTTTACCTTCCTTTTCTCCTAATTTTCATTATTTTCATCAATAAATGTTTCAAAAATTAATTTTTCCTCTTTAATACCTTAGTCATAGCCTTTTCCAATTTCCTTACCCATAATAAACCAAATGAACACCCGCACTAGGATGTATTTCCCAAAATTAATCTTGGAATAAGTTTCCCATCAACCGTGGTTATTCTTTTAACTTTATTACATGATTTTTTTTCACTAGGGTTGTTACAAAAAGAAAGGGAAATGTGCCCCTAAACCATAGAACAAGGGACAAAGCCAAGGCAAGGCATACCAAGACAACCCGTCGAAGCCACAAGAAAAGAAAAACACCATGAAGACAAAAAAGGACGCGGGAAAGTGGTGTGAGTTCCATAAGAGCCTCACTTACAACACAAGTGATTTTCAAGCCAAACAATCATTGGTGTCTGAGATGAAGGCTTCTGAATCAAATGCACGTTCTGACCCTGAGTCAGAACTCGACAAGGGGAATGACAAAGGGAATAAAATTTTTGACTCAGAGCCTAGTGCCACCATTAAGACCACCAAGATCCAGAACGATGATCTCGAAGATCCATAGGAGGGGGAGTGCCACTTCCATTCCCAAATGTGGGTGAAGGGTTCTCCGCTGCAGTTCATTATCGACAGTGGGAGCCAAAAGAACCTCATTTCAAAAGAGGTCATGAAGTAGCTGGGCCTACCGACCACAAAACACCCATAGTCATACACCATCGAATGGCTTCGCCAAGGGTGAGATCTCTGCATCAGCTAACAGTGCCACCTTCCCTACAACATCAAGCCCTTCAAAGATGAGGTATTGTGAAATGTTGATACTGTTGAAGTTTCTGATGTATTATTAGGAAAACCATACTTGTGGATGCGACATGTTGTGTATTATTATAGGCCTTGCATTGTTATTATTACTTTGGGAAATAATTTGTACAAGATACATGAGGTAGTGTTGCCTACTGTGATCTCTTTGATCATTGTGAAGAAATGTAGTAAGGTCATTTCCATGACCAAGAAATTTTTTTCCTTATGATTTTCGCTTAGGGAAAGAATAATGTTATGGCCACGACCTCTAGACAAGGCTCCCCTATGTAGCAACAATAGATCGACAAGGTCATGGAGGAGTACACGGGCATCTTAACCTCACACATAGGGATACATCTACATTGTCAGGTCAAGCACTCCATTGATCTGACCCCGGGCTTGCCACTACCCAAACCCTACAAACCCTATGGAAACACTAGTTGTGTGCCAATTTGAAGAAATTTCACTTTTGGTATGACCCAGGTTCAATATCTGGGGTACATCATTAATGCGCGGCGTGTACATATGGACCTAGCCAAGATACAAGTCATTCAGGATTGGTCAACCCCAACCACTCTAACAAATCTACACAACTTTCTAGGTTTTGCTAAATTTTATCGCATGATCATGTTGGGATTCCCTCATATCCCTTGGTATTTTAGTCAAGTCACCAAGGGACGAGTGAAAGAAAATTTCTTTTGGTATGAATACCAATATAAGGAATTTTTAAAATTTAAGCATTTACTCTTCTCTACATCAGTGCTCACATTACCGGACCTGCAACAACCATCTGAGATTGAAACAAATGCCTCCAATTATGCAATTGGTGCAATTCTTACACAACATGGGAATCCAATGGCATATCACAATGAGACACTTTCAGACACGATCCGAAAGTATCCCACCTATTCCAAAGAGAAGTATTCCATTATGCAAGTTTTACGACAATGGAAGCATTACATTATGGGGAAGGAAATGATTATCCACACATACCACCAACCCCTACAATTCAAACATACACAAGGGAAGTTTCAAAACGATCGCCATCAGAAATGGTCCACATACCTGCAATAGTTCCATTTGAACATGAAGTACAAGAAGGGTAGCACCAAAAATGTTGCATATTACCTCAACCGACCGTCGGTCATGGCACTAACCACTGTGCTTGAATCTTGTGAGCACGAGATTTCTGGGTGGCCAAATCTTTATGAGAGTGATCCAGAATTCGACAACACATTCAAGATGCTCCTATAAGGAAAGCAAGTTCCAAATTATCACCTCCAAGATGAACTGGTATGCCACCTGGAACATCTCTTTGTTCCTTCAAGCGAGCGAGGCAAGATTATTTGGGAGGCACACTACAATCTACTCGCTGGACATTTCAGGGTAGAGATAATATTGGTAGTACTACAAAAGTATTTTTCTTGGCCTAACCTTCGACAGGACGTTGGGAAGTACATTATATCCTACACTGCTTGCACCATTTCTAAACAGACCATCAAGAATAAATTCCTATATACTCCTCTGCCTACTCCTAGTTGACCTTGGGAATCCATATCCATGGATTACATGTTGATACTTTCTTCTACTAAGCATGGAAATGAATTCATTTTCATGGTCATTGATAGATTTTCTAATATGGCCATTCTGGCAACCTATAGAAAGAGTATCACAATAGAAGCCATTGCTAATCTCTTGTTTGAACGAGTGTGGGTACACTTTGGGATCCCACAATCCATTATCTCATATTGGGACAAAAGGTTCCTAAGTACATTCTTTTAATCCTCTGGTCGATGATGGATACCAAGCTCACTAACTCCACGACTTTGCACCCCCAAACTGATGGTGAAACAGAGGTCATCAATGAGATGATCATACACATTATGCGCATGTAAAACTCGAAGCATCCACACACGTGGGATGAAATTATCCCCTTTTTCCAGTGCAACTACAACATATATATCCATAGCTCAACATGCCATAGCCCCTTTAGGTGAGGTTTGGATTCTAGTCACTATGTCCCATTGATGTGGCCATACCATTTGCAGCTACTCAGGAAAATTTGGCTCATGTCTAGTCCAAAGATAATAGGGCTAACGACTTCATTGAGTGCATTCAACACATTCACCTGTAGGTCCATGACATATTGGATAGAGCCAATGCTAAGTACAAGCACTGATATTTTCAGCATCGAGTGAAACACATGTTCCAGGTGGGCGACAAAGTTTGGCTACATTAGCAGAAGGATCACCTCACTTGGCCCCACCACAAGATTTTCCCACTCCGATATGGTTCCTACACCATCACCTACGATATAGGGGTCAATGCCATCAAGCTCAACATTTCACTATTCCTTGGCATGCACCCAGTGTTCAATGTGGACCTCCTTCGGCCATACTTTCCACCATTATTGGACACATCCAACATTGTAGAACAACTCACACCATCAGATTTAAACTCATACTACATGGAACATGCCACAACTGATCAAATCATGGACATGAAGATCAAGAACACTCACCAACAGAGGATCCAACTATACCAAGTTTTCAAAACATTCCAACTCCTTCACTAGGGAAAGTGGTTCACCAAAGACCAGGTTCAACATACATTTCCTCACCTCATAACACACATTGTGGACCATTTTTTTACTAAGGAGGGAGCACTGATCCTAATGAATATCCGTGGCCACCAAACTATTCCAACTAGACCTCCATGCAGTTTCATTAGTTTCCTTGTTTATAACAACATTTACTATTTTTAGATTTTTTCGGGTCGTAAACTTCCGAAGCAGTTTTGACCCCCTAAATGACATTTTTTTAAGGTCTACAGTAGGCCCATAGCCATAGGCAAGGGCCTATGAAAAATCCTATAGTACTTGGATAGATTTTTCCAACAAGGTACGCATTCAAAAAACGAAGATAATATGACCAAATTATGACCCCAGGAAATTGGTTTCCCAAATTAGCCCCAACATGGCCCACAAACGCTTGGTGCTCCATCTCCTGGGATTAGGGTTTTGGTTTTTTAGAGTTTTCTCTTGTTTTTCAATAATAAAAATTCCCTTGAGCCTCATCGTAACATAGTTGAAAGGCATGTATCCACCACATCTCTTCTTAGATATAAGATACCATTACCTGAGCTAGTTTATTTCCAGTCTGTTTGTAAGCATATTTCAATTCTTTGATATTAATGAAATGAAGTGTTATTTCTATTGCATATTTTTATTTATGGTTATATTTGTATTATATTACGTTATTTTTTAAGTTCAGATCATGAGGCCATAAAATATAATATCATAGAGGACTTGAAAAGAGCATGTGACAACACTTCCGTCTTTGATCTCGCAAAGACAACACGCCAATGTGAGTTTCTTTTCCAAACCTTCGTTAGTTGGAAAATATTGTATTTCTGAAAAAATGTCCGATAAGTCTCTTAGAACTCTCGAATCTATGGTTAATGATGTAACTTTATATACTAACACTCTCTGCTCCCCCAATCAGTTAACTTTAAAAAATTTTAATTACAATGTCCATAATTGTTTAGTCAATTCAGGTGCTTATGTAAATGTGATGTCATTATCTATTCCTAAGAAAATTAATGCTAAATGGGATAGCAGTGATGAAAAAAATATTTATCTAGACATATCACTTGTCCAGGCCATTGGTGAACTCAATAATGTTATTATCTGCTTATCAGCACACTATCGGGTACACCAATGCATAAACACTGTGATTGTGGACATCCCTGAAGCCTATAGCTTACTCTTCAATTGCAACTAGTCTAGTAAATTAAAGGGTACTTTGCAATGGATTGGAAAGGTAACTCTACATGAAATATACTATGAAACCACTTTAGGGTCAGAATGATCCTGTTAGCTTTGTAGACATAATATTTGGGAATTATTTCTTAGCACTTGTGCTATCAAGCACATCCATCGCTCGTCCCACCAAATACATAGTTGGAGCTTATTCCTTGTACTCCAATTGGTGGTAATGAATCTTGTAACATATATGTACATATTAATAATAGTGTAGGAATCTCTTTAGTAGCTAACAATATTCGGAATTTGTACTTTGATGTTTCAAAAAATTAGGATGGCTTTGGAGTTGGTTTCATTCTCATAGACGCATCTAACCAGAATCACATCCTATCATGTCATTTGGAGTTTGAGTGCACAAATAATATTGTAAAATATGAAGCACTCATTCTTGGATTAAATAAATACATTTGTTAGTCATCAATAATTTTGGTCCCATCCAAAGATGACTAAGTTGAAAATCTCAGATTTCCAGAAAAAATATTTGCAGAAACATTGTGAGTTCTAGAAATCTCACTTCCTTCATTATCCTAAGTCTGTCAATTCACTAAAAATCTTCACTCAAAACCTCCAAGTTATCCTGCCATCTCAAAAGGGAACTGTTTTTAATCCATTTTCCATCATTTCATGAACTCACTTCACCCACTTTTTCATCCATTTTTACCTATCCTAACCAATCATTTTTCCTCTAAAAATCCCTTTTTACCCTCCATCCCCCTAAAAATCCCTTCTAAAAACATTAAAAAACCTTTTCTAAAGGTTTAAAACATCCCTCCTAACCTTATCAGAACTTCTTAAAGGCCTAAAAAACCCTTTTTTTAGCCTTATAACCACTTATTTTAAAACATATCAGGCCTTAAGCCCCTTTTTGAGCTTAATACCTCGTCCCCTTTCCCCACATGACCCAAGGCCCGTGACCAATGGTTAAAGCCTAACCCCTTTATATCATACCCCAGTCCTCTTTATTCCTTATCCTTCCACCCTCGCCATTTATTTTTCTGAGCAAACCACAACCGTCGATCTTGCCAATCCAATGACGATCAAACTTTCCCCTCCATTCATCCATTGACCATTCCCTATCCTTTCATCTCGCATGGAACATCTAGACCATAGATCCTCCCGATCTAATGACCCATGCTCACCCTCACCTTTTTTACCCTGCCCGATAACATTTCGCTCCCCAACAAAAGAGGTGACATCATCACCCTGGCCTGCCTTACACTAGCCTGCCGTAGGTCCATTCATCATTTTCCACTTGTCCTCAACCATTCTCCACTGCCAAGCACTTTCTCCAATCACGTCGAGTCTCCACCGTTGATTTGGCTCCCCCAGATCCAATGGTTCACGATGAATTTTGCGCAGTTTTCAACGCAAGGTTTTAACGAGCCATTTCCGTGTGAAATAGTTGGTTTACATATGGATAGGTGTCATTAGTCCTATGGTATCGTGTCCATAAGGGTGTAAATTTCTTACCACTCGACCCTCGCACAAAAACCACCCAGTTTCGCACAAAACCGCCCTTCCTCATTTCGCGCCAGAATTCAAAATTCCATCCTTCCACCTGGTTCCATCTGTGGAACCCTTCATTTTCACATTTTCTCCCTCTCCATTACTCCATCGCCTTCCCAATATTTTGAAGTATTTTTAGCCAAAATGCAGGTTTTATTTAATTTTTTTTGTTTTCTTGCAGGTTTTAATGGCGGCCCTAAATCGAAAGGCCATCCCACAGTCAAGTTTACGATGACCTGGCCTTGGATGACGATCCATGAGGCCAAATAGATGAAGAATGGGTTTAATGGTTTTATTAAAAGTTTTAATCAGTGTTTCATGACCACCGGTTGAATCATAAAACCCTTCAGCGCACCAAAAGGAAACCCCTGTACACAAAAAAACAAGAACAAAAGATCGGTGAAGAAGAAAGAAGAAGATAGAAAATTAAAAGTTTGATTCAAGATTAAAGGATAAACACAGTTAAAGACAGATGAATAAAGGTTTATAAGCAGTCAATAAAGGGAAAAGGACAGTGATGATGCATTATGAAGGCCAAAATCAGAATTAAGCCTTAAGCACAGCTTAATGATGAAATTAAGGAAAGTTAGGCTAAAAACAACCTCGAATACATCAACGAAGAGAAGTTATTTACTCAGAATATATAACTGACACCTTTGGCCTACTTCTTACCTACAAATACAAACAAACAATTATTACACTAAAGAATATATTTAAAACTATCAGACAGTTATTGTAAAGATAAGGATAAGCCTTGAAAGTCAATATTTTCTCCTATCTTTCTATTAGAAGTTAAGATAGAGTTATTGAAATAGATAAGTAGTTGAACATCTTCCTACCTTATGCCTTGCATGGTTTTTTAGGTTAGGAATGCATTTAATCTATCGTTAATGACTCTCAAACCCTAGATCAGTTCCACCTCTTCATTTGCAGTATAAATACTGCATTTGAACTCATTGTATTGTTGGCATTTGGTGAATCTTTGAAATAATACATAGTTCTGCTAAAGTTGAAAGGAAAATGATGTTTTAGGACTTGTGGATGTCTTGACCTGTTTGTAGATGGAGAAAGCTCTATCATTGGATCCCTGAGCTTGGTTGTTGGTGAAGTACTCTAAATATATTATTGTTATTTCATGTTTCATTATGTTTCACCATTCTCTGTTGCAGTAGAGTAAAAAGTTTAGGCTAAGAAATGTCTTTTGAAAGCACCTTAGGTCTATTTACTCTTCACTATCTTAATGTTTTCCTTTGCTAGGAAATTTTAGAGAATTCTTAGTTGCTCTCTAGAACCCCTATGATTTTTTATTTCTTAAATAGTTCAATATAGTTGGTCTCAAGAATGATTTATGGTTTTCCTTGCTTACTTATTGCCACTTAAAAATTGTTTCTGAAGTCTCCCTTTAAAGTACCATTGTTTAAAGTTTTCCAAAGAGGTTTTGTTCTAATCATACCATTTTTACTTGCTTAAATAATTGTTTTGAAGGTATTTATAGCTGTAATCTAATATGCCTAGGAGTTCCCTCTTCTATGAATGTGGTTATGTGTGAATCTTAAATGTTTACTTATCCTGGAAGGTGAAATCACTAGAAGTTAAATGAGTTTCTTGCCTTCTATATTTCATTGGAGAAGTTTGTCTGGAAATTATTATTTGCTGAAGTGTGGTTTCTATAATTTATGGTTAGCCCTATTTATGGAATGCCTCTTTATGTTCAGATAATCTTTTAATTCCCTTTGTTGAGAAGTACATATAATTAAGGATTATTAATTGCCCTTAGTTCTAATTTTCATTCTAAACCATTAATGTTCATTTCATTTCACGTGAAAGACCTTGTAGATCCACTAGCCAAGTTAGATTTTCCCTTTGATATCCCTGATCCATTTACAAACTTGTTACAACTTCCACTTGACTCCATTGCCCAATGATTTAGAGATTTCACCTTTCTATCTATGCTTCCTAGATCATCATGTCCAACCAAAAAATCAAACAAACTCATGCTTCATAACTAGCCTAAAATCAACCCTTAAAAGCAAACAAGCTCACATCTTTGCAAAAAATTGAGAGATCCCTCTCTGAGATTAGAAAGGCTAGGTCCTAGAGCTCTAAAGATTGGTTTTGATGCTGCCTTGTCACTTGGTATGCCAATCTGCCAAATCATAGGACCACAACATAATGGTGATCACGGTGGGACCCCTTTTTGAGTAAAAATCCCTAAATAAGACACTTAGTATTCATCCAAGTGAACTATAGCTTTCTTCAAGAACTACCAACATAATGGTGATCATGATGGGACCTATCTAAATCAGTGGAAATCTAAGTAACCCTTAGTATTCTAAGAGACCCTTACCAAACCTTGAAGAAATTAGCTAGTAAGCCATAGAGTAGACTCTATTTGTTTCACCACCTTAGCTAAATGTTGAAAACAAGTATAGAACACTCTTACAAACCATAGAACCATATAAAAAACTCAGAAAAAACCAAAACATTTCAGATTGGTATTTAAAATAATCCTTGGTGGTGGGCCATAAAACATTTTACCTTCAGAAAAGCTAAAAATTTCCACCTGGCAACTCCACTAGCCCCAGTAGGCCTATTAATCCTATAGATCTCTAGATTTCCTTAGGATTGTGTTAACCAGCCCTGAGAAAGTTCAGAAACCTAGTCCCCTATTATAGAAATTACTGTGAGAGGAAAAATTGTTGAAAAACGCTCCTAAAAACCCCAGCCTCTCTAAATTTTGAAAAACTGAAATATGGCTTCACATAGAGTCAATACTAGATCCCATCCAGATCCTAACCCTCCTACCATAGTTGATAATCTAGAAAGGATTTTTTGGGAAACTTCTAGATCTAGAAAATCAACTGCTGATAGGACCATCCCAAAAACCAGAGCTGTCCCTTTAAATATCACAGTCTTGAAAGATCCTCACCTTGACTTACCTCATGCAAATAACCTATTTAGAAATAAGTCTCAATGTGATTTAAACCAAGCTGAATTTAAACCCACAAATTTGCAGCAAAGCTTTAGCAGAGAAGCCTCACCTTCTACTCCACCTGATTCTCAGCTTCTCCCTCACTTCAGCTCCTTCCATAATAGATCTTCTCATCATCAGCTTGCTGGCCCAAGTGTCTCTTACACTTTTGTCCACACATACACTGTTCAAAACACTCCAACTTAGCCCACTTTCCCTTTTGTAAATCCATCTCTTGTAAATCCCCCATTTTTTCCTATCATGGCAGCATGGTATGCTCTAGTAGTGTTACCACAACCTCTGGTTCCTCTACCCAATGATTACCAATCCAAAATTCCCCATTTCATTGGAAATGAACCTACTACTACTCAGCAGCATGTAGACGATGGATGATGCTTTTGATTATATGGAAATAGAAGAAGAGAACATTAAGATGAGAATTTTTGCTCAAAGTTTAGGAGAAGAAGCCAAACAATGGTTCAAAGGCTTAACTCCTCACAACATAAATGATCTCCCTTCTTTATATCAAACATTCGCAAATAAATGGGAAATTAAAAATAACCCTCTCCAAATACAGTGAGACTATAATAACCTCAAGAGAAATATTGGGGAGAGTGTCCAAGATTATTGCATTAGATTCAATAATGTGTATAATGCCCTTCCCCCAAACATGAAACCTTCACTAGGCCTAGTCTTAGCTAAATTTCCAGAAGGCTTTGATCCAGAAATGGCCTACCAGCTAACAGAAAGAGACCCCTTGACTTTAGAAGATATTGAGAGGGGAGCCTTAAGTGTAGAAGACAATCTGATTGAGAAAAGAGCTAGGTTAAAAGCAGAGAAAAGAGTTACATACAGGGATGAAACAATGGCATCGACCTCATCATCCGATGCCTAAATTGACAACTTAGTGAAGGTAATGGAGATAATTCTTGAAAAGATAAATTTGAATGATAGAGTGCCTCCTAGAGAGAATCAAACCAATCCCCAAAACATAAATAGAAATCCAAATCTCAAAATAGATCCTAATCAAGATAGGCAAAGAGATAATGACCAACAAATTAGGCCCCCCTCCCAAAAAAAAATTGTAGATCAAGAGGAGGAAAGGGAAACTGAAAGTTTGGAAGAAAATCATGTAAACCTGATAGGATCTGACAGTGAGACATATTTTTTTCTCATTGAAGAAGAACAAGGATTCTTCTCCTCAGAACAAAATTAAAACAACCATGAGGATTCTCTAGATTAAAAATTGGGGTTTGAAAATGCAATCATGGAGGTACACAAACAATATAATCTTAGAAGCAAAGGAAACCCAGAAATTCCAAATGACAAAGACACTAATACTGCTGTTAGGAAAACTTCAGAAAATCAGCCTAAAAGGACAGCAAATAATACCAACACTATGACCAAGAAAAATGGTCTAAATAAAGACAAAAACAACCAACAAAGTGTTGAACAAAGCTGCCCTAGTACCTCTTCTAGTGGCCCTAACAAATCTGTCCTAAATAACAGTCCAAATAAAATTCAGCAAATCAGAATTGTTGAAATAATTGTAAATGAAAAAACAGATGTAAATACCTCAAAAACAATAGTTCATTTCAAACTTGAGGGTGAAATTTCCAAGATCAAAATTAGCATACCTCTAGCTAAATTAGTAACCCAGGACGTATATAAAACCCAAGTTTTGAAAGCTTTGAATATAGGCAGTGACACTAATACTTTAAACTTGACAGATGATAAACCAGAATTGTTGTTTGGTCCTGAAGTTGAAGGAAAATACCAAGAGGGGTTTGTCCCTCCCTTCTATGTTAGCTTGAACATATATAACCAAATCTTTCACAATGCCATGCTGGACTCAGGTGGTTCTCATAACCTTATTCACAAAGTAGTAATGGAAATCCTAGGCCTAGAAATTACTAAACCATATAAAGACCTATATTCCTTTGATTCAAGCAGAGTCAAATGCTTGGGTCTGATCAAAGATTTATGTGTCAACTTGACCCAAATTCCTGCCAAAGGTCTGGTTATGGACATAGTAGTAGCTGACATTCCCCCAAAGTATGGCATGCTTCTATCTAGATCATGGGGAGCCAAACTTCAGGGGAGCCTTCAAATGGACATGTCCTATGCCACCATCCCAGTGTTTAACCAAACTAGAAGACTATACAGGGAGTCTCATATGAAATACATGGTGAGTAATGTAGATAGGCCCAACAACACTCTTGTCTACTCCAATCATTCAGATTTAGATTCCTTTATCTTGTATAATGAAGATGAAATCAGCCAACAAGAAAAGGAAAACAAGAAAGAATTCAGTCCACTAGAACAGTCAAATCTACCCTCAAATCAAACACATAATAACCCAAACTCTAGCAGCCTGGGACAATAGAAAGGAAATGAAAATGAGATTGAAACACCTTGGAAAACTAGCTTTGATGGCTCTTGTAGCAAACTAGGTTCAGGGGCTGGTGTATGGATACATAATACAAACAAAGGACATTCCTATAAACTAGATTTTCCATGCACCAATAACATTGTTGAATATAAATCCCTCCTCCTTGGCCTACATTTGCTCAAAGATTTAGGAGCTAAGAAAATATCAGTCCAAGGAGATTCTGAGCTAATCATTAAGAAAATAAAAGGGGAATATTCAGCCAAAACCCCAAGATTAAGAGATTATAGAAATGTTGCCCTTGATCTCCTAAAAAGTTTTGAAAAATATGAACTCATTTTCATCCCAAGAGCTCAAAATCATCTAGCAAATGAACTTGCCTTTGCTGCTAGTAACTTACAAATACCACAGATAAATGAACAATTCAATGTAAAGGTTAAAAATAGGCCTACAATACCTGACAATGAATATTATTGGCAAGTGTTTGAAGGTGACAAACACATAGATTATTTTTTTCAATCAAAAAATGACTTTGCCATACCAACATCAAACACTAGTCATGAAGAAAATTGTTTAAATAATGAACAACTCCCTGAAACAGAGGTAACCTCTTCTGCTGATATAAACCAATTTGAACATCTTTTCAAAGTAGAAATAGTTGACAATACAGACCAAAAGGACCTGGAAATTTTGCAATGTAAAAATGATACAATTCCAAGAGGCCTTACACCATTAGAACAACTTTTTGATTTTAATGATGTAGCCAAAGAACCAAGAATCGAGCCTATAGAAACAAATATAGAAGAACCTAACATAGGCAGCTAAGCAGAACCCAAAATGTTCAAGCTATCTATCACTCTCCCAGCTCATATCAAGCAACAATACATAGAAATCTTCAAAGAGTTTGGAGATGTGTTTGCATGGGGATACAAGGATTTAAAATCATATGATACCAACATCATTCAACACAAAATTCCTCTTAAGGAAAATTAGAAACCTTTCAAACAAAAAATAAGCAGGATAAACCCTGTTTTATTGCCTTTAGTTGAGAAAGAAATCAGGAAAATGTATGATGCTGGGATCGTAGTTCCCCTTAGATACACAGAATGGGTTTCCAACCTAGTATCTGTTAGGAAGAAGATCGGGGAAATCAGGCTTTGCATTGACTTCAGAAATCTGAATAGAGCCTCCCTAAATGATAACTATCCCTTGCCAAAAATGGATCACATACTTTAAAAGGTAGTTGGGTCTAAAAGAATATCACTGTTGGATGGGTTCTCAGGTTACAATTAGGTGTTAGTACTCCTGAGTGATCAACATAAAATTGCTTTCACTACACCTTGGTGTACATTCATGTATGTCAAAATGCCATTTGGATTGATGTTGCAGGGGCCACCTTCCAAAGGGCCATGGATATAGCCTTCTCTGAAGATATTGGCTATTTTATAATTATTTACCTTGATGACATTATAGTTTTCCCCAAAACTGATGAAGAACACTTGATTCATTTAAGAAAGGTTTTTGAGAAATGTAGAAAATATGGCTTATCTTTGAATCCCAAAAAGACACTCTTTGGTCTCCAAGAAGGAAAGCTTCTTGGTCACATAATTTCTGAAGAGGGAATCAAAGTAGACCCCAAAAGGATTGATGGCATATTGAAAATCAGCCATCCAAGAAACCTCAAAGAATTGCAATCTTTCATTGGGAAGATTAATTTTTTAAGAAGGTTCATCCCCAACCTTGTTGAGCTATTAAGGAATATCACAAACATGCTTAAGAAAGAGGTAGGTGTTAAATGGACAATACAGGATAAACAGTCATTTGAACTAGTAAAACAAGCTTTAACTCAAACACTAGTTCTTATTAGTCCTGATTTCACCAAAGATTTTTATATCTTTTCTTTTGCATCTGAACATACAATAGCTGCATTATTGTTACAAAAGAATATCATGGGGCAAGAACAACCAATATCCTTTTTTAGTAAGGCCTTAAGGGATGCTCCACTCAAATATAACATCATGGAGAAACAAGCCTTAGCCATGGTAAAAGCATTGAAAGACTTCCGAGTCTATATTTTACTTTCTCATATCATTGCTTTTGTCCCACACAAAGTTGTCAAGGATATTCTAAGTCAAGACCCTGATGGTAAAAAGGGAAAATGGATCGCTATTATTTTAGAATATTACTTAGAAATCAGGCCTACCAGACTAATCAAAGTGCAGGGATTAGAAAAACTCATGGCTAAGTCAAACGTCCAAGCTTTAGATATGAATATGGTTGATATTTTGGAAGAAACAGAAGAATTCACAACTCCATTTATTGAAGAAACTTTTTTCAATTCACCTTGGTATTCTGATATCATATATGTGTTGCTTTATCTAAATACCCCTCCTTCTCTATCTAAAACTAAAGCTAGATTTTTAAAACAGAAGGCCTTAAATTATTGCATATTAGATGGGGTTTTATATTGGAAGAATGATGTTGGAATATTGCTTAAATGTTTGTTTGAGATTGATGCAGGAAAAATCATGCATGAGTTGCATGAGGGAGAATGTGGAGGAAATCTTTATTGTATGACCATAGCAAATAAAATCCTCAGATTTGGTTACTATTGGCCCACCCTTTTCCCAGATACTTAGAAACTTGTCACGTCTTGCCATAAATGTCAAATTTATGATGGCAAGAGAAAACTCCTACCTTTACCCTTACATCCCATCAGTGTTGAGGCTCCCTTTCAACAATGGGGCTTGGACTTCATTGGGGATATTCACCCATATTCTTTAGCCCAGCATAAATGGATCCTCACTGCTACTGATTATTTTACTAAGTGGATAGAAGCCATACCTTCTAGGAATGCTATTGATTCTACCATTATCCAGTTCCTTCAAACTAACATACTATCCAGATTTGGTTGCCCTAGAAAAATTATCACAGACAATGCTGCTGCCTTCAAATCTAAAAGAATGGTTGACTTCTGCTATAAATATCATATCACTTTGGGTCATTCCACTGCCTATTATCCCAAAGGAAACAGATTAGTTGAATCCTCCAACAAAAGCCTTGTCAATATTATCAAAAAATTGTTGGAGAAAAATCAGAAATCATGGCATAGTAAATTGGTTCATGTTTTATGGGCTGATAGATTAACCACCAAGAAATCAATAAATATGTCTCTCTATCAGCTGGTTTATGGCATGGACGCAATCTTCCCAACATCTTTAGGACATACGGTCGTGAAACTCCTCCAAGAAGTGCAATCTGAAGAAAATGATATGCAGAGAAGGATAAATCAGACCGTTCATTTACAACAATCCAGAGAGGAAGTGTACAAGAGAACACAAGCAGTCCAGGAAGGCATCAAGAAATTATTTGAAAAAAGGACTAAAGAAAATGATTTACAAGTTGGGAATATTGTTCTAAAATGGGATTCCAGAAGGGAAGAGAAAGGTAAACATGGTAAGTTTGAGAATCTGTGGAAATGGCCCTATATCATTCATTCTACTAGGGGTCACAATGCATTCTTTCTACAAGAGCTAAATGGATAAGACTTATTTGGAGGTCCTGTCAATGGAAGCATGCTCAAGCACTACTTCTGTCAAGAGTCCTAAATTCAAAGTTTTTATTCACTATACATAATCGAGTTGAAAAGAAATCATGAAAAATACAAAAAAAATAAAAGAAAGGAAAAGGAAAAGAGGGCAGATTCAAAAGAGGTACAACCCCATACCCAAAAAATAGAATTTTCTGAAAGTGAGCAAGTCTAAATGCCACTAATAATTCAAAAATGATATCTTGTTCAGTCATCTAGCCTAATCATGGTTGAACATGCTTTAAATTTATGTTGATAAGATAGTAGAAACATGGATTGATAATATTATTTCAGACTTAACTTGTCAAGAAGAATAGATTAGGACTTGTCAAGAAGAATAGATTAGGAGATTGAAAAGATATTGGTTCCACATGCTCAAAACAGAACCAAAGAGATGGATAAGGATGCCTTACAAAGGACAAATCATGGCCTTATCTTTCTAATTTACTTTTTATGCAAAAATAATGTTGTGTGCAGCTTGTTCAAAAATGCCACAACCATGGTTGATTAGACTGCCTAATCCTGATTTGAACCATGTTTTAAAGTTTTATGTCAATAGCTAGAGAATCAAGATTGCCAAATAGTTTAACCTTGGCAGTCAGTTAGTACAGGTAGGGAATAAAATAGTTCAACAATTTAATCTGGACTCTTGGAAGAAATAAGGATAAGACTAGATATTTTTATTTTTCTATTTTCAAAAATAAAATGTCAAAGAGTTTGCCACTTCAAAAGCATTCAAAGAAGAAAAAATGCTAGGACAAGTAGGAATGGGTAGGTAGAAATACTGTGTGAAAAGGATTATATATTGTAGATTGTCAAAAATTTGTCCTTTTTAGAGAAATATCAGCAATAAAAAGAGGAAATATACTCAAGTAAAAGGCACTGGTCTATTGAAACTCAAATATTTATTTTCTGAGGTTCTAGGCACCTTGAAAAGATAGTTGTCCTCCGCAAGTGGAGCCACTATTAGTCATCAATAATTTTGATCTCATCCAAAGATGACTAAGTTGAAAATCTTAGATTTATAGAAAAAATATTTGTGGAAACATTGTGAGTTCTAGAAATCTCATTGCCTTCATTATCTTAAGTCTATCAATTCACTGAAAATCTTCACTCAAAACCTCCAAGATATCCTGCCGTCTCAAAAGGGAACTGTTTTTAAGCCATTTTCCATCATTTCATGAACTCATTTCACCCACTTTTTCATCCATTTTTACCTATCCTAACCAATCATTTTTCCTCTAAAAATCCCTTTTTACCCACCATCCCCCTAAAAATCCCTTCTAAAAGCATTAAAAACCCTTTTCTAAAGGTTTAAAACATCTCTCCTAACCTTATCGGAACTTCTTAAAGGCCTAAAAAACCCTTTTTTTAGCCTTATAACTGCCTATTTTAAAAAATATCAGGCCTTAAGCCCCTTTTTGAGCCTAAGACCTCGGCCCCTTTCCACACATGACCAATGGTTAAAGCCTAACCCCTTTATATCTTAGCTCCCGGTCTTCTTTATTCCTTATCCTTCCACCCCTGCCTTTTCTTTTTCCGAGCAAACCATAGCCGTTGATCTTTCCAATCCAATGGCGATCAGCCTTTCCCCTCCATTCAACCATTAACCATTCCCTATCCTTTCATCCCGCATGGAAGATCTAGACCATAGATCCTCCCTATCTAACGGCCCGTGCTCACCCTCACCTTTTTGACCCCGCCCGATAACATTTCGCTCCCCGACAAAAGAGCTGAAATCATCACCCTGGCCTGCCTTCCACTAGCCTCCCACTCTTCCATTCATCATCTGCCACTTGTCCTCACACATTCTTCACTGCCAAGCACTTTATCCAATCGTGTCGAGTCTCTGCCGTTGATCTGACTCCCCCAGATCCAACGTTTCACGATGCATTTCGCGCATTTTTCAGCGCAAGGTTTTAACGAGCCATTTCCATGTCATCCTTCCTATGGTATTGCGTCCATAAGGGCGTAAACTACTTACCATTCGACCCTCACGCAAAAACCACCCGGTTTCGCACAAAACTGCCCTTCCTCATTTCGCGCCAGAATTCAAAATTTCATCCTTCCGCCTGGTTCCATATATGGAACCCTTCATTCTGCACATTTTCTCCCTCTGCATTACTCCATTTCCTTCCCAATGTTCTGAAGCAGTTTTAGCCAAAATGCAGGTTTTATTTAATTTTTTTTGTTTTCTTACAGGTTTTAATGGCGGCTCTAAATCAAAAGGCCATCCCACAGTCAAGTTTACGGTGACCTGGCCTTGGATGACGATCCATGAGGCCAAATAGATAAAGAATGGTTTTAAGGGTTTGATTCAAAGGTTTAATCAGTGTTTCATGACCACTGGTTGAATCATAAAACCCTCTAGCGCACCAAAAGGAAACCCCTATACACAACAAAACAAGAACAAAAGATCGGTGAAGAAGAAAGAAGAAGATAGAAAATTAAAGGCTTGATTGAAGATTAAAGGATAAATAGAGTTAAAGACAGATGAATAAAGGTTTAGAAGCAGTTAATAAAAGGAAAAGGACAACGATGATGCATTATGAAGTCCAAAAGCATAATTAAGCCTTAAGCATAGTTTAACGATGAAATTAAGGAAAGTTAGGTTAAAAACAACCTCGAATACATAAAAAAAGAGCAGTTATTCACTCAGAATATCTAACTGACACCTTTGGCCTACTTCCTACCTACAAATACAAACAAACATTTATTACACTAAAGAATATATTTAAAATTGTCATACAGTTATTGTAAAGATAAGGATAAGCCTTGAAAGTCAATCTTTTCTCCTATCTTTCTATCAGAAGTTAAGACAGAGTTATTGAAATAGAAAAGTAGTTGAACATCTTCCTACCTCATGCCTTGCATGGTTTCTTAGGTTAGGAATGCATTTACTCTATAGTTAATGACTCTCAAACACTAGATCAGTTCCACCTCCTCATTTGTAGCATAAATACTGCATTTGAACTCATTCTATTGTTGGCATTTGGTGACTCTTTGAAATAATACATAGTTCTACTGATCCAGGTGGATATCGGTGGCCACCCACCTATTCCATTTGGACCAGCACCATCAATTCTTGCAGCTTTTCACATTCAGCACAACTTACTATTTTTAGCAGGTTTTCGGGTCCTCCACTCTCGGAGCCGTTTTGGGGGCTTAATGATCCAGGTGGATATTGGTGGCCACCCACCTATTCCATTGGAACCCCCATATTCAGTTCTTTCAATTTTCAAGTTTCGGCATAACTTACTATTTTTAGCAGTTTTTCGGGTCCTGAACTTCCGGAGCCGTAGTGAGGCCCTAAACGACGTTTTTTGGGTATGAAAGCGCCAGCGAATTTGTTGATCAAATTCGTCCCGACAGCTGTAGTCCTCGGATAGAGCTTTCGAATGATGTATCATGTGCGTCAAACGGAGATAGTATGCCAAAGTTACGTCCCTGGGAAGTTGAAACACCAATTTACCCAAACGGGGCCCATAGTTTTGGCGCTTCATCTCCTACGGACCAGGTTTTCGGGCATTTTAGATTCTGAATGTTTCTTAAAGATAGTTAGGTACCTGGAAGCCTCATTGTAACACAGTTCAGAGGTCTGCAGCCATCACATCTCTTCTCAGAGATTCGCTACCAGCACCCTAGCTATTTTATTTCCATTATGCCTGTAAGCATATTTCTGTTATTTGATATTAATGAAATGAAGCATTATTTCCGGTGCATCTCTATGTTCATGGTTGTTACGTGATACAAATTGCGTTCCTGCATAAAATCCGGATCAGTGGTATCAGAGCGGGTCTGCTCTTTCTTTGTTTTTCTTTGCATGTCCCCAACGCGGTCTGGGTATAAGGAGTTAGGGCTCGATCTGGTTGAACCCTTGCAAGATCAGCCTCGCAAACCCCGACGACCTCCCATGGCGGAAGAAAAGAAAGACGAGGAAGCAGGAGATCCTATCAAAATACTTCTCGAGGAGGCCCTCGAGAAACAAAGGAACGTGATGATGGATAACTTTGCTCAAATTAACTGTGACGCCGCATGGCTTATCTGCATCAAGCCGCTCTCGGCCTACACTCCCTTCAAGGTACAGGTAAACTTTGACATTCCTATTTTTGAAGGAAAAATAGATGCAGACGCTGTAGACAGATGGTTAAATTTGTTGGAAGGGTATTTCTCGGTCCATGACTTCTCTGACCGAGAAAAGATTATTTTTGCACTCCTCAAAGCCGCCCCCATGTCAAAGACTGGTGGGAAACCTACCGTGAGCAAGAGGGCGAAGGGGAACCCTCTCTGTTCTCGACCACACCCACTTGGAATTCGTTCCGAGACGGCATCAAGGAACAATATTACCCTGTGGGGAGCTATGAGGACAAATACATCCAATGGACCACGCTACGGCAACAAAAGGATCAAGATGTGCACGAACTGACGAATCTGTTCCATACCCTGCGCACAAAGTTGGGTATTAAAGATTCAGAGAAACATTTGGTGCTCAAGTACCGCAGCTGTCTGCACAAACACATTCAGGAGGAAATGGAGTTCCTCGACATTACATCGCTTGGCACGGCATATCGCTATGCCGCCAAGATCGAGCAGAAATTTAAGCAGAAGAAGCGAGACTTTGGATCTTCGAATCCGAAAGGTGCCCCCGAATCGAAGAACAAGGGGCAAGGCCAAAGCAATGCGACTCAGAACAACACCACAAATCCAAAGAAGGACACAGGGAAGTGGTGTGAATTTCATAACAGCCCCACTCACAACACAAACGAGTGTCGGGCCAAACAATCTTTGGTGGCTGAACTAAAGGCACCCGAATCAGATGCATTTTCTGATCCTGAGTTAGAACCAGACAAAGGTAATGACAAAGGGAAGCAGATCATTGATGCGGATCCCAGTGCCATTGTTACCACCACCAAGATCCAGAAGGAGGGTCCAGAGGATCCAGAGGAGGGGGAGCGCCTCTTCCAGTCGCAGAGGTGGGTGAAGGGTTCTCCGCTGCGGTTTCTCGTCGATAGCGGAAGCCAAAAGAACCTCATTACCATAGAATCCCGTCGTGAAACAGCTCGGCCTACAGCACGCTTTTTGACCGTATACCATTGGGTGGCTCCACCCAGGGAGAGATCTCCGCATCCGCCAGCAGTGCCGACTTCCATACAGTATCAAGCCATTCACGGATGAGGTATTGTGTGATGTTGCTCCTCTTGATGTAGTTGATGTATTATTGGGCCAACCATACTTATGGAGACGACATGCTGTGTATGAGTCTAGGCCTCGTGGCACATTATTACTCGGGAAATAGCGTACGGGATCAAGGTAGAATGCCCAGCCTCTGCAGCCCTCTTTTTCCTCTTTGACTACTGCAAAACAACGCAGTAAGGTTGTTTCCCAGACCAGGAAATTCATTTTCCTTACGACTCGCTCACAGGGAAAGAAGAATATTGTGGCCACAACCTCGAAACAGGGCTCCCTTTCACGGCTGCAGCAGATGGACAAAGTCATGGAGGAATACGATGACAATTTCTCCTCACTCATAGAGGTTCCTCTACACTGTCAGGACAAGCACTCCATTGATCTGACTCCCAATGCACTACCACCTGATGTTGCCATACATCCTGCAACTACACATACAGAATCCAAACATGTACTGTATGAGGCTGATGAAGAAACCAAATTTACTAAATGCATCCAGCATGTCCACCCGCAGGTCCATGACATCTTCAACACATCTAATACTCAGTTCAACAGAATTTGCCTCATCTCATGGAGGATCTCAACGCAATGGGGACCATTGCTTCCTAAGGAGGGAGGAATGATCCCGGTGGATATCGGTGGCCACCCACCTATTCCATTTGGACCAGCACCATCAATTCTTGCAGATTTTCACATTCAGCACAACTTACTATTTTTAGCAGGTTTTCGGGTCCTTCACTCTCGGAGCCGTTTTGGGGGCTTAATGATCCAGGTGGATATTGGTGGCCACCCACCTATTCCATTTGAACCCCCATATTCAGTTCTTTCAATTTTCAAGTTGCAACAAAACTTACTATTTTTAGCAGTTTTTCGGGTCCCGAACTTCCGGAGCCGTTTTGAGGCCCTAAACGACGTTTTTTGGGTATGAAAGCGCCAGCGAATTTGTTAATCAAATTCGTCCTGACAGTTGTAGTCCTCGGATAGATCTTTCTAACGAGCTATTGAACGCGTCAAACAGAGATCGTGTGCCAAAGTTATGCCCCCGGGAAGTTGAACCACCAATTTACCCAAACGGGCGCCCACAGTTTTGGCGCCTCATCTCCTACGGTTAGGTTTTTGGACGTTTTAGATTCTACATTGTTTCTCAACAATAAATAGGCCCTTGAGCCTCATTGTAACATAGTTCAGAGGTCTGTAGCCATCACATCTCTTCTCAGAGATTCGCTACCAGCACCCTAGCTATTTTATTTCCATTATGCATGTAAGCATATTTCTGTTATTTGATATTAATGAAATGAAGCATTATTTCCGCTGCATCTCTATGTTCATGGTTATTTCTGTATTCTGTTGCGTTCCTGCATAAAATCCGGATCATCTACTGAAGTTGAAAGGAAATTGATGTTTTAGGACTTTTGGATGTCTTGACCTATTTGTATATGGAGAAAGCTCTGTCACTGGATCCCTGAGCTTGGCTATTGGTGAAGTACTCTAAATCTATTATTGTTATTTCCTATTTCATTATGTTTCACCATTCTCTGTTGCAGTAGAGTAAAAATTTTAGGCTAAGAAATGTCTTTTGAAAACACCTTAGGTCTGTTTACTCTTCACTGTCTTAATGTTTTCCTTTGCTGGGATATTTTAGAGAATTCTTAGTTGCTCTCTAGAACCCCTATGCTTGTTTATTTCTTAAATAGTTCAATACAGTTGGTCTCAAGAATGATTTATGGTTTTCCCTGCTTACTTATTGCCACTTAAAAACTGTTTCTAAAGTCTCCCTTTAAAGTACCATTGTTTAAAGTCTGCCAAAGAGGTTTTGTTCCAATCATACCCTTTGTACTTGCTTAAATAATTTTTTTGAAGGTCTTTATAGCTGTAATATAAGATGCCTAGGAGTTCCCTCTTCTATGAATGTAGTTATGTGTGAATCTTAAATGTTTTCTTATCCTGGAAGGTGAAATCACTAGAAGTTAAATGAGTTTCTCGCCTTCTATATTTCATTGGAGAAGTTTGTCTTGAAATTATTATTTGCTGAAGTGTGGTTTCTATAATTTATGGTTAGCCCTGTCTATGGAATGCCTCTTTATGTTCAGGTAATGTTTTAAGTCCCTTTGTTGAGAAGTACATATAATTAAGGATTCTTAATTGCCCTTAGTTCTACTTTTCATTCTAAACCATTAATGTTCATTTCATTTCACCTGAAAGACCTTGTAGATCCACTGGCCAAGTTATATTTTCCCTTTGATACCCCTGATCCATTTACAAACTTGTTACAGCTTCCACTTGACTCCATTGCCCAATGACTTAGAGATTTCACCTTTCTATCAATGCTGCCTAGATCATCATATCCAACCAAACAATCAAACAAACTCATGCTTCATAACTAGCCTAAAATCAACCCTTAAAAGCAAACAAGCTCACATCTTTGCAAAAAATTGAGAGATCCCTCTCTGAGACTAGGAAGGCTAGGTCCTAGAGCTCTAAAGACTGGTTTTGATGTTTCCTTGTCACTTGGTGTGCCAAACTACCAAATCAGAAGACCTCAATAACATTGACCTAAAGGTAGAGCTGATTAAGGTAATTGGTGACTCAGAATTGGGCACTCACCAAGTACGAAACATTATCCATTGTGTTTCACCAAATCTAAAAAACTACCAACAGGAGGTATGTTGACTTATTACTTATTTCAAAGCTTTTAATATTATTTGTGTTCCTAGAATTATAAATATTGCAACTTATACATTAGCTAATGCAACCACTAGAATGTCTCCTTTGAAAAATTATTTTTCTATAGAGATTATATATAAGCCATATGTGCCCAATAACATAACTAATTTTCATGTTTTCAGTGACGACCAACAAATACTGCATTTTATGGCTAATGCGAACATGTTCAAAGATGCATCCATCGAAGAATATGGGCATGAAAAGGGTTTGCAAGGAGAAACTAATACAATGAAATGAAATACTATGCCTAAAGGTGTAGTATTCCTAAAAAGATTATATGACCTACAAAACCAGTTCAGAGGAAAAATTAATACTAATACTCATTGCTCAATGCTTTTATTTGAATAAGTCAACTTGGTAACTCAAGATGATCCAAAATATGTAAACCTCGGTACATGGTGTTCTCCACAAGAACGAAAAACATTCATCCTCCTATTCAAATAGTACCGAGATTTGTTTGCAGGGATTATGATGATTTAAAGACATATGATACTTGTATTATCCAGCATGTCATTCCCATTAAAGAAGGGGTGAAACCTTGATCAGGTGCTCAAAATTATGATAGAAAATTAAATTTTTCAGAATGGTGTGGAACCTGAACATCCATGTATATCTCATCATTCTTAATCCATCACAACTCCTTTTGTCGAAAATTGACACCATATGCTCCCAGAAACAAGTTCTGTTTGTTTTCCCAAATAGACAAAATTTGACAAAATTGTGCAGGCAGCCCAGTCACCAGTCTGTACAGGTGACTGGGCCTACTGACTGGGCATGGTTTGTTGAGATTCAAAAATAAAATTTCAGCACCCATGCCTAGTGCATTCAGCACCTACACTAGGGTGGGGCCCACAGGGTTATTTTGGTGCATGTCTATTTTAGTTATCCCTTAATTAATATGGACAATAAAATGTAATCTAGTCTCAAAAATAACTTGTAATAGTTCAATTAGAGTGATAAAATTAGCTAGCTCATGTATTTCTAGTTAGAGGTAGTTGGTGAGGCATGAAAAGTAATTGTAGTTGTAATAAAGTTTGAAGTGCAGTAGTGCATTAGTTAATGCATGCTGTAATAGTGAGTTAAACTCAATTGTTCTAGTTGTAACTACTTGATACACTAGTGAGAGATCAAGTGAATTAAATTTCAATTAATTCACAATCAATGATCTCACATGCAACTGAGGATTTACTATTATTAGTTGCATGCATGTCAGATCCAGTGGAGACACAGTTGAGATCTAGGTGAAAGGGAATTTGACTATCAATTGTAGGATTATTGGGTTGCATCCATGCAACCAAACACCAATTGGAGTGCCCATGATACTTGCGCAGTCAAGGAAGGCCAAAATTCCTATTTCTTTAGGGATTGCATTCATCAATGATTGCGCAAGCAAGGTAGGCTGTCTGGAAGCAGTAAATTGGCTAAGTATTGGTCAGTTTTTGTATGAAAGTGTGAGACAATTAGCTGAGTATTGGAGGGCTCTTGTGAGAAGAGTTTTTATGCAATTGTTTCATTATTCCATCCTAAATATACAATAGAAGATACTGGGGTTTTGAGCAACAAGATTTCCTCAAGAAATTATCTGTGTTGTGGTTTGATTTGATTCTTCTTTACCTCAATTAATTGGCGATTTTGTTTTTAATTACACAAAAGATTTGTAGAAGCAATTAATTATTTAACTTTATTACATTGTTATATTAGACTTAATCCAAGATATACATGCATGTTGTATAATTTATACATGGTATCAGAGCACAGGAAATCACAATTGTGAAGGAGGAGCTGATTTTGTGACTGGATTGAATTCAAATTTGTAGAAAGATTTTCTTGGTGCTATAGATGATTTAGGATCGAAATTTATTTCAATGGCTTGAGGTTGGAATATGCACTTGAGGGCTCCTCAAAATATATTTCTTGGAAGGATAGGATGGAGGCAGTACTCGAAGATAATGGCTTGAAGGAATTCCTTGACAATGATGTTCCTAAACCCACTATGATAGATGCTGCAAATATTGATGCATGGCAAAAGAAAGTGGCAAAGGCAAGGAGGATCCTATTGGAGGGAGTACGAGACCACATTGTCTCAAGCCTCCATGGGAAAGCCACACCATATTAAATGTGGAAGGCTTTGACAAATCTATTCCAGAGCAGCAGGGACCTTAGGAAATTGGTGCCCAAAGATAAACTTAGGAAGATAAAGATGGAGATGGGCGACTCCATACCAAAATATCTAACAAAGTTTGTCCAATGTCGGGATGAACTGGGGTGCGTTGGTATAACTATCATTGATGATTATTTGGTGAGCTTTTCTCTCCTAGGACTTCCAAATATTTGGCACAGTTATCAATAATGTATCAAAGGAAGGGAAAAATTGCCAGATTGGGAATGATTGCAGTCAGATTCGGTGCAGGAGGAGTTCAGACGAAATACCATAGATGGACCTTCATCTAAGAATGAAGATGAAGAATATTGTGCTTTGGCTGCCAAGGAGAAGAAGGGGAAGGGGAATAGATTCCTTTCCAAATTTGAGTCCAAGAATCGCAAGAAGCAAGACATGTCCAAGGTGAAGTGTTTTCAGTGTCATGAGCTTGGGAAGAACAAGAACAGAACAAGAAGGTTGGAGAATTTGCAGCTGGTGAGGATTTGGCCTCGAAATTTGAGCTTGAATTCTCATTAATCGCATGCATGGTGTCAAGTGCATTGGGATCTGTGTGGTATTTGGATAATGGTGCTTCCTTTCACATGAAGAGAGACAAGGAACTTTTCAGTGACTTGGAGGAGAAGGATCTCCAGATGCATATTGAAATGGGTGATAACATGATGTACAATGCTACCAGGATTGGTACCATTACCTTCTAGAGGAAGTCAGGTAAACCCTTTCAATTAAAATATGTAATGCATGTACCAAGTTTGAATAAAAATTTAGTCTCAGTCGCAATGTTGGAGGATAGAGGCTATGATGCTGTTTTTAGTGAAGGAAAAGCCTTCCTGCGACACAAAACAACAGGATAAGCCAAGAGGATAGGGTTTCGAGTTAATAATTTCTACAAGCTAGAGGTAGATGGCTACGGAGAAATTATGGGAAAAGTGAAAAAAGTGGTGAGCTCAAATGAGGGAAAATTATGGCACAGAAGATTGGGCCATCTTCACCATGGAGACTTTAAAGTCATGCAACATATTTCTACTGGTCTTCCCAGGGGTACACTTGCATAGTTAGACACATGCAAGGGATGTACTATGGGAAATTATGTAAAGGCCACCTTTCATGAGAAGGAGAATCAAGCTTTGGGGGTCCTTGAGAGAGTTCACGCAGACGTGTGTGGACCATTCTCTGTTGCTTTGACAACAAAAGATAAGTACTATGTAATATTTTTTGATGAATTTTCTCGTAAGTGTTGGATCTTCTTCACGCAAAAGAAAGATCAGACATTCTCTAAGTTTCTTGAATTTAAGGCACTGGTGGAGAAAGAGTCAGGGAAGTAAGTGAAGGCTCTTAGGAGCAATAATGGTGGAGAATATATCTCTACGAATTCGAGAACTTCTTGTAGCAAAGAAGGAATTCGAAGAGAACTAATAGTGCCTCATAACCCTTAACAGAATGGGGTCGTGGAAAGAAAGAACAGAACAATCGTGGGTGTAGCAAGAGAAATGTTGCATGATCAAGGCCTACCGATGCAACTGTGGATGGAAGTATGCAACACTGTGGTATTTGTGCAGAACTGTTGGCCTCATAGGATACTTGGCATGAGTACACCTCAAGAGGCTTTCACTGGTAAGAAACCTGATTTCTATTTATGTGCATGTGACCAGGGATGCCAGGAAGAAGCTGGAACTGACAACTGAGATCAATATTTTTGTGGGGTACACTGAAACGCACCATAATTATCAAGTGCATTTTCCAAATAGTAGAATTATTATTGTGCGATGGGATATAAAATTTGATGAGGAGAAATCCATGCGGTTGTCCCTTGATAGGGAGCTGGACTTGCATGCAGAGGAGGAACTGTTGGTTCCCAAGGATGAGCCTAAAGACGTGGAGCAACCACATGATGAGTTTCATGGAGTGGAGGTAAACACTCATGCAGAACCATCCATCAGAGATAGCAGAAGGTGCACCATGGAAGCTGATAGATTGAGACTTGATGTTGCAGATAATGTAAGAGATCCTACTTCACAATGTAGACAGAGACAGTCTCCTGACAGGTTTATTGGATGCATGGCTCTCATGAGCAAATGTATTGTGACTGAACCATCTTCCTTTTAGGAAGTAGTGCAGCAACCAACTTGGGCTATGGAATCAATGTATCAAGAAAACAAGGAAGAATCGAGTACTAAAGGAAGTGTTCATAGGCAAGGTAGTTGAGTAACATCAGATCTTTTAGGCTAGATGGTGAAGTGGTTTCAATCGGGATCAAGGAGCAGTTAAGGATTCCTCAAACCAGATAATGAAGGAAGGTGAAAGAGGTAAATCGATATGGGAGAGAAATTAAGGTTTCTCAGATCTGGACATCAGTAGAAAACATTAAAATGAATAACATTTCAGAACATAGTGTACTTAAACAATTTCTGCAATAATATTCTTGTTATAACATTTAAATTGGAAAACATACAAGTTTATGGAATAATTAAGGAAAAACATGAAAAATTGAACGATACTTCACTGAAGTGGCTCAACACATGAATCCTATAATGTAATGCCTTTATTACTTGTCCTGTCTGCTGACTTGAAAATGGTACAATAAACCCTCAGGTTTTAGATAAATTAAAACTATAGAAATGTTCAGGAATCCACACTTAATACTTCAAATGGATGAAGTATTTATACAAAACTTAAATACAAAATATCCTAAAACTAATTTAGGTTTTATTCCTGGAAATAAAATATCTAGATGCTAAAAGGTAGTGACACCTTTCAACTTCCTGAAAGCTGACACAAATTTTATGATTGATGTTATCTATTTGTTTCTCATGATGGTTTATCTCTCACGCTGTCTTCTTCCTCTATCTTTCATATTTCTTGTAAATCATTCTAACTCTCTTATGTTTCGTGTTTTTGGTAAAAAATGATTTTTAAAAAAATACACATGTAGAATACAAAATGTTTCTTGGAAAGTAGTTTGTAAGAATCTTTCGTTGTGCAGGTGAAAATGATTTCATCTCTATTTTAACATTTACTGTGTAAATTGCTTCTTTCTTCTCTGCTACATGGAATCTTCTGTTGAGTAAAACCATTCAAATTCATATCTCAATAATCTGGAAGAAACAAGTTTTTAACTAGTATTAAAATTGTTTCCTCAAGCTTCTATTTCTGCTAATAACCTGAAAAAAATAAAACAATTTGTTAAATGAAAACACAGTCTGCAGTGAGGTGAGCAAGGGTTTTATTTGACTGAGAATTCCGTGGAAGAAATCTGGATTTTAGAGTTTATCTTAGGCTGGAAATGGTTTTCTGGTTTATGCAATTCAAACAGAGGTAAGAGAATCACAAAATCTCATATTGTGGAAACTCTGTGATTTTCACATTGTCCAGGGTTGGTTTTCAAATAGTGATGGCTTTGTAACAAAGTAGGGTGGGCATGTTTATCACAAGGGAGGAGTGGATAGGTCGTTTTAACACATGTACAAGAGGGTTGGTGGTTTATCACATCCACAAAGGAGGTTAAGCATTTTTTGGATGAGGGATGCGATATAATGTGGGATTTCCACGTGGCAGGGGAATGGGGGTGTGAAACCATCCATTTCGCAAACCCTCGTGGTGTTAAAAAAAATTATTGTCAGGGGTGAAAAATGGCATGAGGGCCATTTGATCGGTTTTTAGGAGATAGGGTGGCAAATAGATCTGCGGGGTTCGGATAGGTGGGAATGGGAATTAAAAGGTGAAGATTTAAATGTAATTAGGGTCGTTGAAAGGTTTGAAGTGGAGGTGTAATAATATAGTTGGGTTTAAATGATATGGGGGGATGTAATATATGAAGGGTTATGGAATATATATGATGGGTTAATATATAAAGTGGGAAAATATGGGGATTACTATAATATGGGTATTTAAAATAAATTATGGTTTAAAAATGATAAAGGGTTTCAGGAAATTATAATGGTGGGGTTATTAGAAATACATTAGGAGGGGGTTTTAAAATAATATCGGGGAAGGGATTTTTAACTAGGGAAAGGGGTTTAAGTTAGGGAAAGGGTTTTTACAAGGGAAATGTGTTAGAATAAGGGAAAATGAAGAGGGAAGGTGTTTTTGGAATCAGGAAGGGGAAAATTAGTAAGATATTAGTGATAAGAAACAAACCAATTGATGCTTTCCAATGCTTGTGAAAGTAATCTACCTACCCTTCTTTTATCCTAACATTTTCATTTCCTTTAGTGGGCACATTTGAGCTTGTTGACCCTTTTATTTTCTTTTAATAAGAAAACTAACTACTTCTAACCTTATAACTTCCAATGGCTCAGATTAAACTAATGAGCTCATTTATTCTCTACCTAACTACTGATCCACCAAGATTAAATAGTTTGTCTAGATCTTTATTCATTAACTATTATGGCATGAAATTTAAATCATGAATAATCAAGATTAAACTGTATGATTATCATAAATTGTGGCATTTTGGACAAGCTGCACACAATTTAATTGAAAAATTAAATTAAACTTAAGTAGTGGCTTTTGAATATGCAACACTTTCTAAATTTATTCTTGTTTCTTTTTGTGGGGCTTATATTTTATATGATTTTTTGATCTTTTTTCTTTTGGTCCTTTGATTGTTTTTTTAGGACCTACCCTCTTTTCATTTTTTTTAAATATGGGAAAAAATTTGTAGAAAGCAAAGGTATATACAATATTACAAGGCTTACAATAGTCAATTCAAAATTATGAACCCTATTATTATAGGACCCTAACAGTGGCTCCACTTGGGGATGGCATCTCCTTGTGAGATGTCAAGAACACTGTCGACTAGTGACCTAATCCATTGGGCCGATCCCAAACCTGCACATGCTCTGTTGTATAATCTCTATGACGGAAAATTTTGAACTAAAATCAAACCTTTCTGCAAACTGAAATTTGACATTTGCTGAACTGAAATATGATCTAAAATAAACTAGCTGTTGAAATTGAAAATCCAATCAAACTGACATTATACCTACTTACTCTAATCAGTTGTACAACTAATGATTAGGTTAAATGAAATAGCCAATGAAACCATTCAAGCATTATATACATTGATGTATTTTGCTGCATTTTCTTGTTTATGATCAAAATTGAAGTTCTACAAACCAATAGAAGCTTGTCAATAGATGTGAAGATACGGAAATAATCAATTTCCTTTTTTGACTCTAGAAACTGTACAAAAGGATATTCCAAGGTATATGCACAAATTTCCAACTGATCCAAGAAATTGTACATCTGTTCTGGATGGCCTCCATGCCATGAAACGAAACTGTTATTTTCCTACAGATTTTCAGATAAGCTTTGTGATGATATTTCTACTGATGGAAACATTTGTTTGATGAGACTTTTATCATCTTGATTCTGAAACTCATAGTTAGTAAATGAAGAAAAATTTTGATTGCATTCATCACCCAACACATTAGCTATTGGATCATGAAAAAGTTGGCAGGATTGCTGCAACCTATTACATATGGGTTTCAATGGGACTTCATGGATTTCTATAGGTTGCTCATCCTTTTCTTTATAAAAAAATTCCCTTAAAAATTGAAATGCTTCAAAACATAGCGGTATAGAACTTTCCTGTGTCATTTGATCAGGTATTTCAATGGACTTTGATAATTGTAAAAATGAAGAATCTTGATCAAGAGTTTCATTATCTTATTTGTTGTAAATAACGATACCTAAAGACTGCTTATTTTTTATTGTTTTGAAGTTGTCTCTGATGAACTGAAATGAAGAAAAACAAAGCGGCAAAGATCCTTCACTTATTTCCATTCTTTTTCTATTTTCTTATTTAATCTCGCAGCTGATATGTATTGGTTGATCATTTTATTCAAATTGCTGAAACTGATTTTCTTCATTCTCCAAACTAGCTACGGATTTCTCTATAATGTTAGCTTGAGTTTGGATAAAATAATTATCATCATACTGATCATACTTAGGAAACTCATTAAAATAAGGAATTTCATCAAAAATACACATTAGATCTGTATATTTCTCTTCCACATATTGATGTATAAATCCATTTTATGATCTATGATAGTTGTGGTTAACAGGGAGGTGTTTATGACCAACAACCTCTTCCTTTCTTGAAATAAGTGGGTCATGGTGATTTTGAACAAAAAATCCATCTTTCATGGTGATATTTTGTATTATTTCCTCTATTTTTCTTACCAAAATGTTGAGTTTTACCTCTGCTATGTTGTTCTTCTCTTCTTCTGATTTCAAATTTTCTCTTCTAATTATCAGATTAACTTCAACATCTACTGCAATGTTCTGTATCTGTTCAAGTGTTGAGGAATTTCCTTCTCTTAGCTGAAATTATATTTCTGGATCAAATGCCTTTGGATAATGCAAGAGAGCTAAATGAGGAGGAGGTCTTATATTTTATGGCATTGAATAATAAACTTGATTAAATCTCGCAAAAAATTGTTGTATTGCCTTGTTTGGCTGTCTTTTCAACTGATTATATTCTTCTATGATCACAAAAAGATTGACTTTGATTATCCATCTATCAAGAAAAATTTGACAAACTGTTGGAAATTTGAGATGCTTGCAATAGGCAGATTCTTGAACCAAATTTTTACTTTTATTTGAAAATAAAGAGAAAAAATCATGATTCTAACATCATCTTCATCAATCGCAAATAAGTCCATATAATTCTCAAAACCTTGAATATGTTTTTGGGCATTTATGTTACCAATCTGTCCATAAAACATAGGGAGATATTTGTAATAGTTATAAGGGAAATCATGGGGTATAGGAGGTAAGATGGGTGGCTTATATCTATCTGGAACTTTATAAGGTACAGGAATATGTACAAGGATTGTAAGATTAGTCTTGATTATTTGAGGCTTATCAATTATAAAATGATCATCAAAAGTTTCAGAAGAAAGCTGCTCAAATGGATAATGATATTTTATATTTACAATTTTCAAAGGAAAATAATCAAATACTAATTTAAGATCTTCTCTAAAATACAATATACTTTGTAAAACTTTCTTGGTGAGAAAGAACATGATGTCTTGGATTGTAATCCAAGTTAGAAACCTGATCTTCCCATACTATTCTTCCAGGTACATTTCTCTAGTGGAGTCTTGATTTTGAAATTGATTTGGAGTCGCCAGGTGGATGATTTTAACCTTTGTGTGTCTGATCATTGTCCACCATCATAGATCAGATCCGATTCTTGTATAATTTTTCTGAAGAAAATGTTCTTCCCCAATATGGTTGCCAGTATGTTATCACTCAGTAATTTTCCCAAGTCTAAAGAAAGAAATCACCAAGGTAACCACAAACCTACTTTTGAGATTAGGATCTAGACTTCCTAATACTCAGAGAGGGCTCTCTCATAATGATTTAACTTTGTTGAGTTAATTTATTTTAGGCTAGTTAAGTATTCTTGATTTAGTTGATTTAAATTGTTTGGTGGAATTACTGATTTAGATGGATAGATGACTATCTATTTTCCATTGGGCTATGGAGTCAATGTATCAAGCAAACAAGGTAGAATTGAATTCTAAAGGAACTGTTCACAGGGCAAGGTAGTTGAGTAACATCAGATCTTTTAGGCTAGATGGTGAAGTGGTTTCAATTAGGATCAAGGAGCAGTTAAGGATTCCTCAAACCGGATAATGAAGGAAGTTGAAAGAGGTCAGTTGGGATGGGAGAGAAATTAAGGATTCTCAGTTCTGGACATTAGAAGAAAATGTTAAAATGAATAACAGTTCAGAACAGAGTGTTCTTAAACAATTCCTGCAATAATATTCCTATTATAACATTGAAAATGGAAAACATACAATTTTATGGAATACTTATGGAAAAACATGAACAATTGAAAGATACTTCACTGAAATGACTCAACACATGAATCCTGTAATGCAATGCCTTTATTACTTGTCATGTCTACTGATTTGAAAATGGTACAATAAACCCTCAGGTTTTAGATCAATTATAACTATAGAAATGTTCATGAATCCACATTTAATACTTCGAATGGATGAAGTATTTATACAAAACTTAAATACAAAATATCTTAACACTGATTTAGGATTTATTCCTAGAAATAAAATATCTAGATGCTAGAAGGTAGTGACACCTTTCAACTGACTAAAATTTGGCACTGATTTTTTGATTGATATTATCTGCTTGTTTCTCATGCTAGTTTATCTCTCATGCTTTCTTCTTCCTCTTTCTTTCATCTTTCTTGTAAATCATTATAACTCTCTTATGTTTCTATGTTTTTGGTAAAAAATTATTTTTACTAAAAGACACATGTAGAATACAAAATGTTTCTTGGAAAGTAGTTTGTAAGAATCTTTCGTTGTGTTGGTGAAAATGATTTCATCTCTGTTTTAAAATTTACTGTGTAAATTGTTTCTTTCTGCTCTGCTGCATGGAATATTCTATTGATGAAAACCATTTGAATTCATATCTCGAGAATCTAGAAGAAATAGGTTTTTAACTCGTATTAAAATTGTTTCCTCAAGCTTCTGTTTATGCTAATAACCTACAAAAAATAAAACAATTTGTTAAATGAAAACACAAGTCTACAGTGAGGTGAGCAAGGGTTTAATTGGACTGAGAATTCTGTGGAAGAAATTTGGATTGTAGAGCTTATCTGAGGTTGGCAATGGTTTTCTGGTTTATGCAATTCAAACAGAGGTAAGGGAATGGTGAAATCTCATATTGTGGAAAATCTGTGATTTTTACATTTTCCAGGGGTGGTTTTCAAATAGTGATGGCCTTCTCACATAGTAGGGTGGGAATTTTTATCGAAATGGAGGAGAAAACAGGTCGTTTTAACACATGCACAGATGGGTTGGTGGTTTATTGCATCCACAAAGGAGGTTAAGTGGTTTTTGGATGAGGGATACGATATAATGTGGGATTTCCACGTGGCAGGGGAATGGGGGTGCGAAACCATCAATTCCGCAACCCTCGGTGGTGTTAAACATTTTTACTGTTAGGGGTACGAAATGGCATGAGGGTCATCTGATCAGTTTTGAGGATATTGGGTGGGAAATAGCTCTGCGGGGTTTGGATAGGTGGGACTGCGAATTAAAAGGTGGAGATTTAAATGTAAGTAGGGTCGATGAAAGGTTTGAAGTGGAGGGGTAATAATATAAGTGGGTTTAAATGATATGGGGGGATGTAATATATGAATGGTTAGGGAATATATATGATGGGTTAATATATAAAGTGGGGAAATATGGGGATTAGTATAATATGGATATTTAAAATAAACTATGGTTTAAAAATGATAAAGGGTTTCGCGAAATTATAATGGTGGGGTTATGTTGTGCTATGCAAAAACTCCCCCCATTTTTATTTTTAAAATAATTTAGACCTTTGGTAAATAGAAATAGGACCCTTTTTATAAAAGTATTTTTGTCTTTTGATAAAAATCAAACTCCAAAAAAAATCTTTAACGCAAATGGAAATTTCGCACAAATATTTTCTTAAGTTAAAATAATAAATCAACGAAATCCCAATTTTGTGATCGCCGATGTGAAATTTTGTAACTGAAATAATAAATTTCATATCGCAAATTTACACTGCCAAAATTTAAGCAATTTTTAACAAAACTCTGATACTACGATATTGCGATATTGTGATACTGCGATATTGCGATTTTGCGATTTTGCGAAATCGCATATCGCATAAACAAAAGATAAAATGCATCATTAAGACATGTTCAAAAGGCACGCAATGTGATTGATCTGACATGTTTGAATAAAGTTTTTTACGTAAAATTAATCATGTCAGAAAGTATTAATTATGTTTTATCATCCCAATGTAAACAGTTATGGATGCGTCATGATTAATTAATGATATAGCTGTTTTACGGATTTTTCCTTTAAAAATAGATCATTTCAATAGATCTTCCATCATTTGATCATTTACATTGTATTTAATAGGGATTTCCTTTCAAAGATATCTCCATCCGCAAATTTATTTAGAAGCACGACAAACAGATTATTGCAGAATTCGAACAAACAGGAATGGCACCTATAGTCTCTGATATTGTCTGCACTGTTGCTGGGGGAGCTACTAAATAGAAAGTTATTTACACTATACTTGAAGACAAAGAGCCACAAGTAGTGGAAGTCGCGGCGACTGCCGATGATCCAACACCTTCATATTTACAATTCAAAGATACTGCATGTTATTTCCTCCACAGAATAGCAGCGAGAGCTACTCTTCTTCCATATATTGACATGATTAGATGGGTAATTTTTAAATCAGTGATCAAAGATAGACAGTTAAGAGCCTGCAAGGATGAGATTCTAGGTTCTTTCAGACCTGAAGATCTTAAGATCATGTATAAGTTGCCCAACCCACAAGATACCTACAACTGTCAGTTTGTTGCAAAGTTTGATGAGAAGAACCAAGACCCGTTCAAGGAAATTCAAGGTTGGAGTAAATTATACAACAAGTTCAAATATGAGAAAACTAGTATGTATCCTATCGCGTTGTTAGCAAACAATTATAACTTTGCAGCAACAATGTTATGCATATTATATGGTTTACCTGTTAATACCAAGTTCTCCATAAAATTGGCTTCCCCTAATTGACTCCTTTGTTAATTCCCTCATAATGAATTGGGTGAATATCCTTTTAGAGAACCTAGTTAAGGCAATTAATGAATATCACCAAACCAGAACTTCTTCCTTCAAATCTGTTCCCTAATTTTACATGAGTGCACACATTTTGATGCCATCTGTTTTTCTACTAACTTTCTAGTTATGGGATGGAAATGGACCTCTGAAGACCCTACCCCGATACATTTGAGTCATAAAGAAATATGGGAACATGATTATGCACCTCATTTTCACAGGCTATGCTATGGAGTTGTGTTACCATAACACCAATTTATGTATGACATAGTGAGCCCTAGGTTTACTAAGGAAGCCCTTGCAGACCTTCAAATGATAGGCAGGAATTTTGTTGAAGAATAATTTTCCTATTGGAGTTTTTGGAAGCTCCGCTCCCCCATATATTCTTCCATTATATGTTTCAGATAAGTTGATGGCAAGAGAAGTCGCTTACCAAACAGTTGGTAATGGACTCACTAAAGATTTGAAAGACAGTAAAAAGTCTTTGTGGCCAAGTTTTCCAATCTCATGTGGTTCATTTACACTCAGCAATTTTAATCACACATTGAAAGAATGTCATAATATTGAGCTGTTGAAGCTCCTCGTTTTACCCTCTAGGCAGTTTGACCCAGAAAAGGTTGCTAACAAATTCACTTTGTCAGTCAAACTCAAACCTATTGTGCACACTGATGACATATTTGAAGATATTTTGCAATCTATCGGGACTTTTGAAGAAATCCTAAATTTTTTCAAATTGAACCTGAATCCAGAAGAAATACAAAGATTCAATGAATTTAGAGAACAGAGACTTAGACGGATGCCACAGGATGTTTTGATTACCAGTTATATGATTAAGGAAATTCAAGAAATCAGAGCAAAACAATCAAATTCACAAAATCAAAGTGAATTAAATAAAATATGTACTTCATTAAACAATACATTCAAAAATACTCTAGAGGTATCATCATCACAGAAGAATACAAAATTCCAGACTCCACAACAACAAATAGTTTCAACAAAGGAAATCATTGAAACTCCTGAGATAATCTCCCAAGAAATAGAAATCATTCCTACAGATCCAACTGGTGAGATTATCCTCAAGGTGTCTGATATTCCCCCACTAGATGTATTCTATTTCCCTCTTCATAACGTTGCAGTAAGAAAATAGAGGAAAAGAAGAAGAATTGAAACACCCCTGGGGAATGAAGTTATGGAAGTAGTATGAAAAGATACTCCATCAAATCTAATTGAAAATTTAACTCGGCTATCTCAATTTGTTGGTGCATACACCACTGCGAAAATTTATAAGCCAACAGAAGCATCTATTTTGATCCAAGAAAAGGATGTTAAGATCATGGAACTACAATAGTAGCTGGATGAAGAAAGAAAAATTTTAAATCAGAAAGTGGAACAACAACTTCTCAGAGTACAACAAGAGATAGAAATGCTTAAGATAAGTCATGAAAATGACTTATCTAGCATGAATTCACTGATTAAACAGTTGAGAGAAGATCTTACCAAATATGAAGGAATTCCTAATATAGAGGAATTCATAAAAGAAGCATCGGCACTAAGTGCCTTACTCTCAAAACAACAAAACATGTTTGTTGTACAAATTTCAAATATAATTCCACATCTAGAAATTAGTGAACAATTAACAAACACAGTCATTGATCAAAGAATTGAGTTCAATGAGCTTAACGTTAAAATATCTAATTATATTGAATGGAAAGACACAAAAGAAGGGAAAAATTCATATCTACCAAAGATCAAGGAAACTTTCAAAGATATTCTTTTTACAGACTTGGATGCATGAGTGAAACAAGCAGAATTAGCCATAGCTAGAGCAACATGTATATCAAATAATATGGTTAAAATTATTAACCATATATTACATCCTTCCGGGCTAATCAAAGAAGGAAATTTCAAATCTCTCCCTGATATCAAAGATTTAGAAAAAAGTTGGAAAGAAGCCGGTCAACTCAGAGAAAAAGCACTGTTACAGCTAAAGAAAACCGATTGGGAAGCATACTGGTAGCTATTAGTCAAACCACACATTCAGATCATGACACCGAATTATTTTTTGAACTCCATACAGAGAATACAACCGCTTTTACTGGACGCTATATTTACTACACAAATGAATACAGGATCCAGAAAACCTCCACAAGCTCAACAAATGTCCGACATTTGTGAGAAAAAAAAGCACAATTGGCAGTAACTTATCATCCATCATGATTATTAGCTAGTTTGTTTTATATAAATTCATTTTTTAGCGAATAGATACTAAAGATGAGGAAGGTTGTTTGAAACCACCTCATAATATATTTTGTATAATATTTTTGTAGGTAATTAGGATAGTATTTAAACCCTTCTCATGCATTTAGAGAAGGGTCCGAAATTTGATTGAGAACATTCGCAAAGAATGCTTAATTGTAATTAAGTTTGTGGATGTCTTGATGAAATAATGGAACACGGCCATTTCAGTTATATATCATTTTTTTTATCACTGTTGATGCACTTTTGTATTCTTTGAAAGACGTACTGATGTATGAAGTCAAATGTGGCCTATTATCATTGATCAAATGAATAGGATGGTACACATCTGGTACTATTATCATGTATGCTAGTTCTGTTTTGAATATTAGTGATGAATCCAGCTTTCATGAATGGTATATGGAATCAATTATATTTGTCTGAAATATCAGTTGCACTATTGTATGATATAAAGATAAGAATTGATTTGTTTTTGTATATGATCATCAAATATACCCGATATGTTTCTCATTTTCTTTTGATTAATTGTTTTTCAAGAGAATTATCTTACAAAGTAATAATTCTATTAAATATGTGATGATCTTAATCATCACAGATTGAATAGATATCATTTTAGATCGCATCTAATTAGTATTATCCCGAGTTAGATTAAATTAGTTCCAATTTCAAGTTTTGCATGTTAGAATAAATTTGTTTTAGTTTTTAGTAATTCTTCATGTAAAATCCCTTGAGAGAAACCCAACAGTCAAACAAAAACCCAACTCTGGGAAACTGGTCCCATTATATCTAGTCGGAGCCACTATCCCAAATAGAAAAGGAACTTTCTTAAGGGCCGGACCGGGTGGTTATCCCCTTTGTTGTTGCCACAGATTTCTTAGGCCTCAAAATTTTTGGCACTAGAAGGAGGGCTGACTATGAATGGCACATAAATCTAAACCTCAAAATAGAAGCCCTCATAAGAGTTGATCTCTCGAAAATCATCCTACAACTTCCCGATCAAATTCTAAATCACCAACTCAGAAATCAGAAATTGTAGAAAATTCCCCTTCATCTCCTCAAATATTTCATCAATCATCTGCTTCATAATTCATTCTTGAGTCTCCCAAAGTTCAGTCTTTAATTCAGAAATTAGAAGGAATATCTATTTCTGCTGAAAATCCTATTAACCCATAAGCTTCTAAGGAAAGTATTATTTCTCTATTTATAGAAACTGGTATATTAACTAGATCTAGGAGAGAGAAACTTGGAATTCCACTTTCACAAAAAAATTCCTATAACCAGATCTAAGTCAGACACAAGTGAAGTTACATCAAATTTCCCTTCAGTTACTTCTTCACATCCTTTCATTGAATCTCCATCTTCTGAGTTTTCCATTTCTTCTACGCAAACAATCAGTGTTGTTACAAGTAGTATTGTTCCAGTTGTAAGTTCTTCATTCATTCCCCCTACTTATGCATCTACTTTGGTATCTTCACAAACTTCTAATACAATTATGGCCACTCAACCTTGGATGAATCCTAGTGTTGTATTGATAGCAAATCCAAATCGTCTTCCAGATCATCCAGAAAAATGGTTACATAAATATAATCCTGATGATGGTCTTCCTGGTGAAGAACACATCACCAATTTTATTTTGGCCATGAATCTTAATGGAGTTGCTCATTAAGATATTGTAGTTAGATTGTTTCCTTATACTTTACAAGGATCTGTTGGATCTTGGTATTTCTCACTTCCAGTAGGATCTATTACCGATTGGGAAAATTTCGAGAAATTTTTCCTTGCAAAATTTGGATATGATAGAATTATTTCATCCCTAATCAATTCTCTTTCCAATCTTAAAACAAATTCAGGGGAAAGGATCAAAGATTTTAACTCAAGATTTAACAAGTTATTAAACAAAATTCCAACTACTTCCAAACTTACTGTTGATGTACAAATAGAATGGTATATTTCCTCTTTACCTTCTAATATAACTATTTTTGTAGATAGAGCTGGTAAAGCTACCCTTTTAGATAACATGAAAGAAGCTATCGATGTAGAGAAAAGAATTTTAGCATTAGAAAAACATTCAGAAATAGAAGACAGGAAATCCAAGAAAGTGACATTTGGTCAAGATTCTAAAAAGAAAGTCTCGAAAGATCCATTTTTATCTTGAAGGTCTTCAAAAAGTATTAAAGACTATGTCAAATGATATGATTTAAATAAAGAAACAAGTTGCTGAAACTTCAGCTCCTAAAAAATAATTTCATCCATTTAAGAAAAACCCTTCTTCAACATCTTAGCCTCCAAATGTGATTTCAAATGTTGAATCCGATCAAGATACTGAAGATCCATAGCCATCTGAACAAGAATCAGAGTCTGAGGAAGAAGTTGAACTAAATGGGTTATGGGATTTCATTCTTCCTTCAGAAGAAGAAAGAGAAGCTATGCCTGTATCTACAAGAAGTAAAACTTCTTCTGATTCAACTATATCAAATCAAAAATAGAAAACTCTCCCTACCAAGGAGAAAACAACTATAAAAAAATCTAAAACTGTTCAGATAGATTTTATTCCACCAAATCCTAATACAAATTCTAAAACTTTGATAGTTTCAAATACACTGGAATATAATATAGTCGAAGATATGAAAAAGATCAAAGAAAATATTTCATTACACGAAATGACCAAACTCAAGCAACAACAGAAAATTTTACTTAGAGAACTTATGGAAATCCCCGTAGAACCTATACAACCACTAGTTATAGCACAAGCTTCTAAAGATATAGGGAAACCTCCGTCATCTGCAAACAAGGTAAATCCCAATGATCTGGTTTTAATTGGTGATAGATCTATTTCTCACACTCCTCCTTTACTTTTGACTTATGAGATTTTTAAAAAAAATTGTCATAATTGTATTATTGATTCAGGAGCTTCTTCAAACATTATGCCAAGAAAAATATGTACAAAATTGAACATCTCTCCTTAAAAATCTGCTATACATATAGTTCAATTGGATATAACAAAAGTACAAGTCATTGGAGAAATGTTGTCAGTATCCATTAGATTATCATCCAATCCAAAGGTACTACAAGTCATTGATATTTTGGTTGCATACATCCCTGGATTTTCTGGTCTTATTCTAAGCAAAGATTGGTCTGAAAAGTTACATGGATATTTTGCTACTGATTGGTCACACATGTGGTTACCATATAATGGTAAACCAAATCAAATCAAAATTGAACGTGAAAAATTTATGAAACATACAGTTACTAAACTAGAAGGAACAAATGAGCCTTTAGCTTTCTCTAATAACATTATAGGAAATTATTCAGCTGAATCATTTCTTGGATCATTCAATGCTCAGGTTTCACCTTTTCCAATAAACACTGCTACTTCTAAAATTGAAAACTTTTCTCAAACAGATGCTTCTAGATGTGTTAATCTCAGTGATCAGATTCCAAAACAGTCTTTATTTTGGACTCTATACTTTGATGCTTCAAAATTAGAAGATGGTGTAGGAGCAGGTTGCATTTTAATCAATCCAGAAGGAGAAAAAACAATGTTAGCTTGTAGACTTGAATTTCAATGCACTAATAATACCGCCGAATATGAAGCATTGATACAAGGCCTATATAAAGCTATTGGGTTGAATGTTAAATATTTGCAAGTATATGGAGATTCTGAAATAATTGTTAGACAAGTCAAAAATACAATTCATTGTATTTCTGTACATTTAAAACATTATCAAACTTTAGCTCAGAATCTCACTTCTCATTTTACTGCATTTAATATCTCCACAATTCCTAGATTACAAAATGTAAGTGTTGATTTACTTGCTAATGTAGCATCTAGACTTATACAATCTGAAGAATTTAGCCCAGAAAGATTTTCAATTGAGTTAATTTTTAGGCCCTCCATTCCTGACAATATAACAAATTGGAGAGTATTTAACAATGATGTAGATATATTAGACTTTCTTACATCAGACAGAGCTTATGAAGGTCAAATTATAGATGAACATGAACATGATTCACAGATCGAAGATAAACAAAATTCAAATCCAATTCCTAAATCTGTAGTCAAAATGGAAGATCTTTATGATTTGAAAGATAGGTTTAAGAAGACTACCAATTAAAAAACATAGAGTTCTACTATAAAATTTGAATTGATTAATCTTGGTACATTAGAAAAACCTTGAAATATCAACTTAGGTCTTGGATTAGAACCTAAAGAAAGGATGTCATTCATTAAGTTATTGAAAACGTATAAAGATATCTTTGCATGGGATTATTCAGATCTTAAAACATATGATACTTCCATAATTCAGCACACCATACCTATGACCTGAGATGATAAGCCTGTGCAACAAAAACTTAGAAAAATCCACCCAAATTTAGAAAGTCAAATTAAATCTGAGTTAAATAAAATGCTCAAAGCCAAAGTCATTTTTCCTGTTAGACATTTGAAATGGGTGTCAAACATGGTTCCAGTTAGAAAAAATAATGGAGACATTAGTATTTGCATAGACTTTAGAAATTTGAATAAAGCTTGCCAAAAAGATAATTTTCCCTTGCCTACCATGGAACAGATATTGCAGGCAGTTGCAGGATCTGAATTGATGTCTTTCCTCGATGGATTTTCAGGATATAATCAGATTACGGTGCATCTGGATGATATATTAAAGACAACATTCAGGACAAAGTGGGGAACATACGCATATCAAAAAATTCCTTTTAGGTTGATTAATGTTGGTGCTACATTTCAACGTGCTATTAATATAGCCTTCAGAGGAATAATCAATAGCTCAGTTGTTATATACTTAGATGACATCACTGTTTACTCTAAGCATAGAAGTAACCATGTTAATCACCTAAAACACATTTTTGAAAGATGTAGAAAATTTGGTATTTCCTTGAATCCAAAAAAAATGTTATTTCGCCTTAGCAGAAGGTAAATTATTAGGGTTCATTGTTTCCAAAAATGGAATCCACATTGACCCTGATAGAATTCAGGAAATTGAAAAAAATCCCTTTACCACATAATAAAAAAACAATGCAATCATTCTTAGGACAAATTAATTTTTAAAAAATATTTGTTCTTGATTTTTCCCAAATCATTTTAGCTCTGCAATCAATGATCAAGAAAAATTCAATTTTTAAATGGGGAAAAGAAGAGAAAAAATATTTTGAGTTGATTAAGAAATCCATCATAGAAGCCCCCTCTTTAACAACTCCTAATTTTCTTAAATCATTTATATTATACACATTTTCTTCTGACACATCATACGCAACAGTTCTAACACAGTTAAACGATCAAAACATTGAAGCACCAATTGCATATTTTAGTTCTAACCTACAAGGTGCTGAGTTGAATTATTCAGTTGTGGAAAAACCAGCTTATGCTGTATTTAAAGCTTTGAAACATTTTATACCCTTTCTCCTAAAGACACATACTAAAATAATAGTACCTTACTCAGCAGTAAGGCAATTATTAATCCAACGAGAAGTAGGAGAGAAGAGAGAAAATTGGGTTACTGCACTTCAAGAATATGATGTAGAGATACACCCTGCTAAAATTGTTAAAGGAAAAGGACTTTGCAGGATGATAACTGGAGCTTCTCACACATCAACAGAAGAATATCAATCAAATGAGATACAACTGTCTGAGGTAAGCCTAAACGATTCTCAATCACAATATGCTGATCTAAAATTTTTCTTGAAAAATGGATATTCTCCATTATATCTCAAATACACAGCAGAGCGTGCTCTGAGACTTAAAGAAAATAAATATCAACTCATAGGTGATGTGTTATTTAGAAATAATTATGATTTTGTATTATTAAGATGTTTAGAAAAAACTGAAGCTGAAAAAGTAATGCAGGAATTACATGATGGACCATCTGGAGGTCATTTTGGAGGAGACACCACAGCTCATAAAATACTGCATGCTGGCTACTATTGGCCAACTCTATTTAAAGATGCACATGAATATGAAAGAAAATGAAAAGTGTGTCAAACTGCAGTAGGAAGAGAGAGAAAAGCAGCATTTCCATTATAACCAGTAAATATCCAACAACCATTTGAACAATGGGGACTATATATTATAGGTGAAATAACTCCAAAGTCTTCTAAACAGCATAAGTATATTCTAACTGCGACAGATAATTTCACAAAATGGGTAGAAGCTATTCCATTAAAGGTGGTTAATGCGCAAAGTATTACATATTTTATTGATCGGTTCATAATCACCAAGTTTGGTCTCCCATCAGCTTTGATATTTGATAATGCATCTTACTTTTCTGGAAATGCCATGATAGAATTCACTTTGGAAAGAGGTTTTAAATTAAAATACTCAGCTAATTATTATCCACAAGTTAATGGATTAGCTGAATCCACAAATATAAACCTCATCAGGATTATCAAACAAACTGTAGAACAAAATCATAAAAATTGGCACAAAGCACTATTATTTGCTCTTTGGGTAGATAGAATCACCCAAAAAGCCTCAATAGGTACTTCTCCATTTATGTTAGTTTATGGGAAAGAAGTAGTTCTACCCACAAACGTAACAATACCATCATTGACTTTAGTACAATTTATTGATGAAAATCCTTCATCTTCCCTTTAACTTAGACAAGATCAAATTCTTAAAATGGAAGAACAAAGAGAAAAAGCTAAGGCTATACATGCTCATCATCAACAAATAGTGAAAACCTCATTTGACACATCATCCACTAGTTCAAAATTTTTTGAAATAGAAGATCTTGTTTTAAAATGGGATAAGGCGCATGAGGAAAAAGGTAAGCATACCAAATTCCAAAGATTATGGCTTGGTCCATTTCAAATCATCGAAAAAATAAGCTTATCCGCCTTTTTGCTGCAAGACTTATCAGGTAGAAAATATTCCTTGCCTCTAAATGGTCAAATTCTCAAAAGTTATTTCTCTTAGAAAATCAAGCTTTTAAATTTTATTTTTGCTTTAGAAAAATAAAAGTTGTAAATAGCATCATTATTGGTTCATTCAAAATTTCAAAATTTCTGATAAATTATTTTGATCTTTCGCTTCTATATATAAGTAAAGAAAAATATTACTACAATTATGAGAAATGAATAAACTCTATTTTTGAGATAAATTGAAATTACTATTTTCTTTCCGAAAAGGACTCTAGATATCATAAAATATAGTTACTATGTATCGGTCAGAAAAGGAAATTTTTAACTTAGCAAGGATTCTCTACAAAAAGGTATCTACCAACTCTACAATTATCATCCATAACTCTTAAATGAGCTAATGATTCATCCCATCTCATTAAATTTCTTCTTTAGAAATATAAAAAATAATAAAAAGAAATATATACAATGAGCAAATTCAAAAGAAAATAAGTCTCATCACGAGCTTGTTTATCATGATCTTAGAGAAAATGTAGAATGATATTACCGAGACTGCATACTATAACAGGGTAATAGCTATATGATTATTAAAAAATCAATAGACAAGGGGTCTCATCACGAGCCAACTTGTTCAGTCTAAATTACTATCAATGAATGACATTGTCATTATTAGGCTACCAAACCTGGACAATGATTTTGGAAATGTATCAAGAAAAATAAAATGATATGTCATAATTATATTTTAAAATAAGAAATCAAATTTGGATGGGACCATGAATCATTATTGGTCAAAAGATAACCATGTTGAGGCTATAAACGCCTACTAGCAACAGTGGCTCTATCTGTGATAAATGAGTAAAAATCTATGAAACCAATTTTTAGAGAAAACCTACTTTATCTTTTTAAATATAAGTACTGACTGATATATATACCTATATATCATCACTGAAGGAGTTAATTTAGAAGAAATGAGATAGGTAAATAGATTATATTTTGAAAAAAATATTGTTTCATTCATGAATCATATTATTGTTATTCTTATATCTTTTCTTCGTTTTGAAAGTTTAGAAATGTGAAAATAAATCAATCAGAGATATCTGGTTCTCCCAAGTGAATCACCAATTGTTGTGCTATGTAACAACTCCCCCCATTTTTATTTTTCAAATAATTTAGACCTTTGATAAATAGAAAGAGGGATCCTTTTTATAGAAGTATTTTTTTCTTTTGATAAAAATCAAACTCCAAAAAAAATCTTTATCGCAAATCGCAATTTCGCACAAATCTTTTCTTAAGTTAAAACAATAAATCAACGAAATCCCGATTTTTCAATCGCCGATGTGAAAGTTTGCAAGCGACACAATAAATCGCATATCATAGATTTACACTGCCAAACTTTAAGCAATTTTTAACAAAACTCCGATACTGCGATATTACGATATTGCGATACTGCGATTTTGCGAAATCGCATATCACATAAACAAAAGACAAAACACATATTAAGAGACGTTCAAAAGGCGCACAATGCGATTGATCTGACAGGCTTGAATAAAGGTTTTTACATAAAATTAATCATGTTAGAAAGTATTAATTATGTTTTATCATCCCAATGTAAACAGTTATGAATGTATGATGATTAATTAATGATATATCTGTTTTACAAATTTTTCCTTTCAAAATAGATCATTTCAATAGATCTTCCATCATTTGATCATTTACTCTATCTTTAATAGGGATTTCCATTCAAAGATATGTCCATCCGCAAAGTTATTCAGAAGCACAACAAACAGATTATTGCAAAATTCGAACAAACAGGAATGGCACCTATAGTCTCTAATAATGTCTGCACTGCTGATGGGGGAGCTACTAAATGGCAATTTATTTACTCTATACTTGAAGATGAAGAGCCAGAAGTAGTGGAAGTCGTGGCGACTGCCGATAATGCAACACCTTCATATTTACAATTCAAAGATATTTCATGTTCATTCCTCCATAGAATAGCAGCGAGAGCTACTCTTCTTCCATATACGGACATGATTATATGGGTTCTTGATAAATCAGTGATCAAAGACAAACAGTTAAGAACCTGCAAGGATGAGATTCTAGGTTCTTTCAGACTTGAAGATCTGTAGATCATGTATAAGCTGCCCAACCGGCAATATACCTACAACAGTAAGTTTGTTGCAAAGTTTTCTGAGAAGAACCAAGACCCATTCAAGGAAATTCAAGGTTGGAGGAAATTCGACAACAAGTTCAAATATGGGAAAACTGGTATGTATCCTATCGCGTTGTTAGCAAACCCTTATAACTTTGCTGCAGCAATGTTATGCAGATTTTATGGTTTACCTAATAATACCAACTTCTCCATAAATTGGCTTCCCCTAATTTACTCCTCTATTAATTCCCTCATAATTAATTGGGCGATTATCCTTTTAGAGAACCTAGTTAAGGCAATTAATGAATATCGCCAAACCAGAACTTCTTCCTCCAAATCTGTTCCCAAATTTTATATGAGTGCATACATTTTTTATGCCATCTGTTCGTCTACTAAATTTCTAGTTATGGGATGGAAATGGACCTCTGAAGACCCTACCCCAATACATTTGAGTCATAAAGAAATATGGGAACATAATTATGCACCTCATTTTTGTAGACTGTGCTATGGATTTGTGTTACCATTACACCAATTTATGTAATAATGACACAAAGAGCCCTAGGTTTGCTAAGGAAGCCCTTGCAGACCTTCAAATGATAGGTAGGATTTTTGTTGAAGAATCATTTTCCTATATTAGAGTTTTTGGAAGCTTTGCTCTCCCGCATATTCTTCCATTATATGTTTCAGATAAGTTGATGGAAAGAGAAGTCTCTTACCAAACAGTTGGTAATGGACTCACTAAAGCTTTGAAAGACAATAAAAAGTCTTTGTGTCCAAGTTTTCCAATTTCATGTGGTTCATTTACACTCAGCAATTTTAATCATGCATTGAAATAATGTCAGAAGATTAAGCTGTTGAAGCTCCTCATTTTACCCTCCAGGCAGTTCGACCCAGAAAAGGTTGCTAACAAAACCACTTTGTCAGTGAAACTCAAACCTATTATGCACACTGATGACAGATTTGAAGATATTTTGCAATCTTCCGGGACTTTTGAAGAAATCCTAATTTTTTTCAAATTGAACCTGAATCCAAAAGAAATACATAGATTCAATGAATTTAGAGAACAGAGACTCAGACGGATTCCACAAGATGTTTCGATTACCAGTTATATGATTAAGGAAATTCAAGAAATCAAAGCAGAACAATCAAATTCACAAAATCAAAGTGAATTAGATAAAATATGTACTTCATTCAACAATACATTCACAAATACTCCAGAGGCATCATCATCATAGAAGAATACAGATTTCCAAACTCCACAACAACAAATAGTTTCAACAAAGGAAATCATTGAAACTCCTGATATAATCTCCCAAGAAACAGAAATCATTTCTACAGATCCGACTGATGAGATTATCCTCAAGGTGATTGATATTCCCCCATTGAATGTATTCTATTTCCCTCTTCATAAGGTTGTACTAATAAAACAGAGGAAAAGAAGAAGAATTAAAACACCCCCAGGGAATGAATTTATGGAAGTAGTATGGAAAGATACTCCATCAAATACGATTGAAAATTTAACTCGGCTATCTCAATTTGCTGGTGCATACACCACTGCGAAAATTGATAAGGCAACATAAGTATCTATTTTGATCCATGAAAAGGATGTCAAGATCATGGAACTACAACAGAAGCTAGATGAAGAAAGAAAAAGTTTAAATCAAAAAGTGGAACAACAGCTTCTCAGAGTACAACAAGAGATATAAATGCTTAAGATAAGTCATGAAAATGACTTATCTAGCAATAATTCATTGATTGAAAAGTTGAGAGAAGATCTTACCAAATATGAAGGAATTCCTACTGTAGAGGAATTCATAAAATAAGCATCAACATTAAGTGCCTTACTCTCAAAACAACAAACATGTTTGTTGTACAAATGTCAAATATAATTCCACATCTAGAAATCAATGAAAAATTAACAACGCAGTCATTGATCCAAGAATTGAGTTCAATGAACTTAATGTTAAAATCTCTAATTATATTGAATGGCAAGACACATAATAAGGGAAAAAGTTAGATCTGCCAAAGATCAAGGAAACTTTCAAAGATATTATTTTTACAAGTTGGGATGGACGAGTGAAACAAGTAGAATTAGCCATAGCCAGAGTAGTAGTTATATCAAAGAATATGGTTAAAATGATTAACCATATATTACATACTTCCAGGCTAATCAAAGAAGGAAATTTCAAATCTCTCCCTGATATCAAAGATTTAGAACAAAGTTGGAAAGAAGTTGGTCAACCCAGAGAAGAAGCACTCTTATAGCTAAAGAAAACCGATTGGGAAGCATACTGGCAGCTATTAGTCAAACCACAAAGTCAGATCATGAGACTGAACTATTTTCTGAACTCCATACAGAGAATACAGCTGCTTTTACTGGACGCTATATTTGTTGCACAAATGAAGACAAAATCTAGCAAACCTCCACAAGTTCAACAGATGTCCGACATTTGTGAGAAAAAAATCACAACTGGCAGTAACTTATCATCCAACATGATTATTAGTTAGTCTATTTTATATAAATTCAATTTTTAGCGAATAGATACTAAAGATGAGGAAGGTTGTTTGAAACCACCTCATAAGATATTTTGTATAATATTTTTGTAGGTAATTAGCATAGTATTTAAACCCTTCTCATGCATTTAGAGAAGGTTCTAGAATTTTATTGAGAACATTCACAAAGAATGCTTAATTTTAAGTAAGTTTGTGGATGTCTTGATGAAATAATGGAACATGACCATTTTAGTTATATATCATTTTGTTGATCATTGTTGATGCACTTTTGTATTCTTTGAAAGACTTACTGATGTATGAAGTTGAATGTGGCCTATTATCATTGATCAGATGAACGGGACGGTACACATCTAGTACTATTATCATGTATGCTAGTTCTATTTTGAATATTAATGATGAATCCAGCTTTCATGAATGATATATGAAATCAATTATTTTTGTCTAAAATATCAGTTGCACTATTGTACGATATAAAGATAAGAATTGATTTGTTTTTGTATGTGATCATCAAATATATGTGATATGTTTCTCATTTTATTTTGAATAATTATTTTTCAAGAGAATTATATTACAAAGTAATAATTCTATTAAATTTGTGATGATCTTAATCATCACATATTGAATAGATATCATTTTAGATCGCATTGAATTAGTATTATCTCGAGTTAGATTAAATTAGTTACAATTTCAAGTTTTTCATGTTAGAATAAATTTGTTTTAGTTTTTAGTAATTCTTCATGTAAAATACTTTGAGAGAAACCCAAAAATCAAACAAAACCCCAACTCTGGGAAACTGGTCCCATTATAGGCAGTCGGAGCCACCATCCCAAATGAAAAAGGAACTGTCTTAATGGCCAAACCGGGTGGTTATCCCCCTTGTTGTTGCCACATATTTCTTAGGCCTCAACATTTTTGCCGCTAGAAGGAGGGCCGACTATGAATGGCACATAAATCTAAACCTTAAAATAGAAGCCCTCATAAGATTCGATCTCCCCAAAAGTATCCTACAACTTCTCGATCAAATTCTAAATCACCAACTCATAAATCAGAAATTGTACAAACTTCCCCTTCATCTCCTCAAATATTTCGTCAATCATCTGCTTCAGAATTCATTCCTGAGTCTCCTGAAGTTTAGCCTTTAATTCAGAAATTAGAAGGAATATCTATTTCTACTAAAAATCCTATTAACCCACAATCTTCTAAGGAATGTGTTACTTCTCTATTTAGAGAAACTACTATATTAACTAGATCTAGAAGTGAGAAATTTTAAATTCCACCTTTTGAATTTCCAATTGAATCATTTCACAAAAAAGTTCCTATAACCAGATCTAAGTCAGGCACAAGTAAAGTTACATCAAATTTCCCTTCATTTACTTCTTCACATCCTCTAATTCAATATCCATCTTCTTAGTTTTCCATTTCTTCTACGCAAACAATCAATGTTGTTACAAGTCTTATTGTTCCAGTTGTAAGTTCTTCGTTCATTCCCCCTACTTCTCGATCTACTTCGGTATCTTCACAAAATTCTAATCCAATTATGGCCACTCAACCTTGGATGAACCTTGGTGCTATATTGATAGAAAATCCAAATCCTCTTCCAGATCATCCAAAAAAATGGTTACCTAAATATAATCCTGACGATGGTCTTCTTGGTGAAGAACACATCAATAATTTTATGTTGGCCATGAATCTTAATGGAGTTTCTCATGAAAATATTATAGTTAGATTGTTTCCTTATACTTTACAAGGATCTGCTAGATCCTGGTATTTTTCACTTCCAACAGGATCTATTACTGATTGGGAAACTTTCGAGGAAGTTTTCCTTGCAAAATTTGGAGATGATAGAACTATTGCATCCTTGATCAATTCTCTTTCCAATCTTAAAACAAATTCAAGGGAAAGGATTAAAGATTTTAACTCCAAATTTAACAAGTTATTAAACAAAATTCCAACTACTTAAAAACCTGTTGTTGATGTAAAAATAGAATGATATATTTCCTCTTTACCTTCTAATATAGCTATTTTTGTATAGAGCTGGTAAAGCTACCCTTTAGATAACATGAAAGAAGCTGTCGTTGTAGAGAAAATAATTTTAGCATTAGAAAAACATTCAGAAATAGAAGACAAGAAATCCAAGAAAGTGACATTTAGTCAAGATTCTAAAAATAAAGTCTCGAAAGATCCATTTGATCTTTAAGGTATTCAAAAATTATTAAATACTATGTCAAATGATATGATTGAAATAAAGAAACTAGTTGTTGAAACTTCAGCTCCTAAAAACTTTTTTTCGTCCATTTAAGAAAAACCCTTCTTCAACATCTCAGCCTCTAAATGTGATTTCAAATGTTGAATCCGATCAAGATACTGAAGATCCCTTGCAATATGAACGAGAATCAGGGTCTGAGGAAGAATTTGAATTGAATGGGTTATGGGATTTAATTCTTCCTTCAGAAGAAGAAAAAGAAGCTATGCCTGTATCTATAAGAAGTAAAAATTCTTCTGATTCAACTATATCAAATCAAAAATAGAAAACTCTCCCTACCAAGGAGAAAACAACTGTCAAAAAATCTAAAACTGTTCAGACAGATTTTATTCCACCAGATCTTAATAAAAATTCTAAAACTTTGATAGTTTTAGATATAGTGGAATATAATATAGTTGAATATATGAAAAAATTAAAAGCAAATATTTCATTACACAAAATGACCAAACTCAAGCAACAACAGAAAATTTTACTTAGAGAACTGAAGGAAATCCTTGTAGAACCTATACAACCACCAGTTATAGCACAAGCTTCTAAAGATATAGGGAAACCTCCTTCATCTGCAGACAAGGTAAATCCAAATGATCTGGATTTAATTGGTGATAGATCTATTTCTCACACTCCTCCTTTATTTTTGACTTATGAGATTTTTAACAAAAAATTTCATAATTGTCTTATTGATTCACGAGCTTCTTCAAACATTATGCCAAGAACAGTATGTACAAAATTGAACATCACTCCTCAAAAATATGTTGTACATATAGTTCAATTAGATAGAATAAAAGTACAATTCATTGGATAAATTCCGTCAGTATCCATTAGATTATCATCCAGTCCAAAGGTACTACAAGTAATTGATATTTTGGTTGCAGACATCCCTGAATTTTATGGTCTTATTCTAAGCAGAGATTGGTCTGAAAAGTTACATGGATATTTTTCCACTGATTGGTCACACATGTGGTTACCATATAATGGTAATCCAAATCAAATCAGAATTGAACGTGAGAAATTTATGAAACATACAATTACTGAACTAGAAGGAAAAAACAAGCCTGTAGCTTTCACTAATAACATTATAGGAAATTATTCAGCGGAATCATTTCTTGGATCATTCAATGCTCAGGTTTCACTTTTTCCAATAAATATTTCTATTTATCAAATTGAAAACTTTTCTCAAACAGATGCTTCTAGATGTGTTAATCTCAATGACCAGATTCCAAAATAGTCTTTATTTCAGTCTCTATAGTTTGATGGTTCAAAATCCGAAGATGGTGTAGGAGCAGGTTGCATTTTAATCAATCCACAAGGAGAGAAAACAATGTTAGCTTGTAGACTTGAATTTCAATGCACTAATAATACCGCCGAATATGAAGCATTGATACAAGGTCTATATAAAGCTATTAGATTGAATGTTAAATTTTTGCAAGTATATGGAGATTCTAAAATAATTGTTAGACAAATCAGAAATACAATTCATTGTATTTCTAGGCATTTAAAACAATATCAAACTTTAGCTCAGAATATTACTTCTCATTTTACTGCATTTAATATCTCTACAATTCCTAGGTTACAAAATGCAAGTGCTGATTTACTTGCTAATGTAGCATCTAGATGTATACCATCTGAAGAATTTAGCCCAGAAAGATTTTCAATTGAGTTAATTTTTAGGCCCTCCATTCGTTACAATATAAAAAATTGGAGAGTCTTTAAAAATGATGCGGATATATTAGACTTTCTTACATCAGACAGAGCTTATGAAGGTCAAATTATAGATGAACAAGAACATGATTCAAAGATTGAAGATAAACAAAATTCAAATCCAATTCCTAAATCTCTAGTCAAAATGGAAGATCCCTATGATTTGAAAGATAGGTTTAAGAATACTACCAATTCAAAAACACAGAGTTCTACTCTAAAATTTGAATTGATTAAACTTGGTACATTAGAAAAACCTCAGAATATCAACTTAGGTCTTGGATTAGAACTTGAAGAAAGGGTGTCATTCATTAAGTTATTGAAAACGTATAAAGATATCTCTGCATGGGATTATTCAAATCTTAAAACATATCATACTTCCATAATTCAGCACACCATACCTATGACCTCAGATGATAAGCCTGTGCAACAAAAACTTAGAAAAATCCACCCAAATTTAGAAAGTCAAATTAGAAATGAGTTAAATAAAATGCTCAAAGCCAAAGTCATTTTTCCTATTAGACATTTGAAATGGGTGTCAAACATGGTTCTAGTTAGAAAAAAGAATGGAGACATTAGGATTTTCATAGACTTTAGAAATTTGAATAAAGCTTGCCAAAAAGATAATTTTCCCTTGCCTACTATGGAACAGATATTGCAGGTAGTTGCAGGATCTAAATTGATGTCTTTCCTCGATGGATTTTCAGGATATAATCAGATTATGGTGCATCTAGATGATAGATTAAAGACAACATTTAGGACAAAGTGGGGAACATACGCGTATCAAAAAATTCCTTTTGGGTTGATTAATGCTGGTGCTACGTTTCAACGTGCTATGAATATAGCCTTCAGAGGACTAATCAATAGCTCGGTTGTTATATACTTAGATGACATCACTGTTTACTCTAAGCATAGAAGTAATCATGTTAATCACCTAAAACACATTTTTGAAAGATGTAGAAAATTTTGTATTTCCTTGAATCCAAAAAAATGTTATTCCGCCTTAGCAGAAGGTAAATTATTAGGGTTCATTTTTTCCAAAAATGGAATTCACATTGACCCTGATAGAATTCAGGAAATTGAAAAAATCCCTTTACCACATAATAGAAAAACAATGCAATATTTTTTAGGAAAAATTAATTTTGTAAAAATATTTGTTCCCATTTTTTCCCAAATCATTTTACCTTTGCAATCAATGATCAAGAAAAAGTCAATTTTTAAATGGGGAAAAGAAGAGAAAAATCATTTTGAGTTGATTAAGAAAGCCATCATAGAAGCCCCATCTTTAACAACTCCTGCTTTTCTTAAGTCATTTATATTATAAACATTTTCTTCCGACACATCATACGCAACAGTTCTAACATAGTTAAATGATCAAAACATTGAAGCACCAATTGCGTTTTTTAGTTCTAACCTACAAAGTGCTGAGTTGAATTATTCGGCTGTGGAAAAAAAATATTATGTTGTATTTAAATCTTTGAAACATTTTAGAACCTTTCTCCTAAAGACACATACTAAAATAATAGTACCTTACTCAGCAGTAAGGAAATTATTAATCCAATGAGAAGTACGAGAGAAGAGAGAAAATTGGGTTACCGCACTTCAATAAATGATGTAGAGATACACCCTACTAAAATTTTTAAAGGACAAGGTCTTTGCAGGATGACAACTGGAGCTTCTCACACATCAACAGAAGAAGATCAATCAAATGAGATACAACTGTCCAAGGTAAGCCTAAACGATTCTCAGTCACAATATGATGATCTAAAAATTTTCTTGAAAAATGGATATGCTCCATTATATCTCAAATACACAGCAAAGTGTGCTCTGAGACTTAAAGAAAATCAATATCAACTCGTAGGTGATGTGTTATTTAGAAAGAATTATGATTCTGCATTATTAAGATGTTTAGAAAAAACTGAAGCTGAAAAAGTAATGCAGGAATTACATGATGGACCATCTGGAGGTCATTTTGGAGGAGACACCACAGCTCATAAAATACTGCATGCTGGCTACTATTGGCCGACTCTATTTAAATATGCACATGAATACGCAAGAAAATGCGAAGTGGGTCAAACTGCAGCAGGAAGAGAGAGAAAAGCAGCATTTCCATTACAACCAGTAAATATCCAACAACCATTTGAACAATGGGGGTTAGATATTATAGGTGAAATAACTCCAAACTCTTCTAAAAAAAATAAGTATATTCAAACTGCGACAGATTATTTCACAAAATGGGTAGAAGCTATTCCATTAAAGTTGGTTAATATGCAAAGTATAACAAATTTGATTGATCGGTTCATAATCACCAGGTTTGGTCTCCCATCAGCTTTGATATTTGATAATGCATCTTACCTTTTTTATAAATGTCATGATAGAATTCACTTTGAAAAGAGGTTTTAAATTAAAATACTTAGCTAATTATTATCCACATGGTAATGGATTAGTTGAATCCACAAATAAAAATCTCATCAAGATTAACAAACGAACTATAGAACAAAATCATAAAAATTGGCACAAAGCACTATTATTTTCTCTTTGGGAAGATAGAATCACCCAGAAAGCTTGAATAGGTACTTCTTCATTTATGTTAGTTTATGGGAAAGAAGCAGTTCTACCCACAAATGTAACAATATCATGATTGACTTTAGTACAATTTATTGATGAAAATTCTTCATCTTCCCTTCAACTTAGACAAGATCAAATTCTTAAAATAGAAGAACAAAGAGAAAAAGCTAAGGCTATACATGCTCATCATCAACAAATAGTGAAAACCTCATTTGACACATCATCCACTAGTTCCAAAATTTTTGAAATAGGAGATATTGTTTTAAAATGGGATAAGGCACATGAGGAAAACGGTAAGCATACCAAATTCCAAAGATTATGGCTTGGTCCATTTCAAATCATTGAAAAAATAGGCTTATCCACCATTTTGCTGCAAGACTTATCAGGTAGAAAAGATTCCTTGCCTGTAAATTTTCAAATTCTCAAAAAATATTTCTCTTAGAATATCAAGCTTTTAAGTTTTACTTTTTCTTTAGAAAAATAAAATTTGTAAATAGCATCATCATTGGTTCATTCAAATTTTCAAAATTTCTGATAAATAATTTTGATCTTTCGCTTCTATAAATAAGTAAAGAAAAAGATGACTATAATTATGAGAAATGAATAAACTTTATTTTTGAGATAAATTGAAATTACTCAAGGCATTTTCTTTCCAAAAAGGACTCTAGATATCATAAAATATAGTTATTATATATCGGTCAGAAAAGTAAAGTTTTAACTTAGCAAGGATTCTCTACAAAAAGGTATCTACCAACTCTACAATTATCATCCATAACTCTTAAACGAGCTAATGATTCATCCCATCTGATAAAATTTCTTCTTTAGAAATATAAAAAATAATAAGAAGAAATATACACGATGAACAAATTCAAAAGAAAATAAGTCTCATCACGAGCTTGTTTATCATGATCATAGAGAAATAATGTAAATTGATATTACCAAGACTGCATACTATAATAGGGTAATAGCTATATGATTATTAAAAAACCAAAAGACAAGGGGTCTCATCACGAGCCAGCTTGTTCAGTAAATTACTATCAATGAATGACATTGTCATTATCAGGCTACCAAACCTGGACAATGATTTTGGAAATGTATCAAGAAAAATAAAATGATATGTCATAATTATATTTTAAAAATATAAATCAAATTTGGATGGGACCATGAATCATTATTGGTTAAAAGATAACCCTGTCAAGGCTATAAACACTTGCTGGCAACAGTGGCTCTATCTGTGATAAATGAGTAAAAATCTATGAAACCAATTTTTAGAGAAAACCTATTTTATATTTTTAAAACTAAATACTGACTGATATAGATAACTATAAATTATCACTGAAGGAGTTAATTTAGAAGAAATGAGATAGGTAAATAGATTATATTCTGAAAAATATACTGTTTAATTCATGAATCATAATATTTTTATTCTTATAACTTTTCTTCGTTTTGAAAGTTTAGAAATGTCAAAATATATCAATCACAGATATCTGGTTCTCCCAAGTGAATCACCAATTGTTGTGCTATGCAACAACTCCACCCATTTTTATTTTTAAAATAATTTATACCTTTGATAAATAGAAATAGGGACCCTTTTTAGGGACCCTTTTTATAAAGGTATTTTTGTCTTTTGATAAAAATCAAAATCCAAAAATATCTTTATCGCAAATCGCAATTTTGCACAAATCTTTTCTTAAGTTAAAACAATAAATCAGCAGAATCCTGATTTTGCAATCACCAATGGGAAATTTCACAAGGGACATAATAAATCACATATGGCAGATTTACACTGCCAAACTTTAAGCAATTTTTAACAAAAATCTGATACTGCGATTTTGCAATTTCGCAAAATCACATATCGCATAAACAAAATACAAAACACTTCATTAAGACATGTTTAAAAGGCACGCAATTTGATTGATCTGACAGGTTTGAATAAAGGTTTTTACGTAAAATTAATCATGTCAAAAAGTATTAATTATGTTTTATCATCCCATTGTAAACAGTTTAAGATGCGTCATGATTAATTAATGATATAGTTGTTTTATGGATTTTTCCTTTCAAAATAGATCATTTCAATAGGTCTTCCATCATTTGTTCATTTACTTTTAATAGCGATTTCCTTTCAAAGATATGTCCATCCAAAAAGTTATTCAGAAGCACGACAAACAGATTATTGTAGAATTCGAACAAACAAGAATGACATCTATAGTATTTGATATTGTCTGCACTGTTGATGGGGGAGCTACTAAATGGCAAGTTATTTACACTATACTTGAAGACAAAGAGCCAGAATTAGTGGAAGTCACGACGACTGCCGATGATGCAACACCTTCAGGTTTACAATTCAATGACATTGCATGTTCTTTCCTCCGTATAATATCAGCGAGAGCTACTCTTCCTCCATATACCAACATGATTAGATAGGTGCTTGATAAATCAGTGATCAAAGACAGACAGTTAAGAACCTACAAGGATGAGATTCTAGGTTCTTTCAAACCTGAAGATTTGAAGATCATGTATAAGCTGCCCAACCCACAAGATACCTACAACAGTCAGTTTGTTGCAAAGTTTGCTGAGAAGAACCAAGACCCGTTCAAGGCAATTCAAGGTTGGAGAAAATTAGACAACAAGTTCAAATATGAGAAAACCAGTATGTATCCTATCGCGTCGTTAGCAAACCCTTATAACTTTGCAGCAACAATGTTATGTAGATTATATGGTTTACCTGATAATACCAACTTCTCCATAAATTGGCTTCCCATAATTGACTCATATATTAATTCCCTCATAATGAATTGGGGGACTATCCTTTCAGAGAACCTAGTTAAGGTAATTAATGAATAGCGCCAGACCAGAACTTCTTCCTCCAAATCTATTACCCAATTTTATATGAGTGCATAGATTTTTGATGCCATCTGTTTTTCTACTAACTTTCTAGTTATGGGATGGAAATGGACCTCTGAAGACCCTACCCCGATACATTTGATTCATAAAGAAATATGGGAACATAATTATGCACCTCATTTTCATAGGCTGTGTTATGGAGTTTTGTTACCACTACACCTATTTATGTATGATACAATGACCCCTAGGTTTACTAAGGAAGCCCTTGCAGACCTTCAAATGATCGGTAGGAGTTTTGTTGAAGAATAATTTTCCTATATTAGAGTTTTTGGAAGCTTCGCCCCCCGCATATTCTTCCATTATATGTTTCAGATAAGTTTATGGCAAGAGAAGTCGCTTACCAAACAATTGGTAATGGACTCACTAAAGCTTTGAAAGACAATAAAAAGTCTTTGTGACCAAGTTTTCCAATTTCATGTGGTTCATTTACACTCAGCAATTTTAATCACGCATTGAAAGAATGTCAGAAGATTGTGTTGTTGAAGCTCCCCGTTTTACCCTCCAGGCAGTTCGACCTCTAAAAGGTTGCTAACAAAATCACTTTGTCAGTCAAACTCAAACCTATTGTGTACGCTGATGACAAATTTGAAGATATTTTGCAATCTGCCGGGACTTTTGAAGAAATCCTAAATTTTTTCAAATTGAACCTAAATCCAGAAGAAATACAGAGATTCAATTAATTCAGAGAACAGAGACTCAGATAGATTCCACAGGATGTTTTGATTACCAGTTATACGATTAAGGCAATTCAAGAAATCAGAGCAGAACAATAAAATTCACAAAATAAAAGTGAATTAGATAAAATATGTACTTCATTCAGCAATACATTCACAAATACTCCAGAGGCATCATCATCATAGAAGAATAAAAAATTCCAGACTCCACAACAACAAATAGTTTCAAAAAAGGAAATCATTGAAACTCCTGATATAATCTCCCAAGAAACATAAATCATTCCCACAGATCCGACTGATGATATTATCCTCAAGGTGACTGATATTCCCCCATTGGATGTATTCTATAGCCCTCTTCATAAGGCTATAGTAAGAAAACTGAGGAAAAGAAGAATAATTGAAACACCCCCTGGAAATGAAGTTATGGAAGTAGTATGGAAAGATACTCCATAAAATCCGATTGAAAATCTAACTCGGCTATCTCAATTCGCTGGTGCATACACCACTGTGACAATTGATAAGGCAACATAAGTATCTATTTTGATCCAAGAAAAGGATGTCAAGATCATGGAACTACAACAGCAGCTAGATGAAGAAAGAAAAATTTTAAATCAGAAAGTGGAACAACAACTTCTCAAAGTAGAGTAAGAGATAGAAATGCTTAAGATAAGTCATGAAAATGACTTATCTAGCAAGAATTCATTGATTGAACAGTTGAGAGAATATATTATCAAATATGAAGGAATTCCTACTGCAGAGGAATTCATAAAAGAAGCATCGGCATTAAGTGCCTTACTCTCAAAACAAAAAAACCTATTTGTTGTACAATTGTCAAATATAATTCCACGTCTAGAAATCAGTGAACAATTAACAAACGCAGTCATTGATCAAAGAATTGATTTCAATGAACTTAATGTTAAAATCTCTAATTATATTGAATTGCAAGACATAGAAGATGGGAAAAAGTCAGATCTGCCAAAGATCAAGGAAACTTTCAAATATATTCTTTTTACAGACTAGGATGCACGAGTGAAAGAAGCAGAATTAGCCATAGCCAAAGCAGCAGGTATATCAAAGAATATGGTTAAAATGATTAACCATATATTACATACTTCCGGGCTAATCAAAGAAAGAAATTTCAAATCTCTCCCTAATATCAAAAATTTAGAACAAAGTTGGAAAGAATCCAGTCAACTTAGAGAAGAATCGTTGTTACAGGTAAAGAAAACCGATTGGGAAGCATACTAGCAGCTATTAGTCAAACCACACAGTTAGATCATGACACTAAACAGTTTTCTGAACTCCATACAGAGAATACAACCGCTTTTACTGGACGCTATATTTGCTGCATAAATGAAGACATAATCCAGCAAACCTCCACAAGTTCAATAGATGTCTGACATTTGTGAGAAAAAAAGCACAACTGGCAGTAACGTATCATCTGGCATGATTATTAGTTAGTTTGTTTTATATAAATTCAATTTTTAGTGAATAGATACTAAATATGAGGAAGGTTGTTTGAAACCACCTCATAAGATATTTTGTATAATATTTTTGTAGGTAATTAGCATAGTATTTAAGCCCTTCTCATACATTTAGAGAAGGGCCTAGAATTTATTGAGAACATTCGCAAAGAATGATTAATTGTAAGTAAGTTTGTGGATGTCTTGATGAAATAATGGAATACGGCCATTTCAGTTATATATCATTTTGTTGATAACTGTTGATGCACTTCTGTATTCTTTGAAAGACTTACTGATGTATGAAGTTGACTGTGGCCTATTATCATTGATCAGATGAATAGGACGGTACACATCTAGTACTATTATCATGTATGCTAGTTCTATTTTGAATATTAGTGATGAATCTAGCTTTCATGAATGATATATGAAATCAATTATTTTTGTCTAAAATATCAGTTGCACTACTGTACGATATAAAGATAAGAATTGATTTGTTTTTTACATGATCATCAAATATATGTGATTTGTTTTTTATTTTCTTTTGATTAATTGTTTTTCAAGAGAATTATCTTACACAGTAATAATTCCATTAAATTTTTGATGATCTTAATCATCACATATTGAGTAGATATCATTTTAGATCGCATTGAATTAGTATTATCCCAGGTTAGATTAAATTAGTTTCAATTTCAAGTTTTGGATGTTAGAATAAATTTGTTTTATTTTTTAGTAATTCTTCATGTAAAATCCCTTGAGAGAAACCCAACAATAAAAAAAAAACCCAAGTATGGGAAACCGGTCCCATTATATCCAGTCAGAGCCACTATCCCAAACGGAAAAGGAACTATCTTAAGGGCTAGACCAGGTGGTCATCCCCCATGTTGTTGCCATAGATTTTTGAGGCCTCAACATTTTTGGAGCTAGGAGGGATGACTATGAATGGCACATAAATCTAAATATTAAAATAGAATCCCTCATAAGAGTCGATCTCCCCAGAGGCATCCTACAACTTCCCGAATAAATTCTAAATCACCAACTCAGAAATCGGAAATTGTAGAAACTTCCCTTTCATATCCTCAAATATTTTGTCAATCATCTGCTTCAGAATTCATTTCTGAGTCTCTTGAACTTCAGTCTTTAATTCAGAAATTAGAATGAATATCTATTTCTGTGAAAAATCATGTTAACCCAGAAGCTTCTGAGGAAAGTGTTACTTCTCTAGTTAGAGAAACTGGTATATTAACTAGATCTAGAAGTGAGAAACTTGGAATTCCACCTTCTGAATTTCCAATTGAATCATTTCGCAAAAAAGTTCCTATAACCAGATCTAACTCAGACACAAGTGAAGTTACATCAAATTTCCCTTTAGTTACTTCTTCACATCCTCTGATTCAATCTCCATCTTCTCAGTTTTTCATTTCTTCTACGCAAACAATCAGTGTTGTTACAAGTAGTATTGTTCCAGTTGTAAGTTCTTCGTTCATTCCCCCTACTTCTAGATCTACTTCGTATCTTCAAAACTTCTAATCCAATTATGGCCACTGAACCTTCAACAAATCCTGGTGTTGTATTGATAGCAAATCCAAGTCCTCTTCCAGATCATCCAGAAAAATGGATACCTAAATATAATCCTGATGATAGTCTTTTTGGTGAAGAACACATCAATAATTTTATGTTGGCCATGAATCTTAATGGATTTTCTCATGAAGATATTGTAGTTAGATTGTTTCCTTATACTTTACAAGGATCTGCTGGATCCTGGTATTTTTCACTTCCAGCAGGATCTATTACCGATTGGGAAACTTTCAAGCAAGTTTTCCTTGCAAAATTTGGAGATGATAGAACTATTGCACCCTTGATCAACACTCTTTCCAATCTTAAAAGAAATTTAGGGGAAAGGATAAAAGATTTTAACTCCAGATTTAACAAGTTATTAAACAAAATTCCAACTACTTCCAAACCTACTGTTGATGTACAAATAGAATGGTATATTTCCTCTTTACCTTCTAATATAGCTATTTTTGTAGATACAGCTGGTAAAGCTACCCTTTTAGATAACATGAAAGAAGCTCTCGTTGTAGAGAAAAGAATTTTAGCATTAGAAAAATGTTCAGAAATAGAAGATAGGAAATCCAGGAAAGTGACATTTAGTCAAGATTCTAAAAATAAAGTCTCAGAATATCCATTTGATCTTGAAGGTCTTCAAAAAGTATTAAAGACTATGTCAAATGATATGATTGAAATAAAGAAAATGGTTGTTGAAACTTCAGCTCCTAAAAAATCATTTCGTCCATTTAAGAAAAACCCTTCTTCAACATCTCAACCTCCAAATGTGATTCCAAAATTTGAATCCGATCAAGATACTGAAGATCCCTTGCCATCTTAATGAAAATCAGAGTCTAAGGAAGAATTTGAACTGAATGGGTTATGGGATTTCATTCTTCCTTCAAAAGAAGAAAGAGAAGCCATGCCTGTATCTACAAGAAGTAAAACTTCTTCCGATTCAACTATATCAAATCAAAAACAGAAAACTCTCCCTACCAAGGAGAAAAAAATTGTCAAAAAATATAAAACTGTTCAGACTAAATTCTAAAACTTTGATAGTTTCAGATACAATGGAATATAATATAGTCGAATATATGAAATGTATCAATGAAAATATTTCATTACACGAAATGACCAAACTCAAGCAACAATAGAAAATTTTAATTAGAGAACTTAAGGCAATCCCCGTAGAACCTATACAACCACTAGTTATAGCACAATATTCTAAAGATATAGGGAAACCTCTGTCATCTACAAACAAGGTAAATCCAAATGATCTGGTTTTAATCGGTGATAGATCTATTTCTCACACTCCTCCTTTAATTTTGACTTATGAGATTTTTAACAAAAATGTTCATAATTGTCTTATTGATTCAGGAGCTTCTTCAAACATTATGCCAAGAATAGTATGTACAAAATTGAACATCACTCCTCAAAAATTTTCTGTACATATAGTTCAATTGGATAGAACAAAAGTACAAGTCATTGGAGAAATTTTGTCAATATCAATTAGATTATCATCCAATCCAAAGGTACTACAAGTAACTGATATTTTGGTTGCATACATCCCTGAATTTTATGGTCTTATTCTAAGCAGAGATTGGTCTGAAAAGTTACATGGATATTTTGCTACTGATTGTTCACACATGTGGTTACCATATAATGGTAAAACAAATCAAATCAGAATTAAACGTGGGAAATTTATGAAACATACAATTACTGAACTAGAAGGAACAAATGAGCCTGTAGCTTTCACTAATAAATTATAGGAAATTATTCAGCTGAATCATTTCTTGGATCATTCAATGCTCAGGTTTCACCTTTTCTAATAAGCACTACTATTTCTCAAATTGAAAACTTTTCTCAAACATATGCTTCTAGATATGTTAATCTCAGTGATCATATTCCAAAATAGTATTTATTTTGGACTCTATACTTTGATGTGTTGGCAATATGATGCAGAGTGTTGTCCTTGATGGCAACCCACTGAATGAAGATGAAGACATGAGATTGTTGACATGTGTTGTCCTTGATGACAAACCACCTGATGAAGTTATTCTTGACCTGATGGACTTGCTAAATGATGTAAATCTAATATGAAATGATGTTTGTTAGCAATATAATGCTGAGTGTTGTCCTCGAATGGCAACCCACTTGATGAAGATGATGGCAACTTACTTGATGAAGTTGTGCTTGATAGAATATGTCTTGATGAACTAAATCTGATGTATCTACAGTGAGTACAGAAGGCAATGAAGAAAGGAATTCAGCATGTGCTAAATCTATGGTGAAAAGAGTATGTCTCAAGGCATACACGGATATGTCTAGGAGAAGTCACGTATGCACGCGAGAAAAAACGTTCCAAGTCGCGTATGGGCAAAAGCGCTCATAAAGTGCAAAACTAGGGGTAACCACCATGGTATTGACCCATTGTATTGGGTAATGATTCGTCTAAATGACCCCGTCCAGGAATACCATCGGAAGTAATGTAGTTTTGGGCTCATGGTATTGTTTTGGCTCATGGTATTGAAAAAGGGTAAACCTATATAAGGAGAAGAAATTCATTGTGCAAATCATGAGAGTGGGTGCAAGATGTCTGAGCTTGAATGAATACTTCTCTCTGAAGTATATCTGAATGGAAAGGGTTACACTTGAATGATAAATCTGAATGTATGATGCACCAATGATGAAGAAGGGGATTTAGATCTGAATTGCACTTAATATCAATATGGTGTTTTTATGGAAGGATTAGATGCGCTGATGATGAACATCTCTATGCGGGTAAAGGGTAAAATCACGAGTGATGTCTGTTGTGAAGAATCACGGGCTGACATAGAGTGCGAAGAACCATCGCTAGTTCGCGAAGAAGACGCGTATATACGTGTCGGCGAAGAAACGCGTATCTGTGATAAAATTAGCTACGTAATATGTGAAGTATCTTGACTGGTTATGTGAACGAGAGCGTATATACGCGGCTCGAGAGAAGGAAAGCGCGTGTGCAAACTAGGGTTTGCTGAAGTCTGTGGTAAGAAATGTCTGATCTGTTCTGCTGGTTTACTGATATCTGTCAGTGAGTTATATGTATCTGTTTCATGGTTGACTGTGCTTAAAAGTATGGAAAGGGTCCAGTCTGAAAATATGATGAAACGTGGCCTGCAAGTTGTGTCCTAAAGGAAGCTTGGATCCGGTGTGAAAATTGATGAAACGTGGTCCAAGGTGGTGCTGAGGGTTGTAGCCTTCAGTCAGGGGGTTGTAGCTCCCTTCCAGGTGAGGCTGGTAAACGAGATCGGGGGGTCGTAGCTCCCTTCCAGGAGAGGCTGATAAACGAGTCATGGGGTCTTAGCTCCCTTCCAGGAGAGGCTGGTAAACGAGCGCAGGTGGGTGCCTGCGTGCTGGTAAAATCTGCGCCAGCACATATGTTGTAAGATGTTTTCTCTATAATAAAAATATTGAAGGCTGAGCAACTGCAGCGGTGGTTTTCTCCCGACTTGGGTTTCCACCTAAAAATCCTGGTGTTCATGTGTGATGCTTTGTGTGATGGTTTATTCTATTGTTACTACACATGTTTACTGTTAACTTAACATCAGATGAATGAATATTGCAAAGAACTAAGTTGATAAATATCTGCATATTTAGATCTCTGCTAATACGCGAGTTGCATGAAGGATATCCGCGTGTATACGCGAGTTTACTAAAGGAAAGTAGCGTATGGGTTTTAGAAAGTGAAAAAGTAAAAAGTTTTGAATATGCAGTAAATACTGATTCACCCCCCCCTCTCAGTATTTTTCCCAACAATTGGTATCAGAGGAGGTTCTTCTGCAGAAGCTTGATCGCTTGAAGGAGATCCGTCGCAATGGGAAGTCAAGAAGGGGTAATGTCTATAAAGCCACCTCTATTCAATGGAAGCAATCTGATATTCTGGAAGGTACGTACAAAAGCATATCTGCAAAGTCTTGGTGCAGATGTATGGGAAATCGTGGAAGAAGGTTATCAATACCCGGCAAGTATTCCTACTGATGCAGCTGAAAGAAAGAAGTATGAAATCAATGCCAAAGCAGTGAATGTCTTATTGGGAAGCATGTCTGAATCAGAATTTTCTAAAGTGATGCAGCTACATTCGGCAAAAGACATATGGGACAAAATCATTCTAAGCTATGAAGGAGACACAAAGGTAAAAAGTGCAAAACTCCAAACTCTTAGAATTGAATATGAAAATTTGAGAATGCATAGTGATGAGAGTATTGCCCATTTCTTCTTACGTCTGGATGATATTGTAAATCGAATGAGAAATTTGGGTGAAACCATAACTGATACTACTTTGGTGGAAAAAGTCTTAAGATCCTTGACTTCAAAATTTGACTCTAAAGTTTCAGCTATTGAAGAAAGGCAAGATGTGCAAACTCTTACTATTGTTCAATTACATGGTATTCTGACTGCTTTTGAAATGAGACAAGGAGGTCCGTCTCAAATCAAAGAAGCTGCTTTTAAGGTATCTGCAAAAGGGAAAGAAAAGGAAGTTGTCAAAGAAACCAGCTATATATCCGAAGAAGAAGAAGTGAATTTTGTGAGAAAACTCCAACTAGGTACTGGAAGATTCAAAGGTAAGCTTCCCTTCAAATGTTTTGATTGTGGAAAAGTTGGTCACTATGTTTGCCACCAATGTCCTTATAAAGGAAACATCCGCTCAAAGGAAAAAAAGGCTGGCAAGAAAGGAATAAAAATCAGATCATGAAAAAGTTACTATAATAATGAAGATAGTGATAGATTCATTGATGACAGAGAAGAATGCAGACAAAGATGTTCAAAACATATGGCAAAAGAATCTAGAGAAGAAAAGGATACTTTTGTGGATGCTCTGGAAGACAATGATTTTCTTGAAGAAAACAGTCAACTCAAAGTAAGCCTAGAAGAAAAGAGCATAATCATAGAGACTCTTGAAAATCAGCTTGAAGCAAAGGAAAAACACATTGAGGAATTGGAGTGTGAAGTAGTAAGTATAAGGAAAGATAATGAGAAAGCAAAAACTCTCAATCTTAGATTTGCTAAAGGTTCAGAAACCTTAGATGAGATTATCAAGATACAACGGTCTCCTCTTATAAAAACAGGTCTTGGATATACTGGGGAATCTTCCCACACTTCAGCACCAAATTATCTGAAAGCAGCCACAGCTGGTGCACTACATTCAGCCACTCAGGCAAGGGAACAAAGGATCTTTCCAGGTAAAGCATGATCATCTCAAATCAAAGAACACTAACAAGGAGATCTTTCAAAGAAGCTACAACCAACAGGTAAACTCAAATAGAAGATTTCATGATCGCAGAAATTTCTACTTCAATGGACAATGTTTCTCATGTCACAATTTTGGTCATAAATCTGTTCAATGTGTTGCATATAAAACCATCATGACAAGAGAAGCAAGAAAGAAAAAGATGAATATTGAACCAAAGAAGAACACCTATAACAACTTTTCTCCTCTTCAAAACGAAGTTGAATGTACTTATTGCAATAACTTTGGTCATGAAGAATCTGAATGCAGGAGCAAGGTCCAGCCAAAAGAACATGTTCTCTCAAGCTCTAAAGTATGGAAAGAGAAAGAAATACCGGTTGAAAATTGTGGGATAGCGTTATTTGCAGAAGGTGAAGAAAATCAATGGTACATTGATAGTGGGTGCTCAAGACACATGATAGGTGACAAAAGCAAACTTCTTGCATATAATGCTCTAGAAAAGGAAAAGAAAGTTACATTTGGAAATGATACTCCTGCTGTAATTAAAGGAAAAGGGTCAGTATTTCTAAAAGAAAAGGTGAAGGCTAATGACGTCATGTATGTGGATGGATTAAGGCATAACCTGTTAAGTGTAAGTCAAATGTGTGATCAAGGAACAGAAGTGGTCTTTAGTTCAAAAGAATGTGTGGTTCGTGATCTTGATACAGGTAAAATTATTATAAAAGGGAAAAGAAATCCAAGCAACTTGTATGTACTGAACGGCAAAGATTAATGTTACTTGAGCAAGTCTTCAGAAAATTAGCTATGGCATAGAAGGTTGGGGCATCTGAGCTTCTCTCAAATCAACAAAGCAAGCAGACTTCAAGCTGTTCGTGGTCTTCCCAATATTAATCTACCAGAAAGTATCATATGCAAATCTTGTCAATTCGATAAGCAGACCAGAGTACGATTTAATGCCAAAGAAGGATCATCAAGTGAGCCTCTTGAACTCAATCATACTGACATATGTGGACCTATGAGGAAAAAGTCACCACGTGGGGAAGAATACTATATCTTATTTATTGATGATTACTCTAGAATGTGTTGGATCAGGCTCATTAAACACAAAGATGAAGCATTTGAAAAATTTCAGATCTTCAAAGCTTTAGTTGAAAATGAATTAGATCTAAAAATCAAGTGTCTTAGATCTGATCGAGGAGGAGAATATACATCAAATGAATTCTTTGAATTTTGTGAACAATATGGCATAAAAAGACAGTTCTCTGTAGCAGGCACTCCACAACAAAATGGCGTAGCAGAAAGAATAAATAGAACAATTGTTCAAATGGCTAGAGCTATGCTTGATGATTCTGGAACTCCTGACATGTTCTGGAGTGAAGCAGCACATACAGCAGCTAACATTCTCAACAAGGCTCATGTTCAGGTAAATAGTGACAAAACTCCATATGAACTCTGGTATGGTAATTCTCCCACTGTGAAGCATTTTAAAGTTTTTGGAAGTAAATGCTTTATCAAAAATAATGATGAAAAGCTTGGAAAGTTTGAACCTAGATCAGATGAAGGGATATTTCTTGGTTACTCATCTACAAGCAAAGCATACAAATGTTACAATAAAAGGCTTCGAAAGATTGTTGAATGTATTGATGTTGTTATTGATGAGTCTCCTACAGCTCCTAAAGAAGAAAAACAAACAACAAAAGAAGATGATGGTGACTTATGTCCTTCTACATCAAATAGAAATGATATAAGCAGTGGATCCAATGAAGAACCTGAAGATGATCTATCTGAAAAAGATCCATCCATATATGTTCAAAAGAATCATCCTGAATCACAAATTTTGGGAGATAAGGAATCAGGTGTACGAACAAGGAGAACTCTTGTGGGATCTTCTAGTCATCTGGCACTTCTTTCCACAATTGAACCACACAATGTCAATCAAGCCAGCAAAGATGAATGTTGGAAGCAAGCCATGAATGAAGAGCTTGATCAAATTGAAAAGAATGACACTTGGGAATTGGTACCAAGACCACATGATAAAAATGTCATTGGAACTAAATGGATTTTCAAGAACAAGTTAAATGAGAATGGGAATGTTGTAAGAAACAAAGCTAGATTGGTTTGCAAAGGGTATACTCAACAAGAAGGTATAGACTTTGAAGAAACTTTTTCTGCTATAGCTAGACTTGAAGCCATAAGAATGTTTCTTGCTTTTTCAAGTTATCAACAAATCAAAGTTTATCAAATGGATGTTAAATCTGCTTTTCTTAATGGTGATATAGAAGAAGAGGTATATATAGAACAACCGGAAGGATTCATTTTGGGAAATGATGAAAATCTTGTTTGTAGACTTAAAAAGGCTCTATATGGTCTCAAACAAGCTCCAAGAGCATGGTATTATCGTCTTGACAAATATCTTCATCAACAAGGATTTTCAAAGGGGTCTGCTGATAGCAACTTATACAAAAAAATTGAAAATGATAAACTATTGATTGTGGTTGTATATGTTGATGATATCATTTTTGGGAGTAACGAAGAATCTATGAGTCAAAAATTTGCTTCTGTCATGCAGTAAGAATTTGAAATGTCCTTACTTGGGGAACTAACATTCTTTCTTGGCTTACAAGTGCATCAAACTGCAGAGGCATATTCCTATCACAAGCAAAATATCTTAAGCAAATTCTGAAGAAATATGGCATGGAAGAATGCAAACCTGTAAGTACACCAATGATAACCGGATGCAATCTCAGTTCTCATGATGATTCTCCCACGGTGAATCAACCGGAATACAGATCAATGATAGGAAGTCTACTTTATCTCACTGGGACTAGACCAGACATTATGCATGCAGTTGGGATTGTTGGACGATTCCAAGCTAATCCAAAAGAGTCTCACCTTCAGGTTGTTAAAATAATTTTCAAATATCTTCAAGGAACTCAAGACCTTGGTCTATGGTATCCAAAGAATGCTGATCTTACTCTTCATGCTTACACTGATGCAGATTGGGCTGGAAGTGTTGATGATCGGAAAAGCACTAGTGGTGTTGCATTCTATATGGGACCCCGATTAGTATCTTGGTTCAGCAAGAAGCAAAATTCTATTGCCTTATCTACAACAAAAGCAGAATATGTGGCTGACGCATCTTGTTGCACTCAACTCCTTTGGATGATGCAAACCTTACAATATTTTCAAATCAAATGTACACCTCTTGTCCCCATTAAGTGTGAAAATACAAGTGCCATCAGTATTTCAAAGAATCCTATTATGCATTCGAAGACCAAGCACATTCCCATCAAGTATCACTTCTTACGTGAACAAGTGCTTGAGCAAAAGGTGAAGTTGGAGTATGTTCCCTCCAAAGAACAAGTTGCTGATATCTTTACCAAACCTCTGCCCAGGGAAGCGTTCGAGTATCTAAGACAGAAGCTAGGAGTGTTCTCTGCCAGTCAAAAGAAAAAATCTGCATAAATTTAGAAGATGGCATTGGATACGCGGATTTCCTGAAACACAGTCGCGTATATACGCGAGTTCATGCACAGAAAACCGCGTATGTCTGATTGCTGACATTTTTCTGTTTGGAGTCGGCTCTCTTCAGCACAGCTGCAGTGCTGTTTGGTATCTCTGATACTGTTTGGTATCTCTGGTGGTGTTCCAGTTCTCATAATTCTATTTCTAATGTCTTGATAAATATGCCTTGATGATTTGTTGGTAAAAGTGTTCAGGATGCACAAACTAAGGGGGAGCCTTAGTCATATGGAAAGGTTGCTTGGATGCACAGATTCAGGGGGAGCATTAGCTTTGCTGAGTATAATGCATTGTTGGCATTATGATGGTTCTGAAACATGTTCTCTTTCTTGAGGACTTTCTGGTGTTGGTCTTAAAGTTATATTTGTAGTTTGATGAAAAGGTCATATAGAGATCCATGATGTAAAATTGTAATATTCAGTCATGTAAGGACTTGATAAATTTTGTAAACCCACTTGGTTGGGTAGCTAAGTCAATTTTGTAAACCCACTTGGTTGGGTAGTTGAGTCTCATATGTAAATCCACTTGGATGGATCTTTGATGTAAGTATGAGTCATTGGTGATAGGAAATTCATAGAGTCATGTACTCCATTGGAAATTATGTTTGAAGATTCAGCATGAACTCAGGGGGAGCTTGGTCACTTCAGTATATATCAGATCTGCAGAACGCTTCTTCCACATGAGGAGAAAAGGGGGAGAGTATGTTGGTTTTTGATCCGCCCTTTGCCCTTGATGTCAAAGGGGGAGAGTGACATGGTGTTTGAATGAAGAGAAAGAATGGTGTCAAAAATGGAGAGAAAGAATGGTGTCAAAAATGGAAAGAATGACATGGTGCCATTGTATTCTTAATGTACCTATCTGTTGTAGTAACCAAACACCATCGTGGCTGCCATCAAGTCCAAAGGGGGAGATTGTTGGCAATATGATGCAGAGTGTTGTCCTTGATGGCCACCCACTGAATGAAGATGAAGACATGAGATTGTTGACATGTGTTGTCCTTGATGACAAACCACCTGATGAAGTTATTATTGACCTGATGGACTTGGTAAATGATGTAAATCTAATATGAAATGATGTTTTTTAGCAATATGATGCTGAGTGTTGTCCTCGAATGGCAACCCACTTGATGAAGATGATGGCAACTTACTTGATGAAGTTGTGCTTGATAGAATATGTCTTGATGAACTAAATCTGATGTATCTACAGTGAGTACAGAAGGCAATGAAGAAAGGAATTCAGCATCTGCTAAATCTATGGTGAACAGAGTATGTCTCAAGGCATACATGGATATGTCTAGGAGAAGTCGCGTATGCACGCGGGAAACAACGTGCCAAGTCGCGTATGGGCAAAAGCGCTCATAAAGTGCAAAACCAGGGGTAACCACCATGGTATTGACCCATTGTATTGGGTAATGATTCGCCTAATTGACCCCATCCAGGAATACCATCGGAAGTAATGTGGTTTTGGCTCATGGTATTGAAAAAGGGTAAACCTATATAAGGAGAAGAAATTCAATGTGCAAATAATGAGTGTGGGTGAAAGATGTCTGAGCTTGAATGAATACTTCTCTTTGGAGTATATCTGAATGGAAAGGGTTACAATTAAATGAAGGATCTGAATGTATGATGCACCAATGATGAAGAGTTTAGATGCAGGAAATGTACTTGTATTTATGAATGTTTGTTTATGGAAGGATTCCATAGATGTTTGTGATGGCGAACATCGCTGCGAGGTAAAGGTAAAATATGGTATCATTGTGAAGAATTGCAATGACATAAGAGTCTGAAGAACCATACGCTAGTTCGCCGAAGAGGAAGCGCGTATATACGCGGCTTCGCTGAAGAGAAAGCGTGTATGCGCAATAAAATTAGCTTTGTAATATGTACAGAAGTATACGCTGGTTTATGTGAACGGAAGCGCGTATATACGCGACATCAGAGAAAGGAAAGCGTGTATGCAAACTAGGGTTTGCTGAAGTCTGTGGTAAGAAATGTCTGATCTGTTCTGCTGGTTTACTGATATCTGTCAGTGAGTTATATGTATCTGTCTCATGGTTGACTGTGCTTAAAAGTATGGAAAGGGTCCAGTTTGAAAATATGATGAAATGTGGCCTGCAAGTGGTGTCCTAAAGGAAGTTTTGGATCCAGTGTGAAAATTGATGAAACGTGGTCCATAGAGGTGCTGAGGGTTGTAGCCTTCAGTCAGGGGGTTGTAGCTCCCTTCCAGGTGAGGCTGGTAAACGAGATCAGGGGGTCGTAGCTCCCTTCCAGGTGAGGCTGGTAAACGAGATCAAGGGGCCGTAGCTCCCTTCCAAGAGAGGCTGCTAAACGAGCGCAGGTGGGTGCCTGCGTGCTGGTAGGAGTCTGCACCAGCACATATGTTGTAAGATGTTTTCTCTATAACAAAATATTGAAGGCTGAGCAACTGCAGCGGTGGTTTTCTCCCGACTTGGGTTTCCACCTAAAAATCCTGGTGTTCATGTGTGATGCTTTGTGTGATGGTTTATTCTGTTGTTACTGCACATGTTTACTGATAACTTAACATCAGATGAATGAATGTTGCAAAGAACTAAGTTAATAAATATCTGCATAATTAGATCTCTACTAATACGCAAGTTGTATGAAGGATATCCGCGTGTATACGCGAGTTGACTTAAGGAAAGTAGCGTATGGGTTTTAAGGAATGAAAAAGTAAAAAGTTTTGAGTATGCAGTAAATACTGATTCACCCCCCCCCCTCTCAGTATTTTTCCCAACATGATGGTTCAAAATCAGAAGATGGTGCAGGAGCAGGTTTCATTTTAATCAATCCACAAGAAGAGAAAACAATGTTAAGTTGTAGACTTGAATTTCAATGCACTAATAATATTGCCGAATATGAAGCATTGATACAAGGTCTATATAAAGCTATTGGATTGAATGTTAAATATTTGCAAGTATATGGAGATTCTAAAATAATTGTTAGACAAGTCAGAAATACAATTCATTTTATTTCTGTACATTTAAAAGATTATCAAACTTTAGCTCAGAATATTACTTCTCAATTTAATACATTTAATATCTCCACAATTCCTAGATTACAAAATGCAAGTGATGGTTTACTTGCTAATGTAGCATCTAGATTTATACCATGAGGATTTAATTGTTTTCAAGTGTTTCTGATCCTTACAAGGTTGAAGCTCAAGAGAGGAGAAGGAAATATTTTTGTTGCAAGTCCTCAAGTTAGGTCAAGGACAAGGAGAGCAAGTTTGCCACAACATCCACCACAAATTCTCCCTCACATTGCAGTTGAAGCTTTGTTGTGTAACCAGCTCCAAAAAGAGAAGAAAAGAGATATCAACTCCTTAGAAATGAGCCACTTCGAGGGGGCAACCTCCAATACATTACATAAATGAACAATTCTTGGATGATACAATTTACAAAACCTCCTTTCTATATATAGGAGTCCATGGGGCCATAATGTAATCCTAGTAGGCCACAATGTAATCCTAGCCGACCTAACAATAATAATTTAAGGGCACAATAATAACAAAATGGGGGTTACAAGGGTACAATAATAACAATAAGGGGGGTTACACTAACAACAATAAGGGACTATACTAGTAATATAGGGACCTAACATGCCCCTCTCCTTCAAAAAAGTGTTGTCCTCAACGCTTGAGTAGCTCTGGGTGCTTCTGTATAAAATTCTCATCCTCCCATGTAGAATCTTCGGTGGGTAAGTTCTTCCACTTGATGAGATACTCTGAAATTGATCGATTCCGTAGCTATCGAGTTCTTGTTTCCATGACCGCTTCAAGTTCCAATATGATTTTTTCTTCCTCATCAAGTTCTGGAAATATTGTTTGAACTGGAAGATTTTCACCTATAACCTTCTTTAAGCATGAAACATGGAAAACTGGATGTACTCGCGAAGAAGCAGGAAGCTCCAATTTGTATGCCATAGTACCAATATTTTGCAACACCTTGTAAGGACCATAGTACTTTGGTGATAGTTTATTATCCTTCTTAGCTTGCTTGAGGGACATTTGTTTGTATGGTTGTAGCCGTAAAAATACCCAATCTCCTACATCAAAACTTCTCTCGCTGCGATGTTGATCTGTCTGTTGTTTCATTCAATTTTGTAACAAATTCAGGTTATCCTTTAAGAGTTGGAGAACTTCTTCTTGATGCTCGATGTGATCTTCCACTGCTTGAACCTTCGAATTTTCTCTTAAAGATGATGTGATGGATGGTGGATGATATCCATAAAGTGCCATAAATGGGGTCATTTTTGCTGCAGTATGGAAGGAAGTGTTATACCACCATTCAACAAGAGGTAACCACTTGACCCATTGTGTTTGTTTATCAGATACAAAACAACGAAGATATCCTTCCAAACATTTATTTACGATCTCAGTTTGACCATCAGATTGAGGATGATAAGATGAGCTATGAGCTAATTGAGTACCAAAACAAGAAAATAACTCCGTCCAAAAATTTCCAGTAAAAATGGGATCTCTGTCGCTCACAATAACCCTTGGGCTTCCATGTAGCTTTTGAATTATATCCATAAATGTAGTAGCAAATGTACTTGCTTTAAATGGATGAGATAATGCACAAAAGTGTGCATACTTGGTAAGTCTATCAACTACCACCATGATGATACTCTTTGCTAAAATCCATTGAAATCTCCTCCCAACGTTGACTTGGAATGGATAAAGGTTGTAGAAGTCCCGGGGTCTTAATTGTTTCCACTTTATTCTGCTGGCAAACCAAACATTCTGCCACAAAATTTTGAATATCAGATTTAAGGCCATCCCAAAAAAACTCTTTCTTCACCCTGTGGTAAGTTTTTAAAAATCCTGAGTGTCCTCCTAAAGGAGAAGTGTGCAATTCCATAAGAATCTTTTGTTTTAGTTGGGAATTCTTGCAAAGATATAAGCAATCTTTGTACCATAAGGAATCATTTTTCCAACTAAATGTATCAGATGTACTAGGATCTTGCTGCAACTTTTGAATGAGTGTCCATACATCTTTGTCCTTCTTCCATTCATCTCTTGCTTGGGTTATCCAATCTGGTTGGATAATAGAAATGGCACAAAGCAATGCTTCCACCTCTTCATTCTTTCTTGAGAGTGCATCTGCAACAACATTAAGCTTTCCTTTTTGTAGATTATTTCAAAGTCATAACCCAACATCTTTGTGACCCATTTTTGCTGCTCTTCTGAAGATAGTCTTTGTTCCAAAAAGTGTTTAAGACTATCATGATCAGTTTTTACCTTGAAGTGTCTTCCCATTAGGTAAGTTCGCTATTTCTTTAGTGCATGCAGTATTGCTAAAATTTCCGTCTCATAAATAGGTTTCTGTAAATACTTTCCTTTGATTGGACGACTTTCAAAAGCAATGGGTCTTCCTTCCCACATTAAAACAACACCAATTCCATTTCCTGAGGCATCACATTCCACAATAAAGGTTTTTGTGAAGTCTGGCGTAGCTAAGACCGGTGCTAGGCACATTGCCTCTTTAAGATGTTCAAAGGCCTTAGTTGCTTGAGGAGTCCATGAAAATGCATCTTTCTTCAATAATGTTGTTAGAGGTGCTGCTATTCTCCCATAATTCTTAACAAACTTGCGATAATACCCTGTTAACCCGAGAAATCCTCGCAACTTCTTTATGGTAGTGGGGACTTTCCATTCCTTAATGGCTTTAATTTTGTTAGGGTCTACTTTAACACCCTCGTGAGATACAATATGACCCAGATATTCCACCTCTTGTACTCCAAAGAAACATTTAGATTTTTTTGCATATAATTGTTTCTCCTGCAATATTTTGAGCACCCTATCAACATGTCAACATGATCCTTCCAAGACCTGCTGTAGATTAGAGTATCATCAAAAAATACTAGCACAAATTTTCTAAGGAAGGGTTTGAAAATGGAATTCATCAACCCTTGAAATGTAGAAGGTGCATTGGTAAGACCAAAAGGCATGACCAAAAATTCATAATGACCCTCATGAGTTCGAAATGCTGTTTTTGGAATATCTTCAGTCTTCATTCTAATTTGATGATATCCCGAACGAAGATCCAACTTGGTAAAATAAATTGCTCCATGTAATTCATCCAATAATTCATCAATCACAGGAATGGGAAATTTGTCTTTAATGGTGAGCTTATTGAGCTCCCTATAATCCGGATACATTCGCCATGATCCATCCTTCTTGTGTACCAATACTACAGGAGCAGAGAAAGAACTTTGACTAGGTTGAATTATACCCGCCTCTAACATTTCTGCAATCATACGTTCAATTTCGCTCTTTTGGAAGTAAGGATATCTATAAGGCCTGATGTTTGGAGGAACACTTCCTGAATCAAATGAATAGCATGATCATGATCACGAATAGGTGGGAGTCCTTTGGGAGTTTCAAACACCTTGGAATGATTGTCCAAGACTTGTTGGAGATCTGCAGAAATAGATGATTTTTATGTCGGAACTTCTAGTGAGCATAATTGTGCAATTACGCCTCGTTGTTCTTTCTTTAGAAGCTTTTTCATGACATTAGAGCTTATTATCCTTCCTGGCTTCCCTTCAATACCCCGTAATTCGACTTCCTTTCCTTCTGAAAAAAATTTCAAGAAAAGTTCTTGAACATTAAAAGCTACCGTCCCCAAAGATTGTAACCATTGTACTCCTAGTACAACATCAGCACCTCCCATAGGAATGGAAAGCATTGGACTAGTCAATACATATTCCCCCATGGTTAGCTTGATATTATGGCATTTTCCAGAGCAATTTCTAGTTCCTCCATTTGCAACCATCACTTGACATTCTGGTGCTGGGTATAGGAAACAATTTAATTCCTTGGCTACCTTACAATGAATAAAATTATGGGTGCTACCCGAATCAATCAACACTATTACCTTTTTCTTCTTGATTTGTCCTTGTATCTTGAGAGTTTGAGGAGTGGTAATTCCTGCCAGTGCATTACACGATATGGTCGGATTCATTTCTTCCTCTTCTAGGTTTGGTTCCTGGTGTATATCCTCTTCTTGTTCATTTTCTTCTTCCTCTTCACAATCTATGTAAAATAATTTCTTCTCAGCACACTTATGACCTTTAGTTTATTTTCTATCACAACTGTAGCAAAGCCCTTTTTCTCTTTTTTCTTCCAATTGTTGTGGTGTCAACCTTGTAGGTTGTGGAAATCTAGGCGTAGCAACACTTCCTTCTTTATAGAATTGAGTGGTAGGCTTCCTTGTCGCCATTATTTTACATTCGACTTTTCTTGCCAACCTGAATGCCTTCTCCAATGAATCTGGTTCCAAAACACGAACTTCATGTTGGATGTTATCCTTTAAAGTGCCTATGAAGAGATTGATCCTGTGTTCCTCTGGAATATCAGTTACCCTTATATTCAATTTTTGGAAGTCCTCAATGTGATACCCCACTAAACCCTTTTGGTTGAGATTTATCAATTGGCTAAAGAAGGTGTTGCTCTTTGTATCCTCATAATGTGCTATCATTTACTCTGTAAAAATTGACCAAGTGACAATTTTTTTACGGGAGCAAAGCCATCGATACCATACAAATGTATTTTGTGCTAAATGTAAAGTTGCAATGCGTACCTTTTGTGTGTTTTGCACGTTATGGAGATCAAAATATTGCTCCATCTATAGTATCCATGTTACAGGATCCTTTCCATCAAACTTCCTCATATCCATCTTTCGTATATGGTGGTTCTTCCCGCCAACATTAGAGTTTATGAAATCACAATTAAAATTTATTTTGTTCTCATCATGAGGTTCTTCTACTATCGTTTCACCATTAGGAAACCTTTCTTGTATCAACTTTGTCAAATATTCCATGTCTGCTTTTAGAAAATTCTTCATGTTTTCCATTTTCTCATCGATCTTAGCTTCCATGTCATCCATATTAGATTCCATGCCAGCCTCCATGCCATCAATCTTAGCTTCCATGCCTTTCTTCAAACCATCCATCTTAGTTTCCATGCCCTTCTTCAAAACTTCCATTTCATTTTTTGTTGTTCTTTGCGAGAGCGAAATTTGTTGCACTTACTCTTGTAATTTTGATATGTCATGTTGCCATTCTTCGTCTTCATGAGTCATAGTAGAGCCTTCTAAAGGCTTAATGGGTGTTGAATTCTTTTTAGGGGCCATTTTAGACTCCAATAATGATATCTATTCTACAATAGGCCCTTGCAATCAATTCAACTTGATTCTTCAAACAAGACTTCTGCAATTCGGAAAAAAAAAATACACACCTTTTACTTGCTTTGAGGAGATCGATATTGAAATTGTATTATCTATGTAATTGTGGATCTTAAATATCTAAAATTCAGCACTGAAGTAGCGCTCTGAATTCTCTTTTGAATTCCACAGGTCTGACCTGATTTGGATTCTCCAAGACAAAGTTTTGTCCAATCTCCCACAATGACCTAATTATGGACTGGTTCAGTAGAGCGAACTTGTACGACTTACCACGTGTCATTGTTTTGTCCTTTGTCTCTGAAATTGATAGCCAAGAAACTATATTCTGTTTACTTGCAACCACTTTTTACGGCACTCCAATCCGATGCCCAGAGAGAGATTTATTGAACTTTTCCCACGATCACCTCTTTGAGATGCAATTCAGGAGCCTGAAAAAGCACTACCTTCCACAGATCATATCTCCAAAAATATTGCGAACCAAGCTCTGAAATTTTTTGACGAATTTCCTCAGGATTTCAGCTTCGCACCATACAAATTTCAGATTCTGAACCTTCGTAGAAAAAAATTTATAGCGAAAATTCCACGATGACCTGTTTAGGAGCTTGAAAAAATACCTAACTTCCACAGATGATATCTCCGAAAATATTGCGAACCAAGCTCTGAAATTTTTAGAAAATATTCCTCAGGATTTCAGCTTCGCACCCTAAAAATTTCAGCTTCTGAAACTTCGTAGAAAAAAACTTATAGCGAAAATGCCACGATGACCTGTTTGGAGCAGCGAAACCCTAGAATCCAAAGCTCTGATACCAAATGTTGTGTAACCAGCTCCAAAAAGATAAGAAAAGAGATATCAATGCCTTAGAAATGAGCCACTTCGAGGGGGCAACCTCCAATACATTACATAAATGAACAATTCTTGGATGATACAATTTACAAAACCTCCTTTCTATATATAGGAGTCCATGGGGCCATAATGTAATCCTAATGGGCCACAATGTAATCCTAGCCGACCTAACAATAATAATTTAAGGGCATAATAATAACAAAATGGGGGTTACAAGGGTTCAATAATAACAATAAGGGGGTTACACTAACAATAATAAGGGACTATACTAGTGATATAGGGACCTAACAAGCTTCAACAAGCGTTTCACATGAAGGAGGAGCTAATAATATTTCAAATGAAGAAAAGACTTTTAGAAAAACTTTCTTGGACATGACTGAAATGGTGAAGGTTCTCTATGAAGAGAGAAATTCAATATTTCAGGGTGAAAGTTTTAAGCCTTCAAAAGGAGAGGGTTCCTGTGGAGGAAAAGGAGGAGATGATGACAATCCTTCAAAATGAAATGGTGACAAACCACCCTCTTCTCCACCATCATCTTCACCTCCATCCTCAATTTCATCTTCTTCCTTTCCACAACCACTATTACTCAAACACATTCATATACCCCAAGGGTGCATGGTAAAACTCCCTTATTAAAACTTGATATCAAATTTGAAATACCTATGTATAATGGTGAAGTGAATGTTGAAAGACTTGATAATTGGGTTCATCAACTTGAAGTTTATTGTAGGATTCAGAACATAAAATATGATGAAACAAAAATTTAGTTGGCTTCATTAAGGTTGGAAAGTGTTGATTTGATTTGGTGGGAAGCCAAAACACAAGAGGATATGAAAAATAATGGTAAGGTCTCAACCTCTTGGATAGATTTTATTGTTGCACTTAGAAGACAATTTTATTTATTAGCTTATATGCAAAAGGCTAATATGGATTGGCAGAATTTTAGAAAATTAAAGGGCCAAAGTGTGTAAATTTACACTCGAGATTTTAGAATAAGGTGTTTGATACTAGGTGTAGACTTTAAATCACAAGACACTTTGTTGAAATATATTGGGGGTGTACATAGTTCTTTAAGGCATACTATCCTTATGTTTAATCCCACAAGTTTAGATGAGGTTTTTGTTCAGGCAACATATCTTGAAGAAAGAGGGAAAAACATTTCACAAGAGGGGATCAAGAATCCATTCACAAGTGGAGACAAGGGTAATATTAAGTTCAAAGGGCAAGGAAAGAAGAATGCATCCTTCAAGAAGAAAGGAGAGAAATTAACATGAAATTTTTTTTCCAAACAGGGTCATGATGAAGCTCATTGTTGGAAGCTTCATCCTGAGATGAAACGAAAGAAGATTAACAAAAAAGGGAAGCAAAAGATAGTTTCACCTACAGAACATGACATGGGCTCCAATTCGGGAGATGAAATCAATATCACAACAATGGGAATGAAAGGTAAGGACATAGCAATCACTAGCTATTCAAGTTGTCCTAATGATACTCATATGAGAAAAATAGAATTAAAATTTTCCATATTGGGGTTATTTCAAAGCACACCAAAATTGGTACACTCTTTGATAGTGGTTCACAAGAAAATTTGATTTATGAAGACTTAGTCAAGAAATGAAATTTAGAGGCCATTCCTCATCCAAGACCTTATCCTTTAGGTTGGATATGCAAGAATGAAAACTTACAAGTTACGAGGAAATGCATACTTAGATTTTCAATTACAACAAAATTTCTTGATGACGTTGAACTTGATGTAGTTCCCCTTGATATTTCTAGAATTTTTTTGGGAAGCCCATATTTTTATGATAGGAAAGCTATTTTTCATCACCATGAAAACAAGTCCCACTTGGTCAAATATGGTATAGAGTACATTGTTAGAGCACATCAACAAAAACTAAAAATTCCACTTGTAAATGCCAAACAAATGAAGAGATTCATTAACTATAGCAAGAATTTTGTGCTTTTAATGGTCAACCAAAATAATAATGTTGAGAATGAATCTTTCCAAGGTTGCGAGTCAAGATTGAAATACGATTTCGTTGAGGTTGTTAATCAATATGATGAGATGTTTTAGTAGGCAAAAGGATTACCTCCCAAGAGGGGAATCCAACATGAAATACAACTGTAGCAAGATCATCCTCTTCCTAACATTGGCATGTATAGGATTTCAGTGATGGAAAGTGCAAAAATTAAAAATAAAATTTAAGAGTTGTCGTAATATCCCCAAATAGGGACTTCTCAACCGTGCATGCTTAAAAAACGCATTTTTAGAAATATATGCTATAAATAAAGAAATAAACTCTTGGATCCTATAGTTCAGTCAATATACAACCTAAATCCAAGAATAGAGCTGAAACAAATCAAAATATGTGGGTTAAATAGACCTCCCACACCTGGGATTGCTAAAAAGGGCTAAAACCCCAAACACTGCAACACAAGAATTTCTACATAAAAGTGACTGCGCAGTATAATGAGGGTTTGTGCATATAAATTTCATAGAAAAATAGATCTGATATTATATTAAATAATATGTCTCAAAAATAGAGGTCTAGTCTCCTCATTCCAAAATCTAGAGAACCCGGGAAGGGTTTCTGGGAATACACCCTGAGTACAAATGGTGATCTTCAGAAATATGACTGAATAATCACTGAAAACTAAAGCACAGGAGTATATAAGGCTGTAAGAATATATATCCGATGCATATCTGATCAAAGGTCTTCCCCCATGGAAGAATCAATCCTCCAATCACAGGAAAACTCCCCGAAAGAGCCACAAAAGACATTGTTGAAACTGCCCTCCAAAAATAACGTAATTCCTGAATGGAATAATGCTATAGGTGATGAAAATATTTTGGCCTACTACCAAAGATCTGATATCATCCCAAGAACCGTCCAAAATAATCTCCCACAAGAAGGAATCCTCCCCCCTCTGCAAAACCAACTCAAAAAGTGGGTTTCTCAACCCTCCACTGCAATACCCTACAACTCAACACAACCTCCTGCAGAAAATGCATTGAAACTGAAGACTGAAGCTTGGAACCAATGACAGATGTGTGGAATGAAAGATTAGGTCTCTCCCAAGAGCTACTCAAAGGGAAGATAAGGAATTACTGAACAGGAATACCTTAGTGCTAAACAGCACCTGCAATCTTAGCTAAACAGCTAAAGATAGCAAAAGTCTAAGCAGACATAAAAATATAATTCATAAGCTAACCCCAAACGGCTGGCATCCTCTTACGTATAAACTAAGTGAGCCTTCTCACCTTGGGTCCCTCTCAATAGGTTTTCCACCATCACACAAACAATCTCCCTCCAAAACTGCCTTCATTAGAGCCACTCCTCCAAATTGCGTTGTTTGATTTGGTCAAGGTTGACCTCTTCAACCTGCTTCAACCCTTTTCACACCTAAGGGTCTTCAATCCAGCTCACATATAGATATCTAGGCTGAAATTCATTCACATTGAACTCTTTTATTTGTTGATCCACTCCTCCTACATTTATGTTGTTGACTTGGTCAAACTTGACTTTGTCCACATGCAAAATGTCCCTGTTCACACATGAGAGTGTAAAATCTAGCTGGAATTATGATCCCCTTTCACACTATGAGGGATTTTATCCTTATTTCTGAAATTTATGGGCCTCCTTACCTATTTATTCATCTTGTAGGTGACATTAGCAAAATTTAATATTCCAATTTGCTGTATGCAAATTTTGGAATATTACAGTCCTCCCCTCCCAAATGTTGCTTGTCCTCAAACAACTGCAAGGATAGAAATGAAGAGCATCCTCTTCTCCCCCTGTAGCAACCTCACAAGATAAAATCCTCCAAGGATCAAGGTGTTGTCTCATCAACATATCTCCAAGTTGCCCCTCCCAAGTAAACAAGCTAGCTTTTGGTGAACACCCCAAATAGCTATCATCATGTGATAGTAAAATATCAATGGAGGCAACAATGGGTGGTATAAAGGCCTTCTTGAGGCATGTGGTCTGATATATATTGTGATCTACCATCCCCATATGAATCTCCCATCTCCAAACTATCATCCATACAAAATGAGTTACCACCCAACATGGAAACTCCTGAAAATCCTCCTCCACCTTGAGCTCCTGCAAAGTAGGTGGGCTTAAATTCTGAACATGGTAGAAAAATTAGCCTACCCCATGTTGTCCTCCTCTCCAATCAAGATAAGTGCAGAGAATTTTCTGATCTTGGGCTGCAATAATGTTGCCCTCAAGTGGCAAGAAGGAAACTAGATCTCTAAATATCCCTTTCCCAACGTTGTGAATCAAGCTAGCCCAAACCATCTCATACATGATGGATAAGAAATCATCACCATATGGAAACCCATCCATCTCATGGCCCTCCTCATAAAAGAAAAATATATATTTCTTTGGTGGCCATATCTCCTCCCATGCTCCCCTTAGAACATGTAATGCAGAAAGTGTGGGAATCCTTCTTCCCAAAGAACACATCCACCCAATGCGTTTCTCCCCCAATCATGTTCCCCATAAAAGAAAGAACAACATCAGCAAATGGGATCATGATTAGCATCAAAATGAAATAAAGACTGAAGGTTTCATGTAGTGCTGGAAGGTACCAATAGTCTTGCAAGTGATCATAGCACAATCTTTCCCACTACAGCTTCATAAAATAGCATGGCAAGTTGTTTCTTGACAAATGGCTAGTTGTGTAAGTCACCACATCTACTAGAAAATAGTAAATGACTGAATGTATCAACTGAGCATACAAGAAGTAACCAAACACTTGCCCAAATTCATACAATATATGGTTGTCTCCATCATAATAGATCGCCAAAAGTGGTCCATGGAGCCCAAAGAAAAGCTTGCCCCTTTGTGGAGCAATGCACTGCAAAGAAGTGGTAAGAGCATGAAAATATTGTGTTGGAAAATCAATAAATGAAAAAAAAAGAATTCTTACCATGTAATGAAAGTAAGATGATGATAGGATCCATAAATGAGTCCTCCATAGTGGTATGACATACTCCTATGAAGAGGAATGAACCATATGTTGCATGAAGATCATCCTTCTTATGCTTGGAAATCCAAGTCAAGAAGAACATACCACAATAAGAGATGAATCCATCCACTACTCTATCATTCTCACCTCCTCCTTTTCCACCAATTTTATCAAATGTGAATTGATCCTGGGGACACTCCATCAATAAGTCCATGCTCCAAACTGACAGCATTGTTGGCCTATGCAAATAGGCTCCTGCCAACTCATAACTCCATCCTTTGAAATGGTCAATGTCAAAGACTCCTCCCATAATGCTGCCACATAAAAGAAGTTTTTTCCAAAGTGGAAGTACTTCCAGATCATCTAAGGCTAAGGAGTAGCCCCTTTGCACCATGGTAGTGCCATCTCCTACTCCTGCAACATCATGCAAAGTGTGAGAGAAAATTTGCCCTTGCTCTCTCAAAATCCTCCAAAGCAACAAAAGTGTTTTCTACCTCCTCATACATCCATCATACAAATTATGTGGTGAAGACATAATGATCATATCATCACAATGCATCCACACTCCTTGCTGTGTAATGATGTAAGCATCCTGCCAAGTTCCTTCCACCCACATACCCTTGGAAGAAGGATATGCCCCATGATGGCCAAACTCCTTCAAGAGCAGCCAACGCAGCCAAGCCTCCTGCTGCCCGGTGTCATATATCTGCAAGTAGCTTACCAACTTCTTTCTCTCCATCCACTCCCATTTATCCCAATGTGAGTACCTCCCATCATGATCAACCTTGGTACCCTTCCAATGAACACTACCCTTCTCCCAAATCAGATTCTTCTTCTTGCATTCCATGGGATGCTGAAATGCAACTCCTTGGAGATCCCCTTGAAAAGATCTCACACCAATGATCATCTTGAATCCATAATGATCCAAGTGGGATGAAGGAAAATCCTCCTCACTGCTACCTCTTAACAACGCTATGAATCTCCTCCATGGTGTTTTGGCTGTCTCATATCCCAACTCAAGGATGAACATATGGTTTTGCATAAAAAATTTTGGGAAAAAGTTGATCCCATCCTCCAAGAATTCACACCCCAACCTCACATGTGGTGTGCAGCCCAATAGTGGCCCATTAGGATGATGTTTCACCCCTTCCTTGATCAAATCAAGGTTGCACAATGCAGTGCAATTATGTTGTTCCAAATGAGCAGTATGCAATGGTATACAATCCTCCATATGATTTGTTGAAACAATAGGAGATAAAAATTTAGGTATACCTTGATGAAATTTGGAAGTATCTTGTATGGTTGTAAGGGCTTCTTCCTCCAATGAGTTGGCTCCTCCAGCTGAAGATGTTGAGGGCTGCTCCTCCATAGTTGTGACAGTACTGGTACAAGTCTCCCCTAATGGTTGTGAGGGCTTCTTCTCCTCTGATTTTTCTTCACCAAATTTCCCAATCAACCTTTGAGTAAACTCAGCAAAAGTAACCACTATTGCGTGGCTCAAATGGCTGAACAAAAAAATTTTTCTTCACCCTCTAGGTGCAGTGCTGCAATATCTATAGCCTCCCTTTCTACCACCAGATGTAGTAGGAAGAATGCATCTAGTTTCCTTGCCCAAACCCTTGCTGCAGATGACCCATCAAAAGTAGACAATAAAAACCTATTGCCCTTGATCCTTCCTTGGCCACAAGGTCTTATTTCTTCCTCCAAATGAATGAACTAAGGGAAATCTAGAGTCTCCTTGAAGGCTCTAGGTTGAGATTTGTACTCAACAAGGCATTCACTTAGAATCATGTGATCCAAGTGTCCTCCATCTTCCGGAAATTTTTCCTCCCTCTCAAAAGGAGAGGATATGTTCCAATTCTTTGGAGCTCTCTACAACACTGGTCTTCTCTTTTGATCATAGGAAGTGCATGGCTCTTCCTCCTCTTGAAACTCTCTAGAAGTTTCACTGCTCCTTTTCTCTTTTTCTTGTTTAACCTCCTTGGAGAGGTCCTTCCTGGATCTAAAAAGTGATGAGAGAAAGCTCATCCTTTCCATCATTCTGTCCTTCCTCTTCTTTTATAGCACTCTGGCTTGAAGTCCACAGGTTGAGCCAAAGATGTTGCTTTGATACCACTGTAATATCCCCAAATAGGGACTGCTCAACCATGCATGCTTAAAAAACACATTTTCAGAAATATATGCTATAAATAATGAAATAAACTCTTGTATCATCTATTTCAGTCAATATAAAACCTAAATCCAAGAATAGAGCTGAAACAAATCAAACTAGGTGGGTTAAACAGACCTCCCACACCTAGGATTGCTAAAAAAGGCTAAAACCCCAAACACTGCAACACAGAAATTTCTGCATAAAGTGAATGTGCAGTCTAATGAGGGTTTGTGCATATAAATTATAGAGACAAATATATCTGATATTTTATTAAATAATATGGCTCAAAAACAGAGATCTAGTCTCCTCATTACAAAATCTAGAGAACCCGGGAAGGGTTTCTAGGAATACACCCTTAGTACAAATGGTGATCTTCAGAAATATGACTAAATAATCACTAAAAATTGAATCACGGGAGTCTAGGAGGCTATAATAATATATATCTGATGTAGATCTGATCAAAGGTCTTCCCCCATGGAAGAATCAACCCTCCAATCATAGGAAAACTCCCCGAAAGAGCCACAAAAGACACTGTTGAAACTGCCCTCCAGAAATAACATAATTCATGAATGGAATAATGCTATAGGTGATGAAAATATGTTGGCCTACTGTGAAATATATAATATCAGCCCAAGAACCCTCCAAACTGCTCTCCCACATAAATTAATCCTCCCTCCTCTGCAAAACCAACTCAAAAAGTGGGTTTCTCAACCCTCCACTGCAACACCCTGCAACTCAACACAACCTCCTGCAAAAATTGCGCTGAAACGGAAGACTGAATCTTGGCACCAATGCTAGATGTGTGGAATGAAATATCAGGTATCTCCCAAGAGCTACTCAAAGGGAAGAGAAGGAATTCCTGAACAAGAATACCTTAGTGCTAAACAACACCGACAATCTTAGCTAAACAACTAAATATAGCAAAATTCTAAGCAGACATAAAAATATAATTCATAAGATAACCCCAAATGGCTGCCACCTCTTCCTTATAAACTAAGTGAGCCTTCTCACCTTGGGTCCCACTCAATATGTTTTCCACCATCACACAAACAATCTCCCTCCGAAACTGTGTTGTGCCTTCATTAGAGCCACTCCTCTAAACTGCGTTGTTTGATTTGGTCAAGGTTGACCTATTCAACCTGCTTCAGCCCTTTTCACACCTAAGGGTCTTCAATCCAGCTCACATATAGCTATCTAGGCTGAACCTCATTCACATTGAGCTCTTTTATTTGCTGATCCACTCCTCCTACATTTATGTTCTTGACTTGGTCAAACTTGACTTTGTCCACATGCAAAATGTCCTTGTTCACACATGAGAGTGTAAAATCCAGCTGGCATTATGATCCCCTTTCACACTATGAGGTATGTCCTTATTTCTAAAATGTATGGGCCTCCTTACCCATTTATTCATATCGTAGGTGACATTAGAAAATTTTAATATTCCAATTTGCTGGATGGAAATTTTGGAATATTACAGTTGTTGGATAAAGGGATCATTATACCAAGTACTACTTCACCATGTGGGTCACCTATTGTTTTGGTGCCAAAGAAGGATGGAACATGGTGTGTGTGTGTGTGTTACACTAAAAATTGTCACCTTGACTTTCTGCTAACTGTATGAGCTCATTAATACTCATACTTCCCCCTCTGCAAATCTAACATATCACTTCCTCATGTCAAGCCTTGAAAATCAGAGAAATGTTCGTAAAAATCTCCTAAACTTTGGTGTCGCACTTTCTCTCTATCTGTCCTGCAGTCCCGCACCTAATGTTCAGCTCTCTTGCGTACCTGAATGCACTTTATATGTTTTAAAGGTGCGGACCCCTGTAAGATCAAAAAGGCGCAAGTAAATTCCAAAAAGGTCAATAAAAGTGAATTCTGGAAGCTTCTAGAATGGATCTTGCGGTGGCAGAACCACTCTTGTGAGGTGCATGAATCCCTTACCTTGTGGAGCTAACCCCTTGATGTGAGGAGCTTATCCCTTTGAAGGAGGATTCTATCCCTTCATACTTGGAATAGAAAACCTCCTCTTTTCCACTATAAAAAGAGGAATTGGGTAGCCTCAAAAGGAGGGTCAAGCTTAAGAAGATTTGAGGTTAAGTGCTGTTGAGATTTAGACTCAGTTGACTAAGACTTTTGTGAGGAGAGATTACATACCTCTACTTGTCTTGGTTGGAGGAGTGCAGAGCTTATTAAAGTAGAGGAGACTCCTGCTTCGGACCCCGGGAAGGCCTTTTGAACATCAAGGCTCAGGTTGTAAGGTTTTCCTTCTTTTGAAATTAATACAAATATACTCATTTTTCTCAATAAGTTGTCTGTTCATGGTTTATTTCATAGATTCCTTGATCACTATGATAAGCATGGTTTATGATAATGTCTATACAGGTGCTATGTAATATTTTGCTTGTTTGTGACTGCAGGTTTACGAGGGAAACTCCTTCAAGTGCACGAGGGACAACAACGACTTCAAACAAGAGATGGACATACGGTAAGTCTTTTACACCTCTATAGAGCTTTTGTAAACCTTACATGCTTAGAGAAAGATTAGTCTATTTGGCTGTTTGTTGCTAGATACTTTTAGTATTAGGGAGATTGGTCTTGTCCTCAAGAACGATTTATCCGACCAACAAATTGGCGACTCCACTGGGGAAAGAACTTGTTGTTTTTGGTTCTCTTTTATTTTGATTTGAGGAAAAGTTTTTCCTAGTTTTTTATTGATGGAAATCTGCCTGGGTAGCTTAGGTTTTCTCTGTTTTTGAAAATTTTGAAATCTTTTACGTTTTTCTTGAGCTTTTCTCGTGACCACACTTTGTTCTTTTGCATAGTGCAGGCAGTTTCGCATTTTCCTTGAGTAAACAGTGCGGGACCGCACCTGTTACTTCTGGGAGCCTGCGGACCCTATTAAAATTTTGGAAGAACTCTAGATTTTATTTTCTTTTCAAGTTTAGTTTAGATTTAATTTAGGATTCTTAGCATCTACCCAAATCTATATTTTTCTGTCAAAAATCTCTTGTTTATGAATTTATTTCAGCAATTCTTCATCTCATCAATCTCCATTAAGTTAATTGGGTGTTTTGAGTCTCTTTTTTTGGAAATTCTTAATTTGATTTCCTTTGGTCATTACTTGGAGGTTTGTCTCAGTCTTTTCACAATTTTACATCTTTGGAACTCTCACCCGATTTTCTTGACTTGCACTTAATTGGTTCTTAGATTACATTAGAATCATCTTGTGTTTGAGAATTCTCTTGCATAGATCACATTTGCATAATTAGAATTCTCATTTTCAGAATATGAATGAAAATGTGCATAGATTACATTTGCATACTTTTCAAGTGAATTGTGCATAGATTACAATTGCATAGTTTGCATTCTGAAAAATAAATCGTAGATTTAGATTAGTTTTCATTGATTTGAATTTAGATGTTTTTATGCTTGTTTTAAAAACACAAAAAATATTAAAATTGTTTTGGGATTGATTTGCATTAGTTTTTCTTGATGAAATTAGTGCATTATAGAATTTGTTATATTTTCTCTTAGTGATCAATTTTTTGCATTGTTGGAAGTGGATGGAAACTCTCTCCTTACTTTAGTTAGGATTCATCGAATTGAAAATATTACATTATCATATTCGATTGCATTCAGTTTTGGGTCGGGTCATAACACCATTGGTTTCATATCCATTTACCCTTTTGAGTAATAACAACCTAAATAACATAGCGCTTAATTAAAATTCATCTAGTAATTTTTACATTTTTAGGGCTCTTTCCACCAATCTAGCTCAGGATTAGTGCTTTGGAATAGGTTGTAGTTAACTTTCCAAAGCAACAAAAACAAACAAGTAGATAAATCTTGCGGTAGGAAATAAATCCAATTGTAATTGGTACAATCTGGGAAGCTTCTCTTAAAGAAGTCAATCACAAGATCATGTCCGAACCTTTGAGACAATCAATTCAGTTTCATTGGGAAAGATAGAAGATTTTGCATGCATTACAAACGGTAAACCTTGGATTAACCATTGTCGAGGAGCCTGGGGTCACTTGTTGGTAAACCTTGGATTAACCATGTCGAGGATCCTTCAAGGGGATTGAGCTTTGTTACTCTGCCCTTGTGCATGGAATCAGATCGTAGACTGTTCCCCCAGTTGTATTTGTTACTGTTGGTAACCTTAGTGTCCATAAATTTAAGATTATTTCCTAAGGTGACGGTTAAGGAAAGATCTCACTGTACCTGGAGCAGACGTCGACTAGACTCACTTGGACTCTCTAGGGGGTTCTCTTCACCCAAGATGGTTCTGTGAAGAAACTTGTGCCAGTCTGTTTCATTAAGCAGGTTGTCGGGGTAACTGTTCCAACCACCCTTTCTGTATTAAATTCTACGATGTTGGATTTCATCACCAACTAGTGTTTTTAGTACGGGAAGTTACTGTTTGTGCGTGGTTTGACTCCTATATTTGATAGCATGTGTTAATTTGTTTGTTTTTACTTTTAGAAGACCATAGGTGTGAATTGTTAATTGTTAATTTTAGTTTAAAATTGTTAATAAAATTCACTGAAGTTGAATATAATGGAAACTGTTCCAGAATTTACCAACCAAGGAATCCCTCTTAATGAGAATCCTAGTACTTTTCCTTGCTTTGGAAATGTTGGTCCTCCTTATATGGCTACTTTGTCATTACCTGGATTTACAATAGGTTTACCGATATGGTTATTTTCAACTTCATTGGCCCCAAATACTCCAATTGTTTCACCTCAACCGGATGCTTCACCTCAACAGAGTTCACCATCTCAACATCACCAACCTTCTGTTGACCCTTTACCTTCTTCGCCTAATATTTCTTCCTCCATTTCTTCCTCTTCACTTGGTAAAAGCCTTGACGCTAGTAACCAGGTGGCTAAGAAGAAGAAGAAAGGGAAGAAGAATAAGAAGAAGCAAGATAAGAAAGAAGTCAACCAACCAACCATGGCTGTAAGTGTTAGTTGTGTTGAGGAAACCTCCAACATGCATCGTAAACCCAAATACCCTTGCAGGATTTGTAAGGGTGACCACTTCCTTATCAATTGTCCTGGTATTCCAAAGGTCTTGGAAGTATGGTTAGAAAAATCTCATCAACTTTCCGTTGATCCATCAACCAGTGATAGTCAGGTTCCTGGGAAAAAGGGTAAAGTTAGGTTTCCTTGTAATTTATGCAAAGGGAGTCATCAAACTCACATTTTCCCTCACATGGATGAAGCCTCAAAATTGTTGGAAAACCTTACTGTTCCACAGCAAGAATTTTCAACTGGTTACTGTAAACTTTCTCCCAACCTACCGTCAACTGATAGAGTGATTGATCTAATTTCAAGTACAGTCGATCCCACTCTTCCATTGGAGAGTGAAACTCATATCACTCAGGTTGATGATCCGTTAGTTGATCAAGTCGTCAATTCGATTTCACATTCGGTCGATCCCATTCTCCTTGTAGAGAGTGCAATTCATACTGCTCAGGTTCTTCTTGTTACATCAGATTCTTCTACGCTGGGGGGGATTTCACCTGTTTCTACAGAACCCCCTCCAAGTACTGAGGTCTTTTCCTTTGATTTGAATAGATTGACAGAACCTCGTCTTCCTTCCTCCATCCCTTTCCAAATCATTGTGAAGTTGGGTGGTAGGGACATACACCGCACACAGGTAGATGAAGGTGCTTCTGTTAGTATTTTATCCTCAACTGCTTGGAAAGCTTTGGGTTCCCCTCAGCTTGTGCCTATTACGCAGAATCTGAAAGCTTTTAACAAAATCATTAGTGAACCTTTAGGGATCCTTCCTAAGTTCTCTATTACTTTGGAAGGTAAAATTGTCTGTATTGATCTTATGGTAGTTCGAGGTCCCTTGGATTTCAATCTACTCCTTGGGAAAGACTATGTTTATGCAATGAAAGTTGTCGTATCGACACTCTTTCACGTGATGTCTTTCCCTCACAATGGAAATATTGTGACTGTAGACCAGCTTTCGTTCCCTAGTCTTGATTCGACTACCAATAATCCAACATCCCTAAATGTTCCTCATACACTAGTGATATCTACCCCGCCACGGGTTAATTATGTGGCAGCTAGTTCCATGTTTTTAGTTACCGATGTGAGCGAGCCTCTCACTTTTTTCTCATCTTCCTTTGACTTAGATCCAGTAATTAACATGGAAAAATCTATGGGATTATTTGAACGTGATGTTTTTATCCCTTTTGAGTCCCTTGACATGTGTTCCTTCCAGAGAACTATTCTTCCTTCTAATGAAGACCTCTTGGAAGCCATGATCAAGGTGTGTCCCTTGACATGTGTTTCTTCCAGTTGGAAGCCATGATCAAGTTTGTGAGGAAAATTCCTTTTACTGTGTCAACCTCGTTAAAAAATGAATCAGTGAGTCCGAGGATAGTTCCTTTTACTGTGTCAACCTCGTTAAAAAATTAATCAGTAGTCTGAGGATAGTTCCTTTTACTGTGTCAACCTCGTTAAAAAATGAATCAGTGGTTTGAGGATAGTTCCTTTTACTGTGTCAACCTCGTTAAAAATGAATCAGTGGATGGTGAGGAGAGTTCCTTTTACTGTGTCAACCTCATTAAAAAATGAATCAGTCGACAATGAGGACAGTTCTTTTCCTGTGTCAACCTCGTTAAAAAATGAATCAATCGGCGATGAGGACAGTTCTTTTCCTGTGTCAACCTCATTAAAAAATGAATCAATAGGTAGATTGTAGAGAGTAGATTGATAGATTAGAAATAAGTAGTTTGTGAGGAAAATTACTTTTACTGTGTCAACCTCGTTAAAAAATGAATCAGTGAGTCCGAGGATAGTTCCTTTTACTGTGTCAACCTCGTTAAAAAATGAATCAGTGGTTTGAGGATAGTTCCTTTTACTGTGTCAACCTCGTTAAAAAATGAATCAGTGGTCCGAGGATAGTTCCTTTTACTGTGTCAACCTCGTTAAAAATGAATCAGTGGATGGTGAGGAGAGTTCCTTTTACTATGTCAACCTCGTTAAAAAATGAATCAGTCGACAATGAGGACATTTCTTTTCCTGTGTCAACCTCGTTAAAAAATGAATCAGTCGGTGATGAGGACAGTTCTTTTACTGTGTCAACCTCATTAAAAAACGAATCAGTAGGTAGATTGTAGAGAGTAGATTGATAGATTATAAATAAGTAGTTTGTGAGGAAAATTCCTTTTACTGTGTCAACCTCGTTAAAAAATGAATCAGTGAGTCCGAGGATAGTTCCTTTTACTGTGTCAACCTCGTTAAAAAATGAATCAGTGGTCCGAGGATAGTTCCTTTTACTGTGTCAACCTTGTTAAAAAATGAATCAGTGGTCCGAGGATAGTTCCTTTTACTGTGTCAACCTCGTTAAAAAATGAATCAGTGGACCGAGGATAGTTCCTTTTACTGTGTCAACCTCGTTAAAAAATGAATCGGTGCATTAGAGGAAAGTTATTTTCCTATGTCAACCTCATTAAAAAATGAATCAGTTAGTTGACAGGACAGTTCTTTTCCTGTGTCAACCTCGTTAAAAAATGAATCAGTAGGTAGATTGTAGAGAGTATATTAATAGATTAGAAATAAGTAGTTGATGAGGATGGTTCCTGTTACTGAGTCAACCTTGTTAAAAATGAATCAGGTATGAGGACAGTTCTTTTCCTATGTCAACCTCGTTAAAAAATGAATCAGTTGGTTAGAGGATAGTTCCTGTTACTGCGTCAACCTCGTTAAAAAATGAATCAGGTATGAAGACAGTTATTTTCCTGTGTCAACCTCGCTAAAAAATCAATCAGTAGGTTATGTAGGTAGATTAGAAATAAGTAGTTTCTAAGGATGGTTCATGTTACTGAGTCAACCTCGTAAAAAAATGAATCAGGTATGAGGAAAGTTCCTTTTACTGTGTCAACCTCATTAAAAATGAATCAGTGTATCAAGAGGAAAGTTCCTTTTACTGTGTCAACCTCGTTAAAAAATGAAGCACGTTGCCATGAGCATAGTTATTTTCCTGTGTCAAACTCATTAAAAAATGAAACAAATCCTTCCCTAATTGAGTCGAGTCTTTGACTAGATCTCGTAAATGCTAAGTCATATATTTAGGTTAGTTTTTTCAGTTTTTGCATAATTTTCTTACATTTTTAGGTCGGGTCTTTCATATGATATCGTAAATGAACCTTCATTCCATCCAGTTATTAATTACCAATAGTGTACTTAGTTGAATGAAATGAAGCTGGGGGGCATGCGCTCTAGCAGTTACACTTAGGGGGCATCAAGCAAAGTTTTCTCTCTGTTTCAAGCTTGTGTAAAAATGAAACCACTCTGAAGCATAGTTTTTCTCTGTTTCAAATTTTTGTAAAAATGAAACCTATCTTGAGTCAATTTTGGTTATTTTCAAGACTCGTTAAACTCATGAAAATCCCGAGATTATTTTGCTACCTTTCATTCTCGTAAAATACATGAAAATGCCGAGTTATTTCTGTCTTTTACTGCCCGTAAATTAAATTGAAAGTCAGCCACAGGAGTATATTTTTATCCCTTTTTTGAACTCGTTAAAACGTACGAAAAAATGAAAACCATCAGTACATTTTTATCCCTTTTTCGAACTCGTTAAAACTTACCGAAAAAGCGAAAACTTGGAGTCCTCTTTTAAGCCCTTTTCAGACTCTCTAAACATGAAAATATTGCCGAGTACTTGACTATTCGAACTCGTTAAAGTAAATGAACGGTCGTCCCTTCAGTATAAGTTTACCCCTTTTACGGACTGAAATGGACTATTTACGAAAAAGGTATACGTTGACTAATTACGGTCAATAGAGTTCTCTCCCGCATTATTTTATCCTTTTTCGGGCTCGAGGGACTAAATTTACGAAAAAGTACACCCATGGAGTTTTCTTAAGTTTTTTCTTCTGACTCCCTAAAATTGAAAAACACTGAGTTTCTCCTATACTGGACTCGTTAAAATTTAACAGTAAAGGACCTGTTCAATTTCAAACAAGAACGAACCACTCCTTCTTAGGGTTCGAATCTTAAACTAAGTTGGACTCATCCGAAGGATGAGCTTATAAACAAGAAAATGTTATCCTCCTCAAGCTTGTCAAAAATAAAGAGGTACTTGCCAGAAATGGTGGGGGAAAAGAGATAAAAATGGACTTGTTTGTTGTATTTTGATTTTTCGAAAATCCAGTTAACCACTCTTGAACACGACACTTTTTGTCCACCTGGGTTGGGAAATCCTTTGCTTAACAGTTAATCAAACCACATTGAAAGTCTTCAGCCGGTTTCTGGGTATTAGCTTTGGGTCAATTGTTACCAAACCATCTGCAGTGTCGTTATGTGTTCAAGAGGACAGTTCAAATAAACCATTTGTTGGGTCGTTAATATACCATTATTATTATCACTTTTGAACGCTTATTCCACCCATTTCTATTATTCTTCATCATGTCATTTATTATAATTTATTACATAAATCTATTTTATAATGATTTATGCTCTTATGAATGAATGTTATTTATTCTTCTTTATTTCTAATAAATTGATGATTATGCATGATTTTATCAATGATAGTTTTAATAAATCAGTTGTAACATTATTCACCATTTTTAGCCTCTAAGATAATTTCCAGATTGAATATTTGATCATTAAAAGTGCCAACTCAGAAATGTGCTGGAATAAGAAGGTACAGTTTTGCGGTTAAGATTCTGAGAAAATGAAGATGAATCTGGACAATCTGGAACATGGGTTTTGTCCAGAACGGACCCAATTAACTTTAACAAAGAACGGTTTGCCCAAATTCGGCTGGTACTGAGAGAAATGCAGGGTTCTTTGAGCATGATTTTCTCAGATTTGTTGTTGCGGCCGTCCTCCAAATCTCAGCTGCAAAGCCAAATTCGCCCTGTTCTTGTTGATCAAATGGTTAGAAGCAAACCAATTTTGTAATAGAAATCATGTTATACTTATCTTTATTGTAACTTCTCTCTGATCTCTCTCTATTTAAATGAAAACAGAGATCAGAGATGGGGATGATTTGGGGATGAAAAATGATGGAAAAATGATGAAGAATGATGGTGGATTATTCATGATAGGATAGGGATTGTTGCATGCTGTAATTCTCAAGCCTTTATTGTTGTAATGATTCCACAATTTGCTGATTAATACATGATTTGGGAGTTGTTGTTCATTCTTTTCATTCTGAAGTAACCCAGCAGCGTCCGCTGGCGGCTAAGGGCCCAGCCTCTGGTGGAGTACGCTGCTGCTGTGTATCATATCTTTACAATTACTACCGTGTGATGGTTTGATTTCCTTTTCATTTCTTTAAATTGTTTTGTTCAGTAATCTTTTGTTTATGAACATTTCGCAGAATTGCTTTGTTATATTGAAATCATAATTGGACTGCGTGAGTGATAGAATTATTAATTATAACTTGAAATGTCCTGCTGATAATTCTGATCTAATGCTGCGCTATCTAATTAAGACTATGGTTCATTTAATTACTGCTCAGTTATAATTGCAATGGTTGTTCAATTAAGTTACTATTCAATTATAACTACGATTACTGTTGCTTCAATAACTGTGATTAATGTTCATGCTGATAGGTTGCTGATTCAATTACATTTATAGTTGCTGTGTCTTTCTAATGACTTAGTTTTGCTGTTCGGTTCCATTTAAGATTGTTGTTTAATTCTAGTATTTTAGCATTGCTATTCCTTTCCATTAATAAATCATTTTTGTTAGATGAAGCTTGGCTGTTCATTTCTGTTGATTCATTGCAAGAGTGCTTTTAAAGAGTTTTCCTAGTTTACTTTCAATAGCAGCTTTAGTTCAATTTCGATTTCCTTTTAATTGCTTTAAAGCAGGACTCTCAACTGTAGAGAACATTGGTTATTGCTTCCTCGTTCCCAGATTGATTGTCTTGTTCCTGTTTGATTTCAATTGCATCAATATCCAGAGGAATGAGTTATTGCTACTGTATCCTCGATTGATGGTTGTTTGAGTGAATGATTTAGTTTAGAACATTTCAGTTTCTTGCTGTTCCAATTAGATTTTGTTTCCAGCTTTCATTTACTTTTGCATTTTAAGCACTATACTACAAAACATTACTCTTGAGTAAATAGCCGCCTCAGACTGAGTACACTCTTGAAATAAAAAGTCGTCCCTAGGTTGATAATTAATGTGAAGGTAATTAGGAGTTAAAAAGACCCTTTTTATCGCTCCACATTTTGGCGTCGTTGCCGGGGAAGAGTGTAGCCATTTCTAAAGAGTAGTGTGAATCTGATGAGTGCCTGCTAGGAGAGAATTGGGTATTAAAAACGGAAGGTAAGAACTTGCGTACGGAGCATGTAACAGCCCTGCTCCCCCGCCCGCTTTCCGGCAGATTTGTTAATTTTTTGTGTAGAAATAGATGTTTGAATTTTTGTGTGAATGACTAGAAAAAATATAGAAATTTTTAAAAAACGAATCACATGATTTCACTCAAGTGGTGATGTAAGCACCACCCATTTCACTAACTAATTGATAGGAACATTTGAAGAAGGAGCCTCGAAGAAACACATGAAAAACATCTTATATTATGGTAAGAAATGGCTCATGTTTCTACTTTTGAATTTCCTATCAAAGATCTAGGAGGAGTGACACAAATGCACATAATTCCCCCATCTTTACCAAATTTTCATGGTTTAGCAAATGAAGATCCAGAGACATTCTTATTTGAGTTCGAAATACTTTGTAGAGGATATGATTATTGTACTAATGATCAAAGATTGAAAGTGTTTCCTCTTACTCTAAAAGGAGCAGCTCTCCGATGGTTCATGAGCCTAGGTGGGAATTGCATCCAATCATGGGAGGACATGAAGAATATATTCTTGAAGAAGTACCAAGACTATTGCAAATCCAATGAAGATATTTTCGGTATGATACAAGGGGAAGATGAAAGTTTGGAGGACTATGTAGATCGATTTCATTATAACCTTCAAAAATCAAAGCATAAGCATTTGGAAAAAAGAGATCTTAAAAACCCTCCTTCTTAAAGGAATCAAAGATGAATTTTTAGAACTCTTAAATCTGATAGGAAAAGGTGATGTTTTTCAGTTATCATATGATGATGTTTGTGAGTTGTGCATAAGGTATTCAAGAGGAATCTCTAAGGCTGGTAAGAATTCTAGAGATGTTTGTTCTTTCTTTTCCAAATCTGCTACAAGAATAGGAGACATAAGAGCTGAAATCAATGATTTATTTGAAAATTTTAAAGTTGATTTTATTAGCTCTCTAAGCTCAAAATTGGACGTTTTGCAGGTTCATAAAAATGAAGAATTTGATGAAGTGTTTTTCCCTCATGACCGAAAGGAGCAGCCCATAGATGGTTACTCTTCCTTATCTAGGATGGAAGTATCATATCAAAGAGATGAAGAAGTTGCAACAAGGTCAAAACCATGGAAATCATGGCCTACAGGTATGGTTCAAAACACTTCTTCTCCATTCTCTTACTTGCATAATCCATTATGGAATACTCATGTTCTAGGGCAGCCATGTCAATTTCAATATAACCACCAATCTTATCTACAAGTTTGGCATGGTTCACCTTATGATTGCATGACTACTCTCCCTCATCTTGTAGCACAAGCACATTCTCCATATTCTCCACCAGCTCTTTCACAACATCCCGCTGGCATATCAAATTTATCCACTCAACCCAACCAACCACATCATCACAATGCTCCATTCCATACACAATTTCCTGCTCAACTAATTCCACACCCTCACCACAATAAACCAGTACAACATGCTTACAATGTTGAACTGCAAAATTTACCCATCCTTCCCACCCATTCTATCTCACATGCACCAATGGAGAAAACTTACAATGAGATTCAGAATGTTTCAAATTCAAAAATTGTAGAAGCTATGGAAGAAAATGAGGTTTCTTTTAGTATGCATTAACAAGTCATTTTAAAAGCTCAAAAACTACATGATATGATGGCTATGGGAAATCAAGAAAGTAAAGGATATATTGAAGATTGGTTTCATTCCATCACTTGTTTGCAGCATCACTCTATACTTCAACAATTTTTGACAACATCTTTTCAAGGGAAGTTGGCTTCTCATACCCTAATTTTTATCAACATGCATTTTTCAAATTTGGGTATGTACATATTTGAAGCCTTATTTCGAAAATGGTTCCATTGGAAGTAATCCTATACATAGTCATATTCATATTTCAATCAAAGTAGGTTAGTGAAAAAATAAAATAAAATAAAATAAGAACATAAATAAATGCATTTTGTTTTTTTTTTGTAAAAATAGTTGTTTGTTTGTTGCAACACGCTATCAAATCAACATTGGTGATAATTTTTTAATTCATTTGTGTATGTAGATGACTTATAATGGAAATAATAGTTCTACAAACACTCATATTCATTTTTATCACCAATTTGAAAAAATGCTTGAATATCATTTTTTTTGGCTTGCGGGCTTGATGAAATTTCTGGAAAAACAGTCGGGACAGTCATGTTTTGAGGGGCCAAAAGTGAATATTTTTAAAACCTATTTCTATCCTAAGTAGCCCTTGATTTCTACTTTCCAACCCAATTTGAATCACTCAATTTGGATTTGAAACAAAAAAGTTAGAACCAAAACATTCACAGGGTGTCTAGCGGGCAGCTTATGAACAGAGTTGGGACAGTCAGTTTTTGGAGGCCTAAATGTTTGAATTTTTAAAACCTATTACTATGGTATATTCCCCTATGAATCTAGTTTACAAGGCAATTGGAATCACTCATTTTTGATATCGTATGGGGAAGTTATGATCAAAATACTGACTGTCTATCGTAAATCAGCGTCATTAAAACTATGTCTTTTTTGTTGTTCCTTACAGTATTTAACCTATCAATTCTTCTTGTCTTCAAAACCTGTTTCTATTGGAAATAAATAAATGAATCTAATTTCATTTCCAATTTGAATCATTCAAATCTGACATCAAAAAATTTATGCTTGAAATATCAACTATTGGTCTAAGCTGGGTAATCGAAAATGACTCTGTTATGCAGGTTGTTCTAACTAAAATTGACATATCATATCATTGAATTTTTAAAACCTGTTGCTATTGGAGATTAACCTTTGAATTAGCTCACATTTGGATTTGGAATCACTCAATTTTGACGAAAAACAAAGAAGTTGTGATTAAAACACTGTAGGTTAGCATGATTGGCCACTGCTCTCCCGCAGGTAACAAATGAATTTTACTTTGTTATTTTCTCCGTGGATTTGTTCTACAGAGTAACTACTTGTTAGTTTTTTTCATAATTCTTGGATTAGGGGAGCCGGCGCACCTCTCTTTCTCCATGATTTAATGTTTTATTGCAGGTAGATACTCGTTTTTTGCAGGTCCTGGAAAAATAAAGAAGGTCAATTTATGGACGAGTGATTATTGAAAGAAATTTTAAATGAAACAAAGGAATTTCATCCAACTCATTATCCAACGGATTCATAATAGAAGAAATGAAGAATTGATTTCCATTTGAAGATTCATGTCATGTCTTTGCTGCCAAAACATTTTTCGAATAAATCATTTTTTGACATAACATCATAGCTGTTGTAACTTAATTTATTTATTTACATACTGTTTTTTGTTGTTTCTTTTCTAATTTCTCTTATATTTTGTGTTTTAGGTGTTTCTTCATTCAAAGTGTAACTCATCCTCAGTATCAATGCCGTGAACAGCTAATTTGTTTTTTTTGCATGTTTGCATTTTATGATTGTCCATTTTGCTGTTCCTTTCCGAATGGAACAGCACTTCTGCACTTTCACGTTTTGCTGTTCATTTTCGAATGGAACAACACTTCGACACTTTTCATTTTTGCTGTTCCTTATCCAAAGGAACGGCACTTGCGTTTTTGCTGTTCCTTTTCCAAAGGAACGGCACTTTTGATTTTTGTTGTTCCTTTTCCAAAGGAACGACACTTGTGTTTTTTCTGTTCCTTTTCTAAAGGAACGACACTTTTAGTTTTTGCTGTTCCTTTTTCCAAAGGAACGACATTTGCATTTTCACATTTTTTTGTGTGTATTTTTGCTTTTTTGTGTGCATTTCCTTTGTTGTTCCCTACAATGAACACCACTTTTTGAGTGTTTTTGCTGTTCCTTCAAAAGAATCAACACTTTGGGATTATTTTCGAGAGCAACCCTTCCTTCCTCTTGTGGGATTATTCCTAGTTCATCTCAACCACATTTTATTGATTCCCTTTCATGGCATGAATTACACTACTTTTATGAGGACAAGAATTATGGATTCTATTGAAGCGAGTTAATATAATTCACGTTATGATCTTTAATAGGATAGCTCCTTGATGATAGCTTATTTTCAAAAGGGACACAATTATTTATATACTACTTTACTGCATTGTTTTCTATTGAACATGATGTTGATTGATTATCTTAATACCATGCTGGTTCAACCCTTCTGGATTATAATCTTCTCTGTCTGTAATAAATGAGATTATGGGTATATTTTTTTCTATTGACATGTTCAACTTCTTCCACCATCCCTGCTCTTAAGGAGTACTGAGCCTCCCTCTTTTTATCATAAAAATGTGTAATAATAACAAAATTTTGTTTGCAGATGGAGGATAGGGGGTCTCAGTACGAGCCAGCCTACCATGTTCATAAGGCTGTAACTAAGTGACATTCCCATTATGGTCACCACACCAGGGTTATGATCCATTGGATAGCCCAATTATCCTTGGAACAGGAGGTCTCATCACGAGCCGGCCTGATCACTTTTGCTACATCCCAGTGAATGGCAGTGTGGTTATCTGGTTACCACGCCAGCACACTGATCTCTTTTGTAGAACAACAATGTAACTCTCTAGTTATAAATTGAGGATTCTGGCTCATATGGGTTAAAAAGCAACCCTGCCGAGGCTATGGACGCCTACTGGCAGCAGAGGCTCTGCTTATGGTATTGAAGTTATATCTTATCGTCAATTATTACTATAATACCCTTTTCTTTTTCTTTTTTTTCTTTTTATCAGAGAAGTTATTTCCTTAATTTTCCCTGTTTTGAACCTTTATGCATGAGAAATTTTTTTTTTTATGATCAATCGCATCATTTTCAGCTAGAATACTGTCAGTAAAGCATTTTTTTGGCATATTGCTGTCCTTTTTCTCTTTTTCATAACTTATCATCAAACCAAAGCGTCCTATCTTTTATTCATAACTATCTTTACACACTCTTCTCTCATTATAACCATAACTCTTGCTGTCCTATCATTGATATGTGTACTTTGCTTTATTTACTGCAATATTGTTCATTCCCTTGCCTTGCTCTCAGCACAACACCTCTCATATGCTTTATGGTCATGGAATTCCTTTTCCAATTGGAGGGGGAATGTATGCATTATGGGATAGCATGCGATATGATTACTACACTCTGCCATAACTTGTTGATTTGACAAAAGTTTTTCTGACTGAAGGTTTTGCATGCATCTTATCTATTTCTATTCAAAACTAACACTATGGATTCAAGAACATTGTATGCAAAATAGTGCTTTGTTTACAGGAGAACAACAAGTATGGGCAGAATTCTATTCACAGCATGACCACACTATTGCAACTAACAGAAGAGGCTCGAGCAACTCGCGAATGTGCACAATTCTTCCGACATGATGTGCTTGCCTGGATTCTACCTTTTGCATCACTTTCAGCACCAACTCTGCCTACATCAGCTTCAACACCTGCCAGTACATATATGTCATTCAACATTTATGGAGGTAAAACTTGAGGTAAAATCGCATAATTTTCTGATTTATTACGAATTTAGGAGAATTTCAAAAACGTCCATTTTGAGCATTATTTATCATCCTTCAGTCCACATCTGTACCACTTCCCATTTTTTTTCAGCGGCATATCATCTTTCAATTTGGGGGAGTGTCGCTTTCATTCATTTCTTTCTTATAACCATGTCATTCATATTCTTTATCATCCATTTCTATTCTTATTCCTTCTCAACACCTCCTTTATTCCATGTTGTTTTACACCAAGCATAGAATTCAACAGCTGGTAGCAACCACCTCAATTTTTTTTCTAGCATCGCATGAGGGCATGCTAATTTTTCAGAGAGGGGGAGGAATTGCTACGCATGATGGATGTTTTCAATTTTCTTTCTCATTTAAGGCATACAATTTCAGTGTAGAAATTGATTTCCATAATATTTTTAAAACTATGAACTCAATTCTTGTGATTTTTGGAAAATGCAGACGTATCATTAATACAAACCCAGACAATTTCAAGAAATATTGGTTCATAAAATTTCGAAAATCATGCACTCTCACCTACAGCCATTTTGTTGATATCTCATGATCCGTGCATCAAAACGATCTAATTTTTGGATCATAGAGACATTCATATATTATAAATTTACTTGCAACATTTCAACAAAAGCTGGTTTGTAGTTTTTGGGAAAATGGTTAATGAAGGTTACTGTGACTTATATCATATTTTGCTGCAACTTCATTGTTCTGCCTTCATCAAAATCGTTAAGTTTGAATATTCATTAATTAAGGAAGAATTCATTTGTCCTATCCATTTCATGAGCTAGGATGAACAAATTTTTTTATTGCTTGGTTAACACATGGGTTTTGTCTTTGGGTTGCATGAGGAAATGCAACATATTGAGTGTGGGGGTATGTTGGGTCGTTAATATACCATTATTATTATCACTTTTGAACGCTTATTCCACCCATTTCTATTATTCTTCATCATGTCATTTATTATAATTTATTACATAAATCCATTTTATAATGATTTATGCTCTTATGAATGAATGTTATTTATTCTCCTTTATTTCTAATAAATTGATGATTATGCATGATTTTATCAATGATAGTTTTAATAAATCAGTTGTAACATTATTCACCATTTTTAGCTTCTAAGATAATTTCCAGATTGAATATTTGATCATTAAAAGTGCCAACTCAGAAATGCGCTGGAATAAGAAGTGACAGTTTTGCGGTTGAGATTCTGAGCAAATGAAGATGAATCTGGAAAATCTGGAACAAGGGTTTTGTCCAGAACGGACCCAATTAACTTTGACGAAGAACGGTTTGCCCAAATTCGGCTCGTAATGAGAGAAACGCAGGGTTCTTTGAGCATGATTTTCTCAGATTTGTTGTTGCGGCCGTCCTCCAAATCTTAGCTGCAAAGCCAAATTCGCCTTGTTCTTGTTGATCAAATGGTTAGAAGCAAACCAATTTTGTAATAGAAATCATGTTATACTTATCTTTATTGTAACTTCTCTCTGATCTCTCTCTATTTAAATGAAAACGGAGATCAAAGATGGGGATGATTTGGGGATGAAAAATGATGGAAAAATGATGAAGAATGATGGTGGATTATTCATGATAGGATAGGGATTGTTGCATGCTGTAATTCTCAAGCCTTTGCTGTTGTAATGATTCCACAATTTGCTGATTAATACATGATTTGGGAGTTGCTGTTCATTCTTTTCATTCTGGAGTAACCCAGCAGCGTCCGCTGGCGGCTAAGGGCCCAGCCTCTGGTGGAGTACGCTGCTGCTGTGTATCATATCTTTACAATTGCTGCCGTGTGATGGTTTGATTTCCTTTTCATTTATTTAAATTGTTTTGTTCATTAATCTTTTGTTTATGAAAATTTCGCAGAATTGCTTTGTTATATTGAAATCATAATTGGATTGCGTGAGTGATAGAATTATTAATTATAACTTGAAATGTCCTGCTGATAATTCTGATCTAATGTTGCGCTATCTAATTAAGACTATGGTTCATTTAATTACTGCTCAGTTATAATTGCAATGGTTGTTTAATTAAGTTACTATTCAATTATAACTACGATTGCTGTTGCTTCAATAACTGTGATTAATGTTCATGCTGATAGGTTGCTGATTCAATTACATTTATAGTTGTTGCGTCTTTCTAATGACTTAGTTTTGCTGTTTGGTTCCATTTAAGATTGTTGTTTAATTCTAGTATTTTAGCATTGCTATTCCTTTCCATTAATAAATCATTTTTGTTAGATGAAGCTTTGCTGTTCATTTCTGTTGATTCATTGCAAGAGTGCTTTTAAAGAGTTTTCCAGTTTACTTTCAATAGCAGCTTTAGTTCAATTTCGATTTCCTTTTAATTGCTTTAAAGCAGGACTGTCGACTGTAGAGAACATTGGTTATTGCTTCCTCGTTCCCAGATTGATTGTCTTGTTCCGGTTTGATTTCAATTGCATCAATATCTAGAGGAATGAGTTATTGCTACTGTATCCTCGATTGATGGTTGTTTGAGTGAATGATTTAGCTTAGAACATTTCAGTTTCTTGCTGTTCCAATTAGATTTTGTTTCCAGCTTTCATTTACTTTTGCATTTTAAGCACTATACTGCAAAACATTACTCTTGAGTAAATAGCCGCCTCAGACTGAGTACACTCTTGAAATAAAAAGTCGTCCCTGGATTGATAATTAATGTGAAGGTAATTAGGAGTTAAAAAGACCCTTTTTATCGCTCCACACCATTCATTTGCAAAATATCTGTCATCCATTTTGACCATCCTTGAGTCAATCCTTGCCAATATTTCTTCAAAACTTGATCTATGATTTCGTGTTGTGGGCTCGCCTATGAAAAATCACTTTCTATCGACGACAGCTCATTATCTAGGAATTTGATCCAAAAATTGTCAGTACCTTGAAATCTACATGCCTCAATGGCAAGTTTCTTGCCTTCGACGACAGGTTGCATCATTGACCTTCGATCGAATGATTCCGTGACATGTTCGAATTCAGCTCATTCATTCACATTTCATGGATTGTACTGGGTACTTTGAGAGCCATTGACATTACCGGTGGTTACTCTCACACTTGTTAACAGTTTACATCATTGACTGGTAATCAAGTGGTTTCTACCATGTTCGACTTCAACACATTTATTCACATGGATAGAATCGTACTAGTTCGAGATGCGGAAATCAAGACCTTGGATCTAGTTTCTTCCATCCAGGCTATGAGTAATTTTTTTATCATTTATACAGAGGACTATTTATAAACAGATGGCTACGTCCATGTTGTGTCTACATATGTCTATATTGTTGATGTATTGAAAATCATTCCTGTATCAAAAAAGTTTAGATTAGTTTCTAGTTAGATTTGATCTGAGTACGGGAATGCCTACCTCAGCGATGATATGTTTACATATATATATTTTGCATTGAATGTTTTTACAGGTTTCGATTGGGGTGTCCACAAGATGATCCTTGAAATGATAAAGTACTTCACTCTTCATATATGATAGACTTTAGCTTCATCTATTCCAGACTTTGCATTTTAGGGGGCAATCTGTTACACTAAAAATTGTCACCTTGACTTTCTGCTAACTGTATGAGCTCATTAATACTCATACTTCCCCCTTTGCAAGTCTAACATATTAGTTCCTCATGTCAATCCTTTAAAATCAGAGAAATTTTCATAAAAATCTCCTAAACTTTGGTGTCGCACTTTCTCTCTATCTTGGCTGCGGTCCCGCACCTAATGTTCAGCTCTCTTGCGTACCTGAACGCACTTTATATTTGTTAAAGGTGCGGACCCCTGTAAGATCAAAAAGGCGCAAGTAAATTCCAAAAAGGTCAATAAAAGTGAATTCTGGAAGCTTCTAGAATGGATCTTGCGGTGGCAGAACCGCTCTTGTGAGGTGCATAAATCCCTTACCTTGTGGAGCTAACCCCTTGATGTGAGGAGCTTATCCCTTTGAAGGAGGATTCTATCCCTTCATACTTGGAATAGAAAACCTCCTCTTTTCCACTATAAAAAGAGGAATTGGGTAGCCTCAAAAGGAGGGTCAAGCTTAAGAAGATTTGAGGTTAAGTGCTGTTGATATTTAGACTCAGTTGACTAAGACTTTTGTGAGGAGAGATTACATACCTCTACTTGTCTTGGTTGGAGGAGTGCAGAGCTTATCAAAGTAGAGGAGACTCCTGCTTCGGACCCCGAAAGGGCCTTTCGAACATCAATACCAAAGATAGGTTTTCCTTCTTTTGAAATTAATACAAATATACTCATTTTTCTCAATAAGTTGTCTGTTCATGGTTTATTTCATAGATTCCTTGATCACTATGATAAGAAATGTTTATGATAATGTCTATACAGGTGCTATGTAATATTTTTCTTGTTTGTGACTATAGGTTTACGAGGGAAATTCCTTCAAGTGCACGAGGGACAACAACGACTTCAAACAAGCACTGGACATACTGTAAGTCTTTTACACCTCTATAGAGCTCTTGTAAAACTTACATGCTTAGAGAAAGATTAGTCTATTTGGTTGTTTGTTGCTAGATACTATTAGTACTAGGGAGATCGGTCTTGTCCACAAGAACGATTTATCCAGCCAACAGTATGGACTTTCATGCATTGAACAAAATTATGGTAAAGAACCGTTACCCACTTCCTAGAATTTATGATTTACTTGATCAATTGAAAGATGAAAATTGTTTTACTAAGTTTGACTCAAGGAGTGGCTATCATCAAATTAGAATCGCTAAAGGTGACATATGGAAGACAACATTAAAACAAAACAAGTTTTTTTGAATGGCTATTTATGCCTTTTGGTCTTTGCAATGCTCTCACTACTTTTATGGGTGTGATGAATGATGTATTGAGGCCATTTCTAGATTATTTTTTGATAGTCTACTTAGATGACATATTGATTTTCAGTAAATCTCGTAAATAACAACATGTCATGCATGTCAAAAAGATACTTGATGTCTTGAATAAAGAACATTTTTTTTTACATATGTCAAAGTGTGAGTTTGGAAAAACTTCTTTAGTATATTTAGGTCATATTGTTGGAGGAGGTGAATTAAAAATAGTTCCCTCCAAGGTTGATGTCATTTTGAATTGGAAAAAGCCCAAAACAGTACAAAGGTAAGAAGCTTTCTGGGAGCAACCAAATATTGGAGGAATTTTATTGCTAACTTCTCTTCTATCACAACCCCATTACATGCATTGACAAGTGTGAAGCAGGTCTTCTAGTGGGGAGGTAAACAACAAAAAGAATTTGATGCATTGAAAGAAAAGATAAGCTTAGCTCCAATACTTGCACTTCCAAACTTGAGATAGTTATTTGAGATTCATACGGATGCTAGTGACTATGCCATGGGTGCGGTCCTCATGCAACATGGTAAGCCCAATTTTTTTCAGTCAGAAAATTTTAATGGTGCAGTGATTATTTATCCTACATATGACAAGGAATTGTATGCATTGGTGCAAAGTGTGAAAAAGTGGAAACACTACTTGATGGGTAAGGAAACAATCATTCACACTAATCATCGACCATTTCAATACTTTCAATCATAAAAAAAGTTTCAGCAATCAAGGAAATTTTGATGGATGGGTTTTCTTCAATAATTCCACTTGGTGATAAGGTATATGAAAGGTATCTACAATAAAGTTGTTGACATGATTTCTAGGCCTATTGTTAGAGCTTCTACTATTATTAATCACAATTATGTTTTACATGAGACCTATGTTGAAAAATATGCTTTATATAGTTATTTTCAAGATGTATATGAAACTTTGAATCAAGGAAACCAGGTAGAGGAATTGAATTATCACATGCATGATAGCTTGTTGTACAATCTTGGTAAGATTTGTATTCCACAGGGAGAAAGAGTCAACATTATAAGAAAGGCACATACTTCTCTTATTACTGATCATTTCAGTGTAAGTAAGATAGTGGCACATCTACAGAGGTATTTTTATTGGCCTCGTATGCTTGAAAGTGTGTGACGATTTATTAGAGGTTGTTCATTATGTGTTGTCAATAAGCATAGAAATAGAAAGTTAGGATTGTACACACCACTTCCAAAACATTCTCCTCCATGGGAGAATGTTTCTATGGACTTTGTTGGAGGTCTTCCTATGTCAAAAAGGAATCATGAATATCTTTTTATAGTTGTGGATAGGTTCAAAAAAACGTGTATTTTGATGCCATGTGAAAAGAAAATTACATCTCAACGGCCTGTTTAGTTATTATTTTAGAATGTTTGGGCGCATTTTGTATTTCCCACATCCATTTTTAGTGATCGATATTCTCGCTTTGTTGGGAATTTTTGGTCAAGCTTGTGGGGTTCATGGACACCAAATTGAAAAAGAGTACATAATTTCATCCGCAAACAGATGGTCAAACATAGGTGATGAATAGGACAGTGAAACATCTTCTTCGTGGTGAAGTTGTGGGATGAAAACTTGCACTATATTTAGCATGCCTACAACCAGGCCAAGCACTCTTCAACTCAAACATTTCCATTTGAGGCATGTTTGGGATAATTTCCTAAATCTATTTGGATTTATTTTTTGTAAAGTATGTTGTTATTGATGGTCATAGTGACATAGAAAAATCTAAAAGGTTCATTGAACAAATCCAATGGTGCATCAAGCAGTTCAAGAACAGCTAGAAAAAAGCTAAGTCAAGTACAAAACAAGGCACGATAAGCATCGTGTAGATCACAATTTCCAAGTCGATGATGAAGTTTGGCATCACGTTAGAAAATAAAGGTTTAAAGGAGAAGGTAAAAAACTGAAACCAATTCGATATGGTCCATTCAAAATTTTAGAAAAGATTGGTGATAATGCCTTCAGGTTGGATTTTCCTTCATATATGCACATTTATATTGTTGTTAATGTTGAGAACTTAAGGTTGTATGAGCTGTCTTGGATTGAATATCAAGGAGAAAATGTTCATATTCCTTCCATTGAGGATTTTTCTCCTGAATACCTTGATGAACTACAACAACACACCATTCTTGACAAAAGAACAAGGTCTTCAAAATGAGGGAATGTGGAGTATCTTCGTGTGGGGCTCAAAGTAACAAATCCAAGAAATGCCAAATGGATCGCAATTGAAAAGGTGAGGGAACCATACCCTCATATTTTGAATAGATGAAAGTGATATTTTGGGGTCCAAAAGCTTCCAGTGGTGAGGAGTGATTATGTGCTCAAAATTATGCTAAAAAATGAAAGTTGTCGGAATCATATGTAACCTGAATGATCGCGTCGATCTCATCGTTATCAACTCATTTCACAGAAAAACATTGTATGCTCTCAGAAACAAGTTCTGTTTTTTTTCCCAAACAGGAAAATTTTTGGCAAAATTGTGCAGGTAGCCCAGTCAGCAGTCCATACAGCTGATTGGGCATGGTTGACTGGTCAAGGTTGACTAGGCATTGGACTAATCCGATCACACAATTTTTCAGATTTTTATGGGCGGTGGTTGGAATTTTTTCATTAGTTGCTTGGTGGTCAACCACATGTTGCCACATGGCCCAAATGGAGGGCACCACGGGGCAGCACAAGGGCCAATTTTTTTGTTAAGGTTCGAAGTCACCTCCATAGGAATCGATACTAGAACCTCCATTCAAACAGCGCCAAGTTTTACTGGCCAGGATATGTTGTTTTTTGTTTAACCATATGAATCAATAACCCTTTAAAGAGTATGTTGGCAGCGGCTTGCGATAAGGAGCGAGGACTTAGCCTCCGCCCCCTGATACACACCATATGACCGATCTGCTGAGACCAAGGGCATGGCCCTGTAATATGAATTCTTTTATTAAAAAAGTTAATTCAACTATAGTAATATGGTTAAAATTTTGGATTTAAGGTGACGTTATGCAAGTTAACTGTCCAAAAATTTCACCTAGATTTCCACCAAATTGACGCTCGGTTAGCAGATTATGGGGTGAATCTGTAGGATGGTTCTGGATTTTGGGGAAATTGTGATGCGATTAGTAGGAAATCTAGGAAGGCTCATAACTTCTTCAGTTTTTGACTAATTTTGGAGTAGAAAGAGGCTAAACAAGAATTTGTACAGTTCTGGAGCTGATGGAACAGGTTTTGAAGCCATTTGAGCACTATAAATGTATATAATCACGATTTTGAGCATAATGATATAGGGCTAAGCCATTGTAAGCTGGACCAAGGAGACGTAGCCCAGGAGGGGTGAAATCCTTCATCACTTGATGTGTTGTGGTTATTTTGATGGTGTATTTGTCTATTGTTTTCTACATTTTCAGAGTTTTAATTCATGATTTATGTGTTTAAAAATTTAACATAAAGGCTCATAAAACTCAGTTTTTAATACTTGCAATTTAAAAACGCTCAAGAAAATTTTCATTAAGATATCATACAGATCAAACATTTTCAACAAAATTTAAGAAATTTCATCCAACGCTAGAACCTCTAATACAAAAGGAATTGAGAAAGTTGTTGGACGCTCGGATAATTTTTAAGGATAGAAATTCTTCTTGGGTTTCAAATTTTGTCCCTGTCAGGAATAAGTTCGATGAGATAAGGTTATGTGTCGAATTTCGCAATCTAAAATGGACATCAGAAAAACATAGTTACTCGATGTTATCCATGCAATAGATCCTCCAAACAATATATGGGTCTAAAATGTTCTCGTTGCTAAATGGTTTTTTTTTTCTACAATCAGATGCTAGTGGAAAAACAAAACTGTCTCAAAACCACTTTCAGGAACAAGTGTGGAACATTAACCTTTAATAATATTCCATTCGGGTTTATTAATTTTGGAAATACATCTAAAAGAGAAATGGAGAATTATTTTAATGGCTTGATTGGCCAAATTATAGTATTTTATCTAGATGATGTAGTTGTACTCTCTAAAATAATATCATAACATGTGTGTCATCTAGAACAAATATTTTAGCAGTGTCGTAAGTAAGAGATCTCTCTCAATCTTAAGAAAGGCATATTTGGTGTGCCAGAAGGAACTCTCTTAGGACACACCATTTCCAATAGAGGAATCAAAGTTGATCTAGAAAGGGTCAAAACTATAGCTCAAATCTCGTTCCCTGTAAACAAGAACTCTATGAAATATTTCTTAAGGAAGGTTAATTTCGTGCACAAGTTCATCTCTGATCATGCACAGATAGTTAAACCATTATAAGATATGGTTAAGAAAGATGCATTCTACCAATGGGAAAAAAGAGAGAAGGATATGTTTTCTCTTATCAAACAAGCTATCGTTGATGCACCTACATTTTTTAGTCCTAAATATGGCAAGGATTTCCTGATTTTCACTTTTTCTTCATATTCATCTATTTCGGCCATATTGACGTAGAAGGATGTTGAAGGAAATGAACGACCTATTTATTTCATGATTGTTGGCTTATAGGGGTCAGAGCTGAAATACCCCTCGATTAATAAACAAGCATATGTTTTATATAAGGCAGTCAAGAATTTCATGCCCTACTTCCTTAAGCCTCACACGATCGTAAATGTGCCTCACCCAACGGTCAGAACACTCTTTTTGCAACAAGAGCTAGGTGAAAAGAGGGAAAATCGGATGACTTGTTTGCAAGAAGATGATACGGATTTTAAGTTAGTTCATACTATTAAGGGTCATGGCCTCTGCCAACTTGCAGGCAAAGCGAGAGATGTCACAGAGCAAGATATATTATGATGGAAGTAGGAAATATAGATGTATAACTTTAAATGGGATCCCTAGACAAGCTCTACAATGCCATAGTATTCAAACATAAGGTATTTCCTAGAGCACAACACCCCTCCCACACACTTATAGAACAAGAAAAAGTGGGAAATTCTCCCTAAAGATCTATATTATAAGCTCGTTCAGAGTGATTTTCATAAAGCACCATAATGGTGTCTTGCTAACATGCCTAGAGTCTTAAGACATAGAGAAGGTATTAAGAAAGTTGTATTACAGACTGAGATGTGGTCATTATGCAGGCGATACAATTGCACATAAAGTAATGAGGGTTCGTTATTACTTGCCCACCTTATTCAAGGAAACTCATGCTTATGCTTGAAAGTTTCCAAATTTTCAGAGATGTTTTGGTCGAGACCAAAAGTCAGCCAAGCCACTGCTACTAGTAGCAGTTGAGGAACCATTACAATAGTGTTGACTAGATGTTATTGGAGAAATATTTACACATTCGTCAAAGAAACACTGATACATCTTGACAATACCAAATTATTTTACTCGGTGGACCAAATCAGTTCCTTTGAGACAAGTGAACAACCAATAAGTTATTTGATTCCTAAAGCAGAACATCATAACTAGGTTTGGCATTCCAATGTATCTCATCTTTGATAATGCGACTTATTTTTCTTCATTGAAACTTTATGAATTCACATTAGAAAATGGTATTGTATTAAAGCATGCATCAAAATTATAGAAATTTTAAGGTCTAAAATGGGCCTAAAAAAAAAATATAAAACCAAAATCAACTTTATAAGAACCAATAGTATTTTAGATGATGATGTCAACCATGGGGGATGATTCATCATTTTTGGATTAAAAAGGTAAAAAGATTCAAAAATAAAAACAATAAAAAAACTAGTTTTTCAACTCATGTTTTCAATCTATGTTCGTACGATTTTATTCAAATTTTGAGTGGGAGCACTCGTTAGATGAAAAAATTATTTCCTCATCCAAGAAGTTCCCATGTTTCATACTTTTGATGTACCCACTACATGAAAAACGAGAAATACATGAAAAATGTGATTGCAGTCGCATTTTTTCATGTATTTCTCACTTTTCGAGTATCAGGGTGCATCGAAAGTAAGCAACATGGGTACTCCTTGGATGAGGAATTAAATTCTGCATCCAATGAGTGCCCCCACTCAAAATTTTAGTAAAACAATAGGTGAAAATGCAAGTTCAAAAAGTAGTTTTTTCTTTTTTCCCTCTAAAATTTGATGATGTAATATAATGATATTTTATTATTTCCACTATTTTTGATATTATTCTTAGAAGCTCCATTTTATATCTCAAAACTTATCTAATGATTATTACCCTCAGGGAAATGGTTTTGCAGAATGAACAAATAAAAATCCCATTCGTATAATTAAGAAACCATTTTCTCTTGTAAAAGGAACTGACACAATGCTTTGGTAAATGCATTATGGGTTCACCAAGTAACTCCTAAAACTTCCCTTAAAACATCACCATACTTCTTGGTATATGGTAAAGAAACTATCTTGCTTCTTAAATTATATCTCCCAGCTTTGCAACTATCGCAAGAGTCCCAAGGCAGAACATGCCTTCTAGTTCAAAGCAAGATAGATACTTTGCTTAAACACAAGGAAGAGAGGATCAAAGCTAAAAAACATATTTTCCATTCACCAAGACCGTATTAAAACTAGCAAGGACGAATAGTTTCAATGTGAATGAATTAGTATGGAAGTGGGATAAATCCCATGAAGCGAAAGGCAAACACATGAAATTCCAATCTCTATGGATAGGCCCTTATACCATCGAAGAGAAACTTGTCCATAACACTTTCAAGCTGAAATATATAGACGAGAGGACTAACCCTCTTCCCGTTAATAACTGATATTTGAAACTTTATTTTCAGTAGCAACTCTAAGTTGTGTTTCCTATACAATTTTTTCTTCATCATGTTTTTTCTGTCTTATGTTTGTCATGCCCAGACTAGTCCCATCTTGTTTTTATGTTCCAGTTAATGTACATAAATAAGTGAAAGAGTGAATGGATTAGAAGGGCTTTGTGGTGGAATAAAGAGGAAATGTGACAACTACAACGTTTTTCCATATCTTAGTTATCCTTATTTTCTTGATAAGATTCCATAGGTTGAGCTAATTCTCGATGGAAAATATGATACATCCAAGAATAAAACCTTGAGGGAACTTATTAGATCTGCATCTATTCTAGAATCCCAACTCCTTAACTTGGTGTTGAATCTATGTGTTTTTTTTAAGTTAGGATCCCTCTTCTGTCAATTGAAACAATAAGTGTAGAAGAACAATCCTATTAAATAAATAAATAAATGGTGAAAGAAGAGAAAGCATTCTTGTGCAGAGAGGTGAAGCAAGTGACTTCATTGGGGTGATGTTCAGGTTTGTTGGAAGTGAAGCAACACTTGTGCTCCTATAGTGACTTCGTCGGGGTACTATCCAGGCCTAATAGTAGCAGAGAAACACTAGACATGAAACTCATACTATGAATAACTTAAAATCGCCGCACATATTTCCCTTTCCTATATTGAAACATTTGTGATATTGAATATTTGTGTGTGTTTGAATCAAATAAAGGGAAGTAAGGTGTTATGTATACAATTGAGTCGAGAGGGAAAGTACGTGAAATATAATTATTGAATTAATACTTAATTAAATATTAACCCTTTAACTGAAAAACTACTCCTAGGAATAGAAGTTTAAGTTCGTCCAATGTGTCGCCAAGTGTTTTCATTGCTACAACACCCTCCAAAAATTCACCTCTTTCAAAATTTTGAGCCTACCAGACTATCATATCAAGTGTTTCTTTCGTCGTTAAGTGTCGCCTCAAGTAACTCCACATGTTTAAAGTGTTATTGATCATTCCTAAGTGTCGGCACATTGTTTAGAACATCTCTAGTGCACTTCATGGTTATAATACTTTTGTTTGTTGTAAAAGGACACTTTTGGTTGCAGTTGCATACTCCTTGTCTATTGTGCTTGGAGAGTGTTTTTAAATTGGAATTTTGATATGTCTTTCTCATTTTTTGATCCTATCTAAGTCTTGTTGATGATTTGGTATGTGTCGCACTTGATCATATGTCTAGACTCATTGTGTTTTCCCCTTTTCTTATCTCTCGTACTTAGAAAAATTTTGGTTGCACAAGTTGGACTAAGTATAACTTGGTCTAGTGTAGAGTTAGGTAAAGTGTGTTTCTTTACTATGTACATTTGTAACTTATAATCTGACGGTCACGATATGTAGTGATCTAACGGTTCACACTCTCCTCAGTATTACCGACACTTGATATGTGGCGTAACACTCGATTGGTCCATGATCTATATTTAAATGGAAAGGAGGTTCATTTGTATGTTATCGCTTATGAGAAAAGCTTATGTAAATTTTATTTCTTTATATTAATAAATTGGTTGAAGTGACCGCGTTGGCTCAGACCGTGGACTCTTGCCCTCTTCGAGGGTTTTAACCACGTCAAATACCCATGTACAGATTTTTGATTTGTTTGTGAGAGGTAACCTTTTTTGTTTGATCTAAGGAACTTACCCTATAAATTCCTCCATGATATCAGAGCCATTTTGAGGGCCACATAAGTTGTTGATCCAAATCCAAAGTCGATTTCACTGCATACGACTGTCGTTTTCTAGATCTACTATTTATAACACATTTCTGGCTCAGAGAACTATTTTTTTGTGTCCGGAGTGCCTGTTAAAGTGAGGAACCCCTTTTGTTTCATGCGAAAAGGTTTCTAGTTGCCCAAGTTATGTCATTTTAGATCTGGAGGTATAAAGTATCTTTTTTGCAGTTATATTTATTAATCCTTCTGTTTATTTCGGTTTGTAGTTTTTTAATTGCTTGATCTATACCCTCTTATCTATGTATGCTTTTTTATCTACATTGTACGTGATCTCGACAAATCAGAAACAAGGAGATAGGATTTTTCTGCTACGTATGCTCTTTCCCCATGTCTTTGTGCGATCTCGGGAAATCACAAATAGCAAAAAAAAAGATATTTGCTAGTAAGAGTAAACGGAAATGTAACGTTCTGCTGTAAGGCTTGTATTTTGTTTTTTTTTTGCACGGATTTTATGTTTTTTTGCAAGAAAAAGCACGGACATCAAAAACTTAAAAAAAAAAAAAAAAACTTCACTTCCTCCTTTCAAACAATTACATAATCCTTTTACTAGCTCACTTGGTGTAAAGTTACTTTATGAGAATAGAGGTCTTCGGTTCAAGTCTCTTTCTCAAGATTATTTTTCTAAAAAATCTTTTTGTTAAGTTATTTTTTCTTTAAAATCATTTTTGCAAGTTGTTGATTAAAAAAAAAAGGGCTTTTTAGTTAAAAAGAACATGTAAAAGTGACTCTCACTTATTTATAAAAGTGGGTCACATAAAGTAGTTTTTTTTTAAAGAGATCTTATTGTTTTAAGTTTGGAAAAGGGCGGGGGGGGTGGAGGGGGGGCAGATTTTTTTTAAAGTACATCTTCATCATCATCTTTCAACCTCTCACATAACTATTCGACATCTACTACAACTTTTTTTCTAAAATGCATAACTTCTTCATCTGGAAGCCGTTTTCAGAGCCGTTTTTTTTAACTAGCCTAAATTTTTGAGATCTTTCAATTGGATCAGTTGGTTTCAGCCCTAATTGCATGCCCGATTATTCTTAACAGTGCCAATTATTTCCAATGGCTATCCTACATTGTAGACTTACTTAGAAGTAAAGGGCTTTATAGAATAGCCACAGGACAAGAAACTAAACCTACAGATGGAGATGAAGCTGCTAAATGGGAAAATAAATATGATCAAGCATGAGGGTTGATAGTAATGTCCATTTCTCAAGATCTTAGAATTCATATCCAAGAAATTGACTCCCCTAATGAAGCTATGAAAAGGCTAAATATTGTTTTCGACATTAAAAATGAAATCAGGGCCCACCAACTTGAAAATGAGTTTCTTACTTTAGACCCTAATAATTTATCCTCTATTGAATATTTTGTCTCCAAATTCAATACCCTTAGACTTCTTTTAGAAGGTTGTAAGGTCAAAAAGGAATATGGTTTCCTTATCTATTCCATTCTTGCTAAGCTTGGCCCTGCATACTCCATGTTTGTTTCCACCTTCTATTCCACTAGAGAAGCCCTCATTTCTCAAGGAACAAGGTACAAGCCCCATTATTTTGATGCCTTTTTTGATTATTTGATAAGAGAACAATAAACACTCTTACACCTTGGTCTTATTTATACTGGAAAATCTTCTAAGAAAGCCTTAGCAGCCCAAAAACAACCATACAACAATAATCCTAAGAAGAAACATCCTAAAAAGAATGGTGCTAAACCAAAGAAGGGTTTTAAGAAATTTCAACTGCAAAATGAAAAAGAAACTCAACAAACTAATAAGGAAAATGAAAACAAAGGGAAGAAGACAGATAGACATTGCAACTTTTGTAATCATGATGGTGATCATAATTTGGATCAGGCCCTAAAATTAGCTAAAATTTCAAAGTGCTCAAAATTTCTTCAAACCTGAACGACTGAATAGATTTCATCGCTAGGATTCCATCACAACTCATTTCATCAAAATCTGAGTTCGTATCACTGATTTACTGTCTGTTGTTCGTTTTCCAAAACATGCAAAAAATTAGCAAAACATGTACAGTGCTAATGTGGCAGGTATAGTCAACAATGTAGGAATATTCTCCAGATTGTAGCCAGTGAAATTGTGACAAGTGTCATCTTTAGATTCACCAGATGGGTTAAGTGAAGAGAAAAATTTCCCAATGAACTTCAATTCCTCCTAAGTGGGAATTTGAAATTTTTTTAAGGGTTGGAGTATAACCCAACCAGAGGGTGTCACATGGTCTCTCTGGTGGGCCAACTCCTAACCCTGAGGTCGAATGTCAAATTTTATTTATGATTGGGAATTTACTTCATGGTCAAATTATTTGATGATATTAAGGGTTTGAACATTGGCTATACGGTGGAGTTATTCCAAATACATATTATATATATATATATATATATATATATATATATATATATATATATATATATATATATATATATATATATATATATATAGTTTCAAACCTATAGAACTCTGCGTACATTACTAAGTTTGAGAGCCACTATTCAACGAATAAGAGTTAAAGCTACAAAAAGTTGGGAATGTTAGCGAAAGAACTCTTTATTAGTCGGAGAAAATTTATATGGCAGAGTCGGGGCTCGAACCCCTAAGCTCCCACCTACAAATCGACCACGATACCATCTATGCTCCGAGGTGTTTCTTAACCCTATAGACTTCCTCTTGCATTTGAATTGATACTGTCGACCCATTGGGGGTTTGAGGGGGCTAGCCCCTCAGGCCAGCCCCCTCCCCATATGGCCTTACTCCAGAATCAGGAGCTTTGATGCAAATCTAGCAGGATTTTTATTAATGACGTTTAATTAATTTAAAATGTAGTTAACCCACGATAAGATGGATTAACACATAAAACTACGCTTATCCATTTAAAATGTGCTTATCCTCCCATAAACTACGCTTAGCATTAATTAAGTCGGAGTTAAGTTGGTGGAGTTTTATAGGAGCATGCCAGATTTGGTGGAGCCCCACTTTTAATGGACTTAACTGGTAGTCCACCAAATTTAGTGGCAGTTTACTAGGCCTGGAGTAAATGAGGCCTATCCTGGGTAATATTCTACCAAATTGAGCTCAATAAAAGTCGTTTCTTAGCATTTTGGCATGTCGGGAATCCACTGGAACAAGTTTCAGAGGAAGAGAACAACTTATTGATGGAGTTCATCCCACTTGAATATTTTTGATGCCGAGGGCCACTAGGAGAGGACGCTATGTCTAGAGAACCTGAAGTCCAATTGGAGAAGAAGAAGAGGCTACTCAGGGGTTTAAGAATGTTCTAAATCCAATGGTAACTTCTGTTTTTTTATTTGAAAACATATTTAAGGTCATTTTGAAATTTTGATAAGAAGGGTGTATGGATCAATCAACCATTTGAAGCAGTTTTGGAAGCTGTGGATCAAGGAGGAGACCAAGTTGTAGGGGTTGTTCTCATTTACAGAACTGTTTTTGCCATAGCTTTGGCTAACATGGTTCATTTTTTGTTTTGTTTCTTCATACAATGAGTTTTTGAAGATATTTTTTGTATGATTTAGTGTGGAATTGGAGTGTATTTGTGAGGATTTTTAGCACTCATTGGTGAGGTATATATCATCTCTATAGGAGATAGGCATATTTTTGTTATATGTGAGAGTTATTTGCAGGAGAACATCACCTTGAGGGGGTGATAACTACATAGTAAGGCAGTATATTGATTTTACCCTTAATCACCAAATATAAGAGTGGTCTAGTCATGTTGACATGCCAAGGAGATGTAGCCCAGGCAAGGTGAACTCCTTCATCAAAAAAAAATTCTTATGGTTTGATGCATATGTGTTTTTAGCTATTGAATTTGGCATGTTATTTTTAAGACATTTTAACATTTAAATACTAGAATTAACTTGTTCATTACATATAAAACCATGCACAAAAGAAAACCAATTATTATATGGATGAGGGAGCTTTCATAGCATAAAACAAGTTTTCCCTCATTTTAGATCAATTTGGTATCAGAGAAAAAGGTTCATTGTTGCTTTGTGCAAAGGGAGTTGTTTGTTAAGAGGAAAATTCTTACCAGGTTAAATCTCTAAAGAAGAGAAGGAGAGCTTGTTGGTATGACTTCCCAACTAGGAACAAAGAGAAGGAGGATAGGATTGCTACTAGACCCACCTCAAGTTTCATATTTGGAAAATGTCGATACTTCAAAGAGCATACTTCAAGGAGAAAATCCTATAAGTCTCTCATGGGGAGAAGATAAAAATAATGTTTTTTCACCACCATCTTCACCAACAGCCTCTTTTTTTTCTACAGATTTGAGGTATTATGTTGATGTACAAAGTCCTTCCAAGATGGAAGATGAAGACATTTGTGCTTTCTGTCGACATGATGTGGGATAATTTCAATCAACATTTTATGTTTAGGAGCAAGAAGAAGAAGGCACGAGATCAATCCAAAGATGAGGCAAAGGGTGAGCATGCATATGATACTTACTTGTATCCACATACTGATACAAATTATTTTGCAACCTTTGAAAGATCAAAGGTATTGGGCCCAAGATCTTGACAAAGATGGGATACCAAGAAGGCTTGGGTCTTTGTGCAAATCAAAAAGGCATCAAGAACCCAATAGAGGTAAATTAAGGGCCTAAGCATGAAGGCTTGGGGTATGTTGCATCGGAGGAATGGTCTTCTAATGATATTGATGATTGGGTATCATGTACCTACTATCAAAAAAGAGGACATGAAGCAGAAAGGTGTTGGATTTTACATCCAGAGCTCATACCTGCTTGGCTCTCTAGAGAGGCACCATTGATATGGTTTGTCTTTTTACTTGTATGATGCAAGATTGCATGTGAATGTTTTTCAGTTGAAGGAATTTATTTTTGCTGCAAATTTTTTTCCAAGATGGTATAAAATATGGGTATGTTACTCATTTATGTTGCAACAATTTATCATTCAATTCAGCTCTTATGATCACTCGCATGTTTTTAGTTTATGTACTTGTTTGTAATTGAAAGAGAGAGTTGAAAAGTGTACATATGCATGAGATTTTTTATGTTTAAATAGAGAACTTGTGATAAGTTCATTGTATATAGATACATGCATGCATATTGTCAATATGTATCATATCTTATAAAATTGTTTTGATTGTGTTGCACACATTTCATAACGATTTATGTCGATTGTGTTGCATATTTCATGTCGACTTGTGTTGTTGATGTCACATGTTGTTTTTTGACTATGTTTGTCGATTATGTTGATCGAATTATGTTTTAGTTGATTGTGAGTCGATGTTGGATACACTAATGTGCAAGAAGATCGCCATGTACTTGATGTTACAAGAGGTGATAGTCATTGCTTTGAAGGAGCAAAAATGAGGTAGTCGTCATTTCAATTCTTGCATAATGTTTTCTTTTCAAGATTGATTGTGTGTTCTTGTGACAAGATGTTGCATGAAGTATGATGTCCTTTCAGTGAGAAGTGGACAAGATGCAAAGTGTTTTGCAGCCATTGCAAAACAAGCTGGTAATTTGTGTTGACACTAAGGGTTCACTCATATTTCAAGTTTAATTTGGATAAGAGGATATCCAAGAAGAAGCTTGTATGCCTTTATTGTAAGAGGGACTTCATTCTTAGTGGGAAGGCTAACAGCTTTCCAAGCACATAGAGATCGATTTGGTACAACATGGTGTGTATCAATGAACAACAGTCAGCAATGCTGAAGTCGGTTAGCAAAAACCAGAGAGCCGTGGTTGAGAGACATAGCCAGTTGTGATTCAAGGCATGTCAAGGTAATTGTCAAGTAAAATCAGTTGATATAACTTGAGAGTAGAAGAGTGTTGAAACTCAAGAAGATAATTATCAGCTTTTGTGGGTCCAAAATCCCATTAGTAGGAAGGAATGATCAGAATTTGGATCAGGGCCTAAAATTTGCTAAAATTTCAAAGTGCTTGAAATTGCTTCAAACCTGAATGAACAGATATAGTTCGTCGCTAGGATTCCAACACAACTCCTTTCATCAAAATATGAGTTTGTATGACTGAGTTATCGCCTGTTGTTCGTTTTCCAAAGTAGGAAAAAAATGAGCATAATAGGTACAATGTTGATGTGGCAGGTATAGTCAGCAATGCAGGAATATTCTCTAGATTGCAGCCAATGACACTGTGACAAGTGTCATCAATAGATTCGCCAGATGGGTTAAGTGAAGAGAAAAATTTCCCATTGACCTCCAATTCTCCATAAGTGAGAATTTCCATATTTTTTTAAGGGTTGGAGTGTAACCCAACCAGAGGGCACCACGTGGCCTCTTTGGTGGGCCAATGCCTAAACTTGAGGTCGAATGTCAAATTTTATTTATGATTGGGAATTTACTTCATGGTCGAGTTATTTGATGATATTAAGGGTTTGAACATTTGTTATACGTGTTGGGTGTGGAGCCTGATTTTCATCCTGATCCAGAGATCCTTATTTTAGCTGGATGCATACCCTAGGAAAACTGTACACCCCTACAGCGGGGGAGAGTTCCCCCCCCCCCCCCCCCCGCAGGGTCCGCGAGGGCTAACCCCCCGGCTAGGGAGTCTGAGGGCCAGCGGTCTCCCGGTGGGGGTTTCGAGGGCAGTGCCCCCAAAGCTAAAAACAGATGTAAATTTTCCTTGTAAAAGTATAGTAATTTCTAGTCAATCTGGGCCATTCATTAGGCGGATGATGTGACAGTAGAAGTTATGTTTAGTTTAGGGTTTTTTTCCCTAGAAGGAAACCCCTCACTTTGTATGAGGGTATTGTATTGCGGCTGTGTATCGTATGTGTATTCTTAGAGTGAGAAACAGATAGGGATAATTTGAGAGAGAACAGAGGATATTTCAGCGGATTTGTTATAGGTTGTGTCTCTTCATTTTGTTGGATAATAGAAAGGAAGGACTGGCTATTCGAGGTGGACGTAGCCCAAACTGGGTGAACCATGTATATCTATGTCTCTCTGGTTTTATGTGTTTTGTGCGCTTGTATTTTCCGCATATTTTATGTGTTGCATTGCTCTGTAATATATAATTTTCTAACAATATAGTGGAGTTATTCCAAATACATAATACATAATATATATATATATATATATATATATATATATATATATATATATATATATATATATATATATATATATATATATATATATATATATACACACACATAGAAAGAGAGAGATAGATATGTATATATATATATATATGTATATATATATATATATATATATATATATATATATATATATATATATATATATATATATATATATATATATATATCTGTGTGTGTGTGTGTGTGTGTGTGTAGTTTCAAACCTATACAATTCAATGGACATTACTAAGTTTGGAGAGCCACTATTCAAATCTGGAGCAGAGTTAAGTTGGAATGTTGGAAAAAGTTAGAGGTGGGCCTCTTTATTAGTCAGAAATAAATTATATGACAAAGTTGGGGCTCGAACCGCTGACCTCCCGCTTGCAAACCGACCGCCATACCGTCTATGCTCTGGGGTGTTTCTTAACTCTATAGAATTCTTCTTGCATTTGAATTAATATTGTCGACCTGTGGGAGGTTGGAGGGAGGCAGCTCCCTCCCCATATGGCCTTAGTCTAGAACCAGGAGCTCCAATGAAAATCCAGTGGGATTTTTACTAATTACGTTTAATTAACATAAACATGGTTAACCCACGATACGCTGGATTAGCGCATAAAACTGCGTTTATCCATTTAAAACATGCTTATCCACCCATAAATTACGCTTAGCATTAATTAAGCCAGAGTTAATTTCACAGAGTTTTAGAGGAGGGTGCTAGATTCGGAGGAATCCCACTTTTAGTGGAATTAACAGGAAGTCCACCAAATTTAGTGGTAGTTTACTTGGTCTGGAGTAAATGAGGCCTATCCTGGGCAATATTCGACTAAATTGAGCTCAGTAAAAGTAATTTCATAGCATTTTGGCATGTTGGGAATCCATTGGAATAGGTTTTAGAGGCAGAGGATGACTTCTTGATGGAGTTTTTCCCACTTGAACATTTTTTATGCCAAGGGCACTAAGAGAGGAGGCTATGTCTAGAGAACCTGAAGTCCAATTGGAGAAGCAGAAGAGGGTACTAAGGGGTTTAAGAATGTTCTGAATCCAATGGTAACTTATATTTTTTGATTTGAGCACATATTTAAGGTCATTTTGAAATTTTTACAAGAAGGGTGTATGGATCAATCATCCATTTGAAGTAGTTGTGGCGCTTTAGCACCTTGGAGCGCTTTAGCACCTTCAAGAATCAAGATCTGGTTATGCTTTGAATGTATCTTCTTCTTCTTATTCTCATGAGTGGCTCATTGATTTTGGAGCCTCTTACCACATGGAAAAAAGTAAATCCATGTTTTATTCTTTAAATGATTGTAACACGAAAAATATTTATGTTGGTAATGATAGATCTCTTAGTGTTGTAGGGTCTAAAACCATTCATCTAGATAGTGGTCAATTTAATGATGTATTATGTGTTCCTCCATATCCTGCAACCTTCTATCTGTTTATCAAATAACTCATTCAGGTGAAGGAAAAAAATTAGAATTATCACCTCGTGATGTCCCAATTAAGGACCTCAAATATCCTAGACATATTTTAGCTACTGGCATTGTTGATGATTCAATAAGGTTGTATAATTTTGACAACATTGGGTCATCATGTCTTCCCTCCATTTTTGTTGCTCATAATGATGAAGTGAGAAAACTTTGGCATGAACAATTTGGTCACTTAAACTATATCTCTCTTCAAAATCTATGTAAATAAAATATGGTGACAGGTATTCCCATGGTATCTTGTCGATATGGTTTTTGTTACGAACGTGTACTCATAAAATATCATTAGGATAGTTTTGACAAACATGCCTCTTGGAGCGCTTTAGCACCTTTGCAGATTGTGCACAGAGATTTATGTGGTCCACTTCCTGTGGTTTCTTTCTCTCGCTACAATTACTTCTTAACCTTCATTGATTATTTTTCCATACGCACTTGGGTATACTTCTTAAAACTCAAGAGTGAAGTTTTTAACATGTTCTTGGCCTTTAAGGCCTTTGTTGAGAAATAATTTGGACATCACATTCTTAGTTTAAGAACTGACAATGGAGGAGAATATGTTAACAACAAATTTATCCAATTTTTCACTGACCATGGCATTCAGTTGCAACATACTGTTCCATATACTCCACAACAAAATGGTGTAGTTGAAAGGAAGAACCACACTCTAAAAGAAATGGCTAATTGTATGCTTCAACCTAAAAGACTTGGTCTTAATTTTTGGGCAAAAGAAATTAACCATGAAAATTACATATTAAATCACACTCCTACTAAGGTTTTAAGGAATATAACTCCAGAAGAAGTCTGGAGCTCAATCAAACTAGACGTAAGTCACTTTCATGTTTTTGGAAGTGAATCTTCGGCCCATATTCCAGACGTGAAACATAAAGCCTTAGAACATACGAGTGAAAAATGCATTTTTGCTGGATATTTTGAAGATGTTAAAGGATATAGAATTATTCAACCAAAATCCAAAAATGTAACAATTAGAAGAGATGTAAAATTTGATGAAAATATATCGGCCTGCGAGCTTAGTTCGGCAGGTGTGTCACCTTTGGCCTGCAAGCCTGATTCGGCATATGTGCAACGTCTCTATCTCTTCTATTTTTGACAACATTCCTTCTAGTTCAGATGACGACAACGAGGATGAAAATCCTCCTCCACCTCCTCAAGATATTCCTTGAGCTCCAAAGCTTCCAAGATGGGTCCACTCTACTCTGGATGCAACAGGTTCTCTTGCAAGTGACCCTACAGATCAATGTCGTATGCATCCTCTGTTCGAAAGAGCCTATTCCTTATTGGCTCAAGTTCCAGAAAATTTTGATCCAGACACCTTTGAATAAGGTTTAGGTCATCCTGATTGGGATGAAGCTATGAAAGAATAATATCATTCCTTATTGGCAAATGATACTTGGGATCTTGTTCCTCTTCCAAAGGGAAGAAAACTTGTCAAATACAAATGGGTTTACAAAACAAAGTTTGGACCAGATCGAAAAATGGATAAACATAAAACTTGTCTTGTTTCTAAAGGATTTTAATAAGTTGAAGGCATTGAATATACTGAAAAATTCTCCGTTGTTGCCAAAATGAATTATATCTGCCCTTTTCTTCCCTTGTTGCCTCCTTTAAATGGGAAGTCCATCAAATGGATGGTAAATCTTCCTTCTTACATGGAGATTTGCATGAAGAAATCTACATGGAAAAACCCCCTAGATTTATCCAAAATGAATCTAGACTTTTTTTTGCCTTAGGAAGTCTCTATGTGGTCTCAAAAAAACTCCTCGAGCTTGGTATGCCAAAATGGATAGCTTTCTCTTAGGTAATGGATTTTATAGGTGTCATTCTGACAACACTGTCTACACCAAGAAAGTGGGTAAGTCCTTCATCATCCTTGTTCTTTATTTTGATGATATTATCCTTACTAGTATTGATCCCAACCATATAAACCATGTGAATTCTAGCCTCAAAAAGAAGTTTGAAATGACAGACTTAGGACACTTTCATTATTTCCTTGGTCTTCAAGTCTTGCAATCCAAGGAAGGTATTACCCTTTCTCAATCCAAGTATGCCTGTGATATTCTACGCCACTTTCACATGGAATTTTGTAATCTAACCCCTTCTCCATTTTAGTTTGGAGTGAATATTTCAGTCGCTTTTACTACCCTTGAAGTTGATGCTACCTTATACCATCAACTTGTTGGTAAAATTTTGTATCTAACCCATACCTGCCCTGAACTTTCCTTTGCCATTGGTTTTTTTGCTCAGTTTATGCACCAACCTCATGAAATTCACTGGAAATAAGATGAAAGAATACTTTGATATATTCAAGGTACGGTTATGTTCGAGATTCATTACAGTGCAGGAGCATCTCCATTATCCATTGGTTTCACTAATTCTAATTGGACTGGTGCCCCTGATGATCAAAAGTCTACTGCAGGTTATGTATTCACTCTTGTTTTAGGACCTATTACTTGATCTTGTAAGAAACAAAGTGCCATCTCTCTTTCTTCGGTAGAAGCAGAGTATCATGGTGCAGTTGAAGCAAGTAAGGAAGCCTTGTGTCTTCATCAGATCATGACTAAATTTGGTCTTCATCGACAGCATCCAACTACACTTTAGTGTGATAATCAGAGTGTCATTCAACTATGCAAAGATCTAATTCAGCATTAGTGTATGAAACACGTTGAGCTTCACATACACTTCATCAGAAATATCATTCATGATCGTGTTCTTGAAGTCCAATATTTTTCAACCAATGATCAAGTTGTTGATATCTTTACAAAGCCTCTCACATAAGCGAAGATTACTAAACTTAGATATCTTCTTGGAGTTTAGGAAATTTATCATTAAGGGGGGTAATGCTCTAATTCCTCCTTCCTTCTCCTATTGTGTCACCTTTGTAAATACTTCAATCCTATCCCAAGTTTTTCTTAAGGAGGGGATGTTAGGATATTTCGACACATAAGAAATATTTTTGGAATCTAAGCTTCTGTGATCCATATAAATTAGTAGAAATTCTTTCGGTAATAATCACATGCAAAAGAACGAGGTCGACGCGTTTCGAACCAACCAGTGTGGTTCATCATCAGGACTATGTGAGAGATCAGATCCAAACAATAAGTATAAATAGATGTAGAGATGGCTCAACTAGCCGTTAGGATAACGGCTAGTTTGACTTAGAAAAAGTAAAAATTCCATTATATATTTATTTAATTTATTAATTAATTAATTTATTTATATTCTTAATTAATTTATTATTTTAATTTTAATTTATTATACAATTAATTGACCAATTAAATAATACAATGGTAAGTAATTTAACAAATCTAGGTGTATATATGCAAATTTTGATTAAATTATATAATAAATATTTATACAATTAATTCTTTATTCATGAAATCTAATTGAAAATAAACCATCTATCAAATAGTCAAACATAGTCACAAATTAATAAATCAATAAAATAAATAAATAAATTAAAAATATAAATAAATAAATAAATAAAATATAAAAATAAAGAATAATTTTATTTATTTATTTATTTATTTTAATACAAAAATAAAAATAAAAATAAAGATAAATAAAAATAAAAATAAAATAAAATTAATTAATTAATTAAAAAATATAAATAAATAAATATAAATAAAATATAAATATAAATTAATAATAAATAAAAATATATTTTATTTTATTTTAATTAATTAATTATTATTATTATTATTATTATTATTATTATTTAACAAATAAAAATATAAAATAAAATAAAATAAATAAATTTAAAAAAAAAAAAAAAAAATTGTCAAGAATATAAGGCAGGAATCCAGCACCTGCTGATATTCCAACCGTCATCTCTATTGAGATTAACGGACCTTTTTTCAATTTCAATAGCCTCTCGCAACTTACGATGATGGAAATGGTCGATTCTAGCAATGACCTTAGCATCTTCTATGCAAATATGATGGTTAGTCTTTTCTGCATGCTCAGCTAAGGCAGACGAGCGAGATCTTCTATGTTTGATATCAGCAGCATGCTCACATATCCTTTGATTAATTGACCGACCCGTCTCACCAATGTAAGGAGTTCCACAGGAACAGGGAATGATGTAGACACCTTTTCCATCCCTGGGGTCAATCGGATCTTTAACCGGTTTTAGAGAACTACGAATAGTATTTAACCGATTTTAGATTCCTACTCTTTTGTGAAGGATTTAAAGGAAGTTAAGTTGGATATTGATGATAGATTTGTTAGTTTTGATGTTGTTTCGCTTTACACCAATATCCCCATCAATGAGGCTATTGACGTTATTAATCGCATTACTGATCCGAACACGGCCCATTTAGTAAAACTTTGTTTAACCTCTACTTTCTTTAGTTTTGAAGGTGAATTCTATGAGCAAACGTGTGGTGTTGCCATGGGTTCTCCTCTTTCCCCGATTGTTGCGAATCTGTTTATGGAGGACTTTGAATCTAGAGCTCTTTCCTCAGCCCTTTTCCAGCCAAAGTTATGGAAAAGGTTTGTTGATGATACTTGTGTTGTCTGGCCTCATGGCAAAGATAAGTTAGATCAATTTTTCCTTCATCTTAATAGCCAATCTAGTTCCATAAAATTCACCATGGAACATGAGGTGGAGGGTAGTCTTCCTTTCCTTGATGTCCTTATCTCTAGAATTGATGATGGTTCTTTCTCCCATCAGGTTTTTCGAAAGAAAACCCATACTGAGCAATATCTTCATGCTAGCTCCCACCATTTCCCTGCTCAGAAATTAGGTGTCCTTAGCACCTTAGCCACGAGGGCGCTGAGAATCTCTGATGAGTCTCACCTTGAGAGGGAAAAGACCCATCTGTTGAATGTCTTTTGTAATAATGGTTATAGTTTGTCGCAGGGCCTCAAAGCTTTCCTTAAAGCGGAGAAAGGTCCTTCTGTTAAAAATAAAAAAGAACCTAGTGAATGGTATGGCAGTGTCAGCCTTCCGTTCATCCAGGGTACCACTGATAAAATTTCTAAAATCCTTAAAAAGCATAAGGTGTCCTCTTATTTCAAGCCCCTTAATACAATTCGTAGTTCTCTAAAATCGGTAAAAGATTCGATTGACCCCAGGGATGGAAAAAAAAAAGGTGTCTACATCACATTCCCTCATGCTCCCTGAACTTATGATACTCTCATTGCACAGCTCGTCCATTAATCAAAGGATCTGTGAGCATGCAACCGATATCAAACATAGAAGATCTCGCTCGTCTGCCTTAGCTGAACATGCAGAAAAGACTAACCATCATGTTTGCATAGAAGATGCCAAGGTCATTGCTAGGATCGACCATTTCCATCATCGTAAGTTGAGAGAGGCCATTGAAATAGAAAAAAGACCCGTTAATCTCAATAGAGATGACGGTTGGAATATCGGCGAGTCGGATTCCCGCTTATATTCCCCGACACGTCTTTAAATTTATTTATTTTATTTTATTTTATATTTTATTTATATTAAAATAATAATAATTAATTAATTAATTAAAATAAAATAAAATTTATTTTTATTTATTATTAATTTATATTTATATTTTATTTATATTTATTTATTTATTTATTTATATTTTTTAATTAATTAATTAATTTTATTTTATTTATTTATTTTTATTTTATTTTTATTTTTATTTATCTTTATTTTTATTTTTATTTTTGTATTAAAAAAAAAAATTAAAAAAATAAATAAATAAATAAATAAAATTATTCTTTATTTTTATATTTTATTTTTATTTTATTTTATTTATTTATATTTTTAAAAAAAATTTGAATTTATTTTATTGATTTATTAATTTTTGACTATGTTTGACTATTGATAGATGGTTTATTTTCAATTAATTGTATAAATATTTATTATATAATTTAATCAAAATTTGCATATATACACCTAGATTTGTTAAATTACTTACCATTGTATTATTTAATTGGTCAATTAATTGTATAATAAATTAAAATAAAAATAATAAATTAATTAAGAATATAAATAAATTAATTAATTAATAAATTAAATAAATATATAATGGAATTTTTACTTTTTCTAAGTCAAACTAGCCGTTATCCTAACGGCTAGTTGAGCCATCTCTACATCTATTTATACTTATTGTCTGGATATGATCTCTCACATAGTCCTGATGATGAACCACACTGGTTGGTTCGAAACGCGTCGACCTCGTTCTTTTGCATGTGATTATTACCGAAAGAATTTCTACTAACATAAGAAATAGTCTCCCTTTGTGTCACCTTTGTAAATCCTTCAATCCTATCGCAAGTTTTTGTTAAGGGGGGATGTTAGGATATTCCGACACATAGGAAATAGTTAAGTATAACTTGGTATAGCATAGAGTTAGATAAAGTGTCTTTCTTTACTATGTACATTTGTAACTTATAATCTGACGATCACGATATGTAGTGATCCAACGGTTCACTCTCTCCTCGGTATTACTGACACTTGATCCGTGGCATAACACCTAAGTGGTCCATGATCTCTATTTAAAGAGCACGGAGGGTCATTTGTTCGGTAACCATTTATGAGAGAATATTATGCAAATTTTCTTTATTTATATTAATAAATTTCCTGAAATGGTCGCTTTTTCTCAAAGCATGGAATGCTTTCCTCTTCGAGGGTTTTAACCACATCAAATACCGGTGTACTAATCTATGATCTATTTGTGAGCGGTGAAACTTGGTATTTGATCTAAGGAACTTCTGTAAAACCCTACATTAACGAGACACATTCCTAGTTTAGAAGTACGCCCTACACCCTCCAAGAGTGCATATCACACTCCCAAGCATACTCCTATCCTTCCCCTTTCTGAACTGCACACCAAATTAATCCATATTTTGAAGCAACATCATGGTTCCTTCAGCCTTTAGCATTGAACCCTGTTCCCTTCTAGCTCCCTTTAAGTGCATAACACACTTGGTAAAGCCCAAACTTCATCCCTTTATCCCTCATACTTTTGCCCTGTGCCCTCCTTGGATCCCTTGAATGCATAATGCACATCTGAAGCCTCAATGTCATTCCTTCACCCTTAAGACCTGCACATTTTACCCTCCCTTGAGCTTCCTCTCTCCTATTTGAGTGCACATCACATCCTTAAAGCCCGAAGCACTCATCTCTTCCCCCTTTGGCAGTGTGTCCTATGCCCATAAGTCTATCTTATTCTTTTTGAGCGCACTGTTAAATCACAAACAAAAAGATTTCATAAGACATGTTGGGATAGGATAATTTTCAGACTGATGTCTTCTTACCATGAATGATTCCGATTGCAGGTATTCCAGAATAACATGGAAAATATTGTACTTCTGAGATAATTCTAGGTTAGCTAATTATGCCAGAGCATCTAAAATATTTTTTTTGTTTTTAATTTTTGGCTGACCAATGTTTTAAGCTTATTTGAGCAGGTGTTGAAACTTAATTAATATTAATACTAAGAAAGGGTTGATTCTTTACCTCTTGACAATAGTTTATATTTTTAAAGGGTTGTAAGGCAGAAATGTAAGAGGATGTGACTCTCTAAATATTCAAACAGAATATGTATTTAATCATAAGGAAAATATGCAAGAAAACTATGTTCACAACCCAAAAAAATGCATCCAATTTCATTAAGAAGTGACAATTTACTAATATAGAGTAGCTATTAGGACAGACATTCCAATACACTAATCTCTGTAATATTTTATAACTTCACAGGGGATTTAAAATAAGTTGACATTCAACTATACCTTACCCAGATTTATTCATAAAAAGTAAACACATGTAGAAAAAAACAAAATGAAATGGGTAACTAAGAAGAACTCACAAGATGACAGGGTTTCGAAGCAAATCCATAATCCTTTCATTAATATAAAGAAGCTTTAGATGTTTACAAGTCTACTTTCAAAATATCATCCTAAGGGTTAAACTCTTTACAATTCGACTTTGGAAGTATTTATACCATTTTCTTAAAAATATCTAGATTCAAATATATAGATCTGTTTTCGAAATATCTAGAACTGTTTTTACAAAAATAATGCAAAACTGTAGTGAAATAAAATTGTTAAAGTTGTTGGCCCTGTATTCGAGGATTCTAGTGATGATCTAGCATGATTGTGCTACTTCATTGTTCTTGATACTTACTGACTCATTAAATCCAATAATTTACACAATTCATCCCATCTTTCATCTTTTAGAATTGTAATATCCCAAATGGGGAATGCAGCAATACATGAACACAATAATGAAAGAGCAGTGATACATCAACACATAAAATTCCAGAAGATCCAAATATCCATCATATTAAGATCATAGCAGCAAATGTATACAATATATTGAGGAAAGAGTCACTAAATATAGGAAAAATCAACCTCAAGAAACATGTACATAAAACATAAGATCACTACTACACAGAAAATGCCCAACATTATGACAACGCAGTTTATTTAGAGATACCATTGCTGGGAAGTGTCAATACACAAATATGAAAATATACAGGTCATACAATGTTGGGAGCAAAGATATAGACTCCCAAAATCAATTTCAAGACAATCCTGGAAGGATTTCCTGAAATATGCAAAATGCAAAAAATGTCGAAGTTGCACTCCTAGGACTGAGTAGAAGTTGCAACTCAAGAACTGGATGGATATGGCTGAAGATGATGTAAAATCTGAGAAAACCTCCTCCAAAGGATATTCCAAGTGAAAGGCTGATCCTAACACTGAAGATCTCACCCTCCAAACAACCTACAAACCCTTACTGCAATTTGCACACTGAAAATAACGCAGTCAAAGAGAGGGACTGCGCTGTAGGATATAGAAAATGTATTGGCCAAGTGCCAAGATCTGCAATAAGCTCTAGAATCTTCCTCGCTGATCTCCCAATGGAAGGAAAGCTTCCTCCTCTGAAAAACAAGCTCTGGAAATGGTGTTGTGAAACCGCCACTGCAACACCCTGCAACACAACGTTATACTTCAGCAGGAATAACATTGTAGCTAAAGGAGGTGGCTTGGCCTTAAGCCTGAATGTGGAGAAATGAAGTACAAGATCCTTCAAGAGGCCTCTCTTGAAAGGAGAAGGAATTCCTAAACCAGAATGCCTTGTGTTAAGCAGCACAACGACTCTGCTAAACAACAAGAGAATGCAAAATAGTCTAACCAGACCATAAAATCAATAATCCATAACATATCTTGCTATGGATGCCTTGCCCTCCTTTTATACAAATTGAAGCCCTCTCACCCTGGGTCCCACTCATTAGGGTTTCCTCCACCAAGTAATCTTCCTCCCACTATCTCTGCATTGTCGCCAAAGATGATCTCCACCTCCTATCCCAGCATTGTTGACTTGGTCAAACTTGACCTTGTCCACATGAAAATGCCCCTTTTCACACATGAGGGTGTGAAATACAGTTCCTGTGATGATCCCTTTTCACACTATGAGGGATTTTATTCCTATTTCTGAAATGCATGGCCTCCTTACCCATTTATTCATCTGCTAGGTGATAAAAACAAAAATCAATATTCCAATTAGTTGCATGCTAATTTTGGAATATTACAATCCTCCCCTCCCAAATGTTGTTTTTCCTCAAGAAAATGGAAGGATAGAACTGAAGAGCCTCCTCTTCTCCCCCTATATCATCCTTATATGATAAAATCCTCCAAGGATCAATATGTTGTCTCATCAATATATCTCCAAGTTGTCCCTCCCAAGTATGCAAACTAGCTTTTGGTGTGCATCCCAAATATCTATCATCATGTAAAACATCCATGGAGGCAACAATGGGCTATCTAAAGACCTTATTGATGCATGAGGTCTTATATATATTAGATTCTACCATCCCTATATGAATCTCCCATCCCCAAGCTATCATCCATAAAAATGAGTTACCTCCCAACATGGCAACTCCTGAAAATTTTCCTCCACCTTGGGCTCCTACAAAGTAGGTGGGCTGAAAATATGAACATGGTAGAAAAATTATCCTACTCCATGCTATCCTCCTCTCCACTTATGATAAGTGTAGATTATCTGTTGATCTTGGGCTGCAATAATGTTTCCCTCAAGTGGCAAGATGAAGACTAGATCTCCAAAGATCTCTTCTCCAACATTGTGAATCAAGCTGGCCCAAACCATACCATATATGATGAACATGACTTGAGCATCATATGTTATCCAATCAATCCCATGTCCCACCTCATAAAATAAAATAAAAAATTTGTAGTGGCCATATCATCTCCCATGCTCCCATTAGAACATGTAATACAAAAAGTGTGGGAATCCTCTTCCCCAAAGGACACATCCATCCAATGTGTCTCTCCCACAATCATGCTCCCAATAACCATAAGAACAACATCAAGATAGGGAACCATAATGAGAATCATAATTGTTACCATATGTAGCAAGGGAGAAGGACAATGGTCCCTCAAATAACCAATGATTTTTTTTTGACTCTCAACTACAACAGAAAGAGAAATGATGGGTGGCTTCCCCACCACTTGCTTGCTGCCCCAATCTCCTCACAAGTTTGGAGAAAGTTTATGGTGTATCGTGCCAAGTGAGCATGCTCTACAAAATATACAATCTCCCCAAGTCCTCCTAGGGAGTGGCAATCACCAATACTTATTATAGCCTCAAGTAGACCATGATTTCTAAAAGGAATAATTCTCCTCCCTTGAGAAATGTCTTGCACATATATGCTTAAGGGTTGCACATATACATTATACAAATCATTATGCAAACAAATAGTACCCTTACCATATGTTTTGTCCATGCAAATGAAGTGGCTCATAGATGAGTCTCCTCTCATCCTCAAAGAGAAAATATGTGGCTATGCTAACTCTTCCCAAGAGTTATGCATCTCCTCAAATGATGATATATCTCCTCCTCAAAGCCTTCCCAAAAATACCCCTCCATGATGGTGTGGTATGCTCTCATAGAATAAGTGTGGCTGAAAAGGAAATATTCATGAGCTGCTTGTAGCAACTTCTCCTTGAGCTTGGAAGCTCTAGATAAGAAGATCCTACTATGATAGTAGATGACCCTATCTCTAACTGAATATCCCTCATGCAACTGTTCATCCGATATCATACAAGTAAAAATATCCTTGGAATATTCTACCAATAGCTGGAAATTCCAATATGGATCTATCCTCCATAGTGACAACGTTGATGATCTATCATGAAGAACATATGTCATATGGTTTTCCTCCTCTCTGACATCTCCGATGCCAAAGATGCAAGTTGGAAGGTTGCTATCCTTCCCTTGCTACTCCCGCCATAGCGCAGAATCTGAGATGAGAGTGGGTAATGATGGTGTTGAGAGAATGCCTCTCCTCTCCTTGAGTCTACCCAAGACTCATAGTGTTGTATCAAACTCTCCCAAGGTCTCCACTCCTCTGGAATCAATGAGTGGTGCCTCAAAATGTGAAGCATCCATCCTCCTCTGTTGATCTAGTGGTCTCCCTGGTGAAATGTATCCATGCAATGAGACATCAACATCAAGAGTAGACTGCATATATGAATGGATAGATTTTTCCTTGCCCTCACTGTGCAATACAGTCTCCCTCTTAGGTGCATCAACCTCCTAAAATAGATAGGGGTGTGGGCTCCTCATCTCATGATGCTGGTCATCCTCCCTATCTCCTCCTTTTATCTCCATAGTTTCACACCCTTTCATCAATGGCACATGTAAATCATGAGTTGTGCCTTAATCTCCATATGTGAGAACCTGGGGAATTCCTTGCAATGATACAAGAATCCCTCTAGTTTGAGCAAGAGCTCCCTCTTCCTTTGCATGAGGTGGTAGATCAACTCTAGAAATGGCAGTGTTGTTGCCCTCATCCTCATCAATATGTATGGGCAACCTCCCAATGACAGGGTCCTCTTTTGAAAAATGGATCTCCATACCCTCTTGCTCAAGAATATAAGATAGATTTCTTTCCTCTAGCAAGGTATGATGCAAGATATCAGCCTCCTCAATGGTTTTCTGAAGTGGAGTTGAGTTTATGGTTTCCTCCATGACATGGAAGGGTTTTGTTTGCGTAGGTTTGTTTAACTTCACCACATGTGTTGCAGAAAGTTTTCCATCAAATATTTCCACCAATGTCTTAGTGAACCTTGCATAAGAATAAGCATTTGCATTTTTCAAATAAAAAGACACAAATAGCCACCATGCATAGGCCTTACCTCCAAAATGTAGCGCCGAAACTTTGATGGCCTCTTCTTTAGAAATGTGATGTTGTTGCAAATAGGAGTCTAGCTCCTCCACCCAAGCTCTAGATGAACATGTAGGTGAACCATCAAAAGTAGATAGAAGAAATCTACCCATATCATGTTTCTTGCTTCTCTTCACCTTGATCTTACAAAACTATGAAAAAGTGATATGATCTCTAAACTTCTGAGTTTGAGACTCATACTCTTGCATAAAATCACTAAGATTTTCTCTCTTATGCATTTCTTCTTCTTTTCTCTCTCTCATGGAAAATTTGGGCATGTGACTGTGTTGTGCATCATAGTGTGTGGTTGCATGCTCACACTCATCATATGAAAATCTAGAGTTTGTTTCAGATTCAAACCCTCTTGGAGATTCTCCACACATATCCTCCCTCATCTTCTTAAGATCATCATGAATGCTCTGCAAAGTTTGAGACAGAAACTTTGGATGTTTCCACTCCTTTCTTCCTCCAAAAAATGGAGTCTGATTTTTGTTCATCTTTTCTTCTTGTCTTATAGATAGCATATTGGCTAAGATCCATAGGCTAAGCCAAGATTATGCTCTGATACCACTGTAATATCCCAAATGGGGAATGTAGCAATACATGAACACAATAATGAAAGAGCAGTGATACATCAACACATAAAATTCCAAAATATCCAAATAGCCATCATATTAAGATCATAGCATCAAATGTATACAATATCTTGAGGAAATAGTCACTCAAGATAGGCAAAATCGGCCTCAAGAAACATGTACATAAAACATAAGATCACTGCTACATAGAAAATGCCCAAGGCTATGACAGCACAGCTTATTTAGAGATACTACTACTAGCAAGTGTCAATACATAAATATGAAAACATATAGTTTATACAATGTTGGGAGCAAATATATAGACTCCCAAAATCAATTTCAAGACAATCTTGGAAGGATTTCCTGAAATATGCAAAAGTGTACAAAATGCCGTAGTTACAATCCTACGACTGAGTAGCAGCTGCAACTCAAGAAATGGATGAAGATGGTTGAAGATGATGTACAAGCTGAGAAAACCTCCTCCAAAGGATCTTCCAAGTGAAAGGATGATGCTAACACTGAAGATCTCACCCTCCAAACAACCTGCAAACCCTTACTGCAATTTGCACACTAAAAATAACGTAGTCAAAGAGAGGGACTGCACTGTAGGAGATAGAAAATGTATTGGCCAAGTGCCAAGATCTATAATAAGCTCCAGAATATTCCTCACTTATCTCCCAAAATAAGTAAATCTTCCTCCTCTGGAAAACAAGCTCCCGAAATGGTGTTGTGAAACCTCCACTGTAACACCCTGCAACACAACGTTATACTTCAGTAGGAATAACGTTGTAGCTAAAGGAGGTGGCTTGGCCTTAAGCCTGAATGTGGAGAAATGAAGTACATGATCCTTCAAGAGGCCTCTCTTTAAAGGAGAAGGAATTCCTAAACAGGAATGCCTTGTGCTAAGCATCATAACAACTCTGTTAAACAGCAACAGAATGCAAAATAGTCTAACCAGACCATAAAATCAATAATCCATAACATGTCTTGCTATGGCTGCCTTGCCCTCCTTTTATACAAATGGAAGTCCTCTCACCATGGTCCCACTCATTAGGGTTTCCTCTACCAAATAATCTTCCTCCCACTATCTCTATGCTGTCTCCAAAGATGATCTCCACCTCCTATCCTAGCGCTGTTGACTTGGTCAAACTTGACCTTGTCCACATGAAAATGCCCCTTTTCGCACATGAGGGTGTGAAATCCATCTCCGATGATGATCCCTTTTCACACTATGATGGATTTTATTCCTATTTTTGAAATGCATGGGCCTCCTTACCCATTTATTCATCTTCTAGGTGATAAAAAAAAAATCAATATTCCAATTAGCTGCATGCTAATTTTGGAATATTACAGGAACTATGTATTTGACTAATTTTCTGAATGTCTCATCTACCTTAGTGTATTTTTGGAAGGTAGGCTTAACTAAAAATAAATGACTCATCTCATGCTTGATAAGTAAATAATAACTGAGGCCTTCCATAAACTCTTTTCCTATGATTGTGCCCATTATCTTTGAAAATCTATATTTATCTTTAGCAATCGAATAAAGCTTATGTTGATATTGTTCTAAGCTAATCAATTTATCTCCTATTACTTTAACCCAGGAAGCCCTTTTTGGTATAACACAAAGAATATTCTATGGAATTTTTGGATTCTTGATTCCAAATTGTGGCACTTGTTTTTGAATTGTAGCATCAGATTCCTTTTAGTGAGAATCCTCCTCACTTCCAGAATGGTTTTTGTCACGTATTCTATGTTGTATTATTCTAACTCATATTTATTTTTAAAATTTAGAATCCTTATTAGAGTTGTATCTTTACCTAGTTTCATACCCAAATATTTCTTCACATCTGCTATTACTACATTGGATATTTGCACTAATTTATCTTGCTCAAATATGATCTCGATTGAAGGCCAGATTTTAGTGATGGCCTCATTTCTTTCTATCCAGATGTTTTCTTTAGCTTGTGAAATAGTATCAACAATAATGGATTGATTTTCTAGGAATTCAATTCTTTGTGTGAGCTTATGATTCTTCTGTGATTCTACCAGATAGACATTATATAGCTTTATTTTATGCTCTTTGAGACTAGTAAGTTGAGCCTTCAAATTTTCAATTCCTTGTCCTCTAATGGACAAATATTCCATTGTTGTTGTTAAATCTGTTTTTGGATATGTGTTTCTTGATGTAGATGCACCTGTTGAAGTGCCTATGGGTAGAATTTTTTCTTCTGTAATTGTTGTTACTGGAACTGATGTTAAGACAACAATTCAAGAAGAAACAATTCTACCCATACTGGAACTATTGTTAAGGCAACAGTTCGTTACGGGCCTACCTGTTGCTCTTTTCATTTCAAAATTTTTTCAAGTTACTTTTCCATTTTTTTCATTTGTGCATTTTGTTCAATTGTGATTTTGAACATATCCTCCTCTCTTTTTTCTACCTCTCTTACCGCTTTAGTTTTTGGATCTTCTATTGTTGAGAGATTAAGTTGTTTTCTTAAAGAAGACATGTCTTCATTTTTACTCTTAATATCTTCCTCTGTTGCTTTCACAATTGTGGGATCATATCCCAACTTTATTACCAAATATTCTAAGGAATTTATCTTTGTATCTTTGGCTAGAGAGGACATTTTATCTAATTTCAGCTAAGATTGGATATTATTCACTAAGGCTTGAAGTCTAGATGCTCCCATAGCTAAGTTTGTAAGAGTAGAGAATTTCATTTCACCATACTGCTTATGTAGATCTATCCGGTCAATTGGATGAAGTATATCTAAATCAAAAGAAAATACTGATTTTGTATAATCATTTGTAGTTCTAGACTGAGTGACTTTTGGTTCTAGGAAAACAATTTTTATCTTTCTCTTTTGAGTATCAAAGGCAGAAAGTAGCCTATGTTGTGAAGTTGTCTGCTTCCAAAGCTGAGTGTAAGTGGAATATTTCAAAGCTTCTATCTTCTATTTGATTTCTTTGTAGACTGCAAATATGTTATGCTCCTTTTGAGTTTGTTGCAATTCCCCTGTCTGTGATGCTGATGCATCTTGAGAAGTTGAAGGAGATCCAACAATTGATCCTCCTTTTGTAAAATATCATGGTACAAATGGACTTGTCATAACAATTGGATGTTACTATCTAGTATCCTCTCGCTTTGATTCATCTATGTTATTTTTTTCCTCTTACTTTATATCTTGAATTCTTTACTTAAGATCTCTGTGACCACAGGAGAAACACTTTCCATTGGTCTTTTTTCTTGCTTTTATTTAGGCACTGGAATTTTTTATACTATTAAAAATATGGTTTCCTCTTTTGCTTCCTATAAGGTGTTTTCCTGCCATTCATCCTGGTTCATATAATGATCTATTTCAGGTCTAGGAGTATTTCTATATGGGGTAGTATTTTTCTCTACCCTCAACTTGGAAACTACTCCTAGTGGGTCATTTCACTAGGTGAAGTTGAGATTGAAATTCATCAGTTTTAACAACACATATGCTTCATTTCCTACTGATCTAGCATTACAAATAAAAGGCCCTATTTGAGTTTTGATTTTAAATTGGGCTTTATTCTTTGCTGCTACAAAATGGAGCTGGTTCATGTTAATCATTTGCCAAATATATTCTAGAGAAAAAATATGGATAGGGACAAACTTGGGAAATCTTTATATTGGTAGCTCACAACCATATACCCTAATCTCTATGTAAATTTCATACAAGTACCAATCTCATGTTCTAGTTTGTTCACTGAGATGCAAGTTTCTTTTAATATCTAACCTAATCCTTGGTTCTCTATCATTGTTTAACAGGATTAAAACCACATGTATAAATTGAACCACAAAGTCATTGAATGTGTATTCAATGTTATTCTTTCTCACCAAGGAGGTCCAGTGGATTACTGACTTTGGATTGCCTTGGTTGTCCATATTATGTAAAGGAAAGGAGAATTTGTCTAACTGATAAAATAGAAACAAATATATTAAAGCAGAGGCGTATTTGAATACTCCTTTTGTAGAAAACTTCGTGAATTTCTCATGAATTGAATCTTCCAGAAATTCATGATAATTAAAGATGAGAGAAGGATTTTCATTTGTTGAGAAGACTGACAAAAAACCAATTATAACCTCATTGACCCATTGATCATAATAATAACCTAACAGGCATTCAACAATAGATATACTATGCTTGGTCATACTTGGAAACATGGATGTTTGATAGGGTGGATTTTTTTTAGGTAATTGAACATATTCTAGTAAGAAGGTTTCAAAAATCCTACTTCTTTGGGGAAAATAAAGATTCTTATAGATGTCCATAAGAGATTCTGGAGAAAATGGATGCAAGTTTTTAGCGGTTTTCACTTGCAGCATGTGACTGATTGACTCAACATTGATGGTGAACAAGACTTCCTTATTTTGAGAAACTACTGCCCTTTGACTTGGGATATACCTAAAATGATACCACACAACAAATTCGGGGAAATAATGGGTGTGTGGAAAGATAAAATGGGGTAGAGACGACTTCCATAACTTCAATTCTTCACTTAAATCCAATAATTTTCACTTTAATCAATTATGGATTTCGAAGAGATTGAACTCACAATTGGTTTCAGAAAATTTGTAGTGTTGGTCCACTATAGATTGATGGTCCAGGTCGATGGAAGGAGGAAACATGGGGTTTTTTATGTTTTTGGATTTCTTCTTTGAACATATGATTGGAGAGGAATAAGGAAAACAATGAATTTACCCGGAGATAAACTTGATTTCCCTTTGTTTTATGAAATATGCAGTAATGTCTTCAATTTCTCTTGTCGTTGTAAAAGTGCTTTGGATATATGACTGGTTGCAGTGGCTTAACCTGCAAGAAGCTATAGTAGTAGAGGGAATGGACACAATGGTGCGACAATCGGTTAATCTGATAAGATATGAAAAAATTTCTCTTTGGAGTAATGTAACTTGATGTTGTTTTACCCATTATGGAGGAGCGGGAGAAAGTAATGTGAAACACATAATTTGTAAGGGGAACAGAATTGGTTGCTCAGAGAACGACACTTGTAATAGAGGGATTGGATGTTAGAAATTGGCGATAGGAGGACTTAACGGAATTTTCTTAAGTTTTTTCTTATGACTCCCTAAAAATGAAAAACACCAAGTTTCTCCTATACTGGACTCGTTAAAACTTAACAGTCAAGTACATGTTCAATTATAAATAGGAACGAACCACTCCTTCTTAGGGTTCAAATCTTAAACTAAGTTGGACTCATCCGAAGTATGAGCTTATAAACAAGAAAATGTTATCCTCCTCAAGCTTATCAAAAATAAAGAGGTACTTGCCAGAAATGGTGGGGGAAAAGAGAGAAAAATGGACTTGTTTGTTGTATTTTTTTTTTTTTTTTTAAATCCAGCTAACCACTCTTGAACATGACACTTTTGTCCACCTGAGTTGGGAAATCCTTTACCTAACAGTTAATCAAACCACATTGAAAGCCTTCAGCCAGTTTCTGGGTATTAGATTTGGGTTAATCGTCACCAAACCATCTGCAGTGTCATTATGTGTTCAAGAGGACAGTTCAAATAAACCATTCATCTAAAAAATATGTGTCATTCATTTTGACCATCCCTGAGTCAGTCCTTGCCAATATATTTTCAAAACTTTATCTATGATTTCGTGTTGTGGGCTTGCCTACAACGAATCACTTTCTATCAACGACAACTCATTATCTAGGAATTCGATCTAGAAATCGTCAGTACCTTGAAATCTACATGCTTCAATGGTAGGTTTCTCGCCTTCAATGAGAGGTTACATCATTGACCTTCGATCGAATGATTCCATGATATGTTCGACTTCAGCTCATTCATTCACATTTCATGGATTGTACTGAGTACTTTGAGAACCATTGACATTACTGGTGGTTACTCTTGTTATTGCCTAAATCTACCTTAGGCTGAAGGAAGGCAGAGTCTAGGGTAACATCAAACCACGCTCAATCTGGTAGGTACCCCTACTAGATCAGGAGAGGGCTCTCTCCGGGTCAATCTCAGCAAAAACAATCAGTGAGGCTTGAGATGACTTAAAATAAAAGCTGATTTTAGGCTAGGTATATATGTGAAAGAGTTTGATTTGATTTTGAGGGTTTTTTGTTGGAATCAAAGGGAAAGGCAGATTTTGGGTCTGGGAAATCATCAGTTTTGCAGAGGGCTGAATGGGGCAAGAAAGGAAAATGTTTTGATGCTTTCGAATTGAATGAAATGGATAACTCAGACCGGGGATGAGTTGAAGAGGGCAAGAGTTATTCAATAATCCTCTTCAAACAGTTGAAAACATGGAAAATTAAACAAAACTCAAGGCAAAGCACTACAAATCTAATGAATTCCACCTTTAATACTTGTTTGTTTAACTTAAGAAGAAAGGAGAAGGGAAATGATACACATGAAACTTCAGTAAACTTACAATCACAGAGAAAAAAACACCATCAAAACATAGAGCCACATGGATTCCAAAGAGTGTTGCAAACCCTGGTCTATTTCCTTTGCCAAAATGCAGAGATGAAATGTACAATGAAGCTCTAAACAATCCCAAGTGTCCAACCCCTAAAAATGACTGAGAAAATACAAGATATAGACAAGCCTAACTCATCCCCATGCCTCTAGGGGTTGAGCTCACCATTCTAGGAGTTGTTTCAACAAGATCTAAACTAAGAACTAGAAAATAAGCAATGAAACAGCTTGCCTCTATAAGATAGGAAACTGATTCATTCAGTTACATTTCACTTTTTGGTGAATGAATCTACTTGGATGAGTAAAAATGTGCAAAAATTACATCAAATTCATGAAACTACATCAATTTACATCAAGAGTTTCACATTTGGTGATAAAAAAGTCAAACTTCCCAAAACTAGGCGAAAATTTGAGCTGCTGAGTGAAAAAGGAGCCAAAATTCCTAATGCGTCGCGCCTGAAATCTCTATGCGTCGCACCACTTTGAGGCTGATTTTTAGGGCCTTCCCGGAGTATAAATTGAGTTCAGAATAGCTCGTTGGAAATATCTTCCTGTCTACTCTCCAACTCAAGTGGAATTTCTGAATTTGGTTTCCATTTTCCCCTCCAAAAATGAGTTTTCCCAACACTGCTTCCTGTGTGTCCAAAAAGTGGCAGAAAGGTCATTTTTAGGGTGTTTTTGACCCTTTATGCAACCCAAAACTTGTCAAAATCTTTAGGTAATGGGTGGGAATGCATATTTTTTCTTGAAAAATCTAGAAATGAAAATTTTTCTTCAAGAGGAGCTGCCAATTATAAGCGCGCGCCAAGTGGCGCTACGCGTCGGGCGGAAAAATCTGTGTCAAGGCCAAAAAAAATCAAAATTGAAAAAAAGTTTCCCAAATTTCTTGAAATTTGGGCTGAAAGTCCACCATCAAGTGCTATACTGAGCCAAAGAAGCTTTGGCCAAAATTTGGAGTCTATCATGCCTTTTGTGACGCTTTAATGCCCTCTTTAACTTTGCCTTCATGTTTTTGAGCGCCATGGATGAGTGGGACTGATGAGGGGAGGGTTTGATGCTAGTTGTAGGATTTTAGGGAATGAAAGGGTTTAGGGGATGATTTCTAGGGTTTGGGATGGAAATTAGGGTTTGTGGATATTTAAATAGGATTTGGGATAGTGGGATTAGGGATTTAGGGCTAATTGATTAGGGATATGGGAAATGTGGAATGGGTAGATGAGAATGTAAAGAGAGGGAGAAAATGATTGAGGGAATGAAGGAGTGAGGGAGTGAGAAATGGCTAGGAGTGGAATTGGCAGTGAAGCATGCAATTTTCAAACCCTATGCAACTACTTTTGGCAAGAAATGTAAAGAGGTCGGGTTTTGATTTTTTCTCATTAAATCACCATAAGCACCAAGAGAAATTCATTCATTGGTCATGGAGGGATGTTAAATTATTTGGAAAATGAAGAATTTAGAGATTTGAGAGATTTTATGGAATATTTGAATGGATTTCAAGCTTTTTAGCCCAATACGTAGCGCCATCTCAATGTGTAGCGCCAGTTACAAAATTACACTGCAAACCACTGCCCAATGCGTAGCGCCATCTCAATGCGTAGCACCTTTTTGCAGGAGGCTTTTGGAGGCCTTCCTGGTGTCCAAATTGGGCGTGGGATAGCTCGTTGGAAATATTATTGAGACTACTTTCCAGCCCAACTATAATTTTTCAATTTGGAGTTCATTTTCCCTGTCAAAAATCAAATCTCCCAAGACTGGTCAAAATTAGCAGAATGAGGCTTCCTCAAGGCAGAGTGTTGTTGCAGTCAACTTTTGAAAGTCTTCCTCAGCTCCAAATTGAGATCATGATAGCTCATTGGAAATATATTTGTGTCTAGTTATCATTTGACTCATCAAGAAAGTCATTTGGCCAACCAAGCTAGGAGAAATCCTTATTTTCCCATGTTCACTTCAGAGGTGCATCAATTCTCCTAAGGAAACTATATTTTTGAAATTTATCTAAAAACATGACACGTGTGTAAAAATTGAAGGAAATTTTTATTCCTTGGCCTATTGTGGACAAAAACCTCTCTCATTTTTCCCAAATTCATCTTTTCTTGCTCAGAAACATCATTGGAGTAAAACCTATCTCGATGTGTGGAACAAGGGATTTGTCGAAATGAAGTGAAATGAAGGGGATAAGGGGATTCTAAATTCTTGAGAAAAATTTGGGAAGTAGGGAGGGATGTTAGGAAGCAGGGGAAAGTGGAATTTCAGAGATTGAGTGAGGGGAAGGGCTCCAAAAGGGAAAAACACAGGCCTAGCCTAGAAAATTGCCAAGTTATAGCAAGAAATTAGGGTTTGTGTGAAAATGAGGAATTTGGGGGATCTCAATGATGGGAAGTGTTTAATAAGGTAAATTAAGGATAGGGGAAGGTGTATGAACATCAGGATACAATTTTGGTTGATGATTTGACCATCCAAGAGAAATTACCTTCAAAACCCTAGGAGAGGGAAATGAACCTTACCTAGGCACAACTGAAGCATGAACAAGGTGTAAAATGACCCATTGGAACCTGACATGATGATGAAAACCCTCTGAATGATGGTACACTCAGCTTAATGGTGACATGGACCAACATTTGGACAATTCTGAAAGGAGTGAAAGCAAACCCTAGACCTAATACTTAGTGACAAAATTTTACTTGAAGACTCACTGAAATGACAAAATTTGACCTTGACATCTTAAAATCACTTTGTAAGAGCAATTTTGATCACTGGAGGAAGGCTGCAAAGGATGACACTAACATTGGCTCCAATGGGGATGGTAGCTCCTTGGAGGTTGTTGAGCTCCAAAGATGTTCTTTCTTCCACCACATTCCACTCCATTTCCTTTGTCCATTATTAATTACAAGCTCAAATGATCAATAGAATTAATTAAAATTGCTTTAAGAATGTATATCATGACTAACTTGCTATGTTTTTATGATTTTGTCATTGTAGTACTTTTTGAACTAGATCTAGCTATAGAATGCAGACATTCTGTAGCTAGTTGCCGATTCTGTAGCTGTCTTCATGTCTACGTAGGTTCCAGGTGTCATCTCAGAGAAAAACACATATGGTCGTATTCCACATCATTTCCTCATCATTTGTTGCTCTCCACAAAGTTTGAACGGAATTCTGTAGGTGGTTATGAACATGGGAACTCAAACTAGGAGATAGACTCCTAATAGGAAAAGGACAATCCAGATGTCCTTAATCATATTACGAGACCACCATCAAAGTTCTAGTTTGATTTTAATTTAGAAAGACAATTATCCCTAGGTTATCTCAAGACAGTTATGTAATTTTGTTATAAATATGGCTCGGGAAACCGAGGGACAAGGTTACATTTTGTGTTTGATTGCTAGATTTCAGAAGTCCGAGAACACTCTGTTTTGAAGTAATTTCTCTTTTAATGAAAGAAGCATCACTTTATTGAAAGCGCTGAGTCAATATTGAAGTAGATTTTGTGTGCTACTCTGGTGGTAGAGGGCCCCTGCTACCTGAGCAGCTTTGTTCATACAGTTTAGATAAGTATTTTAGTCTCTTTTTTTCATTTCTAGCTTAAGAAAGTTTCTGAAGTTTATGTTTCATACTTGTTTACATTAATCATCACAGTTAGACTTACTCTTATAAACTCTTTCAAAATATCATCACGATGAATAAGGCATAGTTGTGGTGTTGTAGATTTTAGTTGCATTTCCTTTCGAATTTTATGATTTATGCTTGTTTACACTAAGTGTCATAGCTAGTCTTACTCCTACAAACTCTTCCAAAACATCATTAACAATGAATAAGAAACAGCTGTGGTATCTTAGATCCTAGTTTTAATTGCTTTCAAATCTTACGTTTATGTTCAATTGCATTGAATAATACAGCCAAACTTGTTTTTACAAACTCTTCCAAAATATCATTCATATTGAACGAGATGGGCTGTAGAATTCCATAAACTAGCTGCATGTTAATTTAGTTATAACACTCCGGAGGTTGATTGCATTTAGTTCAGCTCTGTCACTACATTTCAAGTTTGATAATGACATTCTAGTTTAACTCTGTTCACTATACTTCAAGTAGATTAGTAGCACTCTAGTTCAGTCTCAGTTCATTTTGTTTCAAGAAAAGATTAATGGCATTTTAGTTTAGTTGTAGTCACTGTATTTTAAGATTGATAGACTGTGTTCTAGCCTAGTGTTATCCATTGTATTTCAAGTAGTACTAGTTGTCAAAATTATTCTCTCGGCCTTCATTATTTACAACTTACTTTTGTTATGAATTTATATTGATACATCATCACATGAAAAGGGGTCAGTAATATCAGTTTAAGGCTTTGATTATTCTGCAAATCTTTTACAAATTCACCTATAGCCTTTTTCCCAAACATTATTCTAGAAAATCTCTAAACCTCTAAATAAGGCCTAGTAGTGATAAGTCAAGTTGCAGAATAGGGTAACTTCAGCATCATAGGTTAATCTAGAATAGAAACCTTACTGTGTTACAAATAATCATTTTTTTTGAAATATTGTGAGTTGATTGTTTATTTAGGAGAACTTCATTTACACTTAACTTGTCCATTTCTCAAGTTCTTCCAACATATCTTTAATGAATGAATTGGATAAGTTCAAGCTCATGTTGTGATTTATTTCCTTGCAATGAAGTCGTTATCAAGCTTTGCATTTGTTGTTTGTCATCCATAGTTTAGGCTTTGTTCTGTTTTAATATAACCAATAGCTTATTTTCACCAGCACTTAGTTCTTTCCCTTTTCAAACATAAAACCATAAAACCAAAAAAACATCATAAAACACTAAACACAACGTAGTGAGAAACACATACCTAGGCACATATAGTGCACCACACTTCAGCAGTTTACTACCCCTAGTTGACAATTAATGAACTCAATTTAGGAAAACTAAGTTGAGCACAAACATTTTGGCGCCGTTGTTGGGGAAGTGTAACTAGGTAGCCTTGTTTCTTAACTCCCAAAAACAATGATATGCGTAGAGAGAGACTCAAGGGGTAGATTCATAAGAAGCAGAAGCAGAAGCTTGATTCCTAGAACACCTCTTGTTTCACCTAGACCAAGAGCCAGCACACCTCCAACTCAGACCCACATTCCATCCTTTACTGATCCTAGACTTTCAGAAGACCTAAGATCAGATATTCCATTAGAAATACCATCCACTTCATCTACTGAACCTGTCTTAGAAGAAGATACAAATACCCCTGCTAGAGACACAAACTTTTCCACTTCCACAAAAGAATCAACTATGGCAGAAGAAGGGGGAGGACTCTTTAATGGAGAACACACATTATTTGGATGGGGTAGAGGTAGAGGTAGAGGAGAAGGAGGTAGAGGTGCAGAAGGAGAAGGAGGTAGAGGAAGAGGTAGAAGAGAAATGGGAAGCTCTTTTGGGTTTCCTATAGTAGATGAAGAAACCAATACAACTATGAAAAACATTTCACCCTCTGTCCTTCCAAACTTCTATGGACTTAAAACTGAAGATCATGAAACCTTCCTATTTGAATTTGAAGTCCTATGTAGAACTTATGACTACTTACAAGATGCTCAAAAACTTAAACTATTTCCTTCAACATCGAAAGGAGCAACATTGAAGTGGTTTATGAGTTTGATCAACAGTTCTATTAGGACATGGGAAGATATGAAACAAGAATTTCTAGAGAGGTGTTTGGATTATTGTATGCCAGTCAATCATAAGGAGGAAGTGTTCAAGATGATACAAAAAGAAGATGAAAACCTGGAAGATTTGTTGGAGAGATTTCATTACAACATCCAAAGAGCAAAAATGGAGAACTTAGATCAAGACACCTTAAAAGCCCTCTTTTTGAAGACAATTAGGGATGAATGGTTGGATATCCTTAACATGATGGGAAAAGGGGATATATCTCAGCTCACATTACCTGAAATATCTGATTTATGTATCAACCTTTCAAGAGGGAAATCCAAAACTGTAAAAGGTCCAAGAGACCCTGCTCTTACAAGGGCAAGTAAGTCTGCTTCTGGGACAGTAAGTAGGGCAGAGATAGGGCATATGCTTGATGAATTCAAATCTGACATCTTAGGGAGTATTAGTGAACAAATAGACACCCTTAAGTTACAAAACAATCAAAAAGTTGAATCTGATGCCTTAGCAATCTTTTGTCTCAAATGTAGAAAGAAGCATGCCTTGAGAGAATTTCCTTTAGATGCAAAAGTTGTAGAGACCTGTGTAATTTTTTCAGAAAAACATGAAACCAAGAGATTTCCTTCACTTCCTGGTCTTAAAGCTGTCTTTCAAGAGGAAAATCCTACAAATTCCACGGAATCTCTCAATTTTGTCTCTAGAAGGCCTTGGCAAGGACCTCAAACACAAGGATTCTATGATCAATTGTATAATCAACCTCCACTAAATTGGAATTCTTGGCAGCAACCTTGGCCCCAATTTCAAAATCAATCTCAAGCTTGGGCACAAGGAGCACAAAATCCCTATGGAAGATACTCCCAGTACTATCAATTTCCACCATACCCACATTTTTCTCCTCAAAATCCTCAACAAAATCCTCAGAACCCACAACATCAAAATCAACCACTCCCATTACCATTTCCTCAGAAATCAAATCATTTTCTTGCTCAACCCATACCAAACCCCAACAATAAAAATCCTCAGAATACATACATGATAGAAGGCCAACAGTTTCCAACTTATTTAATTACTCCTCTAGACCTTAGTAATGTTCAACTTAGGTCTGGAAGAATACTTGAAAAGAGGAAACCTTCTGTGATCATACAAGAACAAGACAACTCTGAGGAAGATTCTCTACAGGAAAATAAAAGTCTTGAAGAAGACACATCTTTTCAGGACCCAAACATTGAAAAACCAAAACAAAAAGAACCAATAATTTCAACTCCTGTATTATAGCAGCCATCAACATCCACTCCTACACCTCCCTTTCTAGAAAGATTACAAATTGATAGAGGTGTAGAAAAAAAAATTATGGTGCCTAATTATGATTTCCTAGATGAGCTGAGAAATGTCTGTATTAAGATTCCATTATTACAAGCTATCAAGGAAATTCCAATTTTAGCAAAGGCAATAAAGGAGTTGAGCATGAAGAAAACAAGAAAAAGAATAAGAGAGACAAAGAAAATTCAACTGGCAGGAAAAATAGAAGATATCATGATGGGTAAGATTGCTATTCCAAAGTATCTAGACCCAGGAAATCCAGTTGTTAAAATTAACATCAATGGAATTGAGATCCAAAAAACACTCATTGATTTAGGAGCAGCAATCAATATTATGAGTAGACAAATCATGGATAAACTGAAACTTCCTAATCTTCTATTTACACCCACATTATTACAATTAGCATACAGATCTGTGATCAAACCTGATGGGGTAATAGAATACATTCCAGTGTCCCTAGATTCTTGGGACTACCCTGTGGATTTCATGATCCTAACTCCTAAGAATAATCTAGGAGGGCATCCTATTATATTAGGCAGCCCTTGGTTAGCTACAGCCGATGCTTTCATTAGTTGTAGATCCGGTGATATGTATATCTCTTATGGTAGTTCAACTAAGAAATTCACTTTGTATCCTCTAGCAAGGACAATTACATATTTATATGATACTCAATGGATAGAGGATGAAGAAGACTTACAACCTCTCTTCACAATTTCAGAAATTAGTGAAGATAGTCAAATTCTGAATACTTTAGAAAAAATTGAATCCTCTTCAGAATAAAAACATGAACAATTTCAAGAAGAATCCAACATTGAGTTTTTATCATCAAGAAAGATGTCTCTTCATTCTATGGATAAGTTTGGCAGCTCTACAAGTGAGATATTTCCAGGCAAAAATTTAAACATAAACAAGAACCTAGAAAAATCTCAACAAGAAGAGCTAGTCAAGATCTTACAGAGACATTCTTCTGCATATGCATGGGAGTACACTGATATGAAAGGGATAAGTTCCAAGACTTGCACTCATCACATCTACATAGAGGAAAATTGTAAACCAATCAGACAACCTCAAAGACGGATGAATCCAAATCTTAGGGAGTTTGTTAAAGAAGAATTGCAGAAATTGTTGAATGTCAACTTTATCTATCCTATTTCAGATAGTCAGTGGGTTTCTCCTTTGGTAATTGTGCCAAAGAAAAATGGTAAATGGAGGGTATGTATTGACTACCGAGAACTAAAAAAAGCTACTCTTAAAGATCATTTTTCCCTACCTTTCATAGATCAGGTGTTAGATACCTTAGCTGGCAAAAAGTACTTCTCATTTCTAGATGGGTTTAGTGGTTATAATCAAATTCAAGTAGCACTTGAGGATCAAGACAAAACCACATTTACCTGTCCTTGGGGTATTTATGCTTACCGACTATTGCCATTTGGATTATGCAATGCACCTGCAACATTTCAAAGGGCAGTATTAGGAATCTTTTCAGATCTAATACATGATTGTGTAGAGGTATATATGGATGATTTCACAGTTTATGGAAACACATTTGAAGAAGCCTTAGCAAACTTGGAAAAAGTTTTAAAAAGATGTAAAGAAGCAAATCTTTCACTTAGTCATGAGAAGTGTTTTATGATGTTTACTCAAGGAATTGTTTTAGGACATCACATTTCAGGGGATGGGATTAGAGTTGATGAGTCAAAATTTGAAGTCATCTCTAACTTATCTATTCCAAGTTGTCAAAAAGATGTTAGGAGTTTTCTAGGATTTACAGGAAATTATTGAAGATTTATATAAAACTTCACCAAGATAGCATCTCCACTCTTCAAATTACTTGCCAAAGACTGTTAATTCAAATGGAATTCTGATTGCCAATTAACCTTTGAGACCCTGAAAACAAAAATTTCTGAAGAACCTATTTTAAGGGGACCTAACTGGAAGTTACCTTTTCATATTTCAACAGATGCCTCAGATACAGCTCTAGGAGCAGTATTGGGACAAAAAGACCTGATTCCTTATGCCATCTACTATACCAGTAAAAATTTGACTCCTACAGAGTTAAACTATACTGTAACTGAAAAAGAGTTTTTAGCTGTTGTTCATGCCATAAACAAATTCAGACACTATATAACAGGCTATGAAACTTTTGTTCACATAGATCATTCTGCAATTAGATACCTAATGAACAAATCAATTACTAATGGTAGAGTCATAAGATGGTTATTGCTTTTACAAGAATTCAACATTACCATTCTAGATAGGCCTGGAAAACAAAACACAATAGCTGATTTCCTATCTAGACTCCAAAACATCCAAGACAATACCCCAGTTGAAGATCAATTTCCTGATGAATATCTTTTTGCAATTTCTACTCAAACTCCTTGGTTTGCTGACATTGCTAATTATTTAGTTTCAAGGAAATTTCCTTCAATAATGAATGCAAGAGACAAAATAAATATCATTTATGACAGTGCAAAATATTCATGGGTTGCTAATGAGTTATACAAAACAGGTCTAGATTTTATCATTAGGAGATGTGTTCGAGAAGATGAGATTCCTGAGATCCTCAAGGCATGTCATGATGAACCTTGTGGCAGACACTTTGCTGATAAAATGACAGCTTATAAGTTCCTTCATTTAGGATACTATTGGCCATCCATTTTTAAAGATGCTAAAGAGTATGTCAGAAGGTGTGACAGCTGCCAAAGGGTAGGGAAACCTTCTCCTTCAAGTGAGATGCCATTGCAGCCTCAGGTACATATTGAACCTTTTGAGAAATGGGCTTTAGATTTTGTAGGACCTATTAGTCCTCCATCAAGACAAAAGAAATATGTATTAGTTTGCACTTATTATGTTACCAAATGGGTAGAGGCCAAGCCATTACTTTCTGCTACTGAAGCATCTGTAGTTAATTTTCTTTTTGAGGATATTTTTACTCGTTTTGGTGTCCCAAGGGAAATTGTTATAGATCAAGGAGCTCAATTCACATCAAGGCTAGTGGAACAAATGATGGAGAGGTACAGACTCAGACACAAAAAATCTACTCCCTATCATCCACAAGCAAATGGTCAAGTGGAATCTACTAATAAGGTCATTGAAGGGATCCTAACAAAGACTGTTCATTTACATAGAAGAGATTGGGAAGATAGGCTTCCTGAAGCCTTGTGGGCCTATAGAACTACATGGAGAAGCACAATAGGTCATACTCCTTATGAACTTGTCTATGGAAAGCAAGTTTTGTTTCCCATAGAGTTCCAGATTCAAACTTTCAAAATGCCAGTTCAGCTAGGACTTGATCTAACAGAGGCACAAAAGCACAGATTGGAGCAGATTAATGAATTGGATGAGATCAGACAAGATGCAGTTCAGAAAATAAGTATATTCCAACAGCAAAGGACTAGATGGCATGATAAGTACATCAAGGAAAATAAGTTCAAAGAAGGTGACTGGGCTCTCTTGTTTGATTCAAAGTTCAAAGATTTTCAAGGTAAATTCCAAACACATTGGCTTGGGCCATATGAAATCGTGAAAATTTTTGACAATGGAGCAATAAAAATCAAGACAATAGATGAATAAGAGGTCACTTTTCTTGTGAATGGTCATAGATTGAAGTTGTATCATAAGCCACTTTCAAGAGAAGAATTTGCAAAGAAGTTCCAGGAAAACAGTAATGTGAAGTTAATGAAGAAGAATCTTTCTTCTTCATCAAATTAATTGAATTTTTTGAAGTCAATTTATTGAAAAAAAATAAATAAATAAATAAAATAAAAATAAAGTATAAACATGAAAACTAATCACTGATTAGCATGTTATACAAAAAAGGTAGAGTGAAAATCAGAATCTTTCTGACACTTTAGCTTTTCAAATTTGTTCTTTTTCTGCAAGCAGTTGTTACAAAATCATAAGTGCGGATCCATTTTACTTATGGTCCATCTCATTTCATCCATCCATATTATGTTTCATTCATTAATCCATACTCCATTTCATTCATTCATCCACACTTCATTCATTTCACCCCATGGTCCACCTCATTTCCATCCCATATTTTTAAGTTTGATGTTTTTTTCTGCAATTGAATAATACATATCATGAATTGTAGGCCAGTTCTCATACTTCACTCCATTTCATAAGTTGTGATCCATTCCACTCCATTATTCACTTCATTCATATTCCATTACACCATATTTTATTATCCATCTTCACTCATTCCATACAACATTCCATTCATGCTCCAAACCATTCCATTTCATGTTTCAAGTCTTCTACAGGTACATTCTGAAATCAGTTAGACATTCTGCAGCCAGTCAGACATTCTGCAGCCAGACAGACAATCTGCAGCCAGAGATCCTGAAAGCATTGTCCAGTAATCACCTGATCTGCAATAAAATGATACTGCATATCCATGACAACAAGCAAAATCAAGGGAGTTATGAAGACTCAAAAAGTAATGATTTTCACGGGAGAACAAAGCATATAAGATCACGAAAATCAGAGAAAAGGAAAAGGTAAAAGTTCTGATTATAATTACATATCATGAAAAATTTTAGTATAGTTAAGTTATGAATAATTCAAAAAGTTGTTTTAATTAATTTTGTTGATCATGCCTAAAAAACCTCCCATAGAAACTTTGGATAAAACTCCTTGTATTTCACCATTTCAAATCCCATATCCGATCATCATTTAAAAATCTAAACGGTTAAAGTGCTGAAGTGATTGGATTATTCACGTCACTAGGCCAAAGCATTTAATGATGATTTTGAATTCGTTACAAAATATCTCCGCGGTCTTTTCTTCGGTGATATCTTTCAACTCATATATATCATCCTGACCTCATTATATTCATTCTTTAATAACTCCATATCATTCTTTCCCGTAGCCAACTCTTCACCATTTCAGCCTGTAAAACAGAGGAAACATCTGTGGGGAAAAAACATCTCTGTAACAGCCATTGTCACCGTGAACAGAGGAGCAACAATTTGAAGGTTGGAAAGAGAAGTTATTGGTCTCATAGTGAGGACCGAACCGGTTGGAACTAAGTACTTGGAAGGTTATCCTCAAATCAGAGAAATGTTACAACAAGCAGGGTGGTTGCAATTCTTTGAAAAATTTAGTGGTTTTCACAAAGAGGTGACTAAAACATTTGCACGGTCCTTCAATGGAGCTGAGGTCGAGATAGGAGATATTAAATTCACCATTACAGAAGCCTCCATTGCAGAAGCAACGGAATTTCCCAGACAAGGAGAAAGGTGGTTCAAGAATAGAGAATTTCATAACGAGGCATGGAAGCAGATACTCAAGTCACCAGGTATGGATGTTTCCATTTTTAAAAAGGGTATCCCTAGTTCCGCACTAAAGAAAAAATGGAGGAACATGTTGCTTATCTTGCAAAAATTCATCACTTGTGAAGGAAGATATGGTACCTTCTATGTTTATCATATTCGGTTGATAATGCATTTCTTAGAAGAAGAACTCAATTTGCCCTTTTTCTTGCTTCATAGTTTAAAGAAAATGGCCTCAAGTGTTCAAAAAAAAGTTTAACTTCTAGAAACAACCTTATACCACCATGGTTTAGTCAAAATTTTGATTGAACATCATTTGAGAAAAATGGGAGATAATTGGGAAGACTTCTTAGTGAGAAATCACTTTGAAGAACCCAAGGAACCTCCACGTGAAGACAAACCTACAAAAAGAAGCAGAAGATGGAAAACCTCCAAAACTGAAACTGGTAAAACAATACAAGAAGGCAGTGAAGAAATGATTTCTGAGAAATTGGCTCAGATTAGGAAGCAGCTTAAGAAATAGAGGATAATAAGAAAATTTTCCAGAGAGAAAGGAAAAGGACCATCTCAACCAAGACGGAGCCACAGACTTAGAGGGATACTAAAGAAAACAAAGTTTAAACAAACTGGAGTCATAAACATAGAGAATGAAGAAACACCTACTGAGGAGGATTTTGATGAAGGAGCTCCTGAAATAGACCCAGCATAGCAAGAAATTTACAACTATGTTGAGACATTAGAGAAAACAGCTTCAGAAAGTAGAGACATAACTCCTAGTCCACCAAAATATGTAGTTGATATCCTAAGGAGAGATAAATATGAGTTAGAAATACTCAACAGGCATATCAAGAATGAGAATGAAATTCTGAGAGAGCAGGTTAAACTGAAAACTGATATGAATTCAACTCTGTCTCTACAAATGTAAAATTTGTACAAGGCCAGTGAAAATTTGAAGAAGAAAAATAAAAATTTAACCAGGGCACTCACAAATTTGAGAGTCAAGTTAGTCATAAGAAAGCCTAGAAGGCCTTTGATTGCCAGGCAAAGTAGAAGAAGAGGGTTGGATGTCCTTGCAGAGGTCTCAGAGTTCATGGAATAGTTGCATGAGGACATGCAAGAACCTAGCAGTGGGGGTATGTTGAGCTCCAAAGATGTTCTTTCTTCCACCACATTCCACTCCATTTCCTTTGTCCATTATTAATTACAAGCTAAAATTATCAATAGAATTAATGAAAATTTCTTTAAGAATGTATATCATGACTAACTTGCTATGTTTTTATGATTTTGTCATTGTAGTACTTTTTGAACTAGATCTAGCTACAGAATGTAGACTTGTTGTAGCTAGTTGTCGATTCTGCAGCTGTCTTCATGTCTACGCAGGTTTCAGGTGTCATCTCAGAGAAAAAAACATATAGTCGTATTCCACATCATTCCCTCATCATTTGTTGCTCTCCACGAAGTTTGAACAGAATTCTGTAGGTGGTTATGCACGTGGGAAATCAAACTAGGAGATAGACTCCTAATAGGACAAGGACAGTCCAGATGTCCTTAATCATATTACGAGACCACCATCAGAGTTCTAGTTTGATTTTAATTTAGAAAGACAATTATCCCTAGGTTATCTCAAGACAGTTATGTAATTTTGTTATAAATATGGCTCGGGAAACCGAGGGACAAGGTTAGATTTTGTGTTTGATTGCTAGATTTCAGAAGTCCGAGAACACTCTGTTTTGAAGTAATTTCTCTTTTAATGAAAGAAGCATCACTTTATTGAAATCACTGAGTCAATCTTGAAGTAGATTTTGCATGCTACTCTGGTGGTAGAGGGCCCCTGCTACCTGAGCATCTTTGTTCATACGGTTTAGATAAGTATTTTAGTCTCGTTTTTTCATTTCTAGCTTAAGCAAGTTTCTGAAGTTTATGCTTCATACTTGTTTACATTAATCATCACAGCTAGAATTACTCTTATAAACTCTTCCAAAATATCATCACGATGAATAAGGCATAGTTGTGGTGTTGTAGATTTTAGTTGCATTTCCTTTCGAATTTTATGATTTATGCTTGTTTACACTAAGTGTTATAGCTAGTCTAACTCCTACAAACTCTTCCAAAACATCATTAACAATGAATAAGAAACAGCTGTGGTATCTTAGATCCTAGTTGTAATTGCTTTCCAATCTTATGTTTATGTTCAATTGCATTGAATAATACAGCCAGACTTGTTTTTACAAACTCTTCCAAAATATCATTCATATTGAACGAGATGGGTTGTAGAATTCCATAGACTAGCTGGATGTTAATTTAGTTATAACACTCCGTAGGTTGATTGCATTTAGTTTAGCTCTGTAACTACATTTCAAGTTTGATAATGACATTCTAGTTTAACTCTGTTCACAGTACTTCAAGTAGATTAGTAGCACTCTAGTTCAGTTTCAGTTCATTTTGTTTCAAGAAAAGATTAATGGCATTTTAGTTTAGTTGTAGTCACTATATTTTAAGATTGATAGACCATGTTCTAGCCTAGTGTTATCCATTGTATTTCAAGTAGTACTAGTTGTCAAAATTAGTCTCTCGGCCTTCATTATTTACAATTTAATTTTGTTCTGAATTTATATTGATACATCATCACATGAACAGGGGTCAATAATATCAGTTTAAGGCTTTGATTATTCTGCAAATCTTTTACAAATTCACCTATAGCCTTTTTCCCAAACATTATTCTATAAAATCTCTAAACCTCTGAATAAGGCCTAGTAGTGATAAGTCAAGTTGCAGAATAGGGTAACTTCAGCATCATAGGTTAATCTAGAATAGAAACCTTACTGTGTTACAAATAATCATTTTTTTTGTAATATTGTGAGTTGATTGTTTATTTAGGAGAACTTCATTTACACTTAACTTGTCCATTTCTCAAGCTCTTCCAACATATCTTTAATGAATTAATTGGATAAGTTCAAGCTCATGTTGTGATTTATTTCCTTGCAATGAAGTCATTATCAAGCTTTGCATTTGTTGTTTGTCATCCATAGTTTAGGCTTTGTTATGTTTTAATATAACCAATAGCTTCTTTTCACCAGCACTTAGTTCTTTCCCTTTTCAAACATAAAACCATAAAACCAAAAAAACATCATAAAACACTAAACACAACGTAGTGAGAAACAAATACCTAGGCACACATAGTGCACCACACTTCAGCAGTTTACTAGCCCTAGTTGAAAATTAATGAACTCAATTTAGGAACACTAAGTTGAGCACAAACAAAGGTGCCAAGAACGACATATCTTTGGAAATCAGACAAGTGCCTTCATCCATTGGGCAATGGAATAAAAAACTCAAGCTGAAATGCATGACTGAAAACTGATGACTTGACGACACAAACTGAATCTCACTCAACTAAAAACTGACTCGATACTTAAACACAACCGAAAAACTGGAAAATATGCTCAAAGTAGAGCTTATTCATCAAAACCTACTCTAACAGTTTCATTCATCACCTGATCAAGTGAAATGAAACAACCAATGCAACCAAGTAAGTATTTCGGCTGTTGTTTGAATTCTCCGCAAGTGCTCGCTTATGAACAACAAGAGAGAACTACTGAAAGGAAACTCCCATGAAAACTTGTGAACAGATCCGTTGAATGATATGGATTCTCTATACACATCCAAAAACACTGCATAAGGATCTTGAAGTTCATGCACACTAGGACTTAGCTCATCCAACGGATTACTTCTCTTCTCCTCAAACCATGAATGCAAATTTTTTTTTGAGCTTTGTGACGAGACTCCTGCTAAAAATGACAAAGAGACCGGCTGCCGGATCATGTTTGTATCAGTACACGTTTCAAGCTCACATGTAGTCAATGGAGAAATACTTTGACTGCAAACATCATCCAACACATCAGCTATTGGATCGTGAAAAACTTGAAAAGACTGCTGCAACCCATTTTCTATTGGTTCTGATGAGATTACATGATTTCCTACAGGCTGCTCATTTGAAGATATACTATGCAATTTACCCTTCAAAAACTGAAATGATTCAAAGCAAAATGGTATGGAATCATCTTGTATCATTTGATCGTATGTGCCAGCTTCCAAGTCTTCATCCGCAACTTGACAATCAATGGCATTCGAGGGCTGCAAATCTGGATATGAGAAGTCTTGAACAAGGTTTTCATTGCCCTCAAGATGATCCAGATCAAGACTTTTTTACAGTTGATTTCTGATTGCATGGAAGTTATCTCTGATGAACTGAAACGAATCAAAACAAAAAGGCAAAGATCCTTCACTTACTTCAAAATTTGCTGCACTTTCCTCGTCATTGTCATAGCTGATATTCATTGGTAGATCATTGTACTCAAGTTGTTGAAAGTGAACTTCCTCCTTCCACAAACTAGCCGTTGATTTGTCTGCAAGATTAGCTTCTATTTGGAGAACATAGTCATCATCATACTGATCAAACTGAGGCAAATCATCAGTATAAAACACATCATCAAGCATACATGTCATATCAACATATCTCTCTTCTCCAAGATGATCTACAAAACAATCATTATCAGATCTATGACCACTAGGATAAGAAACAAAATGTTTTGGATCAGCAACGTGTTCTTCTTCAATCATCGAGCGATGGGCTTGAACATTATGCTCATTCATTGTGGTGATCTTTTTCATCATCTCTTCCACTGCACTTACCAACATGTCAAGCTTTATCTCTAGAGATGTAGATTCCTCTGGATCTATGTTTTTCATCACTTCTTCCTTCAACTTTGCCCTTCGGATCCGCAAATGAGCCTCTACATCTACTGCACTGTTCTGCATCTCTTCAAGTGTTGCAAGATTCCTTTCTCTCAATTGAAACTCCATTTCCGGATCAAAGGCACCCGGGTAGTGCAAGAGAGCGGATCTAGGAGGAGGTCTTATATTAACTGGAATTGAATAATAAACTTGGTTAAATCTGGCAGAAAACTATTGTATTGTCTCCCCTGGCAGTCTTTTCAGCTATTTATACTCTTCTATAATCAATAAAGGGTTCTGTCTAACCACCCACCTGTCGAGGAAAACTTTGACGAACTGCTGGAAATCTGAGAGGCTCGCATCAGGCAAGGTTTTGAACCAACTCTTGACTTTTCCTTGCAAAGAAAGAGCAAAAAGCCTAATACTAACATCCTCTTCATCAACTTCAAAAAGGTCAAGAAAAGACTCAAAATTCAAAACATGTCTCTCAACAGTGACATTGTCACGTTCACCAACAAATCTTGGTAGATATAGGTCATGATTTTTAGGGAAAGCATGGGATATAGGAGGTAAAATCAGAGGCTTGTATTGATCTGGAATTTTACAAGGTATAGGGTTATGTTTAGTCTTGGTCTCTTGAGGTTCATCAGTTTGAAGATGGTCATCACAAGATTCGGAAGAAAGGTCTTGATCAAGCTCAAAAGCATGCAAATCTTTGGTATTCACAATCTTCAAAGGGAAGGAATCAAATGCAAGCTGGGGATCTTTTCTCAAATACAATATACTTTGTAAAGCCTTCTTAATATTCTTGGGAAAAGAGAAGAAATAATTTATGACAAAGAACAAAATGTCTTGGATGAAATTCCAACTTGAATATCTGATCTTTCCATATTGTCCTTTCATGTTTCTGCTAATCAAGTTCATCCTCCAGTGGAGTCCTTGGATCTGATCTCAAAACTGATTTAGAGTCGCCAGGTGAATGATTTCAGCCTTGCGGTGTCTGATCATTGCCCACCATCAACAATCAGATCTGAACTTAATTACATTTTACTGAGGAAACTAGATGTTCATTTCATAAACTAGATCGGAGATTGACTAAAGCAGCATTGATCTACTTTCGCTAATCCAAAGCAAGAGCGTTTCGAAGGTTACCTGGCTAACTTCAGGCTCCGTCTGTATTTTATAAAGAAAACAACAAACTTTTCTTTTCCCCAGTGGAGTCGCCACTATGTTATTGCCTAAATCTACCTCAGGATGAAGGAAGGCAGAGTCTAGGGTAACATCAAACCATGCTCAATCTGGTAGCTATCCCTACCAGATTAGGAGAGGGCTCTCTCCGGGTCAATATTAGCAAAAATAATCTGTGAGGCTTGAGATGACTTAAAATAAAGGCTGATTTTAGGCTAGGTATATATGTGAAAGATTTTGATTTGATTTTGAGGGTTTTTATTTGGAATCAAAGGGAAAGGCAGATTTTGGGTCTGGGAAATCATCAGTTTTGCAGAGGGCTGAATGGGGAAAGAAAGGAAAATTTTTTGATGCTTTAGAATTGAATGAAATGGATAGCTCAGACCGGGGAGGAGTTGAAGAGGGCAAGAGGTATTCAAGAATCCTCTTCAAACAGTTGAAAACATGGAAAATTAAACAAAACTCAAGGCAAAGCACTACAAATCTAATGAATTCCACCTTTAATACTTGTTTGTTTAACTTAAGAAGAAAGGAGAAGGGAAATGATACACATGAAACTTCAGTAAACTTACAATCACAGAGAGAAACACACCATCAAAACATAGAGCCACATGGATCCCAAAGAGTGCTGCAAACCCTGGTCTATTTCCTTTGCCAAAATGCAGAGATGAAATGTACAATGAAGCTCTAAACAATCCCAAGTGTCCAACCCCTGAAAATGACTGAGAAAATACAAGATATAGACAAGCCTAACTCATCCCAATGCCTCTAGGGGTTGAGCTCACCATTCTAGGAGATGTTTCAACAAGATCTAAACTAAGAACTGGAAAATAGGCAATGAAACAGCTTGCCTCTATAAGATAGGAAACTGATTCATTCAGTTACATTTCACTTTTTGGTGAATGAATCTACTTGGATGAGTAAAAATGTGCCAAAATTACATCAAAGTCATGAAATTACATCAAGTTACATCAATAGTTTCACATTTGGAGATAAAAAAGTCAAACTTCCCAAAACTAGGCGAAAATCTGAGCTGCTGAGTGAAAAAGGATCCAAAATTCCCAATGCGTCACGCCTGAAAACTCTATGCGTCGCGCCACTTTGAGGCTGATTTTGAGGGCCTTTCCAGAGTCCAAATTGAGTGCAGGATAGCTCGTTGGAAATATCTGCCTGTCTACTTTCCAAAAAAAGTTGAATTTTTGAATTTGGTTGCCAATTCCCCCTCCAAAAATTATTTTTCCCAACACTGCTTCCTATGTGTCCAAAAAGTGGCAGAAAGGTCATTTTTAGGGTGTTTTTGACCCTTTAGGCAACCCAAAACTTGTCAAAATCCTTAGGTAATGGGTGGGAATGCATAAATTTTCATGAAAATTCCAGAAATGCAAATTTTTCTTCAAGAGGAGTTGCCAATTATAAGCGCGCGCCAAGTGGCACTACGCGTCGGGCGGAAAAATCTGTGTTAAGGCCAAAAAAAATCAAAATTGACAAAAAGTTTCCCAAATTTCTTGAAATTTGGGCTGAATTTCCACCATCAAGCGCTATGCTGAGCCAAATAAGCTTCGGCCAAAATTTGGAGTCTATCATGCCTTTTGCGACGCTTTAATGCCCTCTTTAACTTTGCCGTCATGTTTTTGAGCGCCATGGATGAGTGGGACTGATGAGGGGAGGGTTTGATGCTAGTTGTAGGATTTTAGGGAATGAAAGGGTTTAGGGGATGATATCTAGGGTTTGGGATGTAAATTAGGGTTTGGGGATATTTAACTAGGATTTGGGATTGTGGGATTAGGGATTTAGGGCTAGTTGATTAGGGATATGGGAAATGTGGAATGGGTAGATGAGAATGTAAAGAGAGGGAGAAAATGATTGAGGGAAAGAAGGAGTGAGTGAGTGAGAAATGGCTAGGAGTGGAATTGGCAGTGAAACATGCAATTTTCAAACCCTATGCAACTGCTTTTGTCAAGAAATGTAAAGAGGTAGGGTTTTGATTTTTTCTCATTAAATCACCATAAGCACCAAGAGAAATTCATTCGTTAGTCATGGAGGGATGTTAACTTATTTGGAAAATGAATAATTTAGGAATTTGAGAGCTTTGGTGGGATATTTTAATGGATTTCAAGCTTTTTAGCCCAATTCATATTGCCATCTCAATGCGTAGCGCCAATTACAAAATTACACTGCAAACCACTGCCCAATGTGTAGCGCCATCTCAATGTGTAGCGCCTTTTTGAAGGAGGATTTTAGAGGCCTTCCTGATGTCAAAATTGGGCATGGAATAGCTCGTTGGAAATATTATTGACTCTACTTTCCAACCCAACTGGAATGTTTCAATTTGGAATTTATTTTCCCTATCAAAAATCAAATCTCCCAAGACTAGTCAAAATGAGTAGAATGAGGCTGCCTCAAGGCAGAGTGTTCTTGCAGTCAACTTTTGAAAGTCTTCCTCAGCTCCAAATTCAGATCATGATAGCTCATTGGAAATATATTTGTGTCTAGTTATCATTTGACTCATCAAGCAAGTCATTTGGCCAACCAAGCTACAAGACATCCTAATTTTCCCAAGGTCACTTCAGAGGTGCATCAATTCTCCTGAGGCAACTGTATTTTTGACATTTCTCAAAAACCATGACACCTGTGGAAAAATTGAAGGATTTTTTTATTCATTTTCCTATTTTGGACAAAAACCTCTCTCAGGTTTCCCAAATTCATCTTTTCTTGCTCAAAAACATCATTGGAGTAAAACCTATCTCGATGTGTGGAATAAGGGATTTGTCGAAATGAAGGGGATAAGGGGCTTCTAAATTCTTGAGAAAATTTTTGGAAGTAGGGAGGGATGTTAGGAAGTAGGGGAAATTTAATTTCAGAGATTGAGTGAGGGGAAGGGGTCCAAAAGGGCAAAACACAGGCCTAGCCTAGAAAATTGCCAAGTTATAGCAAGAAATTAGGGTTTGTGTGAAAATGAGGAATTTGGGGGATCTCAATGATGGGAAGTGTCTAATAAGGTAAATTAAGGATAGGGGAAGGTGTATGAACATCAGGATACAATTTTGGCTGATGATTTTACCATCCAAGAGAAATTACCTTCAAAACCCTAGGAGAGGGAAACGAACCTTACCTAGGCACAACTGAAGCATGAACATTGTGTAAAATGACCCATTGAAACCTGACATGATGATGAAAACCCTCTGAATGATGGTACACTCAGCTGACTGGTGACATGGACTGACATTTGGACAACTCTGAAAGGAGTGAAAGCAAACCCTAGACCTAATACTTAGTGACCAAATTTTACTTGAAGACTCACTGAAATGACAAAATTTGACCTTGAAATCTTAAAATCACTTTGTAAGAGCAAGTTTGATCACTTTAGAAAGGCTACAAAGGCTGAAATTAACAACTCTCACACTTGTTAACATTTTATATCATTGACTAGTAATCAAGTGGTTTCTACCATGTTCGACTTCGACACATTCATTCACGTGGATAGAATCGTACTAGTTTGAGATGCGGAAATCAACACCCTGGATATAGTTTCTACCATCTAGGCTATGAGGAATTTTTTTATCATTTATACAGTAGACTATTCATAAACAGATGGTTGCGTCCATACTGTGTCTACATATGTCTATACTGTGATGTACTCAAAATCATTCCTGTATCAGAACAGTTTGAATCAGTTTCTAGTTAGTTTTGATCTGAGTATGGGAATACCTACCTCAACGATGATATATATATATATATTTTGCATTAAATGTTTTTACAGGTTCCGACTGGGGTGTCCACAGGATGATCCTTGAAATGATAAAGTACCGCACTCTTCATATATGATAGACTTCAGCTTCATCCATTCTAGAATTTGCACTTTAGGGGGAAATCTGTTACACTGAAAATTGTCATCTTGACATTCTTCTATGTGTATGAGCTCATTATCACTCATACTTCCTCCTTTGCAAGTCTAACATATCAGCTCCTCATGTCAAGCCTTAAAAATCAGATAAAAGTTCCTAAAGATCTCCTTAACTTTTGTGTCGCACTTTCTCTATATCTTGTCTGCGGTCCCGCACCTAATGTTCATGTCTTCTACATACCTGAACGCACTTTCTCTATGTTATAGGTGCAGACCCCTGTAAAGATTAAAAAGGCGCAAGTAAACTCAGAAAAGCTCATTTTTAGTAAATTCTAGAAGCTTCCAGAAAATATCTTGCGATGGCAGAACCGCTCTTATGAGGTTCATGTATCCCTTACCTTATGGAACTAACCCCTTGATGTGAGGAGCTTATCCCTTTGAAGGAGGATTCTATCCCTTCATAGTTGGAACTGAAAACCTCCTCTTTTCCACTATAAAAATAGGCATTGGGTAGCCTCAAGGGGTGTTCAAGCTTTAGAATATTTGAGGTTAAGTGTTGTTGGGATTCAGACTCATTTAACTAAGAATTTTGGGAGGAGAGATCACATACCTCTATTTTTCTTGGTTGTAGGAGTGCAGAGCTTATCAAAGTAGAAGAGACTCCTGCTTCGGACCTCGGGAAGGCCTGTTAAACATCAAGGCTAAGGTTGTAAGGTTTTCCTTCTTTTGAAATTAATACAAATATACTCATTTTTCTCAATAAGCTATTAGTTAATGGTTTATTTCATAGATTCCTTGATCACTATGATAAGCATGATTTATGATCATTTCTATACAGATGCTATTTAATATTTTGCTTGTTTGTGACTGCAGATTTATGAAGATAATTCCTTCAAGTGCACGAGGGACAATAACGACTTCAAACAAGCGTTGGACATACGATAAGTCTTTTACACCTCTATAGAGCTTTTTGTGAATCATATATGCTTAGAGAAAGATTAGTTTATTTGGATGTTTGTTGCTAGATACTTTTAGTACTAGGGAGATCAGTCTTTTCCGCAAGATTGATTAATCCATACAACACTCCACAAATCAAACTGGTCTTGGAATTGAGGTTGAATCTAGCTCAGTGGGAGAATTAAAGGGAAAGAAACATATTTCCTTTCTGCATGAAACCCTAAATGTTGATAAAGTAGTAGCCAATAATGAACCAACATAGCAACAAAAATACAAAAATAGCACGCATCCAAATAGTCAACAAGAGATAAATCAACAAAAATTTAATAAAAGGAGAAATTTTTCCCAACAAAAGACATACAATGCTAAAGGAGAGAATAAAAGTGCACAAATATTAGCCAAGCCAATGTTCAGAATTGATTTTATCCTAGGTATGCAGACATATTTCCAGGGTATTAATTTACATGCATTAGTTATGGGCTCAAATTAATGAATTACAAAGTGAATCTTTTCTACAGGAAGTGCAAACCAAGAAGAAGAAATTATCAGCAAAATTAATTAATCAAATAAAGGAATAGAAGACCCAGGTCCAACAAATCCTTTTCTCCTTTGACTAATTTGATTCAATGCTTTAACTATCAAAATTTTGGGTATAGAGAAGAAAATTGCAGACTTAAGAATTGTAGAAATTATATGCACTAAGCATGCATATGTCCTAGATCCACCTAATCTCACACTATTTAACTTTATGCAAGATACTGAATCATTCCACTTGTTAATATTTTGCGGAAAATTAATTGCACACACATGTAAAGCATAAATAAAAATAATCGTACATAACATAGTTTTTTTTAACCAGGAAAGCCTGAAGCTAAAAACCCCAACTATATATTATGTATCATGGAATCATATGACAATCCTCATACAAAGCTTATCAAGCTCTCAGTACAGTACAATCGTCATACACTATCAGGAACAATCTTGCAAATCCATGCACCGACCTCTGCCTCCTACTAGCATGCCTCCACTGTGCAATCCTTGCTGAAGAATTGCTCTAAATGAATTCGAATTACTCTTTCCTTGACTGTGCAATCCTCATTTGAAACTTCAATGTGTGTGCGATGCAATAAATGCATCACTATAGTCACAACATGTTGTGTAACCAGCTCAAAAAATAGAAGAAAAAAGATATCAACGCCTTAGAAATAAGCCACTTCGAGGGGGCAACCTCCAATACATTACATAAATGAACAATTCTTGGATGATATAATTTACAAAACCTCCTTTCTATATATAGGAGTCCATGGGGCCATAATGTAATCCTAGTGGGCCACAATGTAATCCTAGCCGACCTAACAATAATAATTTAAGGGCACAATAATAACAAAATGGGGGTTACAAGGGTTCAATAATAACAATAAGGGGGTTACACTAACAATAATAAGGGAATATACTAGTGATATAGGGACCTAACATGCCCCTCTCCTTCAAAAAAGTGTTGTCTACAATGCATGAGTAGCTCCGGGTGCTTCTGTATAAAATTCTCATCCTCCCATGTAGAATCTTCAGTGGGTAAGTTCTTCCACTTGATGAGATACTCTGAAATTGATCGAGTCCGTAGCTGTCGAGTTCTTGTTTCCATGACCACTTCAGGTTCCAATATTATTTTTCCTTCCTCATCAAGTTCTGGAAATATTGTTTGAACTGGAATATTTTCACCTATAACCTTCTCTAAGCATGAAACATGGAAAACTGGATGTACTCGCGAAGAAGCAGGAAGCTCTAATTTGTATGCCATAGAACCAATCTTTTGCAACACCTTGTAAGGACCATAGTACTTTGGTGATAATTTATTATCCTTCTTAGCTTGCTTGAGGGACATTTATTTGTATGGTTGCAGCCGTAAAAATACCCAATCTCCTACTTCAAAACTTCTCTCGCTGCGATGTTGATCTGCCTGTTGTTTCATTCGATTTTGTGCCAAATTCAGGTTATCCTTTAAGAGTTGGAGAACTTCTTGCTGATGCTCGATGTGATCTTCCACCGCTTGAACCTTCGAATTTTCCCTTAAAGATGATGTGATGGATGGTGGATGATATCCATAAAGTGCCATAAATGGGGTCATTTTTGCCGCAGTATGGAAGGAAGTGTTATACCACCATTCAGCAAGAGGTAACCACTTGACCCATTGTGTTTGTTTATCAGATACAAAACAACGAAGATATCCTTCCAAACATTTATTTACTATCTCAGTTTGACCATCAGATTGAGGATGATAAGATGAGCTATGAGCTAATCGAGTACCCAAACAAGAAAATAACTCCGTCCAAAAATTTCCAGTAAAAATGGGATCTCTGTCGCTCACAATAACCCTTGGGCTTCCATGTAGCTTTTGAATTCTGTCCATAAATGTAGTAGCAACTGTAATTTCTTTAAATGGATGAGATAATGCACAAAAGTGTGCATACTTGGTAAGTCTATCAACTACCACCATGATGACACTCTTTCCTTCGGACTTAGGTAAACCCGTGATAAAATCCATTGAAATCTCCTCCCAACGTTGACTTGGAATGGATAAAGGTTGTAGAAGTCCCGGGGTCTTAATTGTTTCCACTTTATTCTGCCGGCAAACCAAACATTCCGCCACAAACTTTTGAATATCAGATTTAAGGCCATCCCAAAAAAATTCTTTCTTCACCCTGTGGTAAGTTTTTAAAAATCCTGAGTGTCCTCCTAAAGGAGAAGTGTGCAATTCCAAGAGAATCTTTTGTTTTAGTTGGGAATTCTTACAAAGATATAAGCGATCTTTGTACCATAAGGAATCATTTTTCCAACTAAATGTATCAGATGTACTAGGATCTTGCCGCAACTTTTGAATGAGTGTCCATACATCTTTGTCCTTCTTCCATTCATCTCTTGCTTCAGTTATCCAATCTGGTTGGATAATAGAAATGGCACAAAGCAATGCTTCCACCTCTTAATTCTTTCTTGAGAGTGCATCTGCAACAACATTAAGCTTTCCTTTTTTGTAGATTATTTCAAAGTCATAACCCAACATCTTTGTGACCCATTTTTGCTGCTCTTCTAATGATAGTCTTTGTTCCAAAAAGTGTTTAAGACTATCATGATCAGTTTTTACCTTGAAGTGTCTTCCCATTAGGTAAGTTCGCCATTTTTTTAGTGCATGTAGTATTGCTAACATTTCCTTCTCATAAATAGGTTTCTGTAAATACTTTCCTTTGATTGGACGACTTTCAAAAGCAATGGGTCTTCCTTCCTGCATTAAAACTGCACCAATTCCATTTCCTGAGGCATCACATTCCACAATAAAGGTTTTTGTGAAGTCTGGCGTAGCTAAGACTGGTGCATGGCACATTTCCTCCTTAAGACGTTCAAAGGCCTTAGTTGCTTCAGGAGTCCATGAAAATGCATCTTTCTTCAATAATGTTGTTAGAGGTGCCGCTATTCTCCCATAATTCTTAACAAACTTGTGATAATACCCTGTTAACCCGAGAAATCCTCGCAACTTCTTTATGGTTGTGGGGACTTTCCATTCCTTAATGGCTTTAATTTTGTTAGGGTCTACTTTCACACCCTCGTGAGATACAATATGACCCAAATATTCCACCTCTTGTACTCCAAAGAAACATTTGGATTTTTTTGCATATAATTGTTTCTCCTGCAATAGTTTGAGCACCCTGTCAACATGTTCAACATGATCCCTCCAAGACCTGTTGTAGATTAGTATATCATCAAAAAATACTAGCACAAGTTTTCTAAGGAAGGGTTTGAAAATGGAATTCATCAACCCTTGAAATGTAGAAGGTGCATTGGTAAGGCCAAAAGGCATGACCAAAAATTCATAATGACCCTCATGAGTTTGAAATATTGTTTTTGGAATATCTTCAGTCTTCATTCTAATTTGATGATATCTCGAACGAAGATCCAACTTGGTAAAATAAATTGCTCCATGTAATTCATCCAATAATTCATCAATCACAGGAATGGGAAATTTATCTTTAATGGTGAGCTTATTGAGCTCCCTATAATCCGGACACATTCGCTATGATCCATCCTTCTTGTGTACCAATACTACAGGAGCAGAGAAAGAACTTTGACTAGGTTGAATTATACCCGCCTCTAACATTTCTGCAATCATACGTTCAATTTCGCTCTTTTGGACATAAGGATATCTATAAGGCCCGATGTTTGGAGGAACACTTCCTGGAATCAAATGAATAGCATGATCATGATCACGAATAGGTGGGAGTCCTTTGGGAGTTTTAAACACCTTGGAATGATTGTCCAAGACTTGTTGGAGATCTTCAGAAATAGATGATTTTGATGTTGGAACTTCTAGAGAGCATAATTGTGCAATTACGCCTCGTTGTTCTTTCTTTAGAAGCTTTGTCATGACATTAGAGCTTATTATCCTTCCTAGCTTCCCTTCAATACCCCGTAATTCGACTTCCTTTCCTTATGAAAAAAATTTCAAGAAAAGTTCTTGAAAATTAAAAGCTACCATCCCCAAAGATTGTAACCATTGTACTCCTAGTACAACATCAGCACCTCCCATAGGAATGGAAAGCATTGGACTAGTCAATACATATTCCCCCATAGTTAGCTTAATATTATGGCATTTTCCAAAGCAATTTATAGTTCCTCCATTTGCAACCATCACTTGACATTCTGGTGCTGGGTATAGGAAACAATTTAATTCCTTGGCTACCTTACAATGAATAAAATTATGGGTGCTACCTGAATCAATCAACACTATTACCTTTCTCTTCTTGATTTGTCCTTTTATCTTGAGAGTTTGAGGAGTGGTAATTCCTGCCAGTGCATTACACGATATGGTTGGATTCATTTCTTCCTCTTCTGGGGCTGGTTCCGGTGTATATCCTCTTCTTGTTCATTTTCTTCTTCCTCTTCACAATCTATGTAAAATAATTTCTTCTCAGCACACTTATGACCTTTAGTGTATTTGCTATCACAACTGTAGAAAAGCCCTTTTGCTCTTTTTTCTTCCAATTGCTGTGGTGTCAACCTTGTAGGTTGTGGAAATCTAGGCGTAGCAACACTTCCTTCTTTATAGAATTGAGTGGTAGGCTTCCTTGTCGCCATTATTTTACATTCAACTTTTCTTGCCAACCTGAATGCCTTCTCCAATGAATTCGGTTCCAAAACACGAACTTCATGTTGGATGTTATCCTTTAAAGTGCCTATGAAGAGATCGATCCTGTGTTCCTCTGGAATATCAGTTACCCTTATATTCAATTTTTGGAAGTCCTCAATGTGCTGCCCCACTAAACCCTTTTGTTTGAGATTTATCAATTGGCTAAAGAAGGTGTTTCTCTTCGTATCCTCATAATGTGCTATCATTTCCTCCGTAAAAATTGACCAAGTGACCATTTTTTTACGGGAGCAAAGCCATCGATACCATACAAATGTATTTTGTTCTAAATGTAAAGTTGCAATGCGTACCTTTTGTGTGTTTTGCACGTTATGGAGATCATAATATTGCTCCATCTGTAGTATCCATGTTACAGGATCCTTTCCATCAAACTTCCTCATATCCATTTTTGGAATATGGTGGTTCTTCCCGCCAACATTAGAGGTTATGAAATCACGATTAACATTTATTTTGTTCTCATCATGAGGTTCTTCTACTATATTTCCTCCATTAGGAATAGTTTCTTGTTTTAAGCTTGTCATCAAGCCTTCCATGTATTCTTTTAGATCATTCTTCATGTTTTCCATGTTGTCTTTCATGTTTTCATCGATCTTAGCTTCCATGTCATCAATCTTAGCTTCCATGCCCACTTCCATGCCATCCATCTTAGCTTCCAAACCATTCATCTTAGCTTCCACGCCTTTCTTCAAACCATCCATCTTAGTTTCCATGCCTTTCTTCAAAACTTCCATTTAATTTTTTGTTGTTCTTTGCGAGAGCGAAATTTGTTGTTGCACTTGCTCTTGTAATTTTGATATGTCATGTTGCCATTCTTCGTCTTCATGAGTCACAGTAGAGCCTTATAAAGGCTTAATGGGAGTTGAATTCTTTTTATGGGCCATTTTAGAATCCAATACTAATATCTATTCTACAATATTCCCTTGGAATCAATTCAACTTGATTCTTCAAACAAGACTTATGCAATGCGGAAAAAAAATACACACCTTTTACTTGCTTTTTAGGAGCTTTGTATTGAAATTGAATTATCTATGTAATTGAGAATCTTCAATATCTGAAATTCACTGCTGTAGTATCCTTGTGAACTGTCTTTCAAATGCCATGGGTATGATCTGATTTGGATTCTTCAAGACAAAGTTATTTCCAATCTCCCACAATGACCCAATTTTGGACTGGTTCAGTAGAGCGAACTTGTACGACTTGCCACGTGTCATTGTTTCATCCTTCGTCTCTAAAATTGATAGCCAAGAAACTGCAGTCCGTGTACTTGCAACCCATTTTTACAGCACTCCAATCCAATGCCCAGAGAGAGAGTTATTGAACTTTTCCCACGATCACCTCTTTGAGATGAAATTCAAGAGCCTGAAAAAGCACTACCTTCCACAAATCATATCTCCAAAAATATTGCGAACCAAGCTTTGAAATTTTTTGATGAATTTCCTCAGGATTTCAGCTTCGCACCATATGAATTTCAGATTTTGAGCCTTCGTATAAAATTTTTTATAGTGCAAATTCCACGATGACCTGTTTAGGAGCAGCGAAACCCTAGAATCCAAACCTCTGATACCACATGTTGTGTAACCAGCTCAAAAAATAGAAGAAAAAAGATATCAACGCCTTAGAAATAAGCCACTTCGAGGGGGAAACCTCCAATACATTACATAAATGAAAAATTCTTGGATGATATAATTTACAAAACCTCCTTTCTATATATAGGAGTCCATGGGGCCATAATGTAATCCTAGTGGGCCACAATGTAATCATAGCCGACCTAACAATACTAATTTAAGGGCACAATAATAACAAAATGGGGGTTACAAGGGTTCAATAATAACAATAAGGGGGTTACACTAACAATAATAAGGGACTATACTAGTGATATAGGGACCTAACACAACAAATATTCCATCTTGCCGTTTCACCTACCTCTCCATTGGGTCTCCACTAAAACTGCCATGCACTATATTTAACTGTTGTATTGTTCAGTTGATTAATGAGTTATTATTTGTGAATTAACTAACTAATTAATTCACTCCACTCTCAATCGTGTATCAATCAGTTACACTAGATACAACTAGCTCAATTGAGTCTAACTGAGTTAAACTAAATACAACTCCATAACTACTTCTTCCAACTGTGTCATAAATCTGCCACTTGAGTTCTAACTAAGTCCTCCATGCATTAGCTCTAGTAAACCCTTGGGAATTGCGTAATTCCCTCAGTCCACCAATGTGCCACATCTATGCACTAAAACATAGTGCTCGAAGAGAATAAGTTGTTGTTTAGTGTCTGATTATTATTAAGAGCTAATAATAATCGACATGCATCTATTTTTAGATCAGCGATCTATAAATAGACTTCACCCAATATTCTAAAAATAGAATTTCATCTATTTTTCCAATTTTATCAACCATCCACAAATAGCATCCTGCAACTTCTAAAATATGATCATCATGTCTAAAAATAGACTTGCACCAAAAATAGCCTGCTGGCCCACTTAGTGAAGGCGAATCTTTTCACTAAGCTCATCATCTTGTTGAATCTCAACACTCCCTCTCAACAAGATAGGGATTATCCTTCACCCTGATCCTGCCTCTATGGTATTCAAATTTTCTCATGGTGAGCGCCTTCGTCAGAATATCTGCATCCTAATCCTCCGTAGGAATGTACTGAAGCAACATGATCTTCCGCTGCACACAATCTTTGATATGATGATACCGGAAATCAATATATTTAGATCTATCATGAAACACAGGATTAACCGAGAGTTTAATGAAACTTTGATTATCACAATGTACCACCGTGGGATCTAAATGTCAACCGAACAAACCAACCAAAATCTTCTTCATCTAGATATCCTCACAAGCAACTTGACTTGCTACCATGTATTCTGCCTCCGTTGAACTGAGTGCCACGGATCTTTTTTTCCTTCTGTACTAAGAAAATGTCGTAGATCCAATACTGAAAATCCCCCCTAATGTGCTCTTTCTATTTGTTGGGCTTCCTGCCCAATCTGCATCTGTGAAGCCATGCAACTTCACCTCATCCATCTATCTGTACCATAAACCATACTCAGATGTGCCCCTGAGATATCTCAGGACATGCTTGCCTACCTTCCAAAAGAGCTTTGTAGGCTTAACCATTGCTTGTGAAAGTTGGTTCACTGCATAGCACATGTCTGGTCTTGTATTGACTAAATACATGAGTGAACCCACCAACTGTCGGTAAACAGTGGCATCCACTACCTCTGCCAATGTAGCATCCTATTTCTTCCAATTTCCTGGAAGATGAGTGTCGATAGGCTTGCAGCCTTGCATGTGAAACTTCTCCAGTATCTCCCGGGCATACTTGCCTTGAGAGACAGACATTTCACCTTCTCGCTGCCATATTTCCAATCCAAGGAAATAATGAAGGAGGCCCAAATCCTTCATCTCAAACTCCTTTGCAAGATCTGCCTTGCATGAGTGTATCAACTGCTCATCACCTGTTAGTATTAAATCATCAACATAAATTACAAGGATTAAATTCTTACCCTCCACCACAATCTGGTATAGGTTTGCATCCACCTCACTCTTGGTGAAGCCAAGTCCAGTGAAATAGTTTTCGATCCGAGTGTACCAAGAACGGGGTGCTTGTTTCATCCCATACAACACTATTTTGAGCCTGCACACATGCGACTCGCTACTGAAGATCTCAAATCCTTCAGGCTTCTCAATGTACACCTCTTTCTCAATGATCCCATTAAGGAATGCAATCTTCACATCCATCTGATGAATGTGCCAACCCATCTATGCTGAGAGAGAAAGGATGGTCCATATGGAAGAATACCATGCGACAGGTGCTAAGGTTTCTTCATAGTCAATCCCCTCAATCTGTGAGAAGCCTCAGGCAACAAATCTTGCCTTATAATTCTCGACACTCCCATTAGAAGCTTTCTTTACCTTGTAGATCCATCTTGATCTACAACTGATTTTCCCACTGGCCTTGGAACAATATCCCAAGCACTGTTTCTGACAATGGATTCATACTCCTCCACCATGGCATCTACCCATGTGGGCTCTTGTACTGCTTCTTCAAAAGAAGATGGCTCTGTCATGATACACTTTCTCATAAGAGCCATGTATCTAGTAAATCGGCCAGATGACTGTCTCTATCTGCACTATGATGTAGGGACTCCGACATTTTGTGCCACATCAAGCTTTAGTCTCTCAGCTTCTATGGTACGCTTTCTACCTTGTCTGATGTTTGGTTCTACATGAGTGGACTCCTCCACTCCATGAATCTCCTCCTATGGCTGATCCACATCTAGAGGCTCATCTTTGGGAACGAGAATTTCCTCCTCTGCATGCAAGTGTAGCTCCCTCTCAAGCGACAACTTCATGGCTTTCACCTCATTGAATTTTATATCCCGTCGCACAACAGTCATCCGACTGTCTGGAAAATATACACGATAGTTATGGGGAGTTTCTGTGTACCCCACAAATATCCCAACTTCTGCAGTCGACTCCAGCTTCTTCCTGGCGTCCTTCGTCACATGAATATAAACAGGTGAGCCAAAAATCTTCAAATGAGAAATATCAGGCTTCTTACTAGTAAACGATTCTTCGGCTGTACTCATGCCAAGTACTCTATGAGGACAACGGTTTTACACATAAAACATAGTGTTGCATTCTTTTTCCCACAAGTGCATCGGTAGGCCCTCGTCATGCAGCATCGCATGTGTAGAACCCACGATCATTCTGTTCTTTCTCTCCACGACCCCATTCTGTTGTGGGTTATGAGACACTATGAGTTCTCTTCAAATTCCTTATTTGCTACAGAAGTCTTTGAATTCACCCGAGATGTTGTTGAGGAGGTAAATCCCCTCTGTGGATAGAGGAGATCCCACTATCCCTAGATTGGGTCTAGCAACAATCGAATCACACAATGACGTTGGTTCCTAGTTACAAGAAAGATAAAGATCGTGATAAGTATCCTGCCTCGAATCCCACACTGTTGTTGTCGATGAAAAAGCAGCACTCCTCGTCCTACCCTGACAGATCACAATCCTTTCGTTCGTCACGTCTAGACACCTGTACACATGCAGAGAAACGATGACATACAACGTAATACTTAAAGCATGTAACTATATGTCAATCAGAGAAGATATAATTCGTTTCATTACATAAAAGAGTAAACACAAGAATGGAACCAAAATCAGATTCGCTTATATTATAAATGACAAAAGGGAGATCACAACCAAATGCTCTGACGTTATGATCTTCCTTCGGTGGGGCTTGCAGCAGAGCGTGTCTCAAAAAATACTGTCGAGAATCTATACAAAGCTCTCTCTCTTACGGGATTCTCTTCGGCTTAGCTCTCAATAGTTTTCCAGCTATAGTTTCCTTCCTACAAGTTCAGCTAGCTTGTTAATGGAGAGGGAAAGATTTTAAAGATGGAGGAAGGGAAGTTGGGATCCCTATAATCATGGGATAGGTCCTATCTCTTAGGAAGGTTCCATGAGAGGTGGAAAACCACTTCTTATACATGGATATTTGGAGCCAAACCACTCAACTCCTTTTGCTGATTCATTCTGGAGTTTGTTAGAATCAAACTTATGCCATCTATTTTTAAAAAACATCCCTTAATAAGCTTGGCGCGAGTGAAACATGGAGACAGATTTCCATTTTTCACGCCCTCTAGTGTGGATTTCCCCCATTAGCGCGATTGATGAACTAGAAAGTCACGCCAAGGCTAAAACATATGTTTTTAGGGTTTTTCAGAGAAAATGTTCTTCAGGGGAATGTTTTTCCTTATGCAAGAGGATTCCATGAAGGTGTTTTCAGGACATTTTACTATTCACAGGTCACGGGAATAGTCCTATAATGTACGGGATGAGGAATTGCAGGGACGATGAAAAAATGCTATGTAACAGATTCCCCTAAAGCATGAGGTCCGAGAGAGAGGGAGGGGTGAAATGCTTTATGAGAATGCGCCCAACTGAAAACACTGTTGTCGGAAGACCTGCAAAGACAAATACAACTAATATCTCTGATACATGATATGTGGTATGGGCGCAGCCATCTATAATAGAGTGTACAATAAGCAGGATCCAAGGTATGGACGCAGCCATCCAGCAAAGAAGGATCAACAAGTAGACTCGGGTATGGTCGCAGCCATCCAATCAAATGAGTCATGTAACCAATCATGATAATCCACAAAGAATTCGCAGCCTGGATTTTACTAGACAAGATCCAGGGTCTTGTGCTCCATCTCGACCCAAACAAAGTACAAGTCCAAGCATGCAAATAAGTGAGATGAAGTCGAACATGCAAGAACATCATATGATTACCAGCCAATAATGAAAGCTGTTAAAAAACGCGAGAGGAACCATCAATAATGACGATGGATCTCAAGGTACAAGAGGTATAATCCACGGAATGTGAATAGTGAGCTGGCGTAGAGCACCTGCAGAATCATTCGATCGAAGGCCAATAATGAAAACCTTGCGTAAAATGTGAAGAACCTGCCAATGAGGCATGCAGGCTCCAAGGTACCTAAAGGGAGTCTCTAGATCAGCCTCCTGGATAGTGAGCTGAAGTCGACAGGAAGTGACCTTGATCGAAGGTGGGCCATAGTGTTTCCCACATCATCGACATGAGACAGAGGAACATGATGGTTGTGAATCAAGATCAATAGAGAATCAGAGGGAGGTTGAAAACTGCAGAGGTCAACTTCTCTTGAACATATCGGTGGCACGACACTGGATTTGGCAGTATTTGACATCAAAGGATCTGAGGTCATGATGACATGGAAAAGAGCAGATGAGCAGTTAATAGAGATTACCCAAACCCACGGAGGCGAGCAGATAACGAGATGAAATGTCCCCAACCCGACATGAATGCAAACAAGTGCCATGTTCAAGAGTGACATACTGCCGACACGACGGTGATACTGGTTCCATTTCCCCCCACCATTTCTGGCGAGTACCCCAATTATTTTTTGAAACAAGCTTGAAGGGGATATCATATGCTTGCGATATAAGTTTTTCCTTCGGAAAAATCCAACCTAGTACATTTAACGAGCCCTAGGAAGCAGAAACTTGAGTAACTTCATTACGACGGAGTCCGATGTCATCATTTTTTAGCGAGTCTAACAAAGGAAGAACTCGGCGTCTTTTCATGTCTAGAGAGTTTTAAAATACAACAGAAAAGAAAACTCCAGCAATCCCTTTTCGTAGATAGTCCCTCAGACCTGAAAACGTAGAAAACTATGTCTTAGAGAACCTCCTAGTCGTGATAGGCTAGGGTGTTCCTTTTTCGTAAATAATCTATCCCAGCCTGAAAAAGGGGTAAACGTATATTGGGTAGATGTCATTTTGCAGCCAATTTAATGAGCTCAAAATGACAAGTGACTTAGCAATCTTTTCAGTTTTAGAGAGTCAGAAAAGAGCTGAAAGATGACTCCAGTAGTGACTTTTTTGTGTTTTTACCGAGTCCGAAAAAGTATAAAATACAACTCGTGTCGTCGTCCTAGTCGCGTGAAAACCTGTCGCTGCACAAAAAGCAAGTGTAAAACCCATTTTTCGACAAAACATAGTGAAATATTGGAAAAATAGGTCTCAAAACCTAAATTTGATTTCAAAAGTTATAAATATGACCAATAGTAAAAACATATTTACTTTTTACTTTTTACCTCTTGTGCAGAGTGATAGTGAGTTATTTTCTTGCGATCTTGCTGTGACGATTTTGGACGATCCAGTGCACCATCCCGGATTTTGTCTTTTCCAGGTAAGAGCCGCTTCCATTATACATTTTTTAAGCCATATTTCATAGCTTTCCATTTTCATTTGGCATCCCTGAGGGGAGGATTTGCAATTCTATGGCTTTCGAGGTTGGCCCGGGTATCAGGCACGGACCCGTGCCAATCAAGCTCTTTTTTCAAAGGGGTCACGCCAGGTGGCATGATTGCCATCAAAACAGTCGCGCCAACCATGCAACCCAATATTTTGTTTGAATTTTATAAAAATACAACCAATGAATTGTTTTTTTAAGTTCCCAAGAGACCTTACAATGTGCTTATGACCAATTTGATGCAAGTATAAAGAAAAAATGGTGATTGAATGGAAAGAAAGGGAGCACAGTGAAGAAGACAAGTTGGCAATGGAGAATGAGCAATGCATGAATTCTCTTCGGAATTGTGGGTTAAAGAAATTATTCTTAACACCATGTCTCAGGGCTCAGCCTGAATTACTACAATATCTGATAAGTATCTGGGATGAGGACGAAGAGAAGTTTAAACTTCGAGATCAAGTACTTGAACTTGAAGTGCCCGATGTCTATTTCATCACTGGACTATCCCGCATATGTCCAGTTCCGCTTATGATAGGTACCAGAGCCTCTGGTGAAAAAATGGAAATGGTCATGCAAAGGGTGTGCCAGGGGGCACAAACCGGATCAGGTAGTGGCAAAGTCGACATCCATATTATTCCTAACCTAGCACTCAGAGTGGTGCTACATACCATTACGCGGCTGTGGGGTCACAGGGACCGCATGAGGCTACCAAAACACAGCTCCTCCTGGCGTCCGAGTGCATGAATCCCACAGTGTTTGACTGGGCCACAGCCGTGACTATGAACATCAAACGGAAATTGACCAAATGAAAAAAGGCCAAACTGAAGCAGTTTGGGTACAGGTCAATCTTGGTATCGTTCTTCCTAGAACGGCTACCTATCTTCCAGGGCTAGGGGGCAATAGTTCCAGATCCACCATTGAGAGATCCATGGATGGCTCGATGGGTAGCATTTGTGCCCAAGGCAGGGGGCGGCCAGCAGATGTCATGGCGGCCCGAGTTCTTTGGATGCCTGTGATGACAACTGATCGTCATAGAGGACTGGCCCTATGCGGGCACTGATTTCACTGGAGACCCAGACCTTCCACTCCCGGAAGGAGAGGACTGGGATGAGGAGCTGGGTAAGACTCTTTTCTATTTTTATGATTTTTATGATTTTTTGGTATATATGCATGTTCTAACAATTGATCCTATACGTATGCATATGTTGGCCCAGAGAGGACTACTGGGATGTCACCGATAGGGAGGATGACTCTACTCGCTTACGACCCTCAAGGTGAGGGGGGCGAGGGGGACACACTGGTACAGAACCTCGAGGGGATTGCTCGTGGGGTTCCAGACTATGCTCGCCTAGCTGATGTCCATATGGCTTACCAGAGGCACACCGTAGGGGTGCCAAGTCGCCTCCATCGCTTACTGAGGCAGTTGGTGTGGGCAGTGACATGCTACCATGAGCACCATGCTGATTAGTCGCCTAGGCTTTTATTTGCATATTTTTGAGAGACATGTTGTCTCCATATGTAATTAAAACAAACATGTATATTTTTTGGATTTTATATGTTGCACAAGCTGCAAACATTCGACATATATATATATATATATATATATATATATATATATATATATATACATATATACATATATATATATATATATATATATATATATATATATATACATATATATATATATATATACATATATATATATATATATATATATATATATATATACATATATATACATATATATATATACATATATATATATATGATGATGTTTTTACAAATTGCGTAAATGTATATCTAATACCATGTTGGCTATTGCATCTGTTAATGTATTCATTTGGCTGGGTATATGCTGATATGTGATGTAATCAAAATTTCTTTCCAGTAAACGAATACGTAGATACATCCTTAAAATGCATGGGTTCCTAATGATTTTTTGGTATATATGCATGTTCTAACAATTGATCCTATACGTATGCAGATGTTGGCCCAGAGAGGCCTACTGGGATGTCACCGATATGGAGGACGACTCTACTCGCTTACGACCCTCAAGGTGAGGGGGGCGAGGGGGACACACTGGTACAGAACCTCGAGGGGATTGCTCGTGGGGTTCCAGACTATGCTCGCCTAGCTGATGTCCCTATGGCTTACCAGAGGCACACCGTAGGGGTGCCAAGTCGCCTCCATCGCTTACTGAGGCAGTTGGTGTGGGCAGTGACATGCTACCATGAGCACCATGCTGATTAGTCGCCTAGGCTTTTATTTGCATATTTTGAGAGATATGTTGTCTCATATGTAATTAAACAAACATGTATATTTTTGGATTTTATATGTTGCTATAATTGCAAACATTCGACATATATATATATATATATATATATATATATATATATATATATATATATATATATATATATATATATATATATATATATATATATATATATACATATATATATATACATACATATATATACATACATATATATATATATACATATACATATACATATATATATACATATATATATACATATACACATATATATATACATATACATACATATATATATATATATATATATATATATATATATATATATATATATATATGATGATGATGATGTTTTTACAAATTACGTATTAAAAGTCTTATCTAATACCATGTTGGCTATTGCATCTGTTAATGTATTCATTTGGCTGGGTATATGCTGATATGTGATGTAATCAAAATTTCTTTCCAGTAAACGAATACGTAGATACATCCTTAAAATGCATGGGTTCCTAATGATTTTTTGGTATATATGCATGTTCTAACAATTGATCCTATACGTATGCAGATGTTGGCCCAGAGAGGCCTACTGGGATGTCACCGATATGGAGGACGACTCTACTCGCTTACGACCCTCATGGTGAGGGGGGCGAGGGGGACACACTGGTACAGAACCTCGAGGGGATTGCTCGTGGGGTTCCGGACTATGCTCGCCTAGCTAATGTCCCTATGGCTTACCAGAGGCACACCGTAGGGGTGCCAAGTCGCCTCCATCGCTTACTGAGGCAGTTGGTGTGGGCAGTGACATGCTACCATGAGCACCATGCTGATTAGTCGCCTAGGCTTTTATTTTCATATTTTTGAGAGACATGTTGTCTCCATATGTAATTAAAACAAACATGTATATTTTTTGGATTTTATATGTTGCACAAGCTGCAAACATTCGACATATATATATATATATATATATATATATATATATATATATATTTCTTACATATGATGATGTTTTTACAAATTGCGTAAATGTCTATCTAATACCATGTTGGCTATTGCATCTGTTAATGTATTCATTTGGTTGGGTATATGCTGATATGTGATGTAATCAAAATTTCCTTCCAGTAAACGAATACGTAGATACATCCTTAAAATGCATGGGTTCCTAACTGAATAATGACCATTTAGCTGTAACACTACAAGCTGTGAGTCCAGATATACAAGTAATGCACAAATACCGATGTTAACGGCCTCGTTCAATAATTCCAAAATAGCACTATATTCTGTGACATTATTTGTAGCGGGCCCTAGACAAACACATTGTAAATTAACTAACTCACCAGCAAGATTGTAGATTACCCAGTCCGCCGAAGATAGATTCCTGGTATTGCGGGAGGCACCATCCATGAAACTGACATAAGGAGTAATAGACATCTACACGATCAGGAAGACCCAATGAGCAAAAAGAACACTTACAAAGCACACCACACCACACATGCACAAAAATGAAAAAAACACCTATGTGCATATACTATGCAAGAATGATTCAAGAATAATACTTCTTCAGGTACAACCCATTTCTGGGTTGCACCAAAGGAAGACCCTCATAATCGATCAGCTCATAAGCCCCATTTTTCAATACGCGTTTAACGATATAGGGCCCATGCCACATAGGTCGGAATTTTCCTGCCCCAAGATTGTCATGGGCTTGATCATAAAAGAGGACGAGGTACTCTTTGATAAAGGAGCGCAGAGAAACCGTTTGATTGAAATGAGCTGTAACCCACTTTTTCTGTGCCTCGATAACCAAAGCAGCCAAGCGGCGAGTTTCGTCCATTTTTTCAAGATACAGAAGACGTTCTTCCTCCAAGGAAATATCGGGCAGTAATTCCACAACCAACTTTAGTGAAGGGATCTCACATTCAACCAGAAGAGTAGCTTCCAGACCATACACCAGCTAAAATGGTGTGAATCTGGTTGCACACTTCACTAACGTTCGGTAGGCCAAAAGAGCTGAAAACAACTAGAAATGCCAATTCGATTTTTGTATACCAATTGTTCGTTGAACCATCGTGACAAGAAATTCGTTCACGGCTTCAACCTGGCCATTTGTCTGCAGGTAATATGGTGTTGAGTTGTCGTGACGCAAGCCCAACTTCGATGTCATCTCTGCCATCATGTAGTCCCGGAAATGAGAGCTATGATCAGTGATGATGGCTTGAGGAACGCCAAAACACGTGTTCACATGGTTGAAAATGAACTGAGCGGCTATCTTACCATCTGCGGCCAATGTAGGCATCACTTCGGCCCACTTGGTGAAGTAATCTACAGCAACGATGATATAAGCATGCCCTCTGGCCGAGTGAGGATTACATGTCATAAATTCAATGCCCCATTTGGCAAAAGGGCCCACAGTAATGACATGATGTAATGGGAGGGGTGGCGCACGCATCTTGCGTTGGAAGATCTGGCACGCATGACACTTTCACATTGCAACAATACAGTGTTTAAATATAGACGACTAGAAAGAGCCCGCACATAGAATCTTCTGGGCAATAGCATAACTGGACATGTGACCGCCACAGGTGCCACTATGATAGTCGTTCAGAACTTTCTCAGCCTCTTCTAAGGTCAAACACCAGCGGAGTACTGAATCGACTACGACCCAATATAGGGTATCTCCGACAATGCGATATGGTTGTGACTGGTGTCGAACATGGCGTCGAGCATCCTTCGTTAACTCGGACCGGAAGGTAGATGTTTGGAGGTACACGATGATATCGTCGTACCATGGATCGAGAGTGTTGATTAAGAAGAGAGTTTCATCTAGGATATGTTCCTTGGATTGAGACGGAACAGAGTCGGTAGGGAGAGAGAAAATGAGATCAGCAAAAACAAGTGACTTCTTCGATTTGGCTATAGTGAACTCCAAATCAAACTCTTGAAGGATCACAATCCATTTGGAGTACTTTCCCCCCAGCAATTGTCGAGACAAAATGTAAGTCATAGGGTTACAGTTGGAAATCACAATTACCGTGCGCAACAGGATGTAATGGTGAAACCACTGAACAACCTGGACCACGGCAAGCGCCAACTTCTCGACGTGGGCATAACGCGTTTCAGTGTCAAGGAGATTCCGAGATAGATAATAAACCACGTGTTCGTTACCATCATCGCCATCCTGTACTAGAACCATGGCAATTGTGCTGAATGCGGCAGCCAAATAGAGGGTAAAGTCGCGATGATATTTTGGAGGACGTATTAATGGAGTGTTGACGAGAAACGTCTTAAGATTATCGAAATATTACTGAGCAATCTCGTCCCAACAGAAAGGGACGTCCTGTTTGAGAAGACACGTAAATCCTTTGGCTACCTCTGCATAGTTCGAGATAAAGCAACGTAAGAAATTTGCTTTCCCCTGAAGACTCTAAAGTTGATGTACCGAGGATGGGGAGGGGAGATTAACAATAGCCTCGACCTTGAGAGCGTCAAGGCAAATTCCATCCTTAGAGACAATGAATCCTAAAAGCCGACTAGAGTCAACGCAAAAGACGCATTTGTGAGGATTAAGCCTGATGTTGTAACGTGTGCAATGGAGAAAAATCTAGCAGAGATGTTCTAAATGGTCTTTGCGTAGAGCTGAATGAGCTGGAAGGTCATCTAGGTATGGCTAAACAACATTATGTATGTCGTGAAAGGCTTAGGACATGGCATGCTGGAAGGTAGCCCCAATGTTTTTCAAGCCAAAAGGGAGCTTCTTGTAAGCGAACGTTCCCCACAGACAGATGAAGTCGGTCTTATGTTGATCAGATGGAAGGATATTGATTTGATTATAACTCGAAAATCCATCCATAAGGGAAAAGATCTCACTCCCCGCACAATCATCAATGATCTGATCTATAAAGGAGGTGGGGTAGTTGTCCTTAGGGCAAGCTCGATTGATATCCTTGTAGTCAACACAGACTCGAATTGTGCCTTGCTTCTTATCCACAAGGACAATATTGGAAACCCACTCTATCAGAGGGATCGGATATATGAAGCCCGCTTTAAGAATTTTCTCAACTTCTGCTTTTATAGCAGCAGCTTTTTGAGGATGCACTGGGCGCAGACACTGGCGCACAGGCTTCGCACCAAGATAGGTGGGAATTTCATGCATGAAAATACTAGGATCGATCCCAGGCATCTCTTCATAAGACCATGTGAAAACATCACGGAATTCACAGAAAAGGCTAATGTACACTTGAATCTCATCGGGAGAACAAGTGACTCCCACATGGATGTTCTCGACGACCCCCATTTTAACGGAGATGTTGATAGGCATCGTTTGGGTAATATTACTCAGATTTCCTTCCGAAAATACTTCATGAGTCAATATTGGCATTTGGAGAGGTGGAGAGGGAACCTGAGATGCAAAACGCTCGAGACAATTAGACATTGCCCCTAGTCCGGGCATGAAAAAGGAACGATGATGTCCATCGCTCCATGGTAGATCTTTGAGAGACATAGTCTCCACGATAGCCTCATCAAATGGAAAAACTTCTCTCAAAGGATCGGGAAAATCTGCATCGCCAAGCCAAGGGTATTGAAAATAAACATCAAGAGCCGTGCTCAAAGGAGCATTATTAGCAGGAGGAGGATCTGATGTGGCAACGATCTCGCAATAATTGATTTCAACTGGGGTCAGAGGCATCGATTCTCCAAAATAGGCAACCTGTTCAGGAGAAGGGATGATCCATGGGTCATCCGACCTAGAGATCATGTTGACTTGAATGGTGTTCAGTGGTGGAATGGGAAAAAGACCCATGAGAACAGGGTCCTTGAACAGACCTGGTCCTATACTGTCGGGGGGATTAGGAATTTGATCCACATATGGCACGTTGTTCTCGAAGGATGAGGTAAAGAAAGAAAACTGATCAACAGTAATAATTTTGCCCTCATGCGGAAACTTAAAAAGCCGAAAGAGGGTGGATGGAACCCATAACATGGCGTGAGTCCAACTGCAACTGAGTAGAATATTTTAGTTGAGTTTGGCATCAAAAACTTCCACTTCAACGTTGACTATTTTACCTTGCAATGTGATTGGTAAACTCGTGAGAACACCCAAGGGTTTTGATTCCCTTCCATCGAATGCCTCGAGGGCATTGAGAGATGAAGTGAGGGCTATAGAGTCGATGGCCTTCCAGCAAGCAGATTACATAACGCAGGTAGAGCCACCTATGTCCACAATGGCTCTGTGAATATTGAGGTTGTTGATGCCAACTTTTATAACAAGGGAAATCTGGTGCGGAAGTCGAGGGATGAAATTCTCTAGATCGAAGGTGAGAAGGCTAGAATCGGTAGGGTCAATGCTGTCGATTGTAGATAACAGAGCTTTCCGTTGAGATGGGTAACTCTAAAGCACTTCCAATGTAGACACTGCAGAAGGTGCCTGTGCCAAATCCTCAACAATGCTGTAATTTTGAGCAGCACGGGCGTTTGGATTATAGGAAGACTTTCAGAGAACACCTTTGGAAGGTGGTCATACAACGGGTTCAGCACTGGGCTTCTCGATTTCAAGAGGACCAGAGGCAGGTGGGGGAGGCGGGCCATCAACGACTTCCTTCCCAGCTACCTGGTGTGATCCGACATAATCCTTCAATCGAGTGGAAATAAAAACAGGTGTAGCACCATTCATCATGAAAACCTGAGACCCAAATGGTGCAGATGGTGAAGGCTACTCGACCATCTGGGTCTGCTAAGATGGAAAAGTTTCCTTAGCAACTGCTGGAGTTCCCTTAGAGCCCTTAAGAAGTTGACTAATCTCAGATCATCGAGGACAATCTTTGGTGTAGTGGTATTCATCACAGATTAAGCAAGGGTACTTCGGTTTTCGTTGTGAACCATCATCAGCACGTGGTTTGGAGGATTCTGGTTTCGGGCCATCGGATTTGGCTTCGCCTTTTCCCTTCTTCTTCCCTTTGGAAGTCTTGTCCACAGGATTGGCCTGAACGGCATTGACCTACACGGTCTTACCAGAATCTGGAGTAGCTGGAGGAGAAGAATTGTTGGAAGAATTTGATTTTTACTTCCCATTAGAAGACTTGCGAGAAGTCTGAGAGACGGAACCAATAACACCGTCAACCAATGGGGTAGCTAGTGCTTTAAAGTTCCCTAGTCGCAGGGCATCACTCAAGATATTATATAATGTGTCGGACTAAGAGTACACTAAATCAAGGTATTGGGCACGAGAAATGGCTTGTTCCTCGGTTACACATGCACCGATAGCAATGTCTTGTGCAATATTGTTGACAAAGGAGGTAGTGAACCAATGGGTTAGAAGATGATCAGGAATATCAAACTTGATCAGATGACGATGATGTCTCCACTCATGAATATGATATGAAATATGAGTGGCTTTGTCCTGTTTCAAAGACGTCAGGAGATGCGTCCTGGCTTCATAACGAACCAGTAACTAGAAATGTGTCACGAATGCCATAGCTAGAGTATTAAAATCTTGAAAAATACCACGGGATAGTTCTATGTACCATTTTGCAGCAGCATCGGTGAGAGTGCGCTGGAAAAGACGTAGACGAATTTAGGACAATCACCAGGCACCTTCGTCGGAACCGGAGGCCAATATGGATTATGAAGAATCGGATCATTGGTCAATTTGGATACGTCCGGTAATTCCAACGTGGCGAGAAAAGGCAATTGAGGGTTAAAAGGCATGCCAGGTCCTCGATAAGGACCTGTACCCATACTCTAACCTGGTTGAGCATAACTCTGCCCACATTGGTTCTGTCCCAGAGGATTCTGACCATAGGGGGTATAAGCCATATAATTGGGTTGATATGGAAACTGAAAACTAGCATACGGGGGTTGATTACCACGGTACTGATTCTGATTATATGTGGGCCCCGTTTGAACAGTGTATGGATTTCACTGCGGAGTATAAGTGTAGCCTGGCTATTGAAGGTAATAACCAGAACCTTGGGGCGGTTTGTAAACCAGTCGAGATTGACCTTGAAGGTAATAGCCGCCTTGGGGTCGAACGGGCTGCTGGTAAGTGGGACCCTGCTGAGTCTGATAAGTGGGGCGCACAGGTGGATTTGGCCGTGGCATAGAATAGATCAACTGTTGAGCAGAGTTAATAGGTTGTGTAGGTTATCCTGGTTGAACAGGTTGACCTGGTTCTGTAGATTTCCCTGGTTGAACAGGTTGGCCTGGCTGAATAGGTTGTCCTAGTTGAATAGGTTGACCCGGTTGATGAAGGACACCAGGCTGCCCCAGCTGAGTAGGTTGGCCTGATGACAGGAGAGGGCCAAGTTGTGCCTGATAACCAGGTTGACTTGTGACAAGACCATAAGATGGCCTTGGTTGTGCAACATTTTGACCAAATGGAAAATGAGGTTGCTGAGGCTGCACCAATGGTTGAGAAGGATGGGTTTGCCCCCCAAGACCGTACAACGGTCTAGGTTGATACCTCGGTTTCCCTGCCGGTCCTTGAGGTTGCCTTGGTTGGACCATAGGGTGAGGCTGCAGAGGTTGACCTTAAGGATTGTAAGACTGCCCTTGCGAACCGTACAACAATCCTTGCTAGACCAAAGGTTGTCCCTGTAAGGGTTGTCCTTGTGAGTCGTACGCATAACCTGGATGGACTGAAGGTTGTCCCTGGAAGTGTTGTCCTTGTGGGCCAGAAGCATATCCTTGCTGAAACAAAGGCTGTCCCTGAAGGTTTTGTAGAAATTTTGAATAACTGTTAAATTATTCACCGAGATTATATGATCACACACTATTTGAGCTTCATTCATAATACATAACCTCTTCTACTATTGATCATTAATTGCGAACATATCAACAATCGCATACGCACATTAAAAACATAAAAAATCACACATATAAACACAATATTTATGGGAAAGCTTAAAGCTAAAAACCCCCAACTATCTGTATATTATAATGATAGAGATCATGTAACAATCATTGTACAAACTCCTCACAAGCTCTCAGTAAAATCTCCAATTGTTACACACTACACAAGCTCAGATCTAGCAAAACACATGCTCCAATCTGCTCCACCTGTGAGCCTGCCTCTGCTGCGCAATCCAAGATGAATAATGGCCCAATCTGAGTTCGAATCCCTCTAGTATGCACTGCGCAATCCTCATTGGCATCTCCATAAATGTGTGGTGCAAACTCATGCACCAGTATGGTCACAACTGATAGTCACACTTGCTCTTTCACCTACCTCTCCACTGGTCTCCACTAAAACTGTCAATGCACTGAAGTTAACTGATGTATTCTTTAGTTGATTTATGAGTTAATAATTAGTGAATTAATTAATAATTAATTCACACCACTCTCACTAGTGTATCAATCAGTTAGACTAGATACAACTAGCTCAACTATGTTTAACTGAGTCAAACTGAATACAACTCCACTAACTTCCTCAATCAACTCCACCAAACTCTGTCACATGAGTTCTAACTGAAGTCTCCATGCAATAGCTCCACTTAACCCTTAGGAATAGCATAATTCCTTCGATTAGCTGCATGTGCCACTTTTGTGCACTTAACTGAAGTGCTCCAAGAGGATAAGATAATGTTTAGAGTCCAAATATTATTAAGAGCTAATAATATTCGACATATCTATTTTTAGACTGGCAATCTAAAAATAGATTCCGCCCAGTATGTCTAAAAATAGAATTCCATCTAGATTTTCTGACTTGACCAACCATCCACAAATAGCATCTTGCAACTCATAGAACATGATCCATATGTCTAAAAATAGGCATAGTCTAAAAATAGACTTTGCGCCAAAAATACCCTGCGGGCCCACTTAGTGAAGGCGACTCTTTTCACTAAGCTCATCATCTTGTTGCAATCTCAACACTCCCTCTCCCAAGATATGGATTATACGCAACCCCTATAACACATATTGTGGTATTAATTTGCTCCTGGTGGCGCAGCAAATCAGATATCAACATCACAGTCGATGGGTAGGGAATGTATGAAAGTAACATGATCTTAAGCTGCTACAATATCTAATATGATGATCAGGATGTCAATGTGTTTAGATCTATCATGAAATCTTTGGATTAATGAAAATTTGATGCAACTTTGATTATCACAATAAATCGCATTAGGCTCTAAGTGTGAACAGTTTCTTGAAACCAGGGATCTTCCTCATCCATATAGCCTCGTATGCGACCAAACTCGTTGCCAGCTCGGCCTCTGCTGAAGCTGAGTGCCATGGATATACGCTTCCTGTGTACCCAGCTGTTGTCGGGCCGTGCGAAAATCCCTCGAGATGTTCTCTTTTTGTCGGTTGGGCTCCTGCCCAATGCCTGCATCGTGAAGCCATGCAGCTTCACCTCATCCCACTGTCTGTACCACAATCCATATCCTGATGTGCCTCTGAGATATCTCAATACATGCTTGCCTGCCTTCCAAAATAGCTTGGTAGGCTTAACCATAGCTTGTGAAATTTGGTTAACAGCATAGCATATGTCGGGTCGTGTATTGACCAGATACATAAGCGACCCCACCAACTGTCGATAAACAGTGGCATCCACTACCTCCGCTGAAGTAGCATCCTCCTTCCTCCAACCACCCGGAAGAGGAGTATCAACAGGCTTGCAGCCATGCATGTTGAACTTCTCCAGTATCTCCCGGGCATACTTACCCTGAGAAACAAACAGTCCACCACTGCACTGCCAAATTTCCAATCCCGGGAAATAATGAAGGAGGCCCAAGTCCTTCATCTCAAACTCTTTTGCAAGATCCTCCTTGCATGAGAGTATCAACAACTCATCACCTGTCAAAATCAAATCATCTACATAAAGTACAATGATAAGCAACTTACCCTCCACCACAATCTGGTATAGGTTAGGATCCGCCTCACTCTTGGAGAATCCAAGTCCGGTGAAATAACTGTCTATCCGTGTGTACCAAGCACGAGGTGCTTGTTTCAACCCATACAGCGCTCTCTTGAGCTTGCACACATGCTACTCACTGTTGAAGATCTCAAAACCTTCGGGCTGCTCTATGTACACCTCCTCCTCAATCACCCCGTTGAGGAACGTAGTCTTCACATCCATTTGATGAATGTGCCACCCCATCTGCGCTGAGAAAGTAAGAATCGTCCATATGGAAGAATACCTTGCGACAGGTGCAAAGGTCTCCTCATAATCGATCCCCTCTATCTGTGAAAAGCCTCAGGCAACAAATATTGCCTTGTACTTCTCCACACTCCCGTCAGCTACCTGCTTCACTTTGTAGATCCATCTTGAACCCACCACTGATTTCCCTTTCGGTCTTAGGACAATCTCCCATGCACTGTTTCTGACAATCGAATCATATTCTTCCACCATGGCATCTACCCATGCGGGGTCCTCCACAGCTTCCTCGAAAGAGGATGGCTCTGTCACGATACACTTGCTCATAAGAGCCATGTATCCATTGTACCAATCGGGTGACTGTCTCTATCTGCGCTGTGATGTAGGTGCTCCTACAACCTTCTCTGCATCTTTAGCCAGTCGCTCAGCTTCTATAGTGCGCTTCTGCCCTCTGATGGTTGGCGTTGCATGAGTGGTATCTTCCACTCCATGAACCTCCTCTTATGGCTGATCCACATTCTGAGGCTCATCCTTAGGAACTAATAGCTCCTCATCTGCATGCAATTGTGGCTCCTCTCAAGCGAACACTTCATGGATTTCTCCTCCTGAAATTTGATATCTCGTCGCACAACAGTCTTGTGACTGTCTGGAAAATACACACAATAGTTGTGGGGCATATCATTGTACCCCACAAATATCCCAACCTCTGCAGTCGGCTCCAGCTTCTTCCTGGAATCCTTCGTTACATGAATGTAAACAGGTGAACCAAAAATCCTCAAATGGGAAATATCAGGCCTCTTACCAGAGAATGCCTCCTCGGGTGTACTCATGCTAAGTATCTTGTGAGGAAAACGGTTATGCACATATACTACAGTATTTCATGCCTCTGCCCACAAGTGAATGGGTAGGCCCTGATCATGCAACATCACTCGTGCAGCACCCATGATAGTTCTGTTCTTCTGCTCAGCAACCCCATTCTGCTGTGGGTTATGAGGTGCTATGAGCTCTCTTCGAATTCCTCCTGCACTGCAAAAGTCCTTGAATTCGCCAGAGATGAATTCACCACCATTGTCGCTCCTAAGATCCTTCACCTGCTTCCCCGATTCTTTCTCAACCAGTGCCTTGAACTCACAGAACTTTGAGTATGTCTCACTCTTCTTCTGCATGAAGAATATCCAACACTTCCGAGAAAAATCATCCACAAAGATCACATAGTACCTGTGCTTTGCTGTCGAAGCTACTGAGAAAGGTCCACACACGTTTGTGTGAATTCTCTCAAGGATTGTTGTGGCGCAACTATCCTTCTCGTGAAAGGTGGCTTTCACAAATTTTCCCAAGGAACATCCCTTGCACTGATCTGACTGCGCAAGAGTACCCTTAGGAAGCCCAGTAGAAATCTGCTGCAGTATCTTCAACCAGTTCCTTCACCTGCTTCCCCGATTCTTTCTCAACCAGTGCCTTGAACTCACATAACTTTGAGTATGTCTCACTCTTCTTCTGCATGAAGAATATCCAACACTTCCGAGAAAAATCATCCACAAAGATCACACAGTACCTGTGCTTTGCTGTCGAAGCTACTGAGAAAGGTCCACACACATTTGTGTGAATTATCTCAAGGATTGTTGTGGCGCGACTATCCTTCTCGTGAAAGGTGGCTTTCACAAATTTTCCCAAGGTACATCCCTTGCACTGATCTGACTGCGCAAGAGTACCCTTAGGAAGCCCAGTAGAAATCTGCTGCAGTATCTTCAAAGCTCCATGGTGAAGGTGGCCCAATCTCCGGTGCCACAGTACGCCATCATCCCAGCTCACCACTCCTTCTGCCTTGCCTGCCATTGCTGCACAGCCATCTACCTGCAATTGATAAAGGTTATTAACTCAAACCCCTATCCTCCAGGTCTCACCAGTTGTCTTACTGCGTAGGAAAGCCTTTCCCTCGCTAAAGACAACATCATATCCCTTGTCTTCTAACATCGCCACAGAGATAAGATTCTTCTTCAATCCTGTAACATGCATCACTTCCTTCAATACGAATGGTTTACCAGACTCCCTCTCAAAGGAAATGGTACCGATACCAGTCGCATTGTATCCCATCTCGATGTGCACTCCAATATCTTTCTCATCCAGATCAGTAAACAAATCTCGATCTCCTGTCATGTGAAAAGACGCACCACTGTCCAGAAACCACACTGAACCCATCACACTTGAAATCAAGCATGTTATCAGCGAAAAATCCAGCTCAAACTATGAGGCTAAGGCCTCTCCAGCTGTAGATCCATCAGCCTGATTATTTTTCTTCGTCTGCAGACAATTTGTGGCATAATGTCCATGTTGGTGACAGTGAAAGCACTTCACCTTGGACATGTCCTGCTTCTTGCCTTTCGCACCGGAATGAGAAGCTTTCTTGCTCTTCCCCTTCTTTGCTTTGGCAACCAAAGCGCAATTCTCTTCATCAGAGTTCTTTGATGAAGATCCGTCCCTGGTACTTCGCCTTATCTCCTCTTGCACAAGATTCGACCAAAGTCACTCCCATCCTGGCAATTTTTCCTGACCATTGACAGCGTCCTGATAGGAATACCGGCTCTTCGGAAAGCAAGGAGAGCCAAGCTCACCAAGTCCTCATGTCCGTCCACCCCCACACTTCCAGCTCATCCCGACATGGGTGAACTTCGTGAGGTACTTGGGCATGCCATCGCCTTTCTCCATCTTTATGTTTTTGAGTCTATCCTTGAGCGCCAAATTCCTCTGGTCGCTCTTGCTTTGGAATAAATCTATCAAGGCTTTCCACATCAATAATGGAGAAGCCTTACCATGAAGACTAGACACTATGTGATCCTTCACACCCTCCAACAGAATCATTCGACACTTTGCTGTCTTCTTTTGCCATGTGTCAAGTACGGCAGCATCACTAGAAGTAGGTTTTGGAATTTCTGCATCTATGAAATCCTTCAACCCATTGTCATCCAGCACCACCTCCATCCTGTCCTTCCATACAATATAATTCAAGCTTCCCTCAAGGGAATACTCCAATCGCAATCCGTTGAAAGACATCTCAACTTCAACACCAAGAAAACACTGCTGCAAATTCGAATTCCACCAACACAAAACTCAACCGCTTCAATGTTTTGCAATTCCTCCAATGATCAATATCGCTTTGATACCATGTATGGTACAGAGATAAACTGTTAAATTATTCATCGATATTATCCTAATCACACACTATTTGAGCTTCATGCATAATACATAACCTCTTCTACTATTGATCATCAATTTGCAGAATTATAAACAATCGCATGCGCACATCAAAACCATAAACAATCACACATATAAACACAGTATTTATGGGAAAGCTTGAAGCTGAGAACCCCCAACTATCTGTATATTATAATGATAGAGATCATGTAACAATAATTTTACAAACTCCTCACAAGCTCTCAGTACAATCTCCAATTGTTACACACTACACAAGCTCAGATCTCACAAAACACATGCTCCAATCTTCTCCACTTGTTAGCCTGCCTCTACTGCGCAATCCAAGATGAATAATGGCCCAATCTGAGTTCGAATCCACCTGGTGTGTATTGCGCAATCCTCATTGGCATCTCCATCAATATGTGGTGCAAACTCATGCACCAGTATAGTCACAACTGATAGTCACACTGCTCTTTCACCTACCTCTTCATTGGTCTCCACTGAAACTATCCATGCACTGAAGTTAACTGATGTATTCTTTAGTTGATTTATGAGTTAATAATTATTGAATTAATTAATAATTAATTCACACCACTCTCACTATTGTATCAATCGATTAGACTAGATACAACTAGCTCAACTATGTTTAACTCGGTCAAGTGAATACGACTCCACTAACTTCCTCAATCAACTCCACCAAACTGTCACATGAGTTCTAGCTGAAGTCTCCATGCAATAGCTCCATAACCCCTCTAATAGCATAATTCCTTGTCGTGCATGTGCCACTTCTGTGCACTTAACTGAAGTGCTCCAAGAGAATAAGATAATGTTTAGAGTCCAAATATTATTAAGAGCTAATAATATTCGACATATCTATTTTTAGACTGGAAATCTAAAAATAGAAGTCCATATATTTTTTTCGACTTTACCAACCATCCACAAATAGAATCCTGCAACTCATAGAACATGATCCATATGTCTAAAAATAGACTTTGCACCAAAAATAGCCTGTGGGCCCACTTAGTGAAGGCGAATTCTTTCCACTAAGCTCATCATCCTGTTGCAATCTCAACAGGTTTTGCCCTTGTTGATTAGAAGGTTGCCCGGGTTGGGTAGATAGAAAACCGTTAATATACTGATAAGCCTCATGAGCAGGAAAACGAAGAGGGTTGCCTTGCTCATCATATTGATATGGAAATAAATAAATCAAGGAACCATCCAGTCCATAATGGGAAAAGTAAGGACGGTTAAGATCTTGAGAGGATTGACAAACCTCAGAGATTGACGGCTCTAAAGCCAGCCGACACTCCTCGGGAGAAATGTTCTCTGGAATAGCAGACGCTATATAAACGTCTTTAGGAACTGACAAAGTCCTAGCTAACTGAGTAGTGACAGCAGGCGTAGACGCAGCCACGCAGATAGTAGGTCTAACAGGTGCCGATGTAACAAAAGGAGATACCATGAGAGGCGTCGATGGTGACATCCCCAACGTGGGAATGGTCGGCCTCGTGGACGGAGTAGAAACTCCGAGAGAGGCAATAGCGTCCATGATCTGACTTAAAGACCTATATCTAGATAGGAGCGAAGGACCAGAAGAAGACATAAAAGAAGGTTCGGGGATGTCTTTGGGAAAAATCTGGTATTCTTCACTAGAAGTAGGAATTCCCTCACTAGGAGAAGGACTGGATGAGTCCATATCTGACCTTGCCGTAAGATCTTATAAAAGACGATGGGGACTAGGAGGTATAATAGCAGCCAAAAAAGGTGATCCCGATGTAAGAGGAGGGAAGTTTTCCCCTACTCCAAATCCAAACGAAGCATTGGACAAGGGCCAATTGAAGTCAACTATTCCTCCAAAGGGAAGTTCAGATATAACCGGTCCCCCGTCGCGAAATTCGGATACAATGGGCTGTTGATACTCAGCAAAGGACTAGGAGACCTCTGATGAATCATTTGTGTAAGGACTACCAGTAGACGAAACTGAGGGTTCCGCCACTGTGACTGTAATGAAAATAGGAAGAGATCAAAACAAAGACACACGGGAAAAAACCAAGGCAAACAACAACAGGCCGAAAAATCAATCTCTAAATGGGCGTGTGATCGTAGGTGATTAATTTTACCACATTGAAACTGGAAACTTTACTGTTTCATGTTTTAAGAGTCTATAAACGAGTAAAAGATGACACTATCACTTTCAGTTTGGAAACAAGCGTGAAAGGACAAGCGCTTCATGATCTTTTCAAATTTAGTGAGTCAGTAAAGATCAAAATGACTGCTCTGGTAATATAGGCAAATGGGTGTACCAGACATCCGTGAAATTCCATATACACCTTGCTAAAAATGAAAGAGAAATCAACCAAGGACTTGACGTACGTGCAGGTAATCTCCCTGAATGTTGTTGCCGGTGTATCACGGGTAAAAGGCGGCAGACTCGGCTTCCTACAGATAAAGGATTGCAACCTAATGGGGTCTCCCTTTGCACAAGTCCGTACTAGCACTGTCTGTAGCCAAATGGTGAGCGAAAGCTGCTAGGCTTAAAGATGCCGGAACACATCTCTACCTTAGACTACTAGATGTTCCGTTAATGTTTCAATGTTTCCTTAGGTTAATTCAATAAATTTTAAAGTTTATCTTCAATTTACATTTCAATTTCAAGGCCCTATCGAATGTTGGATCTCATAAAACCTCTAAATGCAAACTACATGCCACAAAATATCATTTTGTTCAATGAAGAGCTATCTACGGGAGAGTTGAGAGCTTTCCAAATGACAACAAAACGAACACACAAAAACATCCACTATTGTTTCCAATGCAAGCTAATGAAACTAGAAAACTTCTCTCTAGAGTTATATAACACTAGTAATGCGAAAGAGCTTTCAATTTTCACTAGGCTAATCAAAATGCAAAAGATTTTGTTTTTTTGTATTTTTCACTATAATAGAGAAAAATGCACTAAATGAATGAAAAACTAATGAAAACACCAATTCAATAAATGACTAAGAGAGAGCTGAAACAAACAGGTTCACTCAATCCAAAGACACACAATCAAGACTCAAACTGATGACGAAATCCCTCAAAGCGAAGAAAAATCTTGGAAGAGACTCAAACAAACCGTGTAATCTAGGCTTGGAGTACCACAAAGTGAAATCTAATGAAAGAAAGTACAATCACTCAATTAATGCACACTGAAGCACCTAGAAGCCCTAGGGCTAAAATGCAAAACTGACAGTAAAGGGAAAACAACTAGAGGACAAGGGCCAAACACAGTCAAAAATGACTCCAAGGCACTCAATCAATCATAAAAATGACTCCAAGACCAAAATTCAAGCTCAGAGAACCCAAAAGCAAGCAAACCCTAACACCAAGCAGAGTTGGCATGCCTATTTAGCTGTAATCTGCGCCAAAAAGGCATTGGCAATGGGGCCTAACTAGCAACGAGCGCCAGCTAGCACGACTGTTAGGAGCAAAACTGCACCAATCGAGTTTACCCCAGAAAAATAATGAAAATGGAAAAACAAAGACTGGATCTGGTCTTCTGGGGGCTGAACAGGGGTTTAACACCAAGGAAGGTGGACTAGAAAAGCAATAAATCAATCAAAAGCCAAAAACAACCAAAAGAGGAAAGACTAACTCCGACTGAATCCCCATTGGAGTCGCCAAATTGTTGAGGAGGTAAATCCCCTTTGCGGACAGAGGCGATCCCACTAGCCCTAGATTGGGTCTAGCAACAATCGAATCATGCAATGACGTTGGTTCCTAGTTACAAGAAAGACAAAGATCGCAATAAGTAGCCTACCTTGAATCCCATGCTGTTGTTGTCGATGAAGAAGCGGCGCTCCTCGTCCCTATCCTGACAGATCACAATCCTTCCGTTCGTCACATCCAGACACCTATACACATGCAGAGAAACGAAAACATACAACGTAATACTAAAAACATGTAACTATATATCAGTCAGAGAATATATAATTCATTACATTACATAAAAGAGTAAACACAAGAATGGAACCAAAATTAGAGTCGCTTATATTATAAATGACAAAAGGGAGATTACAACCAAATGCTCTGACGCTATGATCTTCCTTCGGTGGGGCTTGCAGCAGAGCGTGTCTCAACAAAGCCTGTCATGAATCTGGACAAAGCTCTCTCTCTTACGGAATTCTGTTTGGCTTTGCTCTCAATAGTTTCCCAGCTATAGTTTCCTTTCTACAAGTTCAGCGAGCTTGCTAATGGAGAGGGAAAGCTTTTATAGATGGAGGAAGGGAAGTTTGGATCCCTATAATCATGGGATAGGTCCTATCTCTTAGGAAGGTTCCATGAGAGGTGGAAAACCACTTCCTATACATGGAGATCCGGAGCCAAACCACTCAACTCCTTTTGCTGATTCATTCTGGAGTTTGTTAGAATCAGACTTCCACCATTTATTTTTTTTAAAACATCCCTTAATAAGCTTGGCATGAGTGAAACACAGGGATAGAGCACCAGTTGGCACGCCCTCTAGAGTGGATTTCCCCCATTGGCACGAGGGATGAATTGGATAGTCGTGCCAAGGCTAAAAAATCTATTTTTAGGGTTTTTTAGAGGAAATTTTCTTCAAGAGAATGTTTTTCCTTATGCAAGAGGATGCCATGAAGGTGTTTTTAGGACATTTTGTTGTTGATAGGTCATGGGAATAGTCCTCCAATGTGCGGGACAAGGGATTGCAAGGACAGTGACAAAATGCTGTGTAACAGATGTATTCACAACCATTATCGCCCCGTAGATCTTTCACTTGCTTCCCTGACTCCTTCTCCACCAATGCCTTGAACTCATAGAACTTTGAGAATGTTTCACTCTTCTTCTGCATGAAGAAGATCCAGAATCTACGAGAATAGTCATCAACAAATATAACATAATACCTATGTTTTGTTGTTGAAGCAACCGAGAAAGGTCCACACACGTCTGTGTGAATTCTCTCCAAGATCACCAAAGCACGGTTCTCCTTCTCATGAAAGGTGGTCTTCACAAACTTACCCATAGTAAATCCCTTGCACTGATATGACTTCAAAAGAGTACCCTTGGGAATTCCAGTAGAAATTTTCTGCAAAATCTTCAAAGCACCATGGTGAAGATGGCCCAATCTCCTGTGCCATAATTCGCCCTCATCCTGGCTCACCACTTCTTCTGCATTGCCCACCATTACAGCGCAGCCATCTACCTCTAGCTTTTAGAGATTCTTAATTCAAACCCCTATCTTCTTGGTTTGACTCATTGTTTTATGTCGAAGGAAGGCTTTTCCCTCACTGAAAACAACATCATAAGCTCTGTCTTCCAGCATTGTGACTGAGACCAAGTTCTTCTTCAGACCTGGAACATGCATAACATTCTTCAACAAGAATGGATTACCGAAATCCCTCTCAAAGGTAATGGTCCCAATGCTATTCGCACTGTACCGACCATCGTCTCCCATCTATATATGCATTTGGAGGTCCTTCTCCTCCAAGTCACTAAACAACTCTTTGTCTCCCATCGTATGGAAAGATGCACCACTATCAAGATACCACACCAATCCCATACAGCTTGAAACCAAGCATGCGATCAAGGAGAAATCAAGTTCAAATTTTGAGGCTAAGGCCTCTCCAGCTGCAGATCTAGCAACCTTCTTGTTCTTCTTCTTCTGTGGACAGTTAGTGGCGAAATGTCCATTTTTGTGACAGTGAAAACACTTCACTTTGGACAAATCCTGCTTCTTGCCTTTAGCATCGGATTTTGAGGGATGTTTCTCCCCCTTCCCTTTCCTTTCTTTGGCAGCCAAAGCGAAATTCTCTTCAACTTCATTCTTCGATGAAGATCCATCCCTGGTACCCCGCCTTATCTCCTCCTGCACAAGATCCGACCAAAGTCGCTCCCATCCCGGTAGTTTCTCCCGTCCATTGACAAAGTCTTCGTAGCTATGCAAACTCTTTGGAAGCCCAAGGAGAGCCAAGCTCACCAAGTATTCATATCAACAGTAACCCCCGCACTTCCCAGTTCATCCTTGCAGTGGACAAACTTCGTGAGGTATTTTGGAATACTGTCGCCTTTCTCCATTTTTATTTTTCTAAGCTTGTCTTTAAGTGCCATCTTCCTCTGGTCACTTCTGCTTTGGAACAATTCTGTCAAAGCCTTCCACATTAAGAATGGAATTTCTTTCCCGTGAAGGCTAGACACAATATGGTCCTTCACACCTTGCAATAGAATCCTCCTTGTCTTTGCTGTCTTCTTTTTCCATGCATCAATTAATGCAGCATCGCTAGATCCTGGCTTAGGAACATCACTATCGATGAAATTCTTCAATACATTATCCTCTAGCACTGCCTCCATCCTATCCTTCCAGGCTATGTAATTCAATCTCCCATCAAGGGCATACTCCAATTGCAATCCATTGAAATCCATTTCAATGTATACTCAACTTCTGCACCAAGAATCTTCTGTAGCAAATTCGAATTGTCCACCAGCACAAACTCACTTTACAATTGCAATATTCAATTAATAATGCTCTAATACCATGTAGAAATTATATGCACTAAGCATTCATATGTCCTAGATCCACCTGAGCTCACACTATTTAAATTTATGCAAGATATTGAATCATTCCACTTGTTAATCTTTTGCGGAAAATTAATTGCACACACATGTAAAGCATAAATAAAAATAATCGCACATAACATAGTTGTTTTTAACTGGGAAGCCTGAAGCTGAAAACCCAAAACATATATTATGTATCATGGAATCATATGACAATCCTCATACAAAGCTTATCAATCTCTCAGTACAGTACAATCACCATACACTAATCAGGAACAATCTTGCAAATCCCTACACCAATCTCTGCCTCCAGCTAGCCTGCCTCCACTGCGCAATCCATGCTGAATAATATCTCTGAATGAATTTGAATTAGTCTTGCCTTGACTACGCAATCCTCATTGGCAACTCCAATTTGTGTGTGATGCAATCAATGCATCACTATAGTCACAACAAATAGTCCATCTTGCCCTTTCACCTACCTCTCCACTAGGTCTCCACTGAAACTTCCATGCACTGTAGTTATCTACTGTATTTTTCAATTGATTAATGAGTTATTATTTGTGAATTAACTAAATAACTAATTCACTCCACTCTCAATAGTGTATCAATCAGTTAGACTAGATACAACTAGCTCAACTGAGTCTAACTGAGTTAAACTGAATACAACTCCATAACTACTTCTTCCAACTGTGTCATAACTTTACCACTTGAGCTCTAATTGAGTCCTCCATGAATTAGCTCCAGTAAACCCTTGGGAATTGCGTAATTCGCTCATTCCACTGATGTGCCACATATGTGCACTGAAACAAAGTGCTCCAAGAGAATAAGTTGTTGTTTAGTGTCTAATTATTATTAAGAGCTAATAATAATCGACATGCATATATTTTTAGATCAGCGATCTATAAATAGACTTCGCCCAATATTCTAAAAATAGAATTTCATCTATTTTTCTAACTTGATCAACCATCCACAAATAGCATCCTGCAACTTCTGAAATATGATCATCATGTCTAAAAATAGACTTGCGCCAAAAATAGCATGCGGGCCCACTTAGTGAAGGTGACTCTTTTCACTAAACTCATCATCTTGTTGAATCTCAACAAGAATAAGAGGCTTAAACTAGTTATTAAGAAAACAAACCAAGAGCCCAAGGTCTCGAAAGAAAAGGAAAATTTAGGAGAATTTGATATTGTTTTGTATGTTCATAACGAAGGAATTCATTGGTATGTTGACAATGGATGTTCTAGGCACATGTCAAGAGACAAAAGTAAGTTTTTGACATGGAAACTAGTAGAAAAAGGTAATGTCACCTTTGGTAATAATACACCTCGTAAGATTGTTCTTAAAGGAGTTGTCAGTTTGTCTAATGGTAGAGGTAAAACCAAGAATGTGTTATTTGTTGATGGTTTGAAGCATAATCTACTCAGTGTGTCTCAGATGTGTGACCAAGGCTATGATGTGATTTTCAAGGCTAAGAATTGTCAAATCAAGTTTGAAAGCATTGGAAAAGTAGTAATTGAAGCTATGATAACATATAGCAATGTATATGTCCTGAAAGAGATAATAGAGAGTTGTTGGTTGTCAAATATTGATGAGAGTTGAATATGGAATAGGAGACTTGGAAATTTTAATTTTGATTATATAGTCAAATTGGGCAAGAATAATGTTTTCAAATATATTCCAAAGCTATCAAATCTTGAGAATACTCTTTACAAGTCTTTTCATTTTGGTAAAAAAGCATGAGTACCATTCAAGTCCAAGGAGAGCTCATCAACTAAGCATTGCAACTAGTACATATGGACTTGTGTGGACCATAAAGAACATATTCATCCATAGGTAAATTTCATTTCGTGCTTATCATTGATGATTTTAGCAGGGTAATGTGGTTGCATTTCTAAGGAAAAAATCAGAAGCTTTTGAGAATTTCAAAGACTTTAAAGCCATGGATGAGAATGAAACTGACTGTGAAATCAAGAGCATAATGTTTGATAATGGTGGTGAGTTTACTTCAAAATATTTTGATGACTATTGCAAGCAGCCTTGAATCAAAAGGAAATTTATTATAGCAGAAACTCCACATCATAATGGTGTAGTGGAGAGAGAAAATATATATGTTCAATAGTTATATCCATGATGAGAGAAAGGAATATTCATCAAAGTTTTCGGGAAAAATACATTCATACAATATTATTGATTCTCAACAAAGCTCATTTCATACCAAACATTGACAAGACTCGCTATGAGCTTTGGTATGGTGGACATGCTACAGTGAAGCATTTTAAAGTTTTTGGAAGTAAGTGCTACATCAAGAGGAACAATGAAAATCTTGGTAAGTTTGGTGACAGGGGCTGATGAAGGTATTTTTCTTGGATATTCTCATAACAACAAAGGCTATATATGCTACAATAATAATACCAAGAGGATTTCTAATTGTATTGATGCCAAAGTGGATGGATATGTTGAATCTAAATTCAATAAACTAGTAACAACTAGCTCCTCTGATCCAGTGAAAAATGATGATAAGGTCAAAGAGGAAATTTTAGATGAAGATAATTAAGATCCCTCTAGTCCTAAAGCCAAGGACCCTTCAAGGTATGTGCAAAAAAATCACCCAACTAATCAAATTGTTGGTGATTTAAACATGGTTGTATAGACAAGAAGAAAATTTCTTAATCCCTCTACACATGTGTATGTAGCTATTTTATCGATGGAGGAAACCAAGTATGTTATGCATGCCAGTCAGGAAGATAATTGGTTAAAATATATACATGAATAGCTAGACCAAATTGAGAAAAATCATGCATGGGAGCTTGTTCCTTGACCAACAAACAAAAATGTTATTGGCATAAAGTGGGTTTTCGGAAATAATATGACTATGCAAGGTGAAGTCATCAGCAATAAGGCTCGATTAGTATGCAAATGCTATGCACAAATCAAAGGCCTGAATTTTTATGAAAATTTTTCTCTTGTTTCTCAATTAAAGACCATTAGAATGTTTTTGGAATTTTCTTGTTTCAATAAATTCAAGATATATTACATGGATGTCAAATCTTCCTTTCTAAATGGACATTTACAGGAAGAAGTTTATATTGAGTAGCTAAATGGTTTTCATCTATCAGATCAACCTGATTATGCTTGCAAGTTGAAAAAGGCCTTGTATGGTATTAAGAAATAACCACGACCTTGGTATTCCAAGTTGGACAACTACTTATTAAATTGTGGCTTGAAAAGAGGGAAATTGATAGTAATTTATATATCAAATCTAATAATGGGAAATTGACACTGGTGGTTGTCTATGTTGATGATATTATATTTTGTAGTGATTCAGATCAACTAACTTTCCAATTTGAAACTAATATGAAGACCAAATTTGAGATGTCTATGCTTGGAGAACACTATTATTTCCTTAGTTTGCAGATTGTACAGACTTCCAAAGGAATTTCTATCTCACAAAACAAGTATCTCAATGATTTCTTGAAGAAATTTAGCATGGAGGAATGCTCTTTGGTTAGCACACCAATGGTTACATGTTGTAAGCTCAACAAGATTTATGAATCACCAGAAGTGGACCAGACTTTATACAGATTTGTTATTGGCAGCCTCCAAAGGAAACATTACACAAGAAATTAGTATTGTTGGAATATTTCAAGCATTTCCTAGACAGATTCATCTACTTGCAGCCAAAAGGATACCCAGACATCTCAAATAAAAAATGGACCATGGACTTTGGTATCCAAGAGGTAAATATTTTAAACTAAATATTTATACTTATGTTGATTTGGAAGGTGATGTATATGACTGGAAGAGCACTAGTGGTGGTGCTTTGTTTCTTGGAGAGTGTATAGTTTCATGGTTGAGCAAGAAGCAAACTTCAATCTCTCTATCTACCGTTGAAGCAGAATATATATGGATGAAGCAAAATTTGCAAGATATATATTGTCTTATGATCAACCTCTTTCTATGGACCATAAACATGTCAAGGAATCTTGTTTTTCATGCAAAGACAAATCATATTCCAATCAAGTACCATTTACTAAGAGAGCAGGCTGAAAATCAGTTTTTCAAGATGTAGTATGTTCCTACAAAGGAGAAGGTCGTTGATATATTCATTAAACCTCCCCCAAGAAATTGGTTTGAGTTTTTAACAAATATATATAGAGTAGTTCTTGTTGCCTCCCTCCACTAGATCTTCCTTAAGAGGAATAAAGGCAACAAGCAATATTTCAACATACCAAGATAGAGTTTCTACATTCATGGGATCTACAAGATAGGGGGGTATTGTTGACAGAGGGAGATTTTTAGTGTCTTTGCAATTGATGTCAAAGGGGGATAAGTATTTTTTCTCAAATAAAAGAGGGAGATGTATTGGTGATCAAATAAGAGAATATTTCTATAGAAAGGATAATTACACCACAACAGTATTATAGAATAATAGGATTTCATTTCAAGGGGAGCAACATCCAAAGAAGGATAAGATCAAAAATAAGGATAACATCACATTTCGCTTTACTTATTTATAGTGTTGATTTTGTTTCACTTTATTTCGTTAGAGTGTTGATTTTGTTTGATTGAGTCTTGCCATTAATTCCAAAGGGGGAGAATGTTAGAAATGTGGTTTCATTGATGGAAAAGGTGATAAATATGAAGGAAAAAGTTGAGATGAGTTCAAAGTATACTCAAGGTAGAGTTCGATAAATTGGTGCCATTTCCAATGTGACAAGTCATCTCAAATGCAGTTGGGACACACTAAGATTGAAATATCTCTAAAAGAGATTTCCAGCAGTATATGGAAGTTTCAAAATGGCCTCTTGGATTGAACATTATTTCATTCAAAGGCAAGTACCCCAAAGTCAAGTTGTCAAGTTAAAGTAGTTGGAAGACCATTTAGAGCAAGATAAGTTTGGTAGGTTTTCCAAACGTGGAGGAGTATTTAATGGAGTGGTCAAACCAAAGAGCTAAGAAAACATGGCTAACAACAAAGTGTAGTGGAATCATTTATATTGGCTCATGGTGGATCCCATATGACATGCAATCCCAGTAGAGTTACCCCAGGAAGAGCCAAAAGGTGCACATAAGGGAGTGCCAAGGATGATGCAATCATGGTTGGGTGTGGCTCTAACAGTAGCAACGACAAATCATTTCATTGGTGCAATTTTGCAAGTGGGGATGCCCATTATATTTTTAGCCTGCAAAGGCTAGCTCAGAAGGTGAAAGGTGTGTGCAAAATTTAAAGGCCCGGGATGGGGTATGTTTAGGAAACGTGGCAACAAACTAGTAAAGGCTGATAATTTTTAATAAATGGCTGGGAATTTTGTAAAATTTAACAAAGGAAATGGCCGTAAAACACAAGGCTTGGGACTCCTTTCTCTCTCCTCTCTGAGAGGATGTGTGTCATCATTTTAGTAGATAGTGATGATGTCAGCATAGTGTCAATATGGAGGACATCTGGCAGGTAGATTCGATGTTTTTAGGCGGGTTAGTGGGAGAAATATGAGTGACACGTGTCACTGCTCTAGAGGTGCCATGTGGTAGTGTTAATGCAAGCATGAAATAATCCCATAGGCTTTACCCCAGAAGGTTTATAAAGTGCGTAGAGGAGGATCATGAGGGTTGACTAGGTGTTGGATGCATGTGGTAGTTTTCAAAGACAACTCGGCCCAACATGCATTTTATTGGCATGAAGGTGCAGCAAGAGTATCCACTAGGACAACTCATCAAACCCCATACCCCGGAGGTAAAAAAAATTAGTGCAAGGAAGAACCTTCAGGCTAACAAGCTCCAAGACATAACAAAAGTACAACTAGGCAGTGCAAAACTATTGGAGAGAGGCATAAGGTGGACCCACGTTGACATTCAATCTCAGAGGCAGTTTGATTCAAGGATTAAAGTTTAGTGCCAGAGCATGATTACATTGTGATTTTGTGACCAAACACAATGAGAGTTTGTAGCGCAAAGTAAAGCCCTCGGGGCTATAGAGAAATGGGTCCAACAAAGCTATAATTTGCAGTGTTCGATATATATGAAAGCACTTAGGCAAATAATTTTACATGGAAATGAAGCAATAAAAATGTGCTTGGTTCTTATTGTAAAACTTATCTATATTTTTTATTAAGGCCATTTGGGCCATAAAATAAAGAGATTTTTTTCTTTGGTAAAGACTTGTAAAAGCAGGACTAACACAGGCATTAAATTTGGTGTTTATGAAAATAAAATTAAGAGTAGAACTAAAAGCTCTAAAATAGGCATGAATATATCAATGGAAACATTATTGGGAGAATAAACTAGATTATAGGAAAATTTATAAGTTCCGCCAAAGTTGGAGCTTTCTAAAAAAAGGACTTCTTCTAAATCCTGTAACTCACCAAAATAGAGGAAAACAACAATTTAACTCAGTTCTTCTCAGGGAAGCAATAGAGCAGATTTTGTTGACATAAATATCATATTCAAAAGAGTTATTTGAAGCAATAAAAAGGAAAATTTAATGAATTCATGCAAGAATTCAAGATAAAGATAACAAAAGCTTCAATTCTAAAAATACCAGTCTATAATTATTTATAAGCATAATTTGAGAAACCAAGGAAAAACAGTTGAAAGTTGTTGGTGAAATAAGATGCATTGTGTGAGTATGCATAAAGCTTGAATCAAAGATCAATTTTGGTGTCTGAAAGATGTTGATAAGGAAAATAATGAATTGGTGAATGGATTTTATAATGGTAAAATCAGAAATTGCAAAGGATTGATGTTGTTGGTGTGTTTGGGGATTTGTTCAGTAATCAGATAATTTTTGAAGATGTTTGTGGTAAGTGATTGAGATCAAAAATTTATTTTTTATGAAATAAAGTCTCTTATTGGTTCTATTTTGAAAATGGATGAAATATGGATCAACAAGGCCACCAAGTGGTAGATTTAATTTTAGGGGAAAGAGTCCCTTTCAGCAGTGGTTGATAAACGAACAGGGGCAACAGTCCATTTCAGTAGTGGCTAATAAATGAGCAGGAGAAAAAAACCCATTACAATGAAAACTGATAAACAAGAAAGGAAAGAAGTTCCTTTCAGTAGTAGCTAATAAACCTACAAGTAGTAGCTTTTTGGAGATCAAATGGTGTAATTGCAAGTTGAAACTTGTATTTGTCAAAGAAATAAAAGAAAGATTCATGTATTATATCTATGTTGCACATGTGTATGAAAATTGTTATAATGTTATGTTTTACATGATTGATTTTTGGTTTTGGTTCTTGAGTGATTAAGTGATTGAAAAATGTAATTTGTTAAAAGTTGTATAATTTGGTCACCTATTTATTCACCCCCCCCCCCACCCCCGCTAGCCACCTCTCTCGGTAGTGGCATGGTTTCCATTGTTTATAGCACTGGGAAATTCATGATGGCCTCTGCCTTAGTGAGTTCTAGATTTATATCCCTTTTTCCAATTACCCCAAATACACCAAATAATACTAGGCAAAATCACATTTCTTGAGGTTATCTAGTAGCTAGTGTTTCTTCAAAGTATCCAACACCTGCATAAGATGTGAGATATGCTCCTCCTAGGTAACACAATAAATTATTATACCATCCCAATAAAATATAACAAATGAATCTAGATATGGGTATAATATATCATTCATCAATCCACTAGAAAATTTGGCAGAAATTCCGACGACCAATTCGTCACTATTCTGACACATAGTCGTCGCAAGAGCGACAGTTCGAGGGCGGAAAAAACGTGGTTTTTCATGTCGTCGCAGTTCCGACGCACCTAAAAAGTGTCGCACTATCGACACTTCTTCCGTCGCTTCCGAACAAGCGTCACTCTTCCGACGTCTCACGAACCGTCGCGCTTCCGATGTTTGTAAATGGTCGCACTTCCAACGAAATATGGTCCGACGTTTTGAACATCGCTCTTCTGATGTTTGTAAACGGTCGCAATTCCTACGCAGTGTGGTCTGACGTTTAGGACGTCGCTCTTCCAACGTTTGTAAGATGTCGCAATTCCAACGAAATGTGGTCCGACGTTTTGAACGTCGCTCTTCCGACGTTTGTAAGCTGTCGTAATTCCGACGAAATGTGGTCCGACGTTTTTATGCTGTCTCTCTTCCGACGTTTCTGAGTTGTCGCAGTTCCGACGTCTACAAGGCGTAGGTATACCGACGGCGGGTTCAATTTAAAAAAAAAAAATGAAACTTTAAAAGACGAGAAACGTTGTTTTGAATATATTATATGAAGTAAAACAGTCCATGAAGTCATTACATTTTCACATCTGAAGATTGGAACCCAAATATCCATCCAGAAAAGTGGAAGTCCCACCCCAAACAATGATAGAAAAATACCCCATGTCACATACAGGGACATGATATAAAACCCAGTAATGGTCCACATGGAGATTATCGACAATCTGAGAAAGCATCCAAATATGCCAGAGGCATCTATAAGAAAGTGAAATAGCAGTATGTAGAATAGTAAAGCAACAGATAGAGTACCGACGTCCATTGTTCCAAATACAAATTAAAGTACCCAAAATCCTGCAATAGAGAAAAACGTTAATCATGTGAGGAGTGTGATATGTCCAAAATATAAAAAGACCATCAGACCATATCAATAAACCAGCAACATAGACCAGCATCGCTAGTTTTGAAGGCAGAGTGATAAACATTAATCTTTTTTTTTTTCACAAGAGAAAAAACGTTGTTTTGAATATATTATATGAAGTAAAACAGTCCATGAAGTCATTACATTTTCACATCTGAAGATTGGAACCCAAATATCCATCCGGAAAAGTGGAAGTCCCACCCCAGACAGTGATAGAAAAATACCCCATGTCACATACAGGGACTTGATATAAAACCCAGTAACGGTCCACATGGATATTATCGACAAATTTGAGAAAGCATCCAAATATGCCCGAGGCATCTATAAGAAAGTGAAATAGCAGTATGTAGAATAGTAAAGCAACAGATAGAGTACCGACGTCCATTGTTCCAAATACAAATTAAAGTATCCAAAATCCTTGAACAGAGAAAAACGCTAATCATGTGAGGAGTGTGATATGTCCAAAATATAAAAATACCATCAGACCATATCAATAAACCAGCAACATAGACCGGCATCGCTAGTTTTGAAGGCAGAATGATAAACATTAATCATTTTTTTTTCAGAAGAGAAAAAATGCTATTTTGAATATATTATATGAAGTAAAACAGTCCATGAAGTCATTACATTTTCACATCTGAAGATTGGAACCCAAATATCCATCCAGAAAAGTGGAAGTCCCACCCCGGACAATGATAGAAAAATACCCCATGTCACATACAGGGACATGATATAAAACCCAGTAACGGTCCACATGGAGATTATCGACAATCTGAGAAAGCATCCAAATATGCCGAGGCATCTATAAGAAAGTGAAATAGCAGTATGTAGAATAGTAAAACAACAGATAGAGTACCGACGTCCATTGTTCCAAATACAAATTAAAGTACCCAAAATCCTTGAACAGAGAAAAACGCTAATCATGTGAGGGGTGTGATATGTCCAAAATATAAAAAGACCATCAGACCATATCAATAAACCAGCAACATAGACCAGCATCGCTAGTTTTGAAGGCGGAGTGATAAACATTAATCATTTTTTTTTTCACAAGAGAAAAAACGTTGTTTTGAATATATTATATGAAGTAAAACAGTCCATGAAGTCATTACATTTTCACATCTGAAGATTGGAACCCAAATATCCATCCAGAAAAGTGGAAGTCCCACCCCAGACAGTGATAGAAAAATACCCCATGTCACATACGGGGACTTGATATAAAACCCAGTAACGGTCCACATGGAGATTATCGACAATCTGAGAAAGCATCCAAATATGCCCGAGGCATCTATAAGAAAGTGAAATAGCAATATGTAGAATAGTAAAGCAACAAATAGAGTACCGACATCCATTGTTCCAAATACAAATTAAAGTACCCAAAATCCTTGAACAGAGAAAAACGCTAATCATGTGAGGAGTGTGATATGTCCAAAATATAAAAAAGACCATCAGACCATATCAATAAACCAGCAACATAGACCAGCATCGCTAGTTTTGAAGGCAGAATGATAAACATTAATCATTTTTTTTTCAGAAGAGAAAAAACGCTATTTTGAATATATTATATGAAGTAAAACAGTCCATGAAGTCATTACATTTTCACATCTGAAGATTGGAACCAAAATATCCATCCAGAAAAGTGGAAGTCCCACCCCAGACAGTGATAGAAAAATACCCCATGTCACATACAGGGACTTGATATAAAACCCAGTAACGGTCCACATGGAGATTATCGACAAATCTGAGAAAGCATCCAAATATGCCCGAGGCATCTATAAGAAAGTGAAATAGCATTATGTAGAATACTAAAACAACAGATAGAGTACCGACGTCCATTGTTCCAAATACAAATTAAAGTACCCAAAATCCTTGAATAGAGATAAACGCTAATGATGTGAGGAGTGTGATATGTCCAAAATATAAAAAGACCATCAGACCATATCAATAAACCAACAACATAGACCAGCATCGCTAGTTTTGAAGGCAGAGTGATAAACATTAATCATTTTTTTTCCACAAGAGAAAAAACGTTGTTTTGAATATATTATATGAAGTAAAACAGTCCATGAAGTCATTACATTTTCACATCTGAAGATTGGAACCCAAATATCCATCCAGAAAAGTGGAAGTCCCACCCCAGACAATGATAGAAAAATACCCCATGTCACATACGGGGACATGATATAAAATCCAGTAACGGTCCACATGGAGATTATCGACAATCTGAGAAAGCATCCAAATATGCCCGAGGCATCTATAAGAAAGTGAAATAGCAGTATGTAGAACAGCAAAGCAACAGATAGAGTACCGATGTCCATTGTTCCAAATACAAATTAAAGTACCCAAAATCCTTGAACAGATCAAGGAAAACGCTAATCATGTGAGACTTCTAAGTAAAGTTAATCTACTAACATTGCGAATAAAATTACACCGAAGTCAAAAACATTGCCTGGCCAGACTCATGGCAAATTTGTCATCAAAAAATCAAAAAATTAAGAAGACTGCCCTCATACGAGGAAACCAGTCTTGAACGTTTAATTTACAGAATTCAAAAATATTACAAAGGTCCAGCACAGTAAAATAATCTAAAAGCAGCCCAATTAAGTGGGCTTGCTAAGCAAGAAAAACAAATTAACCAAACTACTCCTCCGGTGGTTCCTCCACGATTCGGCACCATCCTTCGGAAGGTCCAGGATCGCTAGGTGCTACCTCCACATGCATGCCACGGCTCCCCTCCTGAAGGCCCGAATGCTGGCCAGCTTTTTCCGAGCTCAAACCCGCCGGACGGGTGCATTCTTCCTCCGTTTGGGCCTCCTCGCGGAAGACCACAGTGACTAAAGCCGTGATTCGTGGGCGGTTGAGAGAGAAATTAAAGGAAAATTGCGCAGTGCACGTCGTGGGAGAAGGTGAACTAGCGGTGGGGAAGCGAGGAGCAGGGGAATCCATACGGTGGCCAGATCCTACAACCCGACCCCACCCACTCCTAGTATTTGGATATCGACCTGCGTAATAATCACTGGACTGGCTGGAAGTCGACTCTATTGAGGGGCTAGAGGGAGAGTGCAGGGGTTGACCTCTAGTGCTCCCCCTATGGCAACGCATCCTATGACGCACACGAGGCATGGGTGGAGTCTCAGGCGCAGTGGGCACAAGAGGAGACGGAGAAGCAGAATTCCAATTAACAGAGGAAGACAGACAGAGACAGAACCGAGAGAAATGCAGATATGCTGCAAGGTCTAGGCAGCAATTCAGCTGGCCACTTCTCCTTATCGTCACAGTTAGCAGGCAGTGTAATCCAGCAACCGGCTCGTCTGAAAAACCATAGCTAAACGCCATTTTGTCGACCCGACTACAATGCAATCAAAGGACGCCCGTCATAATTAATCTCTGATCATTAATAATGAGAGCCGAAGGCCGGATCATATTGGAGCGTGCGGAATCGCTAAGAGGAGTAGAGGTCCGATCTTGAACAGTGTTAAAAATTAATTAATGCGGATTTGATGTGAAAACTTAATTGAACAGTGTTAAATGTTAATGCGGTTGATATGAAATCGCCATATCCATGTCCCATCGCCTTAAATGCCATTGAATGCACCCGCAGCCAGGAGCAAGGCAAGTTTTTATTGAGGACACGTGGCAGAAATTGATTGGAGAGGATCTTTGTTTGGGCCGCTCGCGCAGTGGAAATCCGGACCCGAAAAATATTAGGGCGAATTTGATAAGAAATTCGCATCACAACTCTCCCTCCGTACGCCAGCCCAACTTCGGACCCGAAAAAGATTAGGGCGGAATTCATTTGGTTTTCGCGTCACAAAATTGGCCGACGTCAGCAGGCTATTTTGGAACGCGAATTTGGTTTGAATTATGGTTTATCGCCGTTTGAAGTTCGGCGGGCTCGACTTAAGAACAATTTTTTTTGATCCCATCTTATAAAATTTGTGTTGGTTTTCTTTGATAATACACATATTTATAATAAATCATGGGAATACCACACTAAACATGTGGAAAAGTTATATAAATAATTATTGACAACAATCATTTTTATGTAAAAATATCCAAATGTGCTTTTGGGAAATAAGAATTCAAGTATTTGGTTCATATTATTTTAAAGGAGGGAGTGAAGTTGGAGCCTCAAAAGATGCAAGCTATTACAAAATGACCTATTCCTAAGAAAATCAAGGTTCTTAGAAGATTTTTTAGACTTACATGATATTATTGATCATTTGTTAAGAATTATGCATGCATTTCAAGTCCACTCACATATCTCTTGAAGAAAATATCATTTATATGGAATGATGAGGCTAATTTGGCATTCTATCTTTCAATGGATGCCATGTCTTCTACACCAACATCGGTTGCACCTACTTTTGGTAAAACATTCATAGTAGAGTGTGAGGCACTAGGACAAGGAATTTACGTAACATTAACACAATAAGGGATATCATTGGCTTTTAAAAGCAAGGAATTCAAAGAAAATATTTGGTGAAATTCAAGGAATTCACTTTTGTTAATAGTTTTATGTCACACGATGATGCAGGGGCATTAGGCACTAGCCAGCAATGTAGGAGGTTTTTTCCACATGTTGTGGCTAGGAGGGTTCAAAAACATTTGAGTTGTAACAGTTAGGTGTCAATACCTCAGCTGACTGTATTACTTAGACTAGTTAGAGTTGTAGGAGTCAAACAGTTTCAGTTAGTTGAATTATTATAATTAGACCTTTTGATTTCTAGAACGGTCCTCTTAGAGGAACCGAAGAGCCATATGTTATGTATATAAATTGTAATTCCTCGGATGAATAAAAGTAGAGAGGGAAGAGGAGAGTAGAGAGGGGATTTCTGCAATAAACCTCTGTGTGTGAACAATTGTTTCCGGTTAAATGATTTCCAAGCTTAGTTGCCATTGAATTATCTCGAACTGCTAATTGTGAAGAATTGTTTAACTGTGAGGCGATTGGGTACTGATAATTCCATTCTTCTATCTTTGAATTCCCGTAAATTGTTGGATAACCCTGTGAACTCACCCCACCCGAAGGCGAGGTCTGTGTAGAGAACCGGGGTCGTGAAAACTGTTCAAATATAAAAATCCCGCTTAATAAAGAGACAAAATTGTTGTGCTTTCGGAACCTGACCCGAGGATTGGACATGAGTTAACAAACAAAATGATAGTGGAACCAGACTTGCACCCGTGGTCAAGCCCTCTACCAAAACCACGAGCGGAATCACAAAAGCGGGTTGCCCATATCGCACCGCTTTTGCGGAGTAGGTAGTATTTCCTATTCGCGAGCGATTCCATAGGGAATGCAACACATGGCGAAGTGACCCACAGAAAACCACCGTTTAACCCACGCCATCGCACGTTAAAGCCCGAAGTTGGAAGCCGAGCGAAATTTCCAAGAGTCGTTGATTTGGAGAAGGGCCATCGGACGGTGGTCGCACGTTGAACTTGCCCGGAGGTTAACTAAGGTGTGCGGAGGATATCCAGGTACAATACGAGTGTTTGATTGGTTATTGATATATATAGGTGGGGCCGGAGTATAATGAAATTGTTTAATTAAACGATTGGCGTATTATTAGCATAACTCTGAAGTGTGATTGTTGTAAGACTGGGTGGTGAAATATAGAGCCGAAAGTTCATTACAAGTTATTTATTTAAAAAGAAACGTGCAGTATAAATACAAAGTGTTGAAAGTTAAACATTGGTTATAAGGCTTGGAGATAATATAAAGTAGGGAATATAAATTAAAGTCCAACCATTGTGGATAGTATTTATTTATCAAATTCTATGAATTTGATAAATAAACCCGAAGAAAGAAGAAGTCAATTAAGACTCAGGCTGGAGGAAAAGAACGGGGTAAACCAAGGGAAAATGCTGACAGAGTGATTGTAGACACACCAGCTCTCCTTGGGGGTCCAATTTCAGTTTTGTTGCATCACACGATGATCTCTCTTCTCTGGCATTTACTTGTATTGAATATCACTATTCTAGGAATAAGGAGTTATTTTATCCAAAAATAACCCTAGCCAAACATTGACAATGCATCAAGGATATCTTTCTATGCTTCATAAGCACATTTTTTCTACTTCTAAATCATTTCTTGGAAGTGGTTGTTTTGCTGGAAATTATTCACCAGTTGGTTTCCTACCAAAGTCTTTTTCACATTTTCAGCATCCAATACATGAAAAAGATAATGGTTTAAAACAACATAAATATTTGAAATTTTGCAAGAATTGTCTAGCACACTTTGAATATGAATTTTGAAGTCAAGTGCATGATGCTGTATAGGATCAAGTGTCATTTTGAATACCAAATGTTTCACAAAAAACTTCTCAACATGCTACCCTGCAGTAAGGATTAAATGACAATATTGCATCGACTATTTCCATAATAAAAGTGCACCTCGGCCATAAGACTAAACAACTACAAATGTTGTAGATCTAACAAGACCACACAATCAAATGTATTCCACAAGGCCAATACTGTATGAAAAATGAAAAGGATTTTGCAAACAAAAATACCTTAGGAAACTAATTCAATTAGATACACCAAACCATCAGCAAAAAGGAAAACCAGCCTACTCAAAAGGCAAGCGTTTACCTCCTTTGACAAAATTTTGAGTTCCGAAACAAGGGCGTTTATTGTATTGTCAATGCCCCTAGTAATTTGAACGGGGTTTGCACCTGCTGCAACAACCTAAACAAAAAGGTTTCATTTCAAATTATTTTCCACAAATTTAAGATACAACCATTGTCACTTTTGTATTTCCTAACAAGCTCATAAATTTTGACAAAATAACCAAAATTTTTTAATACCTGATAGCAATTTTTTCACTCAAAAACTATCTTAGACTCAATAAGCCCAACCCAAAACTAAAAAACCAAACACCATAAGACCCTACAAAAATGAATAGATGATCTTAATCCAGTACTATCGACAAAAAGTTACCTTTACACCCTCACTTATTAAACCTTGTGCTGTTGAATTTTAACTTCAACTGCTGCAGTAGAAGGACGGATGCAACAGCAACATTTTTTTTTGGAGGTTGCTTGCATGCCATCCAGAAATTTAATTTAGCATTTAAAATTCCTGCAAGTTTTTTTTGTAGACAGTCGCAGCCATACTTCTGTACAGGATTGTATTTAAACACAACAACCAGCATTAACACAATTCACCAACCAGAAATTAAACAAACAGAAATTTACCCGACAATTTTGTAAATTCAAAAGGAGGACACGTGGAGCATTAATATTGGATCGCATGAAATTGAAGGGAATCTGAAAACCTGAAAACCGGACCCGAATTTTTTATAGGGCACATTGGATTGAGAATTCCAGTTAAAATTAGGCAGACGTCAGCATCCCATTTTGGAACGTGAATTTGGTTTGAAATTCAATCTATTTAGACTTTTGAAGTCCGACGGAAAGGGTTCTTTAATGTTTTGATAGTTTAATATATACATATGTTATATATATATCATATGCGAAATGAAAGGGGGCCATAGAATTTAGTTTTAATTTTATTTTTTTTTAAAGAGGGTTTATTATAATATGTTTTATATGTTCCGGCATATAAAAATAAAAAGGTCGAAAAAGCTTGGTAGTTTTTTTTATAGACAGTACGTAAATTTTTTATTACATAGCAGTGTGTAAAAAGTGAAAAACTGAGTGTAACTTTTTAAGTGTGTATGCACAGCGGTGCGAAAGGGAAAAACACAACAGAGTGTTTTAGAGACAGAGTATGTTTGTTTTGAACAGACAGTGAGTTGGTTTTATGCACTGCGTTTTGTAGCAGTCATAATTTTGTAATCCCTCTCAGTGAGGAAGTAGTGTAATAGTTTTTTTTGAGTTATTGAAGGGAATAGAAGTTTGTTTTCAAAGTATTGAAACTCTGTCTCCTGTCAAAGAAATTTTTATTTTCTCTGTGTTAGAGGAAGGGAGATTTATTCTCCATTCATTGTTCTAAAATTTTTCAATATTCCAACATGTGCAAGAACAACAGATGTTGTGGTTCCATCCCCAGCTAAATCATTTGTCTTTGCCGCAGCTTGCCTTACCAACTTAGCCCCAATATTTTCAACTGGGTCCTCTAATTCAACCAATAAAAAGGCCAAAACCATAGCATTGAGATACATTTCATTACATTGTCAATAACAATAAAATTTGACTCAGCCATAACCCTTTCCTTTTATTGTTGTGAAAAGCTTTATGCATTACTCTAATGTGGCTAGTCCATAGGCCAAGTAGACCACTAGGTAACAAATATGTTTCCTTTCACCTTTGAGTTTTCAAATTATGCCTACCAAATCTAATACATTTAAGAGGGGGAACTAATACAACGTTAGAAAGAAAACAAGAGCACACATCCACAAATTACCTCCTTAGCTACTATCACACCATCATTAACTATTTTCGGAGAACCATGCTTGCTCTCCAAGACAACATTTTTCCCTTCGCCCCAAGGGTGACTCCAACAAGATCAGCAAGTTTGTTCACACCGCCTGCAAGACAAATTGACAATGCTTTCGGTAAGTGTGAAATTGAATGCCAGACCATATGCCAAAACAACCCTCCATGAAAAATTAAAATAACACATTAAAATCGAATATAAGTGGACAAGGAAAGATCCACCGCAGTGAATTTTCACGTGCAGGTGACCTTCCTTTAAACATAATTTTTTCTCTGACCTGCAAATTTTTTGTCATTGAGCCATCCTTGTTGAAGTACAACTCCTTTTCCATAGCTCTTGTATTAACTACCTTCTCTCTGTCATGTAATCTCAGAGTCCCTCTTCTACTTGAGCGATTAAAGGAAATGGGTGAAAAAACTGAAAGAGAAGACAATTGTCTGCCATAATTATCAAACATTGCACCCAACTTCTTCCCCTTTCCATTGTTACCCAATGAGGTAGATGTGGCAATTGTTGTCATATGGCCCAAAGCAGAGGCCATCTTCTCTTATGCTAAATATAGAATTACAAGATCTTCATATTAGTATGAACCTTAAAAAAAATGACTCCCATTGCTAAAAACCACTTTTAAGTTGTAACAGGCAAACTAAACAACTATCGCAACTTTTGGCAACTTCTGGAGCATTAAGAGAGAAACAACCAAAGAGAAATACAACCACAATCCTCATTTTAATGAGGCCGGACTATATATTTGCATTAAGATAATAGAAAGAAATCACGACTATATTAAGGCCAGCACAAAACAATCTTTAACCAGTGTCTCTCGCGGCCTTCAGGTTGCCATGCTAGAGGTTGCATATTTTTAATTTAAATTATTGACCTCTCGTGCCCATCTATAAATACATCCAATGGGATATCTACATCAAATGCTCCTTTATATCCCCAAAAACAAATCCCCTACTACAAGAGCACTAGTATTGATGGATCACCCCACACCATCCCACCCACTAGAAACGGTGAAAAAGGAAACCCGAGAAACCTTTTGAAATATCTCAAGATGACTATATGGGTGGTTCTTATGAATCAACCAACCATTCAGAACATGCTCATCAATCCAAACCATGAGTATTATGTGACGATATTCAAGCAGGCACTAAATCGGATTTCTGAAGCTATGTTAGAGAAACCCTAAACTCTCACTGAAAATAGGTGAAATGTGGCACCACTCGGAGATTGACATGTGCCAATTGGTACAAGTGGTAGAAAATTGGCATGCTCAAACAACGAGGTGATGCAGGAATGACATGAGGGAGAAAATATCAGAAAAGCCCCAAATCTGGAGAACTAAAGCTCATCACCAACCTGAGATTGACAACTTTACATGATGTAACCTATGAAATCGTAAATGGAGTAATCATAGTAACAATAAAGTAACCTATGTAACAATAAAGTCGGATTCATCCTGGGAGTGGTAATGGGAGAAATCATAGTGAACAACAGGAAACATGCATACTTGCTTACAATCAAATAGATGAAAAAACACATACAAAAAACCTAAATAATAATCATGAACAAGCTTAATATTGAATTATGAACTGTAAAGGAACTTAAAAAATGTGACATTACGAACCTGGTCAAGTGCACAAGCAAAAATATCCTGGACATGACCTTGGTTGACAAGTTGTATTGCTCATGATGCAAGAGGACTTGTACCTGCACTGCCAAGTCAATCAAAATCCATCATTATCTATACAATAAATACAAGTAATTGATGTAGTATTTTTTACTCTAAGATGCATTCTTATGATAATGTTAGAACATATGTTGAAAATGTCAAAACATACTTGAATAAGCTCCTCTTCGTTTCAAGAAAAATTTATTGGAGTCGCATGAACTTGGAACAAGCGTCCCACGATCTGAAAGAGTAGCAACTAAGTCAACAGTGACTTTTTTGTTGCTACGCTGGATCGAGGGAGGTTTTCTCTAAGATTAAATCGCTCCAATAAATTATTCTCTACTAAACAGGGCCAACCACGTGAAGGTGGAAGCTCTTATGGCCCCTCCCCCCCCCTCACATCACTCTCAATTCCCCAATACCCAATCTATATTTCATTTTTTACTTTCATGAGCATAAAAAAAAATATTCAATAACTAATAAAAAAACAATTCAACAAAAATTATGCAAGGAAACATTGCAATTAATGCTTGACATAAAAATAGTATGATAAATGAGTTTTTTATATAACGCAAAAAACATTCCAAGTATGGTAACGTTTGTCTTATAATAATACAATATTTTACATTGTCAAATTTTCTTTTTCTTCTTCCTATTTTTAAAGCTCCTAATTACATCATCAATATCATCGTGCTCTGCTCCTGTTTCGTGCCTTTCAACCCGCACTGCTGACCTAGTTGCGTATTCACGATGTCTGGGCTCATCTAGTGACGGGGCATCGCCTACAAAAACAGATAATATTAAATTTTAATTGTTAGTTTTTAAATATCATTGAACTAGTTCGGTAATATTAATAAAAAAAATTGCATTGAGATTATTTACCTGGTGCACCAGTTGTCGCCGCTGACCTAGTTGCGTAGTCACGATGTCTGGTCTCATCCAGTGACGGGGCATCGCCTACAAAAGCAGATAATATTAAATTTTAATTGTCAGTTTTTAAATATCATTGAACTAGTTCAGTAATATTAATAAAAAAAATTGCAATGAGATTATTTACCTGGTGCACCAGTTGTCGCCGCTGACCTAGTTGCGTAGTCACGATGTCTGGTCTCATCCAGTGACGGGGCATCGCCTACAAAAAAGGATAATATTAAATTTTAATTGTCAGTTTTTAAATATCATTGAACTAGTTCGGTAATATTAATAAAAAAAATTGCAATGAGATTATTTACCTGGTGCACCGGTTGTCGCCGCTGACCTAGTTGCGTTGTCACGATGTCTGGTCTCATCCAGTGACGGGGCATCGCCTACAAAAACAGATAATATTAAATTTTAATTGTCAGTTTTTAAATATCATTGAACTAGTTCGGTAATATTAATAAAAAAAATTGCAATGAGATTATTTACCTGGGGCACCAGTTGTCGCCGTTGAGACTGTTGCCCTGTCTTCCTCTCTGGTGGTAAGATCCTCAAGGGAAACATTCTCTGTCATTTAAACAAAAAACATTATAAGGACAACCATCAAGGTATAATTAGAAAAAAATATAAGTGGAAATTAATTACCGTCACGGCCCCCACTGATAGCAGCATTGTCGACCTGGTCCCCACTACAATGATCAGGTTGCACGTGAGGATCATCTACATCTGGCTCTAAAACTAGGTTATTTTCCTCGTCGGTAGTGCTGCTCCCCTGATTTAAACAAAGTTGTTAGAAATTAAATTTATGGACGAAAAAAAAAATGTTGAAAGGTTAATGTTTTACCTTATCAGGCATTCTGGATCTTGGGACCTGCCCCAAGCTTCTGCGACGTTCAACTACAGCTTGATAGCCGAAACAGAAAGCGATATTTGTATCTTCCTCTGTAATTTATGTTCTGAATTCATCACCCTACATTACATATGATTGTGTATTTTTAATCATATTTGATAAGATTACAAAAAAGTTGGAAGGCGATACAATTAATTATAAGATGTTTAGCTACTTAATTACAATTTTTGCAGCTAATTTCAAGTAGCCACCCTAGCCTAGCTTGTGATGGCCCTTTTTCTCAATCCTAGCTTTGGTTGCCTTTGAGGTGTCAGGCAACCTAGCATCAAAATATTGAAGTCTGATATGACGTAGCACACTTTTATTTTAGACATAAAGAAAATTAAATCTATTGAATTAAAGTTGTAATTTACCTTGCGGGTCCAGTTGGCATTTTTCCTTCTTTCATTGCCCTTTTCTCTTTTCTGTCATGGATGAGTGCTCTCCACTCACTCTCTGAAACTGCGAGAGGATGCTCATATCTAGGGTTAAATTTCAATTGCGTCCTATAGGTGTCCCTGGTATATTTCAAATATTTGCCGGCTACCTGAACCACCGTTGTTCTGTCAAATGTGCCGACCCCAAAAATGGCTTCTAGATAATCTAGAAGTTCTTTTTTTAGGTTGGAATTCTTGGAATTCCACCCTGTACGTATGGTTGGGCCAAAAATTACCAACGCATGGCTCTCCAGAATCCTGTAGAACTCATTGTTTCCTACACAGAATAAAACCAAAAAAAAAAAAAAGATATTATCATTAATTTAAAAATAAAAATCATGATAAATATGTTTTAGATAAAGTACATGAAATAGTTAAAATATTAAAATTTACCTGGGAGTTGTACATTCTTTATAGGGACACCCTCACCGTTCACCAACAACGTGCCATTAATGGTCCCTGTGGAGCTGACACGTGTAGCTCCAGGAAACGCAATAATGTAGCTGGCCATATCAGCCTCATCATTGCCAACACGTTCAGCAGTTGGCTGGGTGTCAGCTTGGGCAGGGTGTGTTTCTTGGCTAGCACCTAAAGGAGTAGAAGGTGTATGAGAGGGTTGTTGGGCAATCTCTTTCCCTTGTGTCCCACTACCACCAACACCGGGTTCAGCAAATGCCAGAAAACGCTACATACAAAAGAACTTTTTGTTAGTTTAGTCAATGTAAAAATTAAAAATCAAACTATCACAATTCATCTCATGTAGAACAAAAAAAATATCCTTTTGACTTCTTATTATTACCTGATATCTTTCTAGCTGCCTCATAAGATGTTGTATCCTCTCTTCTGTTTCAGGTGTTTGAGGCGCGTCTATCAAAGTATTAAATTTCGACCTTGCATCTCGTGCCTTTTTTTGCAACAAGAACACTGGAGATAGGGATGAAGAAAGCTCTTCCTCAAAGAGGGAATCATCGGGCGTACCATGGCTAGGTGTCTGCATATTTGAACAAAATTAATATTATTTCAATCATGTAAATAACTAAAATACCTGAAGATAGAGCAATGCTGGCACTTTACATGTTCTTCCGCTGGCCTCTTTCCGCGATCATCCCGTCTCGGGGTTGTTCCTGCACTGCTCTGACCAGTCTGCCACATTGCAATAAAATTATAAATGTAAAAACTTGAAAACAATATCTAACTTGAAAACACAAAATGAAAACTGAAATAATTTCTAATAAGACACCGGAAGACAGAGTTAGAGTTTCAAATATGCCTTGCATTGAATTCAGTCCTGGAAACATTTCATTGCACATTAAGGCACTCAAACATTCACTCCACGAATGATATATTTAAGTAGGCTTCTCCTATTCTGGGAAAACACCATACCTACAATGCATTCACTTACATGTATAAAGGGAAAGGAAAACATGTTTTCATACAACGATGACAAAGGCATCTTGGGGAAAGGTATCTTCACTTTTTATTTATGTTGTTCACCCACACCACTCTCGTGTTTTCACTAATCCTGTTTTGTCATTTTTGGATTCAAATTAAGTTAAGGCCTTAATTATTTTTTGACCTTTCGGTGTAGTTTTTATAAGTGGCATGTATGGATTTTCCATTAATTTTGCACTTTTTCTCTTCATGCGCATGTTTCCCTGGAAATCAAATGCATGATTTAGTCCCATACATTTAACAAGTTGTTGGATCAACTCCATAGGAAATATCATGTTTCCTATTCAATCAAAATTTATCTCGGTTAGGGTAGGTAGGAAGGTTTTCCCTTTGTATTAATAGGGCACTTCTAGCTTGCATTTTTATTATATCTTTCAAATTTAGTGTCGTTTCAATTAGGGCATGAATTTTTGCAACTTTCAAGGTGAGAATGAACAAAGACAAATTTTTGTAATGGATGACTATATATGACTCCATGGCCAGAGGAAAATGCACTAATCTACTTCTTCAAATATCTATAGTTCTCATTCACCTCATACGGAGATGGTCCCTGATTTTGAGCCAAATGTTGCAGCAAAAAGTTTCCCCCCTCCATAATTTGATATTCAATGGAAATTTCTTAAATTGATGATGGGGCATGATTATGGAACATTGGCACATACATATGTAATGGAATTCCAAGATCATGATATATGTTTTCATATGTTTATGGAGGTGGTGGAGCAAAAAAGAGCTCAAATAGAGCTGAAATTTTTCACATAAAAAGGATTGTGGGCCTGACTAATGGTTCCATTTAAAAAATGATATCTAGACAGAGAATAAGTGTAGCATGCAAACATGCATTGAAAATTCATTTGAGTTTGCATTGTATTACTTATGATGGATTCAAATTTGGGTTTCAAAATTCCAGGTTATGGAATTATTTTTTTGAGAAACCCTTAGTTGGATTCTCATGTTGGTTTAATTTATATTTTAAGTTTGTTTTGCAGTCTTTGGGTGATAGTAACTCATGAACTAGGTTACCAATGTGTAACAATCATATTTCAAGAATAAAGTTGTGATTTTTTTATATTATTATTATTATCTATTAGCTACGAGTATTGACACCTAGTGCCTGGAATTTTGACATCTTGATAGCATGGATAATTTCGAAAATGTTTCTAGTAATGTTAACATAATAACTATCATTACATGTCTTCACTTTTTTCACCATAATAGACCTGTGATATGGACTCATCACACAACTTCATAAGCTATGTCCCAACAAGTTCAAACTGGTTGAACCTACCTCATAGTGTGGTTATTAAGGACAAGTTGCTTGGTATATAACTCGATAGCATAGACCGCGTTGCAGTTCTAAAAAGAATCCTCAAGTGTCAAAAAAACTTCACAATATGTTCTACTATAAAGCCTTTTAGGATACCTGAAATAATATATGTATCATTGATGACTTTTAAAGTATGACAAGATCCAGAGGGAAAGGAAATCAATGGAAGAGTGATCCACCAATGAGAACCTAGAATTTAGCATCGGATGAGTTAGAGTCTAGGAAATTGAAACCCTATAATTTTAATTAGTGATGAAGGAAATCACATAGGTAATTATATTTTCATGTAGAATAATCTATTAATTCAAATTTAAACTACATAATATGAAAGGCATACCATAAATTTTTCCACGTAAGTCCAAACAACCTATAAAAAGGGAAAACCTTCTTTTTCCATGGGAAATAACTTACCTTTCCTTTTTCAAGATAATCTAAATCACAAAAAATATGAACTATACTGCACACATTCTTCGATAATGTGAAAGTGGAAAAGGAATACCCTACACAAGTGATGCACACATGTACATTTGAACACTAATAGATTTTTGTAGTTGAAATGCAATGCTTGTTTTCATTTAAATGTAGGGTTTTTTAAGTAGGGAGAAATAATGGTTGCCAAATTAATAAGCGTTTCTTTGGGAAAAATTTAAATCTTGTATTGGGTGATGAAGATAATAGAGGGTATTGAATCTTGATTCTTGACATCCAGAGAGAACCCTACAGCCTAACACAATCCAATGGAATTGACCAAAAAAACCCAAATAGAGTCAACCCTACTATAGGAGGAAGGGCCTGCAGTAATAACTTACCATTTTGCAAGAGCTGAGGGCGAATGCTATTCTGCAAGAGCTGAGGGCAAACGCTGAGGGCGAATGTTGAGGGCAAATGTTGTTCTGCAAGAGCTGAGGGCAAATGCACGGCGAATGTTGTTCTGCAAGAGCTGAGGGCGAATGCAGGGCAAATGCTATTCTGCAAGAGCTCAGGGCGAATGCTGAGGGCGAATTTTGTTCTGCAAGAGCTCAGGGCGAATGTTGAGGGCGAATGCTGTTCTGCAAGAGCTCAGGGTGAATGCTGAGGGCGAATGCTGTTCTGCAAGAGCTAAGGGCGAATGCTGTTCTGCAAGAGCAGAGGGCAAATTCATTCGTGATATTAGACGTTAATGTAGCACACATGTACATTTGAACACAAGTGGGGAAAAGTAAGGAGGTATAAGGGATACCTTTATTATTCATCGAGTTGCCATACGTTATCATTCTCACCTTATTAAAAACATGATTAATGGATAAAATTGTTTTCCTATTTTAAGAAATGGATCCAACATTTGAGCAAGGTGTCGCGCTACATTCTTGGAAAGAAGAAGAAGGGGGGAGGTGGGGGGGTTGGGGGTTTGTAAAGAGTTATGTATGGAAAATTCAAATAAGGGAGGTAATACTAGGAAAAAAGTAGGTAGAAAGAGTTCTAGAAGGGAGGAGAGTAGCAAATGAAGGGACATGAACATATAGACTAGAGCAAGCATGAAATAGAGTAAAATACTTATGGAATGAGAGAGAAAACTAGAAAAATATGACAGATGTTTTATGACATCAGTTGGACCTTGGGAAGAAACTTTTGAGGGAATGAGAAGAAGAGAAGGAAATGTTCACGCATTGGGAGAAATAGGAAATGTGGGTATCTATTGTTTCGTTTTCATTAGTAAAAATTGGAAGTAGAAGATATATTGATTCAATTTCCTATAGATTTAACCATATCCATTATTCCTACCTCACCCTCATGGTAATGATAGCTTGGCTAGGCGGTGGAGTTCTTTACTGAACTACTTATGCTTGGGTGGAATTCGCTATCTAATGGTTGTTTCTATTCGCCTACTATGTACTTAAATAGGTATTTTATTTTTGTTATGCAATCCTATTATTTATCTACTTTAGTACTCAGAAAATTATTTTGGTTTTGATTTCCTTCCAATTATCAATATAATGTATATTTTGGATTTATGTCAACTACTATAGTTAAATTATACTTTGAAAAGGATTGAATACAAGTTATTGGATAACTATTTATGTATCTTTGTACACTATTGAAGGAATTCAAACTTTTTTTTCATATCAAAGCTCTACATGTAGAAAAAATGTCATAAATATATGTGCTCAAATCCCTTGGAATATCATCAAGTTGGATGAAGATTTTATTTCAACGGCTTGTAGATAACTTGAATTTTATTAATGTATTGGATAATTTTTGTGTCATTGGGGTTTTGAACCCTAGCTCCTAGTCACTTGGAATGAAATCATGATTGAGAGTTTAGATACAAAGGTGTGAAATTCATTAATCAAACTAGCATGAACTTAGTAATCACAATTTTGTGTTTTCCCTAGTGGTCGATGGCTATTTAACATAACCATAATTCACATAATGTTTCTTATTGTTGTAAGTAGAATTTCATTAACCAGAATAGAAATTTTTCAAATCTTGTTTCGTAATTACCCTAGTGGCCCAATAACCAGTGATTCCAAATATTTTTCCTTAGTGATGTGGTTAATGAATCTGTCAATTGACAGAGTTTATTCCCATTCTCATCAATTGATATTTGTTAAGAAGATTGGCATCAAGGCGAAGATAAAATTATCTAAATCCTTGATGGTACAAAGTTCCAGTGGTTAAGTTAGCCATGGCTCTAGTTAACATAATGCCACTTAATAAAAGGGGGTTATCTAAATGCCATTTGTTAATTTTACCAATATCATATTATTTATTTCATATATTAATTCTTCCCATGGCATGGGTCCTTGATGGTGATTTATAGGAATTTTTATTAGAAAAACCCAAACAATCAAAGATTTTCTATTGGAATAATTGAAAGTTTGGAGATACTAGGTACATATATATAAATCGACAATTTTTGAAAAACACAGATTTGGATGTAGGGTAGAACATGCAGAGATAGTTGGAGCCATGTAATTAGAAAAAAGGTGTGGCATGATGATGTGCCATGAGGATGTGGCATAGAGACGTGCTATGGTGATGTGGTGCAAAGTTAGATAAGGATGACAGGCATGATAATGTTGTTTGCTAAAATATCATGTGCATGGTGCTTAGGTTTTGGGTATGATGTGGAGCTATTAAAATCGGATCCAGAATGTGTAAGTTTGACTTTTAGATAAAATAGTCATTTTGTATTTTCTTAGATCAAGATGCATCTAAAAAAACCATAACAGATTTTGTTAATAACTAGTATTGCCAATGATTCTCATCTTCTAATAAGTCCATAAATCTAGTTCTTTGGAAATGCATCCCTTAAAATATTTTCTCGGTCCAAACATCTTTGACAAAATATGGATAAGTTTTTTTCAACAGTCATTTCCATATAATAATAATTCCCATCATCTATTGAAAATTGGATTTAGATACTATCGAATTGGAAATCTAAATTTTCAAAAAAGTACTCCATAATATGTTTCCAGAATCTAGATTTGTATTATGTTGTTCTATTAGGAATTCTTTGACTGAAATTAGATGTGTATTTTGTTAATCATGAAATCCAACTATTTATATGAGAAATATTTTGGAAATTTCTAGATTCAGATGTTAACCATATTTCTTATATGACCCTTTGGTGGTGGAACAATGCAATGATGACATGTGGACGTGCAAGTACGTGTTAGTTGTTGGCATGGCATAATATAGTAAGACTTTGAGGGCCATAAATTTTTATCCAAAACTTGGATTTGGATGAAATTTATATCATTGAAAAGTTATTGATGAGAAAAATATGACATCAACTAATAATTGAAGTGTTTCAAAGAAGAGGAATGTTGATAACCCATTTCTATATAAATATTAAATGGTTGGAATTTAAACAAAACAATGAGACAATAAAAGGAATTTAGATAAAAAGTTTCCTATATTATAATTCCTTGTCAAATATGTGGTTATATTGATAAAAATTTAATTTTTAGTATTTTATAAATTGGTATCAGAGTTGTGGTTCAAAAAATATGCCTATACTACCATAAATACACTTTTGGAGGAAACAAAGAGCTTGATGGTTATGTTTGGAAAGTGTTTCCTAGATTTAACCTTAGATAGATGGATATGTTGCTTGGAATGGAACAAATGTGTGTGAAAGAATGCTTCCTTAGAAAGGAGAGTCATGTTTTGGAAGTTCTTCCTTGAACAAGGTAGTGTAAAAAAAAATGGACCTTCTGAAAGGTATTGATCTTGGAAATTCGTAAATATACTTTCACACATAATGAACACATATGGATTTCATTGAAAGTACTCCTAGAATTATATTGTTGGAAGGCACATTTTCAGGATTTGAAGCAATGATTAAATGCATTACTAAGATATATTTGTGCATGAGTGGATCCCATTTGGGATGATTTATTTTAAGGAGAAAGAGTTATGACTTGCAGAAACCTTTGGAAATGTGGATAATACTTAGCAACATTGTTTTGAAGGTTTTGGGCTCCTCAGAATGGTCAAGGAATAACTACCTATGATGGGGTGATGTGGAATTGGACATACCTGAATATCCTTAAAATACTTCATCCTTTGATGGATAATGTGGTTATACTAAATATTTCCTTGAGGATGGGAAGTCTAGTATGTGATAAAGTGGCTAAAACTAGTTATGCTAGGGATGAGAAATAATTCTTTCACTAGGGGTGAAAAATAGAAATGCATGAGTTGTAAGGCCTTGAATTTAGTTTGACTAATAGTTGACCTAGATGACTAAGGATTGGTGCCTTGAAGAGAAAGGATAAATAATGTTGTAGAGAATATAATATAAAGTGAGTCAATGAACAAGGGATGTGCTTATTTGTGATAACTAGATAGCATGTGAATTTATGCATAAATTAGTTGAGTTTATAATAAAATAATATGGTTTACTTGACCTGTTTTATGGAATATTTAACACTGCCTGATTGCCTCAGTGGAAGGCTATGTGGCACATGGTGCTCGTAGAAACAAGGGAGTAAAAAAATACTCTATTTTTAAAAGAGAACCATATTTTTGAATATCATATTTGAGGATTGTTGATTGTATGAGTAGGAACGTAATTTCCTGTAGATCAAGATAACATTGAAATGTGGGTGAAAAGGATCATAGCTAAAGTGATGTACTTGGATATATGCATATGTGCACATGAATATATGTATGGAATATCTAAGTTATCATTGAGTTTCTTGTATGATGCACAACATGAATACATGTGATTTCTATGGATGTTTACCTTGCTAAAGACTTATTCTTAATGGAGATGAGGGTCTCCCTAGAAAATATGGTGAAGTCACTTGGAAATTGAGTGAGGTTTTTGTAGTTATATATTATTTCCCTATGGAATAGTAAGTCCTCTTGGTAAAAGTGTCTATATGAATTTCCATTAGGTTAATAAAAAAGCCTTAAAGATCTTCAAAATTAAAATGGAAAGCACATTGTAGGGTTGTGAGAGAAAAGTAAGATAATGTAAGGACATGTTGATGTCATCCTTGATATGAAAAAGAACCTGAAGTATTAATGTGAAATCAATTATTTCACATAAATGAGCATGGAGACCAATAAAGTGTTGGTGTGGTTAAGGGTTTAATTCCCTCATGTTGTATGAGAGTAAGATAAAATATCTTAGGAGAGGAGATAAATTTTATGAGCTTAAAATGAGGTTGTATGAATCAATGTCCAACCATTTAAATAGATAAAATGGACATATATTTTTCATATTTGAGGAAAAATGTGGATGACCTAGGGTTTTAAAGTTAGTTGAATATTTTGTGAAGTGTAAATCTGTAGGATATCTATGTGAAGGCTAGCTAGATGAATAAGTGTTCATCGTATCAAAATACTAAGTGGTATAACCATGTTGGGTCAAGTAGAATGAAAAAAAATGATATTTCATGGAAATACTTTTCAAGAGGATAGATTTATAAGAAAGAATAGAAGCAATTGATTCTCAAATAAAGAAAAATTATGTTTTAGATGCTTGTAAAATTAAAGGCTAATAGTAATTATATAATTTATGTTGAGACAATTGTTACACATAAGAGTGAAAATGGAAGGACCATTTTGTTAATTTGGTAGCTCATAGACAAATTCCCTCCTTTGGAAAACTTTCCTCATCAAGAAAGACCCCTCCTAGCCCTTGGAAGATTTAATTTGGTTAAGGAAAAATGTATTTTTAAGTTGAAAACCCACAAGTGCACAAAATTTCAGGTTGGATTTAAAGAGAAATTGTACACCCCTTCGAAGCATATAAATACAAGACAAGACAACCTCATTTGGTGATCATAAAGCATATTATTCTCTCTCTTCTTTGGATTGGTTCGTATAGTTCTGAAATTTGTTCGTACAGTTTTGAACTTGTAAGGTCCGAGCTCACACATGCGAGAAGGATAAATTGATCTGGAGCCACGGGGTTGGAACAAGGAAATATCCACTATAACCACCCACTTGATATGGTGCTCCTTATAGTTGTAGGGATACAACTGCACTTATGGTAATTAGCTCCCTGCGGTTGTGACCTAAGATATTTTTCAGTGTTGACCATGGACTTGGATCATTTTTGGAGACTTTGACTTGGATTGGATTTATCTATTGGGCTCATCTCTTAGATATTGTTTGGTTGGTTTTGTTGGATAGTAAAAGGATTTACTTTTACATTTGATTGGTGCATTGGAACATTGTACTCTCTCTTTGCTGAAAATTTTATGACAATCTAATAAGAAGAAGAATTTGAAAGGGTTTTCCCAATTGTGAGTTTTTCCCTGGCCTTTGATCAATCCTGGTGTCTCTTGTTATTGCTATTGATTTTCGTCTACTATATATTTGATTTATTGTTATATCTACAATTACCATTGATCATTGGAAGATTAAATTGTTTTGAAATATTTCTAATTGAATAAAATAATTGGGCTAAAGTGATTGTAACAACATAAAATAGTGGAGAATTAACATGGAATTAGAGCTAAGGTGGAGACAAACCCAAAAAGATAAAAGCAATCATTTTTGAAATAATTTGACAAATTATATTTGACTTGGACAAGATATATAATTCTTTCTTCAAGGATAACGAGAATTTGGGTGACTCGTCTAAATTTACTTCTTAGAAGATCAGGTTGGAAGTTATACTGGATGACAACGATGTCTTGGAATATGTGCAAGGAAAGGCACTTAAGCCTCTGATGAATGAATTTGTTTCTATCAAATCCAAGTACAATAAAGGTGATCTCAAAGCCAATAAAATTCTCATTAATGGTTTTCAAGATAATTTACTTGTTTATGTTGGTAGCTTGAAGAAGTCTAAGGATAGAGTTTCTGAGTTCGAAATCTCCACAATGAGCATTTTTGCGTCTACGTTTTGGGTCTAGAATAAGTCTAAGGATATTGATGACACGGTGTTTGATATGTATGAGGTCAACAACTTGAATCACATCCAATACTTGAAAAATAAACTCAAATAAATGAATATGAATAAGGGGGGATATGTGAAATCCTATATCATGAGGGTAGCATGCCTAAGGGATCAATTGTAATATGTTTGTTATGAGGAATTCTAATCTATGGATAAACTAGTCTTCGCTAAGTGTGGTGCTTCTTCACTCAAAAAAACAGAGGAAAGGTAAATGATTTTCTCTCAAAATAAACAAATAAACATAAGATAAAGAGACTTACTTGTGATCCTTCGCTCTTGTTCTTCTTCTTTCGTCGCTTTTGTCGCTCTCGATCCAAAATGAACTCGTCCGGTCAATACCTACAATCAAAACTAGAATGCAACAAACGAAGATAAAACTATACAATGTGTATCTATCATAACCAGATTTAACTAACTAAATATGAGAATACATGCACATATTGAAAATACATTCACAAAATATAATCACATATATGAGAGAAAGAACAAATATTTTTATTGTAGTATTAGGAGGAATAGATTACAACCAGTCGATCAATTCGTTATCAACCTACTCCAAAGTCATCCCATCCTCATCACACCAAGCATCAATCCAGCAGCATAATAGTACTTCATCTCTCCAAGAATTGAGAATCCAACATTATAACACCACAAATTTCTTCCTCCCTTGCACTTAGATGAGCGCTCAATTTATAGGGAAATTGTAGGTAGTTTCTCAATAAATGATATTGAATGGCTTTCTAATAATAGATGAGACATGTTTCCAGGTTCAATGGTGATGTATGAACAAATTTATTCGAATTATTACACCTATGAGCTCTTCTAGAAGTTACAGGACATGTGGAGATTCCCTGAACAATGATGATTTCGCTCCCAGGAGACCAATGCACACTTAAGTGTCGAGAAGTGCTTTGCAGAGCACCCTTGCATGGGGGTAAGTGCTTTTAAAAGCACTTAGGCCCATTTAGAGGAGATTTGATGAGTCAATGGGTCATTTTAACTATACTTCAAACATTGAAACTCTCATGAATTAAAACCATCAATGGAATGACTTCTCTAGGGCATGTAGTAGCTGAATTAGGGGATGATAGACCATGTTTATACTAGTCTTAGGGATGATGCCCAAATTGACTTATAACAGCTTCCACCTAAAGCATGAAGTCAAAATAATGATAATATTTGGATGATATGCTTTATGGTGTGATGATTAGGATCTGAAGTGGATGGTGACCTGCATCAACTTGCAATACATTACATCATTATATCTTGTACATCTTGGACATGAATTGTTGAGGGAGGCATACCCATGCTCAGCACATAAACTATCATAACACGTACATAAATCAAACAGTCGTCTATAGATATAGACATGCCTACATATATAGGCCCATGATATGATGACCATCTGTATGTAAAACCATCGTACGGTGTAATATTCGCAAATTTTCACATCATATTTGGAATATTAGAGTCCTTGATTTTATTAATGAATTAAGTAAATAAAAGGGTGGAGGGACCCACAATCCTCAATATGAATAAATATCCACTTTTGTGTGTGTGAATGTGGATTAATTTAGCCTATATTTGCATAACAAGGTAGTTGAGCAACTACTAATGTGAATGAAATTGGAGAACCTATCTCATTAATAAGATAGATCATGGAGGTTAACACAGTCAACTAAGATCTTGAAAGAATAAAACAGAGATGATTCAGTCAATTAAGATCTTGAATATGTCAAATATCATTGGACTTTCATGATTAAGTGATGGAGAACATTGTGCCAACCAGGCACACTTTATGGAAGGTGTACATTGCACCTAGCATGATGGTTGATTTGGTCAAACAGCGTAGTCCAACTTGGAGGATCTCGTCCACATGAGACAACGCAGTCTAGATAAGGGCCAAGGCTTGGGAAGGCTCAAATATTTTATAAATAATATGAAGGCAAGGATGAGGGCATGCTGATTATTTCTTGATGTAAGATCTTTTCAGATCTGGAATTGTCATATGACATTCCACTGCTTTCTTGGGTTGTTTAGCAGAGATTGCAGGTGTTGTTTAGCACAGGGTGTTCCTGGTCGGGAATCCCACCTCTTTCTTAGATCAGCTCTAGAAAGACGATTGTACTTCATTATACATCAGGCTTTAAGTGCCATCTCCTTTTCCTACTTTCTACAGAACACTCATACTCAGAAATTGCATATTTCTGAAGATCGGTTTGGAAAGAGGAAGTTGTCTTCAGTACTTCAGCTGGAGAACTGGTGAAGGTTTATTCCTATCACCTTGGGCTTAAAGATCAGCTTCCTAGAGCTTCATTGTAGATCAAGCATCAGGCCAAAAGTTATTGACCTCCCAACAGTAGTACTTCCTTCAGGAATTACACTGTCTAGTTTGCAGATCAAAAGGGAGGAAGGAAGTTGCTAGTATTTCAGCTAGCAATCCTGTGAGGGATCATCCCCTCACATTTCCATCATTATTTCCATCAACCTAGAGTTTTTTTCTGCATTTTTTAGCAGGCAGAAGGCAGAAGGCCTCTCTTTCCCTCACAGCGCAGTTTCTAGAGGCATTTGTGTTGTAGCAGCTACAATCATCATTGGAGGATTGAGAAGCTAGATCTAGAGCTTCTAGCTCATAGATATGAAGAAGGGATCAGCCCTTCAAGAATAGATCTAATCTGATATCATATTTCAGCCATATATTTGTCAGATCTAGCTTCAGATTTATATTTCCCAGCAGATCAAGGATTAAACCCTAGGGAGGTGATTTTTCCAAAGTTGCAGATCTGGAAAATCCTTTCTGGGTTATCTTGGGAATCCATCACATTGGCTAGATCTTGAATTTTTGAATCATCTGAGCTCCAGTTTTGAGTAGATATGCATTTCCCTTTTCATCCTGCAACTATATGTTCATATTTTACTGAAGAGACAGCGCAATATTTGCTGCAGAGCCTCTCCAGTTACGTTGTACCTATTGTAGCTTGTTTTCTGGTACTTTTAGACCATCTCTTGGCTAGATCTGCTCATATTTTGTACATGGTGTAACTAATTCTTCTCCAATATAATAAAATGGCTCAGCTTCTCTGTAAATTCTAATGTTGTCTTAAGATTTATTGTTTATCTTGCTGTAAGTTCTTATATTGTGTGAATTATTACTGCATTCTCCCTTTTGGCATATTACAGTGGTATCGGAGCATGATCTTTGGCTCAACGTGTGGACACTTCATCTTTTGCATCTAAAGAAGAAGCAGATAGATGAGATCTATCATGGACGAAGAAAATTCTGCCACTCATTTCTGTAGATCTATGCAAGATCTCTCCAAGGAGGTCTATCAAATGGAAGAGGAAAGGCAGAAAGAATATCCAAGAAGAAGATGTGATGAGGAAGGCCCCAGCACTTCCTATCAGCAAAGAAGAAAACTGAAGAATCCTAGATCTCCTCATAGATCCACTATGCCCACTTTCTTTAATAAGGTGAAGGGTGTAGAAATGAAGGAAGGAATGAACCTGGGACTCATGAGACTCTCAGTTTATATCTTGAAGAGTACAAAGCACAATCTAGTTCATTCAAGGAGAAGCTAACTCTCCAACAATTCTTCAAAATCAAAGAAGAAAGAGGATCCTACAGCAACAATAGAAGAAAGAGGCATAATAGATTATATTTTCCTACATTTGATGGATCTTCCTCAAGCACTGTTAAGGCTTGGAGGAGAGAGTTAGATGCATTTTTCAGACTACATCCTGTAGCTGAAGAAGAGGTTGTTCAAATTGCAGCACTTCATCTTTTAGATGAAGCCAATGATTGGTGGTTTGGTCACATGGAGCATGTAAAGGTGACTAAATATTCAGATTTCTTTCACAAGTTGAGAAAGAAGTTTGATGTGAAGAAGACAGAGATGTGCCACAAAGAGACATTTCCTATAGAGGAGGATGTCAATCTTGTCACTCTGGACAAGAAGTCACTACATTCACCACCAGCTGCAGAAGTACTTACATCCGAAGAAGAGACACTTGCATCTTTGCAAGATAGTCTTGAGCTCTTGACACATGGAGTCCCATGCATGATTCAGGAGATGCATGAGGAAGAGGAGGAAGATTCCAGCATTGGTACACTTGGAGAAGAGCAGCTATCACTCTTACCAGCAGTTAGAGGCATTATTGTCCCAGTTGGAGGAACTCTTGTTCTATCAATAGGTTCCCACATATCAGTTGATCCAAGGTATGAATACACATTCATCACCTATTGTTTCAGTAAACCTTATTGAAACTTATGGGGACATGCCATCATGGCCAATGCATAACCAAGGGTTAGAACATAGTGCTGATTTGAAGCAACAACATATCATAGCGCAGAGGACCCTTGATCTAATCAAGGAGGAGATGAAAAGCAATCCCAGTTTGTCATGGATGAACTACATTCAACCTCTTGAGTTGAAGTGTAGAGTTTTAGACAATGACTGGTTATGAGATCTGTATTGTACCTTTCTTGGAGACAGTTTATGTATTACCTTGCAGATCTACAACGATGTCACTTAGAAGCAATGATAATGATGAGGCCCCATTATTCTTGGAGAATTCTGAAGGTAGCTTCACTCATGAAGCAATGGAGGACAAGATGATGAATGGTATACATCTAGATATGAGAAACCTTTTCTCCTTTCTTGATGACACTTTCTCAATGAGCATCTTAGAGCTCAAAGAGAAACTTCTACCTACAACAGATCCAGAACCTCATTGGTTTTGGAAGGCCATGAATGAGAAGAAGGTCTCATTTAGAGATCTCATTGGAGGTGCACTTCAACATTTCATGGAGTGCAAAGTTCTTCATCAGTTTGGGGAAGATGGTATTTTACAAAGGGAGGCTACCATGATTATGCAGCACATCACTCATCTTCCATCTTAGGATGAGTGGATGAGGAACATAAGCAAGGGGTTACATGACCACCTGCAGATTTACATGGGCCAGCAAGCTTGGTTACATTGGTTTCCCTTGGGAGGTTCTTGTCACTGCCCAAAGGCTCCTATTTCTTTGATCCATGCCTTGAGGAACACTTATGAAATGAAGAAGGAGGCATGGTTGCGTTGGCTACTCTTGGGTGAGTATGTTTACCACCCCATATCTCATATTTTTTTGATTCATGCCTTGTGTATCAATGATATAATGCAACAAAAGAAGCCAAGTTCAATTTTGTTTCACTTGAGAGATATTGGCCACTACATGACATCTCCTATGTCTATGTGTTTTGTCTTGGGTAAATCTTGGCATGATACTCTCATGATGTGAATTAATGATGTTTCTTTGTATTGGGCTGATGTGACATTCCATAATTCCATTAGTATGTTTTTGCTTCATGATGCACATGAGGAGGAGAAAAAGAAGCAAGATCTCTTGTTGCTTTGGTTTCTCTTGGGGGAGTTTGGCTTGTCCATCTTACATGGAGGAGATGGAGGATGGCAGCAAAGGGCCTTACTCTGGTGGTTACTCTTAGGAGAATATGGTTTGACATATTTTTCTACCCATATAGCTCATTTCCTTATTATTTTTCATAACATTGGAATGATGCTTGGATCCAACAAGGCCAACAGGGCTAAGTATGAGAGCATATCAATGCTCAATCAAATTCATGAAACATGGGATGGAGAAATGTATTGTGTAATGGAGCTTTTCATTTTTGAAGAGAGCCACCTTATTTTATGCACCTCATGCATTGATGATGATGTTAGACATCATATGGTTGTCTCTTGGTACTTCATGATGGAAGGAGGAAATCTAACCATACACTTAGAAGTCATTCTTTATGTTTTTAAAAGACAACTTTGGAACCAAACATGCATAACCCTTTGCAGAAAATGGGGGAAGCCTTCCTTATGTGGATGCCATTTGGAGGGGAATAGATGGCTTTGCATCTACTTTTGGAGTTGCTTGAGGACAAGCAACATTTTGTCGGGGGGGGACTGTAATATTCCCAAATTTTCACATCATATTTGGAATATTAGAGTCCTTGATTTTCTTAATGAATTAAGTAAATAAAAGGGCGGAGGGACCCACAATCCTAAATATGAATAAATATCCACTTTTTTGTGGTGAATGTGGATTAATTTAGCCTAGATATTCATAACAATGTAGTTGAGAAACTATTAATGTGAATGAAATTGGAGAACCTGTCTCATTAATGAGATAGATCATGGAGGTTGACATAGTCAACTAAGATCTTGAAAGGATCAAAAAGATATGATACAGTCAATTAAGATCTTGAATATTTCAAATATCATGGGACATTCATGATCAAGTGATGGAGAACGTTGTGCCAACAAGGCACACTTGATGGAAGGTGTACATTGCACCTAGACATGATGGTTGATTTGGTCAAACAGCATAGTCCAACTTGGAGGATCTTTTCCACATGAGACAGCATAGTCTAGATGAGGGCCAAGGCTTGGGAAGGCTCAAATATTATATAAAGAAGATGAAGTCAAGGATGAGGGCATGCTGATTATTTCTTGATGTAAGATCTTTTTAGATCTGGAATTGTCATATGACATTCCATTGCTTTCTTAGGTTGTTTAGCAGAGATTGCAGATGTTGTTTAGCACAGGGTGTTCCTGGTCAGGAATCCCATCTCTTTCTTAGAGCAGCTCTAGAAATAGGATTTTACTTCATTATACATCAGGCTTTAAGTGCCATCTCCTTTTCCTACTTTCTGCAGAACCCTCATATTCATAAATTGCATATTTCTGAAGGTCAATTTGGAAAGAGGAAGTTGTCTTCAGTACTTCAGCTGGAGAACTGGTGAAGGTTTATTCCTATCAGCTTAGGCTTAAATATCAGCTTCCCAGAGCTTCATTGCAGATCAGGCATCAGGCCAAAATTTATTGACCTCCCAGCAGCAGTACTTCCTTTAGGAATTACGTTGTCTAGTTTGCAAATCAAAAGGGAGGAAGGAAGTTACTAGTATTTCAGCTAGAAATCCTGTGAGGGATCATCCCCTCACATTTCCATCATTATTTCCATTAGACTATAGTTTATTGCTGCATTTTTTAGCAGGTTGAAGGCCTCTCTTTCCCTCACAATGCAGTTTCTAGAGGCAGTTGTGTTGCAGCAGCTACAATCATCATTGGAGGATTGAGAAGCTAGATCTAGAGATTCTAGCTCATAGATCTGAAGAAGGGATCAGCCCTTCAAGCATCAATCTGATATGATATCATATTTCAGCCATATATTTTTCAGATCTAGCTTAAGATCTGTATTTCCCAGCAGATCAAGGATCAAACCCTAAGGAGGTGATTTTTCCAAAGTTGTAGATCTGGAAAATCCTTTCTGGGTTATCTTGGGAATCCATCACATTGGCCAGATCTTGAATCTTGGCATCATCTGAGCTCCAGTTTTGAGTAGATATGCATTTCCCTTTTCATCTTACAACTATATGTTCATATTCGGCTCAAGTGACTGCACATTATTTGTTGCAGAGCCTCTCTAGTTACGTTGTACCTACTGTGGCTTATTTTCTGGGTACTTCTAGACCATCTCTTAGCTAGATCTGCTCATATTTTGTACATGGTGTAACTGATTCTTCTCCAATATAATAAAATGGCTTAGCTTCTCTGTAAATTCTGATGTTGTCTTAAGATTTATTATTTATCTTGCTGTAAGTTCTTGTATTGTGTGAATTATTACTGCATTCTCCCTTTTTGGATATTACATACAGATGATTTGGTACAATTCCTGAAATCGCAGCCTGGATGGATTAAATTAGATCTGGGTTCTTTTATCTCATTCACTCGATCGTTTGAAGTAAAATTCTAACCATGTGAATATGTGATCTGAAGTCGAACATGGGAAGACATCGTCTGATTACCAGTCGTTGATGTAAGTTGTTAACAGATGCGAGAGAACCCACCATTGACGTTAATGGCCTTTAAGGTACTGCAGTAAAATTTTTAAGGCGTGAATAGATGATTTGATGTCGAACGGAAAAAAAAATATCTTGGTCGAAGGCCTGTGATGCCAACCTGTTGCCGGAAGTGAGAAACCGGTCGTTGATGTAAACAAGCTTCAAGGCACTGGAAAGATGTTTCTAATTCAACTTCCTAGATGATGAGCTGATGTCGACAGGAAGCGACTCTTCGCAGATACAACACGAAACAGGAGTAATGATTTTTGAGACCAAATTAGACTTGATAAAGAAATGTTCAAGGATGGCATCCATGAAAATGAAGGTTTATGAGTATTGCAGAAGATGAGGAATTATTGGATGACTTCTCTTGAACATATCAGCAACACTAAATGGATTGGAAGCATTGATCAAAAACCGAAGTGATTGATGGTATGATAGACCATAGGTATGATAAATCGTCAAGAAGATTACCCAACCCAAAGCCACGGAGATGAAGTGAAAGTGTCATGTTGAAGAGCGGCCTGCTACCATAAAGTGTTTTGTTCTTTTTCCCAAATTTTCCCCAGTCATTTCTAACCAGTACGTCTTTATTTTTTAACAAGATTGAGAAGGGTAACATATTCTTGATCTATAATTATACCCTTCGGATGAATCCATCGCTATTTGATGATTTAACAAGTCTACTGATATTGAAACTCGATCTTGTCATGATCGGACAATTCTGTCACTATTTTATGTTTTAACGAGTCTAACGACGGTGAAAACTTGTTCCTTTTTCATGTTTAGAGAGTTCGAAAAAAGGACGTAAAGAAAAATCCATGAGTCATTTTTCATAAATTTGTCACTTAGGTCTGAAAAAGTGTAAAATGATACCTAATAAAACCTCTTAGCCATGTTCGACTATGGTGTTCCTTTTTTGTAAGTAATCTATCTCATTCCCGAAAAGGGTTAAGCATGTACTGAGTAGATGTCGTTTCATTTCCTTTTATGAGATCGAAAAGACAAGTGCTCGACAATATTTTCACATTAACAGAGTCTGAAAAGAGCTAAAAGAAGACTCCAGGGGGTTCCTTTTTCGTGTTTAATAGAGCTTCAAAAAGAGAAAGTATGCTCTGGCCGACATACAATTTAATTTACGAGCAGGTAAAAACAGAAAGAACACGGCATTTTCATGTGTTTTATGATAATAAAAAGATAACAAAAGAAGCTTGGGATTTTCATGAGTGTAATGAGCCATGACAATAATAACCAAAATGGACTCAAGATAGGTTTCATTTTTACCCAAGCTTAAAACAGATAAAAAAGTATGGTTGAAAGTGGTTTCATTTTTACACAATCTTGAAATAGAGAAAACTATGCTTGAAAGTGGTTTCATTTTTACCCAAGCTTGAAACAAAGAAAACTATGCTTGAAAGTGGTTTCATTTTTACCCAAGCTTGAACCTGAAATAGCACATGCCCCCCAAGCTTCATGTCATTCACCTAAGTAGACTATTGGTTACTAATACGTGGATAGAATGAAGGTTAATTTACAATATCATATGAAAGACTTAACTTAACTAGGAGAGGATTTGTTTCATTTTTTAACTAGCTTGACACATGAAAAGAACTATGATCATGATGGAATGATTCATTTTTTAACAGGGTTGACATAGTAAAATAAGCTATCCTCATAGGCATTTGTTTCATTTTTTAACGAGGTTGACACAAGAAAAATAATTATCCTCAAGGAAACTTGTTTCATTTGGTAACAAGGTTGACACAGTAAAAGAACCATCCTCAAAGAAACTTGTTTCATTTTTTAACGAGGTTGACACAGTAAAAGAACCATCCTTATAAGAATCTGTTTCATTTGTTAATGAGGTTGACACACTAAAAGGAACTATCCTCATGAAACCTGTTTCATTTTTTAACGAGGTTGACACTGTAAAAGAACCATCCTCAAGGAAACATGTTTCATTTTTTAACGAGGTTGACACTATAGAAGAACCATCCTCAAGAAACCTGTTTCATTTTTTAACGAGGTTGACAGAGTAAAGAACCATCCTCATCAAAATTTGTTTCATTTTTTAACGAGGTTGACAGTAAAAGAACCATCCTCAAGAAACATGTTTCATTTTTTAACGAGGTTGGCATAGTAAAAGAACCATCCTCAAGAAACATGTTTCATTTTTTAACGAGGTTGACACAGTAAAAGAATCATCCTCAAGGAAACTTGTTTCATTTTTTAACGAGGTTGACACAGTAAAAGAACTATCCTCAAAGAAACCTGCTCATTATTTAACGAGGTTGACATAGTAAAATAACCATCCTCATAAGAATTTGTTTCATTTTTTAACGAGGTTGACATAGTAAAAGGAACTATCCTCGTGAAACATGTTTCATTTTTTAATGAGGTTGACACAGTAAAAGAAACTATCCTCACGAAACCTATTTCGGTTTTTAACGAGATTGACATAGTAAAAGAACCATCCTCAAGGTGTAGTCGGACCAGTGAGCGTGCGCTGGAAAATATGGAATCTAACGGAATCATCATTCAAGGAATTAGATGAACACCACAAACAATAAGTCATAACATGTGTAGACGGGTCTTCTCCAGGGTTTCCATTGAATTTTAGAATGTCAGAGGGTAATTTATGGAGAATAACTGATGGGACCAACTTGATGTTGAACTGAAGATGTGAATAAAGGATCAAGTCATTCAGTACTCATTAGGGATGAACCAAATAAAATTCTAGATGATGACATGGGTGAAGTCCATCGACTTCAGGAGGCACCAGAGTAGGTTCCAGATAAAGACTAGTAACCTAGTGGGACAAATGGACCACCATAAGGATGTGACTCGGGTGACATGGTAAACATCGAAGGAGTAGCAACAATAGATGTTGTCACAACTGTAACATATGGTACAGCCAGAGATGTTGTCTTAGCCATGGTCAAAGGACCTAGCGAATACCCTATAGAATCTACGGGAACTTGAGAGTCAAAAGGATCAACGAAAGAAAAGTAGGTCAAACGAGGAAAATACTGATATAAATGAAGCCCCAACCCAAAATGAGTTGGAGTTAAAGGGGTTGTGTCTTCCTGAAGTTCTTCCTCTATCGAAATCGAACCAGGTGGAACCACTTCACTATTAGGCCCGAGATAAATTTCAGGTCGTAAACTCTGCGGTAAAGAGGAAGACTCGACAGTTATGGATGGCTGAGGATCAGATGGTTGCACCGGAACAAATTCTTGTTGTTCAACTTCGGGTCAAATACTGTCGACTTCCAGTTGAACAAGCTTAGGTTCAGGATTCACCATTTCACTGGATTGAATTTCAATGTCCTTGGGTAACTCTGAGATTTTCATCTCGACAATTGCAGATAAATCAGGATAAGTACAAACAACTTGAGACTCGCTACTCAAAGGATCAAATATCTCTGGTATATCATATGATGTAGTACCAAGAGTTCTATAGGTACTGGACTCAGTAGGGCAAGTGCGCCTTAGTCTACTAGGAGTAGATTCTAGCGGTAATGGAGGTTTATTTGTTTTCCTACACGAACGACAGGGAAGGGGTTGATCTTCTTCCATGGTTGCTGATTGATTTTATTAGAAAATAAAAAATAAAAAAATAAAGGGTGATACTAGGCAAAAGGATTACCAAGTAATTGTGAACTGCAGAATACCTCCTGGTGAACTAAGAATTATAGGTAGGAAATCTCCCCAAATGTTGTGTTCAGTGTATCACAAGTTACAAGGTGGCCGACTCAGTTACCAATGGATGGTAAGAAACCTCAAGTTTTCCTCCCAAATATACTCGAAGGTACGTGGAGGCCCAAGTCTGTAATAGCGTTGTTGAATTCGAAACCGCATAGTGAGAGCACCCCCTTATACTTTTCATACTAGAACACGGCCCGATATACTCGAAAGTACGTGGACGAGCTCTGATATACTTACGTACATGGAATGAGGTATCACACTCGGAATGTATCGCAGACAATTAACGACAGTTTCTATGTTTAATGACATTGAAACACATCTCTAGCCTAGACCTCTAGATGTTATCGTTAATGTTACAATGCTTCCTTAGGTAAATTCAAATAAATTTTATGTTGATCTCGATTATCAGTTTGTCTTTCAGGTTCACCGTGAGATGTATTGAACATTCCTATAATGCAATATAAATGAGAAGCAATCTTTTCAATTCATTTTTTCAATGAAAACCTTAGATACTAAAGGGATAGAGAAATTAGATTTTTGAGCATAGATCAAAGAGCACAAACTAAATGAAGATTTTCCTAATCTATTCCTATGCAACACTCACAATCACTAAATGCATATGCATGTTTTTATTTTCAGTTTCCTTTAATGTGAATGATGAAAATGAAACTAAATGCACAAATCAATCAAACAGTGTTTTATTTTTTGAGAAATGAGAACTGAAAAAAAAAAAAAAAAAATCAAAATAAAAAAATCAAATCAAATTTCTCTTAGAAAATGAAGACTAAAACGAAAATTTTCCTTTTGAAAATAGAGAATTGAGCTAATGCAAAATTTACAACTTTGGATTTTATTTGACAGTGATAAAGAAAACAGCTAATGAAACATTGAACAAATAACTATCCAAAGGAGGAAGAACTTGCAATGTTTACTGGTCTCTAAGATCAAACACGAATCTGAGAATACAGTAAGGAATAGGCTGAAACTGAATGCAAAAGAAAAATTATGATAGAATCTGGTTGGTTGAGGGGAAACGTGCCCCTTAAGGGCAGACAGTGTGTTGCAAAGCACCTCTAAATGGGAGACAATGCTATGCAGAGCATTGTACCCTGACCAACAGTGCGTTGGGCACAGCTAGGGTTGAAAGACAAGCAGCTAGACAAACTTTATTTTGAAAAAAATCATTCAACTGACTGAGTAGATGAAGTAAAGTCTACTGATGATGGTCAAAAAGGAAACAAACAACAGGAATGATGGATTTCTCCCCAGCAGAGTCCCCAATTTGTTATGAGGAATTCTAATCTACGGATAAACTAGTCTTCCCTAAGTGTGATGTTTCTTCACTAAGAACAATAGAGGAAAGGTAAATGCTTTTATCTCTAAAATAAATAGATAAAAAGAAGATGAAGAGACTTACTTGTGATCCTTCGCTCTCGTTCTTCTTCTTTCGTCTATTTTTTCACTCTCAATCCAAAATGAACTCGTCGAATCAATACCTGCAATCAAAACTAGAAGACAACAAACAACGATACAAATATACAATATATATCTATCATAACCAAATTGAACTAACTAAATCTGAGAATACATGCACATATTAAGAATACATTCACAAAAGATAACCACGTATATGAGAGAAAGAACAAATATCTTTATTGCAGTATTAGGAGGAATAGATTACAACAAGTGCCACCTGCTCCAACTTCATCCCATCCTCATCACACCAAGCATCAATCCAGTAGCATCACAGTACTTCATCTCTCCAAGAATTGAGAATCCAATAGCATAACACTGCACAAATTTCTTCCTCCCTTGCACTTAGATGAGCGCTCAATTTATAGGGAAATTGTAGGGAGTTTCTCAATAATGATATTGAATGGCTTTCTAATAATAGATGACACATGTTTCCAGGTTCAATGGTGATGGATGAACACATGTATTCGAAATATGACACCTATGAGCTCTTCTAGAAGGAACTGTACATGTGGAGATTCCCAGAACAATGATGATTTTTCTACCACGAGACCAATGCACCCTTAAGTGTCAGGAAGTGCTTTGCAGATCACCCTTGCATGGCGTTAATTTCTTTGCAATGCACTTAGGCCCATTCAGAGGAGTTTTGATGAGTCAATGGGTCAATTTAACTATACTTAAAACATTGAAACTCTCATGAATTAAATCCATCAGTGGAATGACTTCTCTAGGGCATGTAGCAACTGAATTAGGGGATGATAGACCCTGATTGTATTGAATTAGGGGATGATAGACCCTATTCATACTGGTCTTAGGGATGATGCCCAAATTGATCTATAACATTGTTGGTGAATAAATATCTAACACAAATTTGGTGGTGATAACTCTTCAAGGTCTTCCTCATATTTTGGAAAATTTCATAACTACTCTAAGCAAAAATAATATTCTTCTAACATTTGATGAGCTTGTTGGTAAATATACTCAAAATGATGCCATGATGATCGTCAGAGGAAGGATTCAAAAACATGAAGAAGGAGAGCCCTCTACATTTTATTCTCAAGAAAAGAAGAGAAAAGGAAGAGGAAGACCTATAGATAAAGAAGGCCTCCCCCTTAATCAAATGACTCTAATAGAAGAATAAGGGATGTTGAATGCTACAATTTCCATAAGCATGGTCAATATGCTCGATAATTTCCAAATAAGAGAGATGTTTCAAGGTCCAATTAAAACAAAAATCATGGCATCAATAACAATAGGTTCAACAATGGAAGAAGAGATGATGATCGAAGAAGAGGATATTATAGAAGAAGAATGGATGATAGAAGAAGGAGATATACTCTCGATGATCATGAAGAAGGTCATTTCCCTCAAAAGAGGTCAAGGAACTCTAAGTATGAAAATAATACATCTGCTAGTCAATCTAAATGATCCATGTGGATATTGTTGACCACCCGCCTATTCCACTTGGGGCCCCACAATTGTTTCTTTTAGTTTTTCAGTTTCCTTAATTGTAGCACAGTATACTATTTTTAGCAGTTGTCCGGGTCATGAACTTCTGGAGTTGTTTTGAGGCCCTAAACAACGTTTTTTGGGGAAAACCGAGAGAAAAAATGAATTTTCTTTGATGTTTCTCACATGAAAAGTTGTATTCCTCAGATAGATATTTCTAATGAGGTATTGTGCATGTCAAACAAAGATCATATGCCAAAGTTGTGTCACTGGGAATTTGATGTACCAATTTACCCAAACGAGGCCCATAGTTTTGGTGCTTCATCTCCTAGGGTTAGGTTTTTGTATGTTTAGGGTTTTCCATTGTTTATAAATAATAAATAGGCCGTCGAGCCTCATTTTAACACATTTTAAAGGCATGTAGCCACCACATTTCTTCTCAGAATACGCTACCAACTCCCTAGCTAGTTTATTTCCATTATGTTTGTAAAAAAAAATTATTTCTTTGATATTATTGAAATGAAGTGTTATTTCCACTGCATCTTTGTATTTATGGTTATATGTGTATTTTGTTGCATTCCAACATAAATTCGAATCACTAAATATATTCTTGTTTCCTCTCTTTCTAGTTCTTATCCTCTGGATTTGTATAATATATGGCTAGTAGATAGTGGGGCTTTTGGACATTTCTCTGGGTAGAATTAAGTCCTCTCTAACTTGGTAGAGAGGGAAACAAATTTGAAAATAATCCTTGGAGACAACACTACTCATCCTATGAAGGGTTATGGTTCTGTCAAATTTCATTGGACTCTGGTGAATCTGTTCTTTTTAATGATGTGATGTACATTCCAAAATTAAAGAAGAATCTAGTATTTATTTCTTCCTTGGAAGACAAGGGTATGCGAGTAGCTTTCATAATAGGAAAATTCCTCATCTGACCTATGGAATCTTGCATGAGGGATGCTTTTATCTTGGGATCTAGAGTTGAAAGACTCTATATAGTTAATGCAATACCTCTGCTAGAAATGGTCCACGAAACCAATCATCAAAGTGAGCTATGGCACTGAAGGTTGCCACATCTACATTATGAAGGCCTACCGAAATTGAATAAGTTAGTCTCTAGGATGCTTGATGTTCAAGCTAGTCATGATGGAGTATGTCTAGGGTGTGCCAGTGAAAAGAATAAAAGGGGACCATTCCCCTTTAGAAAGAACAAGATTGATGGTATTCTCAAACTCATTCATTATTACCTATGCAGACCCATGCATGTGTACTCTATTGGTGGACATATCTACTACATCATATTCATTGGTGACTTCTCTAGGAAGACATGGATATACTATTTGAAGAATAAGGATGAGGCTTTTGACATGTTCAAGGAATTCAATGTGTTGATAGAGAAACAAACATGGAATAATATTAAGGTCATCAGGATTGAAAATGGTGGAGATTATATGTCAAATGAGTTCATTGAATTTTGCAAGCAAGATGGAATCAAGAAGGAAACTATTCCACCTTACAACCCCGAGTAGAATGGAGTGGTTGAAAGAAATAATAGGTCCATTGTGGAAGCTTCATAAGCTATGTTGCATGATCAAAATTTGTTGAAGTTACTCTAGGGAGAAGCTACAAATACAATGTTCTATGTACAAAATAGGGTTCCTCATCAAGATTTTGATCATAAGACTCTCGAAGTAGTATTCATAGATGTGAAGCCCAACATTGTACATATTAGTATATTTGGTTTCCTCTTATACTTCCATGTGCCGAAGAAAAATAAGAACAAGTTGGAAGCCACCAGAAAGAAAGGTACATTTGTTGGTTATTGTGAAAATTATAAAGAATTTAGAATATATGTATCTATTCAAAGGAAGATCAAGTTTAGCAAGGATGTAACTTTTCATTTATATGTTTCCCTTGAAAAATAAAGGGGCCTCCCTCCACCTCCTCTTGTTGAGAATAAAGATGATGGCATGGACCTACTAGAAGTTCCTTTTGTGCCAGAATCTAAGAAGGATATTTTTTATGACCCCATGGAGCCTATGGACCCCTCAGATTCTCCTCAAATTGATCCCCCTACCAAGAAGAGACCATCATGGATTCGTGATACTTTATGATATGCTGAGAGATATGTTTATGCCAAAAGGTTCTTTGAAGAAATAAAGAAGCCATGCCAATTCCAGGGATAAGTTGTAGCTATAAGTACTATCATCCAGGCTGAGCCTCCAACCTTTGAAGAAGTTGTGAAAGAACACATTTGGAAGGATTCCATGGCTGAAGAATATGAGTCAATTATGAATAATTATGCATGAAATGTTGTTCTAATACCTAAAGGAAAGCATGTCATAACTTCAAAATGGATATACATGATCAAGCATGGTGATGATGGAAGCATTGAGAAGTAAAAATTGACATTCATGGCTTGAGGTTTCTCCCAGAAATAGGGAAAATACTATGACGATATATTTTCTCCTGCTCCATGTTATAATACCATTAGATCATTTGGTTCCCTTACTCCTGCTCAAGGATGGAACTGTCACTAGATGGATGTAAAGACGCCATTTCTTCATGGCATACTACAAGAAGAAGTATATGTTGAGAAACCTCAAGGATTTGAAGTAAAGGACAGGAAGACGCATGTTTACAGGTTTAAGAAGGAATGATATGGTTTGAAGCAAGGCCCTAGAGCCTAGTATTCCCACATTAATAATCACTTGGTGAAACTTGGATTCATGAGAAGCAATGTTGATCTAAACCTATTCTTCAAAGCAGTCCAAGGTATGCCTTTGATTTTGGTTTTATATGTTGATGACCTATTCTTGACAGGTAGTGAGCCCCCAATGCTCAAGTGTAAGAGGGAGTTGGCCTATGAGTTTGAAATGAAGGTTCTTGGCATGATGCATTACTTTCTGGGAATAGAGGTGTGGCACAGACTCGAAGATATTTTCATTTCTCAAGGAAAATATTCTATGAAGCTATTGGAAATATTCAAAATGAAAAAATATAAATACTTAGCCACCCTGAAGGAGATGAACTTCAAAAATTTATGTGGAGATGTTGTTGGACTTGGATTGGTGAATCCCTTTGAGTACTTATAGTTGATTGGGGCATTGATGTTCTTTGTGAGCACCCATATGGATATATTATTTACAATGAACACTTTGAGTCAATTTATGATTGAGCCCCTTCATGCACATTGGGTTGTTATCAAACACATACTAAGATATTTTCTTGGGACGATTAACCATGGACTGAGATATACAATCATAGATGTACGACTTCATGGTTACATTGATGTTGACTGAGCTATAAACGTTATTGACAGGAAGATCACATCTAGATGTTGCTTTGGTTTGGGTTCTACCATGATATCTTGGATGAGAAGGAAGCATAAGTTCATTAATTTGAGTACAGTTGATTCTAAGTGTAATGTTGATAGCATGGCTAGCTGTGATGCAATATGGTTGAGGAAGCTCAAGAGTTGATATGACTGTGATATGTTGCAACAACAATAGTGGTATCCTATTCGCATATAATCATGTATTTTATGATAAGGCCAAGCATATTGAAATAATATATCATTATATATGAGACATGGTGCATATATGAGAAGTCGGGCTCCATCATATTTCGACTGAAAAGCAGATAATAGATATACTCACCAAGGCTTTTCCAAAAGGGGAGTTCTTGGAATTTAAAGAGCAGATTGGACTGATGGATGTGACCCTCATAGGAAAGGGACATGATTGATTGAGGACACTGAGACATTCTCTTCCCCCTTGTATGAGCTCTCTGGGTGAGTAATTGAGCCTTAGAGCTCTTGGGGTTGAGGAAACTCTAGAAAATAGGGTAGTTTGTGATCCTTACCTCTTGGTAAGCCATATCCTTCCTATTGTCAAGCAATAGGATATTTTGTGATCCTTACCTCTCATTAAGTCATATATTGCCTATTTCTCTCTTTGGTGTTGACAGAGTATACCCCAATTGGAATCCTACCCACAAGCTAAGCTTATTGGGATTGTTTTTCCACCCATCTGGACAATGGTTGTTGAATACTTGAGTTAGGCATGATCCTTTCCATTTATGGTAATTATTATCCCGCTAAAATTATGGGATGTAGGTGCTCTACCACTAACTCTTAAGGGTCAAGTTTGGAAGATCAACATATAATAAGCTATTCTATGATCCTTACCTCATGGTAACTGGTATCTGTCCTATTGTCACATGTTAATAGGATAGAGTGTGATCCTTACCTCCTAGTAAGTGGTATATTGCATGTTGTCCTTAGATAGAGGGTGGTATCTTGATCTCCCCTATGATGTCAAATTCTTCTTCTTTTAGATTCGAGAGTGTTCAACAAAGACGAGCAAAAATAAGCAATGATGACATTTGACTTGACGATGACAGGATATTTGAGATGGGGAATATGTTGCAATCAAACATTTCTCCCTAGATGAGAGGGAGTGTTAATTTGGCATCTCAAGGACAAATTCCCTCCTTTGGACAACCTTCCTCATCAAGAAATACCCCTCCTATCCCTTGGAAGAATTTAATTTGGTTAAGGAAAAATGTATTTTTAAGGTGAAAACCCATATGTGCATAAAGGATCAGGTCAAATTTAAAGAGAAATTGGGTACCCCTAGGAAGCATATATATACAAGGAAATTCAACCTCATTTAGACATCACCAATCATCTTCTTCTCTCTCTTCTTTAGATTGATATAGGTCGGAAATTGGTTCATGGAGGTCCAAAATCGCAAGATCCGAGCTCACATGTGTGAGAAGGAGAAATTGATATGGAGTCACAGAGTTGGAATGAAAAAATATAGGCTACAACTGCTTGCTTGATAAGGTTCTCCCTGCTGTTGGTGGGCTACAATCGCACTTATTGTAATTAGCTCCCTATTGTTGGAGGGTTACTTACGCAAGTAAAAATAACATAGGATCAAGCACACACAAAAAACAACAAGAGGTATGCACATAAAACTGAGAAATAATTCATTAATCAATAAAGTATTTACAAGAGAATTGTTGGCCTCATGCTTGGCCACTCACTCTTCACTATTCTATACATATACATACATACATGCCTCATGGGCTCACCTCAATTATAGAATTTGATTAGAACCCAAGGAGGTTCTAGATCCTAAGCTAACTCCAAAAATATCTCTCCTAATCCCTAACATCTCTCATATAATCTCTAAAATATCTCATTCAATCTCTTATCCCTAGATAAGAGCTAACTAATCCACGATGGTCTCAAACCATCCACAATCCTCTTGAATCTTCTCCTATTTACAGTAATCATCATTCTCTCCTAAAAACTATAGGAAAATGCATTAATTAATTAAATCCTAATTTTATAAACTAACTCATCTAGTAAACAATTGACCTAGGTTAGATGCACCTGCATCAGACTTCCCGGGTAAAAGAAAACCATGGTCTCCTAACCATCGGTCATGATAAATCCTTCCTGGATCCAAAACTTTCACTTGCAGTAAATCAGTTGCTCTATCATGTTGTTGGTGTTCTATGGTTGTCCTTGTCTCGTTTCTAGGCTTCCAAACTTTATGATGTAGTTTTCCTCTTGCTTTGTTGATGTATACTTCCTCAGTTATTTGTAATTTCGATATCTAACATTTGTTATTGTTGGTGTACATTACTTCCTCTTTGCTAAAATTTGTTGTCAATTTATACGCTTATGTTGCACCAAATTTGTTGATTTGAAGGCTTTTCATCATACTCTGGCTTTAGATTATCCAACCATTCTTCTAGGAACTTTAGTTTTGCTACAATATATCCCATGTTGACATTTGACCCATTTGTTTGATGATCATCATAAACTTTGATTGTTTGTATATCTTTAGCGTCCTTAGGCTTCATTTCTTTATAAATTCATTTTTCATTAATATCAACAACATATCCTGCATCCACACATCAATCGATGGATTAAAAAACATAAGGCTCAACAGATGATTCTTTCTTCAAGTCTCCATGTTGATATTTCAAACATTCTATAGCACCATCTGTGGGAATCGAACCCACGTCCACATCACCATCATTGTCATCACCAAGCAATGGTCCTTGCTTTGGTTCATAAATACATACGTTTGCTTGGAGTTTCTCTTCTTTCAAAATTTTCAGTTTGCGCTTCAGTCTTCTTTCCATCAATTGTTTAATTGGCCATTTAATTGTTTTCTTTATTACCCATTTGTGTCTTTGCCTTTGTAATATCTCTGTCAACACATCCATTCGTGCATTAATTCAACAATCTCTTTCTCTTCATAAACAATGCCAACTGCTATAGCATCATCATAGTCATTCTCTAGAATCTGCATCTTCTCTTTTCGTGAGCTTCACCTTGTACAATTTAACCTGCAACTGAATCACTTTACCAAGTTATCTCCTATGAACTTGGTCAATGGTTCACTTCACTTGAACCTTCTTTCTAAGCACTCCATTTTACTTTTCTCCTTTTGCTACAAATTGCCACAATATCCCTTCAAATTGTCTTTACAATGACCAAACTTTTTGGCTATCGAGCTCCGCCGATCATGCACCCATTGCATTCAATGACACAAATTCAATGCACTTTTGACTTTACTTTTGACATCAAATCTTTAATGGACGTCCTTGGGTGTCCAGTAGAACCGAGAATGCAACCCTTTTGTATAATAACTAAATGATTAACAGTGGACTTTGATTTTAACTTGACTCAATTAACAAATTTATTCATTTGATATTTGACATCCAATTTTACTTCAAGTCAACGGGTGCAAGGAATTTGTTCATTTGAACACTCAATCCGTTGGCTTTTATGATTATGACTTAAATTTCCTTTTGACCCCAAACTATTAACTTTTACATATCAAAACATTCCTACACAAACAAAATTACACCCTTGTTACTCCGTTATTACAAACTACTTATCACTCCAAATGTTATAAATATAACTTTTCTCCACTATATTGAATATCCACTTATGGGTAACATCCATTTTATGTGAAAGTAATATTCATGTGAGTTTAAATGAATAGCTTCATGATTTAATAGCAAAAACTCACGTCCAAATGTGCACTTTTTCAAATGAATTCAGTCTAGATTAATAATACCCAATGATGTGCCTCAATTCCCTTAGTGTTACACCGAGATGGTTTTCTTCCACTCCCCTTTTTTGCAATCAAATTCCTCTCCTCTGCAATTTATAGATCTTCTATATTTTCCAAATCTCCTTAATCGATCTTTCCACTTTAATGTCGATTCGAACCCCTTACAACGAAGTCTCAACCTTGTTTAAATATATTAATTTGTAAGAGGTCCTCCTCTGTTATCAATACAACAGTAAAAAAATTAATTTAAAATTGATAAATATATTCTGCACTTTTTCTATCTGTGTGCAATTGAACCGATTCGATTCAACCGCCTATGGTGAAATCATTTGTTGCCCACTTCAAGACCTTCGTGAAAGAATTACATCTGAAAAAAAATTTGCTGTTGAATCAACATTAGGAACATTGACATTTCAACATTGGGTTGATACCACCGACTATGCGTAACACTCAACACAATTTGAAACACATCTATAGATCACAAAAGAATAAATGAATAGCTCTACAATATATTTTACATACAAGAATCCTTCTTGCTTTGTCTCTCTCCACCAAATGAAAATTTTGATTCAAGAATTTCAATTCAACTCTACCATTCACACATAGAACCGTAATAACTCAATTCAATTACCAGCAGTTATATATCTCACCTTCTCCTCACAGGACTCCTTGAGCGATGACTGCCACACAGTGATCTTCGGTGAACATTTTTGCATCGAAATGGACCATCACAATCTGCAATGGGAAACAGGTACCACGTAGATACCACTCAACAATTCAAGCAACTAATTCTGATTTTCAACGCTATTCTCCTTCAATGGTAGCCTCCCTTATTAATAATGGTAATGACTCTCGGTTTTCCTTCACATGTGTCCTTCACATTTCGCATTCCTTTGCGTTGATACCTCTAAAAGTGTGAGCACCGCTGCACCAAAGCAGATGTCCACAAATTATCTTATCAGCTGTGCACAATCATGGGTATTTGCGCATCGTTCAACTCGTGGAATGTTCATCGAACAAATTAAATTCGACATGCCTTCCAGAATTCAGTGTTCATCCAACAAGCACATGGACTAACCATTTGTGACTGGGACTTCAAAATTTAAGTTGCAGGTTGACACATTTTTAGATTCATAACCTTCCTCTACTGGATCGCTCAGCTCCTCGGCACGATCGTTGTCTCCTTCCTTTTTGAAGTTCACCACTGGTGGTTTGAGCACACCCCCTCACACCATTTCTCTAGGTGTAATCTCCATTGAATACGTGGTGTTCGATATCGTTATCACATTGGTTTCGTCAGCACCGTCTGCATGAAATAGCAGCAGCCAATGGAAATATGAACGTAACGAAAAAAAGAGCATAACACTTGTGAAAGCGAGGACGCAGTCCCTTGTGCGTTTTTTACTCTTGAATAATGACGACAAGTTCAAACGGACTCGAACCCGCGCTGTCCGAGTCGCAACCAATAGAAAGAAGTCTATGCTGCTACAGTTCTTTCACAAATCACAGTTTGAATCTTTTTACCTTTTTAAATAGTAAATACGATCCACGTGTAGTTCACGCTCACAACAGATCTTCACAAGACGGACTCTTAAAGAGAAGATAAATTTGGAAACTAATCAAATCACACACATTCTTCTCCGACCTTACGCTCTGATACCAAAATAATGCCACGGGTTATAATACCTGCAAAAAAATTTGCACACACACAACATAATTCTGAAAAGCATACAATAGGCATGCACAATCACAAATGATTCATTAATAAATAAAATAATTACTCATAGTTCTATATTTTATATGTTTTATACGCTCAGTCATATTTATACAAATGGATTAGAATCTAAGTAGGTTATAAATCCCTAAACTAAATCTCAAATATTTCTTTTAATCCCTAAAATCTCTCATCTAATCTCTAAAATATCTCATTTGATCTTTTATCCCTAAATAAAAGCTAACTAATCCATGATCCTCTCAAACCATCCAGAATCCTCTTAAATATTCTCCTATTTACAATATTCCGCATTCTCTCCTAAAACCTATATTCCTCGTTCTCTCCTAAAACCTATGGGAAAAATACATCAATTAATTAAATCATAATTTTACAAACTAACTTATCTAGTAAACAATCGACCTAGATACAATAGCATTGATGGTAATTAGCTCCGTGCACTTGTGACCTAAGATATTTTTTTATGGTTGACCACAGACTTTGATTGTTGACCATAGACTTGGATCACTTTTGGAGACTTTGACTTGGATCAAATTTTTCTATTGGGCTAATCTTTTGTATATTGTTTGGTTACTATTCTAAATAGTCAAAGGGTTTATTTTGACTTTTGATTGGTGAATTGGAACATTGTACTCTCTCTTTGTTGAACATTTTATGACAATCTAATAAGAAGAATAATTTGAAAAGATTTTCTTCGTTCTTAGTTTTTTCTAGTCTTTGACCAATCCTAGTGTCTATTTTTATTGTTTTTATTGTATTATAATGTATATTTCATTTGTTGTTCTGTCTACAATTACTATTAATCATTGGAAAATTAAATTGTTTTGAAATATTATTAATTGAAGAAAATGATTGCGCTAAACTAATTCTAACAACATAGAACAGTGGAAAACTAACACCTTGGCCTATCAAAAGAAATTATATGGGTGGCTGACGTTGAATAAATCATAAAAAAATTTAATAAAAAATATTACATACAATTGATATGATTAAACTTGTAAAATACCCTTGCTAAGTTAAATGAGAAGGAATATTTGGATAAATAATTAGTCAAGGACTTTCCTAGACAAATATGAGTGGTTGGACATTGAAGTCCCAATTGTGAGAAAGATTAGGAAGGGAGTCTCTATCCTTGAATTATGTTTATGTATTGGCTTATATGCTATGATAAAAATGAAAAATATTAAATTGTGAAATAAATCAAGCTTGGGAATGCTTGATTATTCATTTATATAAAAAATGAAAAATGCATGAATGAGTACATTAAAATTAAAAGAGTTGGGTTGTTAATTGGGAGTGTTGTAGCACATGTTTTAATTTATTGACTATTAATTGACGTGTAGATAATGATATGCACTAATAAAAAACACATATTGTTCTCAAGAATTTGATATTAAAGGCCACTTACTTGAAATGGAATTTGAAGCAGTAGAATTGACTTCAACCATTGAAATATCTTGAAGGAATTGACAAGAGGATGATAGTCAAGAATTAACCAAGTATATGTAATGATGGCAATTATGTAAGTATGGAAATCAACAATGCAACCATAAAGGGTAACCATAAAGGGTAACTTGAAGGAATATGTATAAGCTCGGTGCATTGAATATATATATATATGCTTGCATGGGACAAGAAATTGTGTCAATGAATGGATGCTATGAAAAGAAAGGAGTACTAATATTTTAAGTAATTGCTAGTAGGGGAAGTCAGTGGTGTGAACCTCTTGCCCCATATAGAGTAAAGTGGGAAAATTATTTGCTAATAAGATTCTAAGATAGGCATCTTAGTGGAGAAAGTAAAAAGGACTTCTCATCCTCGTAAACTTATTTTTTTTTATATAACCAGCCTAGATCCATCTTAACTCCGGATCTATCAAGCGCCGAGAGGGATCAAATCTCTCGAGGTGAAAACCTCTTTTTTGAGTGCAAAACTTGTGGAAAGGTTTTCACCTCGAGAGATTTGATCCCTCTCGGTGCTTGATAGATCCGGAGTTAAGATGGATCTAGGCTGGTTTCAGTTGTGTGCGACCAAGGAAAATCTATCGATAATATGAGGAACATATGCTTAATTTTATCAAGAATATGTAAATACATCTAATATTAACATAACCATTTTAAATATGTTAAATACGTCTGAGATTCATTGAGTCATTTTAATTTTAAATTTGATTAGTTACCTCAGTTTGTTGAGATGATAAATATTGTAAGATAACTTTAATGATGAAATAAAATTTTGAACGCAAAGTGACAATGTAATAATATTGAATGATAGAAACTGTGAATAATAAGAATGTAGTCAATTACGAAGTCTTCATTGTGATCGATTTCAAACTATTTTCTTCTACTATTCTTATTTTCACCTATGTTAGTTTTGTCATATTTTCATATTGATTATTTGAAATGGACAGTTGGAATCGTAAACCATTTAAATATTTAGCTCGAGCTATTGTAGTAAACATCATACCTTGTCTCTCTTGCTCTCCAATATTAATAGGTTGAATTACTATAACGCAAAAATCAATGTACATTGTCAATAATTTTTTGTGCTTACACTGAAATCATTGCACACACACTATTAATCCAATGACTTTAAAATTAATGGACCATCATACATCAAATTAGAAATGAACATATACACTAAAATCAATGCAACTAATGCAAGAAATGAAATAATAATAGAAAACAACATCTACACTAAAATCAATGCATATAATGCAAGTAATGAAATATGATTAGAAATCAACATCTACACTCAAATAAATGAGTCTAGTGCAAGTAGGAAAATATGATTTAAAGCCAACATCTACACTGAAATCAATGCATCTAGTGCATGCAATCAAATAGGATTAGAAATCACCATCTACACTAAAATAAATGCATTTAATGCAAGGAATCAAATAGGATTATAAATCATCTACATTTAAATCAATGCATTCAGTGCAAGCAATCAAATATAATTATAAATCAACATCTACATTGAAATTAATGCATCTAGGGCAAGCAATCAAATAAGATCAGAAATCACCATCTACACTGAAATCAAGGCATTTAGTGAAATAAATCAAATAGGATTAGAAATCACCATCTACATTGAAATAAATCCATTTAGTGCAAGCAATCAAATAGGATTAAAAATAATCTACATTGAAATCAATTCATCTAGTGAAAGAAATCAAATATAACCAAAAATCAAAATCTACATTAAAATTAATGCATCTAGTGAAATCAATCAAATAGGATTAGAAATCATCATCTACACTGAAATTAATGCATTTAGTGCAAGCAATCAAATAGGATTAGAAATCATCTACATTAAAATCAATCCATCTAGTGTAAATAATCAAATATCATTAGAAATCAACATCTACACCAAAATCAATTCATCTAGTGCAAGAAATCAAATAGGATTAGAAATCACCATCTACACTGAAATCAATGCATCTACTGCAAGAAACCTTCTTCCCTATCTCCCCCATATATATCTATATATCCATCCATATCTCCTTCTTTTTCTCTTTATCTCACCCCACCATACACACACTCTCTCTCACTCCATATCTATCAATTTCCTTTTCCCTCACTCCTTCTCTCCATCTATCTTTTTTTCTCTTCACTTTACATCTATATATATATATCTCACTCTATCTCTCTATATCAACTCCAAAACATAAACTCTCTTTCTCCAATCTATCTATCTATCTATCACTCCCTCCTCCTCCTCCTCCTCTCTCTCTCTCTCTCTCTCTCTCTCCCTCTCTCGCTTCTATCTCTCTTCCTTCCTGCTACGCTTTCTCCCTCTCTCTCCATATTCTTTATCACTCCCTCTCTCTCTCTCTCTCCACCTTTCATCCTCTATGTCTTTACTCTTACCTCCCCCTCTCTCCCTCTCCATCTTCATATCTCTTTCCCTACCTCTCTTCACCCTCTCTCTTCCTTTCTCCCCCCCCCCCCCTCTCTCTCTCTATCTTCACCTTCCAACTTTGTTACCATATGCTTCTCTCTCTCCTTCTCTCCCCCCTTCTCTCCATATCTCCTTATTTGTCTCTTTATCTCACCCCAAAACATACACACTCCCTCTTCATCTCTCCCTTGTCACTCCCCCTCTCTCTCCACTACTCACTCTCTATGTATTTATTCTTCCCTCCCTCTCTCCTCATCCAGCTCCATCTCTCAATCCCTCCCTCTCTCCTCCTCCAAATCCATATTTATATTTCTCTCTCTCTCCTTCCCTCTTTGCTCCTCTCTTTCAGGTCACCTCTCGTTTCCTTCCTCTCTCTCCCTTTCTCTCCTACCTCCCTTTATCTTCCCCCATCTCTCTCTCTCTCCATCTCTCAATCCCTCCCTCTCTCCCCCTCCAAATCCATATTTGTATCCCTCCCTCTCTCCTCCCCTCTCTCCTCCTCTCTTTCAAGTCCCCTCTCTTTTCCTTCCTCTCTCTTCCTTTATCTCCTACCTCCCTTTATCTTCCCCCATCTCTACCTCTCTCTCTCTCTCTCTCCGACAATCCTCTCTTCCCCCATCACTCTCTTGCTCTCTCTCATCATTCCTCTCTCGCCTCCTTCTATTTGACCCCCTAGCTATCTTTCTTTCTCTCTCTCTCTGTCCTCCAATCCTCTCTCTTCTCCCATCACTTTATCTCACTCTCCAACTATCTTACTATTTCTATCCCTTTATCCTTCTCTCCCCCCTTGTCTCCATCACTCCTATGTATATTTATCCCACCCATAAGCATACACACTCTCTCCCCATCTCTCCCTTGTCACTCCCTCTCTATGTATTTCTTCTTCCTTTCCTCGCTCTGCCTCCAGCTCCATCTCTCTATCCCTCCTCTCCTCCTCCTCTCATCCTTTCTCTCTCTCCCTTTCTCTCCTACCTCCTTCTCCCTTCCCCCTTCTTTCTCTCTCTCTCACTCTTTACCCTCCAATCCTCTCTCCTTCTCCCTCCCTCTCTCCTTATCTCTCTCCCATCTCCATCTTTATGTCTCCCTCTCCCTCTCTTACCCTTCTCTAACTCTCTCACTCTTCTCACTCTCTCTCTCTTCATTCCTCTACTCCCTTCTCCTTCAATTTATCCCCATATCTCCCTTGTCACTCCCCCTATTTCTCCACCTCTATCATATATCATGATATATTAATATATATTACAATATAATAAATTTAATATTGTATTAATCTAAACATATTAAATTTAATAATATTAATATTTTAATATTAATGTTAGGGTTAATAATGTTGTTTTGGCATGTTATTAATAATAATTTGGTCCATGGTATTTGACCCTTATACTTCATATATAATTAGATCTTTATTTCTAATCGTATTTGATATATTTTTATTTATTTACCTTACCTCTTTATACCTCTTTTATATTTACTTATTTACCATACCTATTTTATAAATATATTATTTGGCCCATGGTATTTGCACATGGTATTATTAATAATTTGTCCCATGGTATTTGGCCCATGGTATTAATAATAATTTGCCCCATAGGCTTCACCTAAATAAAACCTGTTTTTGAGTTTTTGTAAATATAAAGTGGTTTATTGAGTAAATATAAAAATTGGTTTTATTTATTTACCATAGCTCTACTTTATTTATATTTATATTTATTTACCATACCTCCTGAGTAATATAAAAAGAGGTTTTATTTATTTACCATACTTATGGTTTATTTATATTTTTACGTATTTACCATATATTATTTATTTATCATATCTCTTTTTTGAGTGTTAGTAAACTCTTCATATTTTAAGTTTGTATCGTTTAAATTTATTTTTAATAAAATTTTAATTGTTCATTTATATGTTTATGTAAATTATTGTTCAAGCCGACATTTTTTTTGGCTTTTTTTTTGGCTTCTGACATACTTACAGGTCATACTGGGCTATAGAATGCGCCTCTCGGCCCAATAAATGCTTAAATGCATTTTGAAGTGTTAGAATGGTTGAAAAGAAAACACGTGATTTAATAATGATTATATGTATAATTCAATAAACGTCTTCTTTCAATTTGAGATGGTATGCAACTAAACATGGTTGCAATTCCTTTTTGTGGTTGTAGTGAATAAATGTTATATTGAAATAATTGTATGCATGAAAACTAATAATCGTTTGGCTGAGTGAAAACACATATTATAGGTAAAATGACCATGGGTATAACAGTTAATGTAATCCCATAACAAGAATAGGTATTATCACTCGTAAAAGAGACAAACATTATGAGAAATAATCTCATATTTGTGAAATATTTTTTTTCTGTGAAATAGGACGAAATTGAATATTATTGATTTGAATTATAAAATATCACAATATCTGTATGGATGTGATACATGTGAGATGATGTATCTATATAGGGAGGATAATGATGGATGTGAATCTGAAATCCCAAGAACAAGACAACTGTTGTGACACTAGAACCCTATTATATGCCTTAATCTTCGTTTAGATGTGTTATGCCATGTTAGAGCAAGATAAATGGATGCCTTGGATGTAAGACTCTATAAGTATTTGTAACCTTCATTTGTGAGGAATCCTTGGAAAATGATGGATCACCCAAGGGAATGTGTAGCAATGAAGGGGGTGCCTTAGCATGGAGAGTGAGTGATTGAAAAGGGCGTACTTGAGTGAATATGTTGTGGGAGATTCATGTTATAAGCTAGCTAGGATAATATTGCATTTGGGTGTGTTTGAGCAAGCAAACAACTAAACTTATTTCTTGTGGAATACCTTAAGTAGCAAGGGACAACCATATATATAAGTATTGAATTAAAATTTAATATGTTGAAATGTGTGTTTACTTTATGGAAATTTTAGATTTCCTATAAGAAGTTAGTGACTATATAGGAAATGGTTATAATAAATGTTTATTGAGATAATTGTTGTAGACACAACTAAAAATGTGTGTATTAAGGAAATGAAGATGATGACATTGTAGAGAAGAGGAATGAAGAGATAAACATTATTGTATGAAAAGAACAATGAGGACAATGGTATTCGAAGGGTATGGTAAGAGGAGGACAATGTTAACCTGTGCATGGATATTCTTTTTTTTTTAATATTGAACATCATGGGTTATATATACCATGGTATTGTAAACATTGTAAACTTTTTTATTTTACAATTAATAAAATGATGATGACAAAGGCTAGCACCTGTAGGGGCTATGATACCACAACCAAGGAAAGGTAATAAGGTATAACAGATACCTTTATTATTCATATAGTTATCCTACTTTATCATTCTCACCTTATAAAAATTTTGAGTATTTTGTAAAACCATTTTCCTAATTTAAGAAATCACGCTTACAATTGAGCAAGGTGTCATCCTACATTCTTGGAAATAAGTAGAAGACTAGGGGGTTGATGGGAATTTTTTGTATAGATTTATGCAGTTAGACCAGAGAAGTGATGAAGATAGAGGAAAATGCTTATGGAAAGAGAGAAAACTACGAATATTTTCTAGAAGTTTTCTAACATCAACTAGAGCTTTCTATGACATCTTTGAAAAGAACAAGAGGAAGAAAATTTTGAGGGATATAGAAGTAGAGAAGGAAGTGGTTATGTGCTAGGATTGACCCAAAATGTGGGTGTTTGTTGCTACTCTATCATTAGAAAAAATTGCAAGTGGAAAATATCTTGACTGAGTTTCCTATAGATTGAACCAAAGCCAATATTCTTACTTTGCCCTAGTGGTATCATAGCCTAGCTAGCATGTGGAGTTCTTCAATGAAATACCTATAGTTGAGTGAAAATCACTTAGTTCTCTACTTGTTTCTATACGTCTACTATGTACTCAGACATGTCTTTATTTCTATTCTAAAAATTTTATTATTTATTTGCATTTATACTCAAATAAGTATTTTGTTTTCAATTTCCTTCCAATGATCTATATATGTTGTATATTTTGGATTTATGTTATCTATCATAGTTAATTTCTACTTTGAAATGAATCGGATACAAGTTCTTGGATACCTATACTCTCATATTCGTAAACTCTTGAAGGAATGCAAAACTTTTCTTTTATTTCAAAGCTATACATGCAGAAATATTTTCAGAAATATGCATGCTCAAATACCTCAGAATCTTGTCAAGTTGGATGAAGAGTTTATTTCCACAATTTGTAAATAACTTGGAATTCTATAAATTGTTTCGGATAATTTTTGGGATTGGGATTTTGCATCTTAGTCCTTGGTCGCATGGAATGGAGCCATAATTGAGAGGTTAGCCAGAAAGCGGTTAACCATGGAGGTCCTTAAACGGGCCAACTTAACTTACGAATCATAGTTATGTGTTTTACTTTGTGATCAATGGCTAGTTAATAGAATAGTTAGTTCATGTAATGTTTGATTTTATTATTAGTGGAAATCCATTAACTAGACTAGAAATATTGCAAATCCTATTTCCTAATTACCGTAGTGTGCTGGTTGTTGGAGATCCCAAATACTTTTCTTCAGTGAACTATTTAATGACTCCATCAGTTGACGAAGGTTATCCCATTCTTGTTGGCTGATATTTTTCAATATAACCAAACTCAAGGAAAATAGAAACTTTTGTAAATCCCCAGCGAAATGAATTTCAAGTGGCGTGGTTAGCCAAGGCTCTATTTGAAAGAATCACATTTACTAGAGGGAGCTTTGTCATATTTTGTTGGTCAATCTAACGTGGTACCATATGATCTATTTTGTATATTGTTTCTTTCAGTGCCATGGTTCCCCAATGGAGGGTTAATATGAACGTTTATTAGTATAACTCAAATAATCTAATATTTTATATTGAAAAATATGGAATTCTATATACCCAGATAAATATAAACCAACATTTTATGAAAAATATTAATTCATATGCCAGCAAGCCATAACATGCATATACATAGAAAGCCATATAATTGGGATAATGATGTCACATGTTGACGTGTCATGATGACAGGTAATGATAATTTGACATTCTGACATGACATGTTGATGTGGTGTGCTAGAGTAGTATGCTAATGTAGCAAGACGATGGTGTGGTTCTTATGTGGTGGGAATGATGTGGGAATATTAGAATGATATGGGACTATTAAAATGGGATCCAAAATATGGAAATATAGTTTTTTGGAAAATGGTCATTTGGGGTTTCCGCATATATGGATGTGCCTGACAAAGTCCAGATCAGATTATGTTAATATCCATTAATATGAATGATCCCCTTTATCTAAAAAAACCCATAAATCTAGCTTTTCAAAAATGCATCTCTTAAAATATTTTCCTAGATTCATATGTCTTTGATAGAATCCAAATTTGATTTTTTCAAATATCATTGTCATGTGATAATTCCCTTCATCTATTATAAATTGGATCTAGAGTCCATCAAACCATAATTTTAATTTTGAATTTTTGTAGAAGCATTCCATAAATTTTTTCTAGAATCTAAACTTTTAATTTTCTATACTTTAGGCATTCCCATTAATTGATTGAAATAGGATCCAAATTATGTAAACACAAAAATTCAGTTATTTGTAGGATATACATTTTGGAATATTTTTGATTCAGATGTTTATCATACAATTGATGTGACTACCTTTTGGTGGTGGCACAATGTGGTTATAACACATGGAGAAGCATCCACGTGCCAGTTATTGATGTGGAACAATATAGTAAAACTTTTGATGACCATAAATTCTTTTCTAGAAATTAGATTGGATGAAATTTATATTATTAAAAATATCTCAATGATAAGAATATGGTGGTGATATCATATAGTAGGTTTAAAGTTTTTGAAAGAAGGGAAATGTTGATAACCCATTTCTATAAAGTAGATTAAAGGGTTGGAATTTGAATAAAAACAATGAGTTAATAAGAAAAAAATTACATAACAACTTTTTACATATTATCATTCCTTGTCAAATATGTAGGTATATTGATAACATATTAAATTTTAATAATTGGGTATGTAACATCTTGCAACTATTACTTCAACTAATTTCTCTAGAACAAATTACTTATATCGCCCAATATTCAACAATGAAGAGTCTAACAATAATTGTATTGTGTGCTTCACTTTCCTCTTGTGTGGTATACCTTTAGGCTCCTGGAACACTCCTTTTTATGTATGTAGAAACTCTTATAGCTAATGTTTCTACTCTTTAGTACACCCATCTAGGGATGCATTTAATTTTATCGATTCATCATTTGAATAATTTTCTCTTAAGAAAAGTAAAAATATTTCTTACTAGAACTAATCAACTTCTTGGCTTACTTGGCACTTACCAATGAGATCATTTACTTCCCCTTATGTGCATTTATGATGTATTAATTCCCATCCTTTACTAGGTGGTATTGGTTAGCTCTCCACATGAAAATTGAATTCCTCCTATACATGTAGGAATTCAAACACAAATCCACATACATCAAGGGGTATTACATCCATTTCCACTTCATCAATAAAATTAGCACTTACAGCAAATTTAATCGTGCACTATTTCATTGCCTTGATCTCTACGTCCTTGTGTGACACATCCTAATGGATATGGGCTAGGATAACTATGAACCACCAATCCAAGCTTGATGCATATATTTGATGCTATGAGATTAGCCTATGAACAAGAGTCAAATAGATCATCTACATTGGTCTTGTTTACCTAGATCTTAATGTGGAATAGTTTGGCCATATCCTTCTCTTCTCAGTGATGAAGGCGTTGAAATTGTAATTAGTATCAGTCTTCATAATGTATTTATGTCATTAACAAATTTATTGTTGATCAAAAAGAAATTTATTGAAAGCATGGGTTACATGCTCTTTATTTCTAGTCAAAAGAAAGTTATGAAAGGCATGTTATTCATGACCTTTGCAAGAAAAGAAAAATAAATTTTTATGTGTCTTTTTGGTCAAACCCCAACTGTTAAGTTGACCTACCCAAGAAAGGCACTCTTTTTGCATAGATAGAGGAATATATATATATATATATATATATATATATTGTGTGTGTGTGTGTGTGTGTGTGTGTGTGTGTTGTGTGTGTCTATATATCCGATTTTTCCTCCTCCAAAGGGGAAATAAATCATCTAATCCAAGCGAAGATCTGAGGCATAATATTTATGATGCTAATACGAATCTAAGAAATTTTACCTCTGTAAAATATGAAAAATCTTGAGTACAAATCGAAGATATAAGGCACAATGTTTCTCAGGATGAAACGAAGTTATAAGGCACTCCTTTTATGTGGTTCTGAGGTTATATTACAAGCCGATTTTTTTCCCTATTGAGAACAGATAAGTGGCATATTATGGACAACAATGTGTGCAGAAATATGCCATGCAGTGGGTAGACATGTGGCATTCTATGGAAAAACTTGTGGCATATTTCATTATTTTGGTGAAGGTATGACTTGGAATTTGGGTGATTGGTTGTCATACTGGTCAATATTTCTATGACTTTTATATCTCTCTCTTTGAATATGTTTCTATAAGGAAAGGATTATTGGATTTTCCCCCATTTTGGATTTTCCTAGGGTAAAATTGTGTATTGTCTCTTGTGCATTATTGTTCTTGTACTTGAATGATTGAAATGATGAATGATAATTGGTTGAAGAAGATTGAATAAAGGCTAAAAGAATCAGAATCCTCACAAGTAATTATCTTTTATTATAAATTAATGATTGAAATTGCACTTCCAACATGGTATTAGAGCTAGGATATAGGTGTTAACACTAGAAAATCATACACATATTTTTACAATCCAAAAGATGCCCAAAGTCGTATAGCAAAACATACAAGTGAATTTTTTCCAACTGAAGAAATTATGAAGCTAAAAAAATTAATTTCTCCTAATGGATTATGTGTAAAATTGTATAGTGTGACTTATCCTCGCAACTAAATTACAATTGCACAGAATTTCCTTCGAAATTCTTGCGATTGAAGAAAAGGCCAACTCAAAAAATTTGGGACCACTTCCCACACTTGGAATATGAATCCCTGACATGTTCCAATCAAGGACAGCCAAATTCAAGTCACCTCGAAGATATGCAACCCTCAAAATAATCCTCTTGTCCTACTCTTAAGTCACTTTCTTTCATGAACCAAGAGAGGGAAGAGAGAAGACAATGCTATGCTTTCTAAATTTCTATCATAGCAATCCTACATTTCATTGTTGAAGCAAAAGAAGTAGAGCATTAGTATGTTGGCCAAATTTATTCTCATTAATCCCTCATCCTAGTGCAAGAAGCTTCCACCATTAGGAGAGTCTTCATACTTCTTTGATAGAGATGAGAATCTTGCAAAGAGAGTGAATAAAGGAACCTCCTTGCTAAGGATTTTTTAGCACCATAGCTCGAATAAGTCTCTTCAAGTGCTTAGTATTCATCTATTTTATTCATATTCTACCTCCAACAGTCAATAAAGGGAGCCATTTTCCATAATTTTGTTGACTTGTTTGCTTCATTAATAATTAGTTATATGTTTGTATATTTTTTTTAGTTTACGTTTGTATATGCATTGTTTTCACCATTTGCAATGCCTTGTTTCTCCATTTTTTTTCCACTAACAACAACCAATTCCATCTGTTATTTCTTTACAGGGAATAACCAACTACTAATAAGGTGACTTTTGGTACCCCATTGCTACAAAAACATGAAAAAAATAGGGCAGTCAAATATCTTTCCCTAGTTCAAGTCACAAGAAGCCTTATGATGGGCCTAAAATATTTGTAAAAGTTAAAGCTCCATATATCTTAAACCCGAGTTATTTTTCTTTCGTAAAGTTATTTTATAATAAGATCTAAATTTTGATGCAACTACACTAGCACATCTCTATGATTATAATATAGGAGCAAATTTTTGTGACATAAACCCTATGGAAAGGTAGTGACTCCCTAAAGCATAGTCCTGTGATGAAATTCGAATTATTCCCTATTGCATGATCAAATTTTTCTTGTAAACAATTTGAATTTTCTCTATGGTGAATCAAATAAAATCCTTGTGAAGAAGAATGTACAATGGTGTAATCTATTTAGAAGGTCAAAATTCCATGTTGTAGACCAATATCATTGTGATACAAAACTATTTTATACAAACCTCCATTTCTGACCTTATACCTCATGATCGAATTATATTTCGGATTGATATCAAAAGGACCGAAATTATTCCTTAGGACATAAGTTTCTTTGGTACATATTATTATAAATTTTCCTTAGCCTATCCGAAATTTACCACAAAAATGTTAAGCCTCTAACATCAGTTTGGAATCTAAATATTTTGATCAGAACTTGGATGTGATAATAATTGTTTAAAGTATTGAAATATCTGAGCAGAATTCAATTTTAAGAAAGGTTTCTCTTTATAACAAACCGCAACTATGATATGTTCAAAGAAAAATATTTGGAACAAATGATCGTTGATCGGAATAAGGAAAATTGTTGCAAATATTTTGACACTACGAAGATTACTTTCCATAAACCCAATGATATGAGACCGAAGCCTGACAAATGTGAATTGTATCTATGAAAAGGGATGTGAATAAAGAATATTGTGGTAAAATGGATATTATCACATAAGAAACACATATTGAAAGGTTGAAGTATTACTTTATACACTCTGCAATAAGAAGTAAAATAAATACCAGGACTGGAAATGTTAGAGATCAGCAAAATATTATCAAAATCTAAATTTTGTCACTCAATCTATGAGGTATGATAGATTTTTCCTTATATGTCAAGGAGGAGTCTGAGTTATAAGTTTGAACTAAGGACTTCTAGTTCAATGAAGCTAAGATGATCTTGGTATATTGTAAAGGTGTGTGCTTTTTAAATAGAAAATTTGAGTAAATGATCATTCCCTTGCAAAATTTTTTGAATAAAGTATAATATATGTCATTAAAACAAGATAATATCAGTACTGAAATAAAATGAAGTGTGAGTTATCAATGTTATGCTTCCTTGAAGATATTACACATGGCATTGGAACTACCATGGATCTTTCCCTGGAAAGATTCATTGCATGTTTTGGTGAGCAAGAATGAATGACTAGGTCCTAAATGACAAGAAGGGTTATTGTAAAAGAGGTCGAGTTCCTTTTTAGTCTCTCTCTTGATAAGATCAAATTATTTGCAACAAGACAAATACATGACTGATATAATAGAAGTTCTTGAATAAATTAATATGTGCTAATTACATGGGGACTTGAATCCATTTCTTACACCTAGAAAATATGACTATGAGCAAAGAATAGTTTCTTGGATCAACATTGGAAATCCATGATTAAATGAAGACAATAATGGCATGTGTAAAATCCATGCCAATTGGTTATTCAAAATCTATGGATTGTAAGCCCTAGCAGGCACAAGAAGAAAGCTCTAGGGTTTGTGGACAAAACCCTAGGAATGATCATTTATGCTAAAATAATAAACCCTAGTCTATGCAAGGAATAAAACATCATTTTGATGCTTAGGATAAAAATGATGAAGATGCAAGATGAATGAAATAAGTCTAAGATTAAGAGGGAGGTTAATTTTCTCAAAATATAAGTATTTTATATGTGTCTTATTTTATTATTGCTATTGCTTTTATTTTACTACTGTTCAGACTCTTGTATTCATGTTGTGATTAATTGAATTTTTCTTTCCATGGCCTCTTAGTGAAGATTGTATATCAATAGCAAGTGTTTCCTAGGCTATGGATTCATATGAAAGAAGTGGAAGAACATAGAAAATCAAGAGGACTTTCCATAATTATATAAGACTTGAATGTGGGAGGAGAAGACAGATTGAAGTATGCCTTGATTATGTCTAAGATAAGTCAAGATCTAACATGTAGCAGATGAAAACATGAAAGCAATATTTTATAAGGTTCTCCGAAGAAGAGAGAGAGGATATTGACAAGACGTTTGCCTCAATTGTAAGAACTACCTCCGGTTTTTTAAGAACATGAGAATAAGACTTTTGATTGAAGAAGACTTTATAATTTGGGCTTGGTTGAATGGATCAAGGACGATCATATATGATTTGTCTCAGAGGAAATAAGAAGGACTCATGTGTCAAAGGGATCAAATGTGGAGAAGCTATTTCTTCCAGAGGGAGCAATTAGAAAGCCCTGTTTTGACCTCAAAATGATTTGACCTCAAATTTAATGCCATTGTGAGAGGAAGAACCCAGTCAAGGTGACCTAAAAGAATATGTGATGATGGATCATGTGAAGCTTAAAGGATTTCCAAATTTAGTTTGAGATAGTGTTGAAGAAAAAAATATTGCATCAAGATATAGCTTCATTTTGGGCTCTATAATAATCTCTTATATTAGCATGAAGCAGTATGGGAGAGGCCAAGTATATTGCAACTGAATTGGAAAGTTGAGAAGTATTATAGCTTCATAGGCTACTTATAGTCTTTTATCAAGTTCAGGTGATGAAAATAATTAGATACGTGGTGCAGAAGGGAGTATTAAAGCTTGAGTATATCTCCAACAATGGGCAGATAACCGATATATTAACAAAGGCTCTTTCTAGAGGGAAGTTTGTGTACTTCTAGAAAAATATTGGGCTTGGAGAAAATACATCTATAATTGAGAGGGGGAAATGATTGCATCATGGATATGGTTTCTCCCTATTTCTTGTACTTTGATTGAAATTAGGGATATTATCCCTGTATCAAGTACATAAACCGAAATTAGGGAGAATGGATTGACAGATTAGATAGCATCATGGACTAGTATTCTTCTTGTGTCATTATATAGTGACCTGATTAGGGTTGTATTCCTTGTCTCACCTTAATCTGAATTAGGAAGAATGGTCTGGTGGACTGACATTTTCCGGTATCATTGTAAAGTGACCTGATTAGGGTTGAATTCCCTGTGTCTCTTTAACTTGTATAGGAAAATTGTGCTTCAAAGGGCATTAATTCTCCCTTTGTAATTATATAGTGACCTAATTAGGGTATTTTCCTTGTGTCACTTTGACCTGGATTGGAGAGAATGGTCCTAGAAGTTGTAACCTCCCAACATCATGCTCTAACATCCTTCTAGAGTGAGCTTGTTTTTCTATCATGCCCTTATCTCTATCTAGAGTGAGCTTGTTTGTTGAGACCTCTTGGTGAATATTGAACGATGAATATGTGCCATACATCAGGGCTATTAACTGGGCTATAGAAATTTTTTTGATGCTATGGATCATAATATTGATAATTATCTTAATCTTAATGATCCTTCCATATATAATTGTCAATATGAGAATATCTCGATGAATAATTATGAATACCTCCCTTGTTAAGATGGAGTCATGAAATTATAACGAGTATCAGTCTTCATAATGCATTTTTGTCATTTGTAAATTTATTGTTGATCAAAAATAATTTTATTGAAAGCATGGGTTTCATGCTCTTTATTTCTAGTCAAAAGAAAGTGATGAAAGGCATGTTCTTCAAGAACTTTGCAAGAAAAGGAAATTACTTTTTTATGTCTCCTTTTGGTAAAACCCCAATTCTTAAGTCAACCCTTAAACGGTCAAGTTGGTCTTCCCAAGAAAGGCACCCTTTCACATGGATAAAATACTATATATATATATATATATATATATATATATATCCTATTCGTCCTCCTCCAAAGGACCAACCAATCATATGATCCAAGTGAATATATAAGGCATAATATTTTTTAGGCTAATATGAATATGAAGTACTTCATCTCTATAAAAGATGTGAAGTCTGGAGCACAAATCAAATATCTAAGTCACAATGTTTCTGAGGCTAAAATGAGTACTGAGACACTCCTTTCCTATGGTTTTGAGGCTTGATTATAGGCCAATTTTTTCCATATTGAGAACAGACAAGTGGCATCTTATGGATAGTACTGTGGGAAGAAATATGGCATCTAGTGGGTAATCTTGTGGACAAACATGTGGTCTACTATGGAAAGACTTGTGGCATACTTCATTGTTTTGGTGAACGCATGACTCAGTATTTGGGTGATTGGTTGTCATACTGGTAATTTTTCTATGAATTGGATTTATATCTCTTTGACTATGATTCTATAAGGAAAGGATTTTTGGGGTTTTCCCCCATTGTGGGGTTTCCTAGGGTAAAATTGTGTATTGTCTCTAATGCATTTTTGTTCTTGTACTTGAATAATTGGAATGTTGAAGTATAATTTCTTGACGAATATTGAATAAAGGCTAAAAGAATAAGAATCCTCACAAGTAATTATCTTATATTATAAATTCACTCTTGCAATTGAATTTCCAATAAAAGGTTACTCAAATTCACCTCTTTCTACACTGATTTGTAGTCAACCTCTCATCCACATTGGAGCTATTTTCAACTTGATTTCTTGAATTCGTGGCTAGAAGATTATTTTTCTTTGCATGAATCTTCTTACAATTCTTTTGGTTCAATTTTAGATGTAATTTTCAACACTTTCCTTAGTGTGATCATCAATATTGTAATGGTTACAATGATTGCTAAGATTGTTGCTCATATGTATAGTGTTTTTTGTCTTATTATTCCCCTCCCTTTCCAATTTTTCTTCCCCTACTTAGAAGCTTCGTGGCACTATTTTTTCTCGAAACCATTTGGTTTCCCTTTCTTGTGGCATATTTTTCTAGGTACCATGCCTATACATATGCCTCACGCATTTTCCTTGGCTTCAAAAACATCACTTAGTTTTGTAGATGGCAATGTAGACCCCATATATATTTGGGAGTATATTTTTCTTGGGAGAGATACCCAACATGATGGCCATATTTCTCAACTCAATGGTGTATTTTTATATACTCTACCCTTTTCTTTTCCTAAAGTAATGCCGCTAGACCCATTGGTCCCTTTCATACCTCATAGGGTAGAAACTAGACTTGACACTGTTTTTGAAGTACTCCCACCAAGTTACTAGTATATCACACTCTAGCCTAAGTGTTTCTATATGAAATTATCACCAAGTTAAAGCATGGCCCTCTAAATTTGGTTTAGAAAATGAAATACTTTTATATTCACCTTTGTGGTGAATATTGAAATAAACTTCTGATGGTTGTAACTAATGATTTATTTTTGATACATTGATATTACTTTTGTATGGATTTATGTCCTTTTTTCTCCAATATTGAATAGGTACTCTAAATGGTTAATGCCACTTGGACTCGAATGCTCTTTCTTGGGAAATTTCTATAACACCCATTTCATGATATTCTTGATGTCCTCTTTGATTTTATCTTTTTTAGAGCCCCCATCCTCTCCAAATGGTCTAATATTGCATGATAGAGCCACCATGAGGAGGCTCATATTGTTATTAATGTCAATAACATGTGCTTCCATCCCCAAAAATATCTTTTGTTAGATGATGAGGGTTACTTTGAACAGACTCATTGGCCATGGATAGGATTTTGCAGCATTGTTCTTAACTGAGTTCTTGGATGTTTTCAACTTACCACAAAACATGCCAAGGAATACTAATATAATTCCAATATGATCTATAAACTATTGTTGACATTCCACTACAGTATTCATCACAATATATTTCATAAAATTAAGGAAACTGTATACAATGAATTTTAATTTTCCTTTAGATAAATGAATGAAATAGCCGCAAACATGATAAATAAAGAATAGGAATAAATATGTAAACAACATCCATAATAGAACCAATTTTACCCTAGGGAACCCTTATGTTGGATAGGGTACCCCTTGATTGAAGATTTTGAAAAAGACTTCGCAGATCGAGGAGCGGAGCGCGTAGCGCGGAGCTATGTCAGAGTATTAGGGGCTTTGGGATGGGTCAAATCCCCTTATTTTGTGAAGGGATGGGATAATTTTGTATACACTGAGCTCCACCCATGGTTTTAGGACCATGGTATTGTAAAATAAAAGATGATATAAGGAGTCTAGGATAGTCTTGAATGGAATATCTCATAACTCAGGATAGAATTCACTTGGATGTAATGTTATTTTGAGTTTGTATTATGTTGTTTGTGGGAAAGGGAAGGATCTTGTTGCTGAGTGTGCAGAGACCTTAGAAAGTTTGCAGTTGAGTGTGTAGGCCCCTGCAGCTAAGTGCGTATGGCGGAAAGTGTTATATCAAGAGGATCTGAGTAATAATAGAAGACTTTGAAGACAGGTTTGTGTTCTGTGTTTATGTGTTTTCTTTACTTGTATTTTTATATCATTTGTGCTAAGTTAAGGTTTTTTATACATAATTGCATCGTGAAGTCTTGTTTATGGTTATTTATGTTTTTTTATGCTTGTTAAATTAAAATCAATAATTATGTAAGATATTTCAATAGAATCGTTGAACAACCACTGTATAATTAGCATAGTTGGTGAAGCTATGTTAAGTATTAAAAGGAAGATAAGCCCTAAAGCCACACTCCATTGTCCCTCTAAATGCAGAAACCTGGTTCTAGCATCCCATAATATTGCCTCAGGTGAGACTTCAGTCTACGCAACATATCATTGTTGAAAGGGCCAATAATAGTGGGTTTTTCTGGTTTGCGCAGCCATATCTGAACCTAGTTCTAGGCCCCATCAAACCAACAAATGGTTTGGCATTGTCGAGATTGGGATTTGACTAAGGGATATGTGGATGTGGCTTCTGACTAAGAAATAAATTCAAGATTGGGTATATCTAAAAGAACGTGGATTTGCAGTGCAGGAAAACAAAAATCCATGCATATCTTCTAAACTGTGGTTATAGAAGTATATCTTCACAAATTAACACTACATATTTTTCTCCTCATTTGCAAGTGATTTGTACGAGTGGTTATCAATAATAGCTGAGAAAATGACCCATTTCAACAATAGGCCTACTGCGTGGACTCCAAAACTAATCAAACAACTGAAAGGAATTGATAATGATCTCGCAAGGGTCGTTGATTATTGGATCGATAGTATCCTTGGAGGCTTTATTACTGAGTTCACAATCGATACATTTGTATCCTATAGTGAAGCAGAGTGAAAAATTTTCAAAGGTTCACGAGGTAAGTACTTAAACTCATTGACGCTTTGGATTAAGATGTTATTGTGTGAAAAGGGTGTACTACATATGCAATCATATTAACATTTGGGGGAAATAAAACGAGAACTACGTGACGTGGTAATATATTTAGTGTAGATCCTAATAATTATACGTTGAGTCTGAGTACAGTCCATTGTTTGGGTCTGAAAGTGAAGAATGATAAATCCACCCTGCTACCCCTGGAAGCACGTCGATAAAATTTGAAGATCATCAAGGTACTTATGGAATTCCCCAACCTTCCACTCCCATCACAACCCATCCCTATATTTTTCCTCCCCCTCTACCTATGCCTCCACCTCCCCTGTTTACCATGGATCACTCACCCAAGATGCATGTCTTCAAAGGATCATATGATCATGAACAGTTATGGTTTGTTTCAGAAGAAATATGGAGATCGCATAACATCACTGGTGAGAATATGAATAAAGCGTAGTTGGTCACAGCACTGTAGGATAGAGCATTATCCTGATATATGAAGTACTCCTATACGAACCAAAATTCCATGTTGGCCGAGACAAAGGTTGTGTTGAATTTTTAATTTAAGAACTTGAAGTCGTAGTATCAGTGCATTATGGAGATCAAAGAGATCAAGCAATTGGACACTGAAACTGTGCAGGAAGTAGATCAAAGGTTTAACACATTTCTAATTCAAGTTAGCTTCAAGATCCCTAATGAGAAGAATAAGGAATGGTTTATAGTTGTGTTATTGCCACATCTTAGGTAGCCATTTTCACATAATAATATCACAACCCAAGAGGAATCATTGGAGATTGTAGTGCAACTAGAAGCTTCACTAGTAGAGGATACCAACATAGGGGTTCAACAGATCCAAACCCAGTTGGCAAGCTTACATATCGAACTCCAAGATTTGAAGAAGGGAAAATAGTTCCGGTCTGACATGCGTGTTGAGATTCAACAAGATGATGAGCTTAGTGAAAAGAGTCGCCTTCACTAAGTGGGCCCGCAGGCTATTTTTGGCGCAAGTCTATTTTAGATTATGTCTATTTTTAGATTATGTCTATTTTTAGACATGATGATCATATTTCAGAAGTTGCAAGATGCTATTTTTGGATGGTTGGTCAAGTTGGAAAAATAGATGAAATTCTATTTTCATAATATTGGGAAAAGTCTATTTATAGATTACTGATCTAAAAATAGATGCATGCCGATTATTATTAGCTCTTAATAATAATCAGACACTAAACATCAACTTATTCTCTTGGAGCACTTCAGTTCAGTGTACAGATGTGGCACATCTCTGGACTGAGGGAATTACGCAATTCCCAAGGGTTTACTGGAGCTAATGCATGGAGGACTCAGTTATAACTCAAGTGGTAGAGTTATGACACAGTTGGAAGAATTAGTTATGGAGTTGTATTTAGTTTAACTCAGTTAGACTCAGTTGAGCTAGTTGTATCTAGTCTAACTGATTGATAAACTAGTGAGAGTGGAGCGAATTAATTAGTTAATTAATTCACAAATAATAACTCATTAATCAACTAAACAATACAGCAGTTAACTACAGTGCATGGCAGTTTCAGTGGAGACCCAATGGAGAGATAGGTGAAAGGGCAAGATAAACTATCTGTTATGACTATAGTGATGCATTTACTGTATCACACACACATTGGAGTTACCAATGAGGATTACACGGTCAAGGCAAGGGTAATTCGAATTCATTCAGAGCTATTCTTCAGCAGGGATTAAGCAGTGGAGGCAGGCTAGCATGAGGCAAAGATCGGTGCATGGATTTGCAAGATTGTTCCTGATTACTGTATGACGATTGTACTATACTGAGAGCTTGATAAGCTTTGTATGAGGATTGTCATATGACTCCATGATACATAATATATAGTTGGGGTTTTCAGCTTCAGGCTTTCCCAGTTAAAAATTGTGTTATGTGTGATTGATTATTTTTGTTTATGCTTCACACGTGTGTGTAATTAATTTTTCTGCAAAATATTAACAAGTGGAATTGATTCAGTATTTTTCATAAAGTTAAATAGCGTGAGATCAGGTGAATCAAGGAAATATGAATTCTTAGTGCATATAATTTCTACATGGTATCGGAGCATTGTTGATTGAAGATTGCAATTGTGAAGTGAGTTTGTGTTGGTGGACAATTCGAATTTGCTATAGAAGATTCTTGGTGCAGAAGTTGAGTATAAATTGAAATGTCTTTCAACGGGTTGCGATTGGAGTATGCCCTTGATGGGAGCTCAAATTACATTGCCTGGAAGGATAGGATGGAGGCAGTGCTGGAGGATAATGGACTGAAGGAGTTCATCGATAGAGATGTTCCTAAGCCGAGATCTAGTGATGCTGCATTACTTGACGCATGGCAAAAGAAGACAGCAAAGACGAGGAGAATTATGTTGGAAGGTGTGAAGGACCATATTGTGTCCAGCCTTCATGGGAAAGCCACCCCATTATTAATGTGGAAGGCTTTGACATACTTGTTCCAAAGCAGAAGTGACCAGAGGAAGTTGGCGCTTAAATACAAGCTCAGAAAAATAAAAATGGAGAAGGGCGACAGTATTCCAAAATACCTCACGAAGTTTTTCCACTGCAAGGATGAACTGGGAAGTGTGGGGGTTACTATTGATGAAGAATATTTGGTGAGCCTGGCTCTCCTTGGGCTTCCGAAGAGTTGGCATAGCTATGAAGACTTTGTCAATGGGCGGGAGAAACTACCGGGATGGGAGCGACTTTGGTCGGATCTTGGGAAGGAGGAGATAAGGCGGGGTACCAGGGATGGATATTCATCGAAGAATGAAGATGAAGATAATTTCACTTTGGCTGCCAAAGCAAGGAAGGGGAAGGGGAAGAAACATCCTTCAAAATCTGATGCTAAAGGCAAGAAGAAGGATTTGTCCAAAGTGAAGTGTTTTCACTGTCACGAACATGGACATTTCGCCATTAAATGTCCACAGAAGAAGAAGAACAAGAAGGTTGTTGGATCTACAGCTGGAGAGGCCTTAGCCTCGAAATTTGAACTTGATTTCTCCTTGATCGAATGCTTGGTTTCAATTTGTGTGGGATCGGTGTGGTATCTTGGTAGTGGTGTGTCTTTCCATATGACGGGAGACAAAGAGTTGTTTAGTGACTTGGAGGAGAAGGACCTCCAGATGCATATAGAGATGGACGACGATGGTCGGTACAATGCGAATGGCATTGGGACCATTACCTTTGAGAGGGAGTTCGGTAACCCATTCTTGTTGAAGAATTTTATGCATGTTCCAGGTCTAAAGAAGAACTTGGTCTCAGTCGCAATGCTGGAAGACAAAGGTTATGATGTTGTTTTCAGTGAGGGAAAAGCCTTCCTTCGACATAAAACAATGGTTCAAACCAAGAAGATAGGGGTTTGAATTAAGAATCTATACAAGCTAGAGGTAGATGGCTACGCTGCAATGGTGGGCAAAGAAAAATAAGTGGTGAGCTAGGATGAGGGTGAATTATGGCACAAGAGATTGGGGCATCTTCACCATGGCACTTTGAAGATTTTGGAGCATATTTATACTGGACTTCCCAAGGGTAATCTTTCGCAGTCAGATCAGTGCAAGGGATGTACTATGGGTAAGTTTGTGAAGACCACCTTTCATGAGAAGGAGAACCGTGCTTCGATGATCCTGGAGAGAATTCACACAGACGTCTGTGGACCTTTCTCGTTTGCTTCAACAGAAAAACACAGGTATTATGTTATATTTGTTGATGACTATTCTCATAGATGTTGGATATTCTTCATGCAAAAGAAGAGTGAAACGTTCTCAAAGTTCTGTGAGTCCAAGGCATTTGTGGAGAAGGAGTTGGGGAAGCAAGTGAAAGATCTATGGTGTGATAATTGTGGTGAATACATCTCGAGCGAATTCAAATACTTCTATAGAAAAGAAAGAATTCTAAGAGAACTCATAGCACCTCATAACCCACAACGGAATGGGGTCTCGAAGAGGAAGAACAGAACGATCGTGGGTGCTGCACGAGCGATGATGCATGACTAGGGCCTACCGATGCACTTGTGGGCGGAAGCATGCAACACTGCAGTTTATGTGCAAAACTGTTCTCCTCATAGAGTACTTGGCATGAGTACACCCGAATAATCTTTTACTAGTAAGAAGCCTGATATTTCTCATTTGAAGATTTTTGGCTCACCTGTTTACATTCATGTGACGAAGGACGCCAGGAAGAAGCTGGAGCCGACTACAGAAGTTGGGATATTTGTGGGGTACACAGAAACACCCCATAATTATCGTGTGTATTTTCCAGACAGTTGGATGACTGTTGTGCGACAGGATATAAAATTCAATGAGGTGAAATCCATGAAGTTGTCGCTTGAGAGGGAGCTACACTTGCATGCGAAGGAGGAACTTCTTGTTTCCAAAGATGAGCCTCTAGATGTGGATCAGCCACAGGAGGAGATTCATGGAGTGGAGGATTCCACTCATGCAGAACCAAACATCAGACAAGGCAGAAAGCGTACCACAGAAGCTAAGAGACTGAAGCTTGATGTGGCACAGAATGTAGGAGTCCCTACATCACAGCGCAGACAGAGACAGTAACCTGACCGATTTACTGGATACATGGCTCTTATGAGAAAATTGTGACAGAGAAATCTTCTTTCGAAGAAGCAGTGCAGGAGCCCACATGGGTAGATGCCATGGTGGAGGAGTATGACTCCATTGTCAGAAACAGTGCTTGGGAGATTGTTCCAAGGCCGGTGGAAAAATCAGTTGTACGATCAAGATGGATCTACAAGGTAAAGAAAGCTGCTGATGGGAGTGTTGAGAAGTATAAGGCAAGATTTGTTGCCCGGGGCTTCTCACAGATCGAGGGGATTGACTATGAAGAAACCTTTGCACCCGTCACACGGTATTCTTCCCTACGGACCATTCTTTCTCTCCTAGCGCAGATGGGTTGGCACATTCATCAAATGGATGTGAAGACTGTGTTTCTTAATGGGATCATTGAGGAAGAGGTGTACATTGAGCAGCCTGAAGGATTGGAGATCTTTAGCAGCGAGTCGCATGTGTGCAGGCTCAAAAGAGCTCTGTATGGGTTGAAACAAGCACCTTGTGCTTGGTACACTCGGATCGACAGCTATTTCACTGGACTTGGCTTCACCAAGAGTGAGGTGGATGCAAACCTGTACCAGATTGTGGTTGAGGGTAAAATTTTAATCATTGTACTTTATGTTGATGATTTAATAATAATAGGTGATGAGCAACTAATACACTCATGCAAGGAAGATCTTGCAAAGGAGTTTGAGATGAAGGATTTGGTCCTCCTTCATTATTTCCTTGGATTGGAAATATGGCAGTGGGAAGGTGAACTGTTTGTGTCTCAAGGCAAGTGTGCCCGGGAGATACTGGAGAAGTTTCACATGCAAGGCTGCAAGACTATCGACACCACTCTTCCAGGAAATTGGAAGAAAGAGGACGCTACATCGACAGAGGTAGTGGATGCCATTGTTTATCGACAGTTGGTGGGTTCGCACATGTATTTAGTCAATACAAGACCGGACATATGCTATGCGGTGAACCAACTTTCAAAAGCGATGGTTAAGCCTACCAAGATCTTTTGGAAGGCAGGAAAGCATTTCCTGAGATATCTCAGGGGAAAATCTAAGTATGGTTTATGGTACAAACAGACGGATGAGGTGAAGTTGCATGGCTTCATGGATGCAGATTGGGAAGGAATCCCAACAGACAGAAAGAGCACATCAAGAGGTATTTTCAGTATCGGATCTACAGCAGTTTCTTGGTACAACATGAAACAAAGATCCGTGGCACTCAGTTCAGTAGAAGCGGAATACATGGCAGAAAGTCAAGCTGCATGTGAGGCTATCTATATGAGGAAGATTCTGGTTGGTTTGTTTGGTTCACATTTAGATCCCATAGTGATACATTGTGATAATTAGAGTTGCATTAAACTCTCAGTTAATCCTGTGTTTCATGATAGATCTAAACATATTGATATTCGGTATCATCGTATCAGAGATTGTGTGCGGCAGAAGATCATGTTGCTTTAGTACATTCCTACGGAGGATCAGGATGTAGATATTCTGACGAAGGCGCTCACCAGGAGAAAATTCGAATACCATAGAGGTAGCATCGGGGTGAAGGATAATACCTATCTTGTTGAGAGGGAGTGTTGAGATTCAACAAGATGATGAGCTTAGTGAAAAGAGTCGCCTTCACTAAGTGGGCCCGTAGGCTATTTTTGGCGCAAGTCTATTTTTAGACATGATGATCATATTTCAGAAGTTGCAAGATGCTATTTGTGGATGGTTGGTCAAGTTTGAAAAATAGATGAAATTCTATTTTTAGAATATTGGGCGAAGTCTATTTATAGATCACTGATCTAAAAATAGTTGCATGTCGACTATTATTAGCTCTTAATAATAATCAGACACTAAACAACAAATTATTCTCTTAGAGCACTTCAGTTCAGTGCACAGATGTGGCACATCAGTGGACTGAGGGAATTATGCAATTCCCAAGGGTTTATTGGAGCTAATGCATGGAGGACTCGGTTAGAACTCAAGTGGCAGAGTTATGACACAGTTGGAAGAAGTAGTTATGGAGTTGTATTTAGTTTAACTCAGTTAGACTCAGTTGAGCTAGTTGTATCTATTCTAACTAATTGATACAATAGTGAGAGTGGAGTGAATTAATTAGTTAATTAATTCACAAATAATAACTCATTAATCAACTGAACAATACAGCAGTTAACTACAGTGCATGGCAGTTTCAGTGGAGACCTAGTGGAGAGATAGGTGAAAGGGCAAGATAGACTATATTTTATGACTATAGTGATGTATTGATTGCATCACACACACATTGGAGTTGACAATGAGTATTGCGCAGTCAAGGCAAGGGTAATTCGAATTCATTCAGAGCTATTATTCAGCAGGGATTGCGCAGTGGAGGCAGGCTAGCAGGAGGCAAAGATCGATGCATGGATTTGAAAGATTGTTCCTGATTAGTGTATGACGATTGTACTGTACTGAGAGCTTGATAAGCTTTGTATGAGGATTGTCATGTGATTCCATGATACATAATACATAGTTGGGGTTTTCAACTTCAGGCTTTCCTGGTTAAAAACTGTGTTATGTGCGATTGATTATTTTTGTTTATGCTTCACATGTGTGTGCAATTAATTTTTCCGCAAAAGATTAACAAGTGGAATTGATTAAGTATTTTTCATAAATTTAAATAGTGTGAGATCAGGTGGATCAAGGAAATATGCACGCTTAGTGCATATAATTTCTACAATGCACTCAGAATTTTGGTGCATAAAGTGCAAAGCAGAGGGCCACCATAAGGATCGGTGTCTTGTTTATAGTTATTACATGGGCACTGGGATTCCAAGCCCATTGAATCCTGGGCCAAGTATTGGAGAAAATGTGGGAACAAATGTCTAGTGTAGCTTATGCGAAGTGGCAGGCCAACACTCCATATACTACTATCATCTACTGCAAAAGTACATCCGGTCACCGAAGAAATTATTCTGTAATTTTTGTAGTTCCTTGGGACATGATGACAAGCACTGTCGAAGCTACGATCTAATGATGCAGAGTCATGGCGCATACCGAATGCAATTCGAAGGTCGGAAAGATCCAAGTTCGCCAAAAACATGCGGAGGTTTCCAAGGCCAAAGGTGTGGCCGAGAAGGAGGCATTGGACGAGGTCGCGGACAAATCGTATGTTATAATTGTGATCAGCCTAAACATTTCGCCAGGGATTGTCAGAATCTCGATGTTCTAACTTGTAGGTATTGTGTTAGTGTCTATGAGTCACCAGTGATCAAATGTACTCTTTCCACGTGATTCATAAGGTCTTAGGTTCAAATACTTATATTTTCAAATAAATTTGGCATCTCACGGTTGTCAAATGATCATTGGTTATTTTTTAGGTAAATTCTACTCCCTCCACTTGTTTGTGGTTATCATCACTCATCATGTTCATGTCATTATTTATGTTTCCTAGGTCAAAAACGAGAGTCAAGTCCATCATTTGCATCACCATCATGGGAGTTATAAACTTAAGGAATAAAGTAAAAAGGTAATATTTCCTTTTCAAGAAATTGTGTTGCAGTACAACTACCTCATCATGTCATTTCTCAAAAGTACGTGATGTCACACCACCACCAAAGCAAAAAATTGAGTTTTTGAGCTATTAAGGGGAATAAAGATTTTCACGAGTTCATTTCATCCTTCCAGGTTTTCAAGAGCTCCTCTATTGCACTCCAAAACTCTCCACAACCATCAGAAAGTCTAAATCCATCATCAAATTTCTACATTCATCAACTCTCTATGTTTCTGCTAGACATACGTTGCGCTTCTAGACATATGTTGCGCTTCTGGACATATGTTGTGCTTCTGGACATATAATGCGCTTTTGAACATACACTGTGTTTTTTAGTTTGAATATCAAAGCAAGAAAAAAATAGGTCATTTCTTATCCCATAAGTCTTCAACACTCCTAAACAACTAAGTGAAGCATTCATCGGCCCTCTCAGGCAGTGATTTCCTTCCAAAAGTGATGAAATCCCTCTCCTAGGGTTTTATGTTGTGTTTTTGATATTTCATGGTTTTTCTTTTTTCCAAGGAGAAAATCCATATGTTTTCTACCTAAATACCCTTATATACACTTAATAGACCCTCCCCAACCATTTCCAATACAAATTTTCCCCATCTCACCACTTTTCCTTAAAAAAAGCCCATGCTACACTTCTGTTGCATTTATGGGTTTTCTATGTGTTTTCCATCTTTTGTCCCTTTTCCCTGACCCACTCTCAGAAATTCCACTTCCACTGTGTCCCTAACACCTACCTCTATCTCCCCTATTTTTTTTAGATTTTTCCCTAACTCCTATCCCCTTCATTTCCCTCCCTAACCTAGCTGCTCTGTTTTCCTTGTTTTTCAACCCTAAACCCCTACCCTTTCCCCTATCAAACTAGGGTTTTCAGTCAAGCAATACCAACAACATGGCCAATGAAAAGAAGAAATACAAAAATCGGGGACACATGTCAAGATATGAGCCAGTTAATATGCAGGATATCAATGCATCATATTTTGTAAAGAAGTCATTTGAACAAGCAAGTTGCCTAGGGTTTTGAAAGAAAGTGTAGGAGGTGGGTTATAACCGTGACTTAAAAATTTTATTTGCAATCAATGTTAGAGGATATCATGTCACAATTACAAGGGTAAACTTCATGGTGTCAAAAGAGATTAAATCTTCATTCACTACAATCCCTAATGAAGGAGAGATTCGATTCAAGGGGATGGATTTATACATTGAGAATTGTATGTCTTTCTTGAAACCACAGTACAAAGTCTCCCCTTCCCATATCTTTCCTAGCAAACAATTGTTGGACAAGTACACTCCCTTAATGAGGACTATCATGAAATACTTCACTTGTGAGGACAGATTTAGTAGGTTGTATCAGTATCACATAAGCTTGTTGATGCACTTCACTTCCATCAAACCACTAAATCTACCCAATTACTTGTTCGGAAGTTTGGTTAAAATGAAAGAGAAGGTGCATTCAAAGGGAAAGGATTGTTAACACTATAAAATTGTACAGCGGAAAACGACATCATTTAATGTCAAGCCTAAGGATTTACATGACAGGGATACATTATGGAATCAAAAGTATTTAAAATCTCTAAAGGTTTTGAGAACATCAAATTTGAAATAGTCATAAAAGTTAAAATGCGCACTTTTCCCTTCGAGAAGAGTGCCTTCTGCGCGCACCGGAGCCCGATAAGCGTGCATTCCTGGAAGTGGAAAAAATTCCCTTTCTGGGACCACAAGCAAGCAAAGGACAGTTTCTCCTTATGTGAAAGCCGCCTAAGGAGGTGCCTAAGGACAGCACCAGCGCCTCCTTAGGCCTTGTGTGAGCACACAAAAGCATATTTCAGCCCAAAATGGAATATTGCCCCTCCCTTGGGTCACCATCCACCATGTACCAAGGGAGGGAAGGAGGTTTGAAAGCTCACCTATATAAACCCTCAAAGAGATGAACAATGTGTGATCACAAAGTTATGCTGGCCAAAATTGCCCAAGAAAAACCAGTGTCTTGTGTGACCCAAGGAGCAAGAGTTGAAGAAGAGGACTCGATTGTTGGCCACCCAACAATCTTAGCCCATTGCAGTAGAGAGAGATATTTGAACTACGTCAGAAGGCAAAACTTGAAGGACAAACATCCTTGCATCGGGTCCTAGAGCCACTGCCTAGGCCATTTAGCAAGTGGGTAAGATTTGTTTTCATTCCAAGCATTCAATAAGAAGAAGTTCATCGAGCCGTTGTTTACCTTGTTACTGTTTGGAACTCTATAGCTTCTTTTGTGTTTTTAGTTTTAGTTTTTTAACAGAGCATACTTTAGTGTATTGCTTCATTTAAGTTTTATACTTCTGAGCTCCGGCCAGATACTGCCTGTTACTTATGGTTTAGATAAAATACCATATTCTCTAAATGCATGTGATTTCGTACACCCGTCTGTCGAATCCACCATAATAGGATTGGCGACTCCACTGATGTGTTTCAATTTTATGTGGTTGGGCCATCTTTTGCAGGAGACCCTTAGTCTATGCTGGAGCGGAGCTAACAGTCCTCTGACCCATCTTGTAGTCCCTAGACTCATTGAGGTGACAGACTGAAGAAGGAAGCTCCTAATTTTTTACTTGCAGGAATTTTGCGTGATGTTTTTACACACAGACTCACAGGGTGCATGTTCAGAGGTGACCTACGCGCAGGAAAGCGCACCTATCAGAGGATTTTGCGTGCAATTTGCAGAGAGAGTTTTTCTCCCCATCTTTTGAATTTTCTCTTCTTGTAAGTGTTTTGTGCAGCCCCTAATGTATCTACCAACACCTGTGTTGATACCCCACAGCTTCTGAGAATTGATTTTTGCTGCTTTTCGTAGGCATTTAGTTAGTTTTCATTCAAGTTGGTTTTTGCAAAAAGTGTTCACATAGTTTAAGTAGGGGGCCAATTAACCATTGCTTTCCAAACAATTTATGTTTTTTGAAAATTCTGGTATGCACACTTAATTTAACTAGTCCAAGTAAGTGGCTCATGACCACACATGCATAAGCTAGGGTAGAAATTGTTTAGTTTAAATTTCAATTTTTGCATTTAGGAAATTACAGGACTAGGATTGAACACAAATTAGAGCAAGTAATATTTGTTGTCTTTGCACCATTGGGTGACCCTAGGCAAGCATATGAACACTCTACATTTGTGATTCGCCATATCCCTTTAGTCACTAACATAGACTAATTAGGAGGTTTTGGAAGCGGCCCATTATCCGCAAATGATTTTTATTTGAGCAAGGAACAATGTCACATAGTTTAACTAGGGGAAATTTGTAACAGATCACCGATATCCATATGTTCAAATTATGAGATTGTTCACCATACGCTCACACACATTCACCCACTAAGAAAAGAAATCCACCTAAAAATAACTTAAACCAACTCACTAAACTCTCCCCACAGGGTCCACAAGAGAAATTATAGTTTAAGTTAGGATCAAGGGTGTAGGGATCCAATAATCCGCCTTGATCACGCTTCACATTTGAAACATAGAAGTTGCGTTTTTAGGGAGCTTTAAAATCCACCTATCAACCCACGAAACAGAAAACCCGAGCGCGACAAAGACCTGATTCAGAGGGGGTTAAGCTTAGGCATAGTGAATGCGGTATCAGTTGGGGCTCCCTGACCCGGTTGATACTCAGTACTGTCAATTGACTACCAAGAATCCCAAGACTCAAACGCTCACGTGGGATGGTGGTGCTTAGTGGCCAAAACTAGGGCATCCTTTACCCTATAGGTGACGGTGCAGGAAAGCGCCAAACCCTCTACCGTTACCTTGGTTGATTCTCTTCGGCTGATTGGGGGCGTCACCAATTCTTTCGGGACGTTGTGCCAACACTCGCAAGAAATCCTCTCAAGGCCCAGTTACTTTTGAGCGTGTGAGGACGTTATTAGGTCTTCTAGGATTTTGAGTATCACGCGCAAACAAACAAAACTATTTCTTGCTTGATTGCTCACATAGATTAAGTTAAAGGAAAATCATTTCATTTTCGCTTTGTCTTATGTATGTGGCTATAAAATTTTCGTGATCACAGACTCGATCCCCTCAAAAAAAAAAATCCAAAACCTCACCTGGACGACCTCCAAAGAAGTTCCAACGGAACCTCATTGGTCCAGGCATCTTTTGGACCTCCCCCCATTATCGAGAGGGGATCCAGGTCCTTTGCCATTTAGGCGTCAAATATGGAACGTTTCCACAGTGGTTGGTTCCTCTTTTCTTAGGGAAACCTTAGTTGGGAACCCTAGTCAGTCTCCCAACACTACACCGCACATCACTCCCCCTAGTCCCCAAGGGGGCAGAAGAGTGCATCCCATATAGGAATCCAGCTGAATTCACAACAGGGTACATCAAAGACTAACCCTCGTTCTAACCAGAACTTCGTGTCTTCACACATTTCCATGGCATCAACCTCTCAGTCACCCTTCCTAGCGGCGTTAAATCTACCTGATTTAACCAAGCTCACCAATGACCCCATCGCGCATGACCCCAATTGGCCTCCCATGCCCACGAATCTCCCTTCAGACATACCAAATTTTGAAGGCAACAAAGCGGAAGACCCAGGGAATCATATAATGACCTTTCACCTGTGGTGCTCATCGAATAGCATCATTGACAATACTATTCAACTAAGGTTGTTTCAACGCACTCTCACGGGAGTGGCCGCGAAATGGTACGTCGAGAAACCCCATGCTTCACATGGAACCTTTAGCGTCCTCACTACCACGTTCCTCACATAATTTCAGCTACCCATTCATCGCAATTCGGGAATGGAGTTACTCACTCATTTCAGGCAATCCCCCTCTACCCACATTTCTGAACATCTTCATGAGTGGAGACGGCATCGTAGCTTATGCAAAGCTCAACTCGACGACCGAGTCCTTTTAGATTTATTCTTGAAAATTCTGACAGTGGAGATTTTAAAGGATGTGGTGCAACGTAACCCCACATCCGAAGAGGACGCAATCAATAAAGCCCAACAGCTTGAACTGATCTATACGCAATCAAGATACATATACAATATCCTGCCTAATGCCCAGCATCTGCAATCTTATCAAGAATTTCCAAGTGCGTCGAACTCTGTAGATGAACTTATTGGGTCAATGACCCAAGGGTACCTAGGTAGCAGCAGTCAGAATCCTGGTTACACACATGGGCCTACCCAGAACATGTCTCAACCCATATTTCAAAGTCATCATATGCAGCAGCAAAATTTGACTAATAGGGCACCGTCGTATCACCAAGGAGGACCTTACCCTCCGGCTGGGGGGACCCAGTACGCAGGAAGAAAAAATTATGAAAGAACTCCCCCCCAACGGCCAGGTGCAAACATGGGACAGCAGTATGCTCAGTCCCAAGCACATAACCCACCAACGCAAAACAATGCACAGGTGAATTTTGTGCAGTCGTCCCAAAATCAACAACACCAGTATGATCAGGAGAATTACCCTCCCAACGTGGTCAAAATAAAGGTAAAAAACAAACTCAAAGGGAACCCTGGATAGGGGGCAGCAACCAACAGCACCCACCACGGCCCCAGCCAGGAAATAACTCCAACCGGAGCCAGAACTAGGAGCCAAGAAATGCTCAAAAGCAAGGCAAACGGCCACCTCTACGAACAAACCATTCATGTTCGATATGTGGTGAGTACGGGCACTATACTCACCACTGTCCCGAACTCCCTGAGATTAAAAAGCTTCAAAGTAACCGAGGACAAGGAGGATCTTCCCAGACAACTGCAGTTATGCAAGAACCCTTCCCCATCAAGGAACGATCAGCACTCAGCAGCAAAACGCCAACAATTCCGAGAAAAACAACCATGAAATTTACATGGCTGGGGAAGAAATGTTTTTCCAAACTTGGAATCACAGCTATGACACCCCACCAGACACCGGTACGTCAGGGGCTTGTATGAGCGCACCGACTGCACCTTTGACCATTCCAAAGATTCCTTTGGAACCATTGCCAAAAATGGTTAAAGGGCCTAGTATGCGAATAGGTAACTACTCTAAAGCAGCCCACAAATACAACATTGTAGATGATCTAGCTCAGTCACCTATTGCTATGTCCACTTTAGAGGTACTGCAGTCGTGCCCGAAGCAACAGAAAGCCCTACTTTCTGCCTTAGGCATCGTCGACCCTGCTGACACGCGCATGATGGCTTTTGATTTAGACAAATCCACCCCTAGGCTTCCCTCCATGGTCGCCTTCTAGATACCAGTATCAGTATATAATATCACTATTCACCGATGTGTCATTGACGAGGGTGCATCGACATGCATCATGTCAAAAAATGTATGGCAGAAGTTAGGAGCCCCAGAACTCAAACCTTCTGTCATCATGCTCAGAGCATACGACGGTCGTCCCTCGACCCTCGTTGGTCTCTTCCAGAATGCACCGGTCTGATTAGTTGAGAAAATGGTCCACATAGACATCAAAGTCTTGGACGCTCACTTGGATTACAATATACTCCTTGGGCGGAGTTAAATGTATGCCATGTCTGGCATTACATCCTTTGTTTTTCGCATCATGATGTTGCCCCACGAGGATCGAATCATTACAGTAGACCAACTAACGCACACTAAAAAGTGTCCTTTGACCAACACAGATATGGTTCTACCCTATGTAGACACAGCCACTGATGGTCTTGTACAGTATCAAAAATATGGCCCTGGCCAGTTCAAACCTTCGTCCGTCCTAGGCTCATTCCTAGGAGATCCTCCTATTATCCCTGAGGTATCATTCGATGCCACAAGGGCCCTGGTGTGCATGATGTCCACATCAAGAACCGAGGTTAGTCAGGACACGGAATTAAGGAGTAACGACACCGAGGCATTAGCTACTACAGCCTCCATAGTCTATGCCGCCTCCCAAACTCCTTTCCTATACCCACCTCCAGGCTTCACCTCCCAGCAGGTCTTGGCAACACTGGTACTACCCAACATATCGTTGGAATTCCCAGTGTGGTATCTTGTCCCCCCTCCAGAAACACCAGCTACCAACGTTACTATGTTTGGGTTACAACCCCCCGGTCTCGAGGAGCCCAACCTACCCAAGTAGTAGCCGAAACCGCACCCGCAAGGGAAATCCCCACTGCGAAACCGGCAACCACGATAAAGAAAATTTCCAAGAAAGAAAAGAAAGTGGTGACCCCCACCATACAGAGAGAGTCATCAGCCTGCGCTATATGTGATGTCACAGGACACCCTACTCACATATGCCCGGAGTTGTATGAGTTAAAACCACTCCTTGGCTGCGAGGCGGGCACCTCAAAAATGCATTCCCGTAAAAAGGAACTTGCAACCAAAAGTACAGGAAAACTACTGCGTACCAATCACGCATGCACCCTCTATGACACCTATGGGCATTATACCCACCACTGTCCAGAGGTCTCACAGTATAGGGACGCCTTACACACGATCGAGTGATCCTATCAAGAAGATCCCTCCATCCAGTCTATTAATGACGAGCCACACACCATCTTGTACTTACAAGAGCACCGATACATAGGGTGCCCCCCAGTAATGCCCATTATACGTTGCATGCTATGCGATGAACGTGGCCACTACCTCGAAGAGTGTGCCGCATTGGAACTCATCCATGGATGGTATCCAATCGAAAGGGTCTACTACGTGGGACTATGGGCAGCACAATTCACATGCCCGTTATGTGCCAACAATCACTTATTGGAATATTGTCACTACATACCTCGCTTCCAACTAGCCCTGGCTAGCCTTCGCTCAACCATAGTTCGTCTCTCCCAATAAGATGATATGGATGCCAAATCTATCAGCAGCTCCATGACCCAAGCAGAGGAGATGAGCGGGTCTATCATGTTCTTGTCAGCCAAAGAACGACCTAGGGGGAAACCCATAGTTACCCTTGCAGGCACTTCACGAAACCCAACCGCATGTACGTTATGCAAGAAGACAGACCATATAATCATCCACTGCCCTGACCTAGCAGCATAGAGACGATGGTACCCTGCCCGGCCTCAGATGACGCAAGATGGGAGACCTATATCATAGACATTTTGCCTCATATGTCAGGGTAATCATTATGACCGAAATTGTCCTTATGTATCATGGATCCGTCCCACTATCGTCATGATTAATGCCGTATAAAAGAGGACGAGTGACCTCCAGGAATGGCATAAAAGATATATCATCAACCCAACGACCCCACCACTACAAAGGTGGGTCAAGCCTGAGATGACCACACACCAATCGCGCAAATCCCAGGCCAAACCCCGGATAAAATGCGGCCTATGTGATCTAAACGATCACCTAATCAACCAATGCAGATAACTCAAACCCTTGCAAATAGTCTCCGCATAATCTCGTCTCTCCCCCAAAGCCTCTCTCTAATCAAGAGAGGATCACACGTACTTACTGCCGAATTTTCTCACACTTTCATCATACATTTAAGTGCACACATCTCCCCAAGCTGAGGGCAGCTAGAGTAGCGTTAAGTCAGCCACCAACCAAAAAGGGAGGCAAGTTCCAACCCAAGACGCAAAAATGGAAACAGAAGACAACTTGGTCCGCAATAGACCCTTTCCAAGCATCCACATATGGAACATCGAGCAGTGTATATTCCCACAATATCTACTATGTCAGTACTGCGATACCTTGCACCATTTGCACCAGTCATAATCACGCACTAGAGGGATGTCCGTTGCTAAAGACGTTCAAACATCTCTGTGATAAAATCAACTTCCATTTACCAGGAATTTCCTATCCTAGCAGGAAGGCCAACTATCAACTCACTCAGGACTCCATTGTGGAGATCCTTCCCCTGCCGCATGCCAGCGACACAACTCATCACATATGACTTATGTCATCGCATGCCCAAAATAGGATTTCAACAACCCCTCCATCTCAGGAATTTGGCTTTATTCATGTCACAAAAAACCAAGACACCTTACGCCCTTGTATCGATTTCCGCGAGTTCCCAAACTTTCATACAGCCATCGAACTCCTTGATGACACCCAGCCTCTAGAACAACGCCTAGTACAACTAGAGCTAGTTGATGAAAATGGGCGTCAATCACTGCAACATAATGAGGCCCATAAGAAAAGGGTAAAAGCATCATTCGACCGCCACATCACCCCTCGCTCATTTACTGAAGGAGAGCTAGTCCTTTGCTATGATGTCGCAAAAGAAGCCTTAGGGCTAGGAAAGTTTGAAACCCTGTGGAAAGCGCCCTATATCATCAAACATTGCCTCCGGCAGGGGGCATACATCTTGATGGAGCCGGATAGGACCTACCTCACTAACCCCGTCAAAAGCCTTTACCTCAAGAAATTATACCCATAAGGGCCCCTATATCCCTTATCCCTTAGAGCTAGTGTACACAAAAACACCAACACTGAAATATTTTTGACCCAAATCTCTAAGTGCGCTCAAAATATCACCATGGATCACCAACTTGAACCTTATTTCGGATTTGCTGATGGAGCATCGCGATGGTCTCAAAATTTAGCTGCAGCCGCCTAGGTCATCTACTACCCTGACCGATCACCACTATGTTCAAACGGTATGTGCATTGGTTCAGCAACCAAAAATTAGGCAGAATATGATGTCGTTATCGGACTTATGTGCGAAGCCCTCCACCAGGGCATCCGCCATATGCATGTCTACCTAGATTCCCAGTTAGTAGTCTCGTAGTTAAACCAAACATTTGAAACCAGGGATGCAAACCTATTTAGAAAATATTTCCATGCCAGAATATTAAGCAGTCAATTTGATTATATTACATTATCACATGTATCAAGGAATCAAATCCAAACAGTTGATCGCATAGCTAACAATATCCTATACTGGAATGCATCACGAGCAAACCACCATACATAAAAGCCAAAAACATGTACATCCATCAGCATAACACAAATGCATAAACCGAAATAGACATTACACCATGTTGAGCCGCAAAAAATATCTCTCATATATATACCAAAAAATATGTGTATCAGAGTACAAAAAATAGTATTGCTGGCCCATTGGCCAGTCCAAAAATAAAAAGGTCATCAAAAATAAGGGAAGCATCCTCATAATGGGTGCTTTCCCTGTGTACAAATATACCCTAGGGGGTGCCCCCTCAATAGGAGCACCTAGGCCCACCACTGCTCCTGGTACCACCACTGGAGTTGTTGTTGCCACTGCGATAGCTACCCATCGCAGAGTAGGCCGGTATTCCCTCTCACGGGCCATCACCGTCTCTAGCCATATCTCCTCGAATTCATCCATAAGACCTCGAGCAGGCATCCGGTGGGTCAAACGGTCCACTCAACCCCAGAAGTCCTCTAGAGCCTCTACCTGAGCTGTAAGTGCTACAATGCGCTCCTCAGCCACATCTGCACGAGCTCTCTCAGCAGCTACCTAAGTCGCACCCATGTTGCTACCCTCACCAGAAGGACCAGCACCATCCCCGCCAGATCTACTGGCACCCTCGCCCGGTTCACCTACGGTACCACCCCCCCCCCCCCCAACCACCAGGCGGTCATGGTAGAGGGTTGTGACCCACCAGTCACGCCACTGGCCGTCCCACCTCGCCAACATCTGCACGAGTAACCAAAAGAATGTCAATGTCAATGAAAAACACTCAAGTACACAAAAAATTCGAGTAAATGCAGAAATATAACATATACCTATGGGACCCCAAACATAACCAAAAGGGAGACCAATATCTGGATCACCCTGAAAGTCCATCCCCATGTAAGGGTATGGCAAGAACATCTACAGATTGGCCTCGAACCAGGCTTTCGTCATGTCGTTCCAATAACGACCCACCCTGCCACCACCACCACATGGCATCACCGGAACCCACCTCCTCATACGTGGCTCCCTCGACCCCCTAATAGGTATAGCCACCATGGGCCTCAGCAGCACGATCCTCTCATACATGATGCTACACAAAATACTAGTGTACGCAAATGATTTGGATCCACACTGGACCCGGTTCAGTTGCAACACCATACCACAAAAGCAAAAACGGGAAAAATCAAAGAAATGCTCGTTCCTCAAATGGCGTAAAACCGCCAGCTGTGGGCCCGATGCCCGATGAGGCACAAACAACCCCACCAGTTGCACAATAACGGCTAGAGCACACCACTCGGCCACATATTTCACTGAGGCAATATTGATTCACCCCTCAATAAGAGGCCCACCACCGCAATGCCTCATCCGAAACCTGTCAATGTTCACTCGCCCAACAAGAAGTGGATACCTCAGCACCTCCCTCTGAGGCAGTAATTCGTTCACAAAGTAAATATCCATCTTCGGATGGATAATCAGGTTCGTCCCCCTCAGGGAAAACATGTTGCACCTCTGGCGCCAATGCCGTATGATATAACGTAGCAAACGGTCATGTGACCGAAGGAACTCGTTTTTGGCAAACTTCAAGAGGCCCCATGCGGCCAACTGGCGGCGCGCCCCAGCATCAGCAGCCAGAGAAGTCCGAATCTCGGGCCAGTCTCGTTCTCTCCACACCAACCTGCCAATCAATAGGCACCCATAGGTACAAAGGAGAAAAATCATAAGGGATAGCAAAAAATCCAATTTTTTCAATAATACTGCCCTTGCGCCCTTGCGCGCAAAAAGGTAGGAAAACTGTGCCCTCACACGGTTTTACCTGTGAAATAAGCGCAAGGGGGGTGCCTATTTTCCTATATTTCCCGTGCAATCTAGGGCAAAAAGCCCCTTTTAGGGCGTACAAACCTAATTTGTACGACCCCCAGCGTTATCTCGGCATAGTATTGCTAATCCCCGGTAAAAAGGTTGAACGCAACAGCAAGAAAGGCTTTGCTATCACCTCTGATCTCCCAAAACTCAGCAAGTACAAATGAATAGGATTAGGGCCATACTCCCTTATTTATCGCCCTTTTCCAGGACTTTGGAGGTCCATAACAGGAGATCAGAAGGTCCATTCTGCAAACCGTAAGTTGCACCATAATCAGTAAACCATGACAATGAAAGTGATGCCCTACATTTTCTTTTCGAAGAAATATTTTTTCAAGTGCCAGCAGGTATGCACCCTTTCATCTTCCTTTCCAAAATTCATGTTTTTAAATACTACTGGATGACAAGAAGATGCTTTCACTTGAGGTAGTTGTTTTTTCAGGAAGAACCCGCAAACCATTCACAACACCCACCACCGAAAGTTCTAGAGCAGGTATCATTCTACCCTTAGCATGATAGAGTCCCAGAAAACTTTCCATATCCTGACATCATTTCTCCATCAGAAATAAACCATAGGGTCCTCATACCCGACCATGTTTATCATCACCTCACCCTGCATATCATAAACGTACGCGATGGTTGGTAGATCCTCCCCTCCATGGCGATCGTTATCCCAAGTAGACCATTCATTACCCCACAAGTGATGCCATGGCCATACCATTTCTAGTCCGGGAAGCACTTCATGCCCATCCATATACCATGCATAAGGTCAAGTTCACCATTTAAACCAACCCCCTTCCTGGACGATCGGGTTGTACAAGCAAAGTGAAATCACACCTCCACGCACCGCATTTGGCCCACCATACCTACATCAACATTAACCCATCTACGACATCTTCCGCTTCATTAACCCTGCACATGAGACCAACGAATGGGACCCCAACCCCCAGCAAAACATCGTCCTCACACCATCAAGTGAGTGACCCTCTTTCATTTTTTTGGGTACCCGTCTCTGTGTTTTGTACAAACCAAACCCCATTATTTTATTCTTTTGGTAAGTGTACAAAGATCACAAACAATGCCCTTCGCCTCTTCATCCTCATATTTCACTTTTTCCTCTCATGGAAGCAGTCCCCCATCTCCCTTGGTCGAAGTATTTCATACCCCCCATGCACGCACCATTATGACAATCATAGCCGATTCATACCCATCTTGGAAGTCCTACCAACTCCAGGGATTTTTCCCTTCAGAAATACCTATGACTGCCACCAAGCTGCTCAAATATACTTCGACCTCGGGCCACTGAATCCCCATCATCGATTTTCAGCTACCACTCACCAACATTCCTATGTTAAACCCATTATGGTTCGGTTAAGGCTTCCTTTTTTGTCAACATCAACACCTCTTTTCCAAAAAGGAAGTGGTACCTTGGATAACCCCTCCCCATGTAAAGGGGTATCCTCGGGTGGCACTATGGGAGACATCATTTTCCATAGATGTCATCGATCCTCTTGACATTCAACTACAACAAAAGCTTTCATGTCACGATGGTATCGTACCTTACAACCATTGCACTTTGATCAAGATCCGTCGAAGACCCATGCCTTTATAAGCGTCTCTAACAACAATGCCTACACAGGAAGGTCCCAGCCAGTACATATGCGTACATTACACAATAATATGCCATACCAAGATTACGCATATGGGTACCACTTTCTACCTATCATCAAAGAAAAAAAAAACCCTGAGGGTGTCAGCAGTCGTCGTCAGTAACCACCAACATCACTACCACAGTAGTGACACAGACAGTAAATGTATCTGTCAATTTTGTTTAACTAGCCATAGCATCACGAGCATGGGACATGCCCGCCTCTTTGAAATTTTGCAAATATGTTGTATATTTTTTCTGCTTGTAGGGGGTCCCTTAGGCCGTGGTTATCTCGGAACCGGTGCAAGGTGTTGTCTCTTCTACACACAGGCCTCGCTCTCTCTCTCTCTCTCTCTCTCTCTCTCTCTCTCTCTCTCTGCGTACAATACAGAAAAGAAACTATAATGTATTTCGGCTATAAATTTATTCCTAGACCTCACACATTAGGGGGCATATGTTAACACTGGAAAATCGTATAGCAGAAAACGACATCAGTTAATGTCGAAACTAAGGATATACAAGACAGGGATACATTATGGAATCAAAAGTATTTAAAATCTATAAAGGTTTTGATAACATCAAATTTGAACTAGTCATAAATGCTCAAATGCACGCTTTTCCCTTTGAGAAGAGCGCCTTCTACGCACACTGGAGCCCGATAAGTGCGCATTCCTGGAAGTGGAAAAAATTCCCTTTCCGAGACCACAAGCAAGAAAAGGAGCTCAGAAAGCCGCCTAAGGATAGCACCAGTGCCTCCTTAGGCCTTGTGTGAGCACACAAAAGCATTTTTTAGCCCACAATGGAATATTTCCCCTCCCTTGGGTCACCATCCACCATGTACCAAGGGAGGGAAGGAGGTTTGAAAGCTCACCTATATAAACCCTCAAAGAGATGAACAATGTGTGATCACAAAGTTATGCTGGCCAAATTTTCCCAAGCAACACCAGTGTCTTTTGTGACCCAAGGAGCAAGAGCTGAAGAAGAGGACTCGATTGTTGGCCACCCAACAATCTTAGCCCATTGCAGCAGAGAGAGAGAGTTGAACTACGTCAGAAGGTAGAACTTGAAGGACAAACATCCTTGCATCGGGTCCTAGAGCCACTGCCTAGGCCCTTTGGCAAGTGGGTAATATTTCTTTTCATTCCAAGAATTCAATAAGAAGAAGGCCATCAAGCCATTGTTTACCTTGTTATTGTTTGGAACTCTCTATAGCTTCTTTTGTGTTTTTAGTTTTAGTTTTTTAACATAGCATACTTTAGTGTATTACTTGATTTAAGTTTTATACTTTTGATCTCCCCCCAGATATTGCCTGTTACTTATTTTTTAGATAAAATACCACATTCTCTAAACGCGTGTGATTTTGTACACCCATGTGTCAAATCCACCACAACAAGGATCATTTAGCTAGCTTGTTTCATCATGCGTTGATCAAAGTCATAGTTCTTCACCAACCCAAAAAAATCAACATGCCATGGGAGACCTTCTTGGTGGCGGCTGCTCTTATACCTGCCTTAAGTCAGCTAGAGAGCCCAAATGTTCCTTCATCAGCTAGACCATAGGATTTTGGGTCATCAAGCAAGCCATCGGTTACAAAAACTCAGCCCACAGTAGAGGTTTCAAAGACCTCCAGTAGAGGTAAGAGGTTATTTTTACTCCTAAAATTGAAAATGATATGCCTACACCTAGACCTAGAACTAGGTCTCGTGCTAAGAAACTCAATAAGGAGGTTGTGAGTGATAAAGAAGTGCAGATTGAAGACATGATGGAATCACCTAGAGACAGAGATAATGCACCTTTCCAACATCATGAAGAAGTGCCTCCTGCAATAAAGATGACTGATCTACCAGAACACCATGAAGACAAGGAAATTGAAGACACACTCAAAGAAAAACAGGCACAGATAAGAGAGCTCAAAGATGACCTTGCTAAGGAAAATTTCATGGTGTCTTTTTTGCAACAAGAGAATAGGCAGCCAAACTAAACCTACTTTTACAAAGAAAACCACAAGGGGACCATCCATCATCTAGCAAGGTATATTTTGTGGTAGAGAAAGACAATGAAGAAGCCATAGTTGATGTGGATCAACTAGAATACGAATACATTCAGGCACAACCAAGAAGGCCTAAAACTAGAGCAGAAGAAAGAAGAGAAAAATTTGAAAAAGAGCCATCTCCTCCTCAAGCCCACAAAGACATCAATCACATCATAACTGTTGAAGTTGAAGAAGACAAAGAATTCTTTATCGGGGCAGTAAATGAACACCTATAGAAGCTACTAAAGAAGGCAAATAAAACACTACCATGCAGAGGCACAAGGCAAGGGACTATTACACAAGAATATTGATTTGCAATATTAGGGTTAAAAACATGAAGAAATACCTCAAGAAGACCCTAAAAAAGCTCAATAAAAAAATATAATTTGAATATATTAGTTGATGCAAGCTTAAATGTTTGATCCATGACAGAAATATTGAAAAGGAGAGAAATTTTGGCAAATTTTGAGAATTTTAAAGTTTTTTTTGTCACACAGACAAAACTAGTGCACAGAAACGCAGTGTGTTCTCGCTGCGCTTTTTCTCGAAGGCTCCAAATGAAAAATGGAAAACATTTATAGGTGTCTTATGGTTATTACATATCATAAATGTACTTTTTATATCTTTTCAGCTCATGGATTTGTAGGAAAAGGTTAAAAACCACTAAAATTTCACCTTTCTTCCACTATTTTTGGTCACACGTTGCGCTTCTGGAGTAGTTGTGGTAAGTTGAATTTTAAGTTGTCTTGGAGAATTGTTTTAGCTTATTTCAAGTTTCATTGATATAGATAAAATCCTAAGCTACATGTACCAGCCTTCAAAAAAGTTCAAGTATCCCTCAAAGTCATCCAAATCATCCTCCAAATCGTGTTACGCTTCTGCTAAATTTCGCTGCGTTTATGAGAGATTTCATTGTGTTTCTAGGTTTGAAGAGTTTTTGGACACGTGGAGTTCAAAGGTCGAATTTGGTCGATACAACACCTGTCTCATGAGTTTTTTTATGGTTAATAAGCCTATTAATGGTAATCTCTTGTAAGGTATATTATGTTTAATGAATTTAGACAAAAACTCAACTTATTAGCTAAAAAGGGGGAAGTTGTTTCTAACTCCCCTAGAATTAGGCTATAATTCATTAGGTGCATTAATTAGTTTCTTTCGATCAGGTTTAGACCCATAGAGGTGGAATCTTGTTTATTTTTCTATATGTACTCAAACTCAAGTCATTGTGAGAGTTGGATACTTGGTAATCATAGTGTGGAGCTAGTGTACACCATTTTACAGTAATATTAAAGACAGTTGCGGAAATAATATTGGGATTCCTATGGTATTTTTATTGATAATGTTTCTTCTTATTTTTATTATCAATTTGAATGCTTATTTATCCTTACAACTATATGTATGCTTTCATGTGATCATTTCATTATTTTTTAATCAGAATTCATAAGTTTTATGCTTTGTTTTAATGATTTCTTCATGTTTGTGTTCCATTTCTTCTGATGAATGAAATCATAGTAATATGCTCATTTTGATTCTTCATTTTTCAACCCTATACCTAATGACAGCCAAAATATGTCACTAAACATACCTACTTTTCCTCATTTTCATCCCTGTTATTTATCATTCGAAACCCTAACCTAGTTCCTAGATCTATGATATTTATCCTTCAAACTTAAATCGAAAACATTAATCAAATTTTACTGAGCTTATAAATAGCCTAAAATTCTTATTCTCTAGTCATTTCCATTGGTTGTGAGACTGATTTTTAGAGAGCCCTCTCTAACTTGGTAAGGCTAGATACCGAGTCTAAAGCTGGTTTGTGGTTACCCCTTTAGCTTCCTTTCTCAGCCTTGGGAAAATGAAGGGTGATAACATATTGTCAGGAATTTGATGATGAAATAGAGGATTTTCCTACATTATTGGCTAAAATGCATGAAAAGCGCAATCAGTAGCCTGCCCAGAACATACAAATGATGAGAGATGAATCGCGCGAAGAAGATCTAATTGTCAACATAGTGACACGAAGTGGTATAAAAACTGGAGAAGACAAATAGGAAGGAAAGAAGCATATGGAGGATACATGTGCCTGGAAAGATGGAGAAAATAATAATGGTTTCAATGTGTAGCATGAAAAAGAAACCTTCATGGAAGCAAAGAAGAATTTTATGAACCTGGGAGCCTTGACATCAACATCGCAGAGACAATTGATTTTGTTTAAGAATAAAGCCAAGGAGATTATTGACTCAAAGGAAGTTGATCCATCCATTCTTAAGTCATTTTCACAAGCATGCATCAATTTGTTGAGGGATCAGACACTTATGTAAGGACTACAGGAGCTAATGGACCACTACGCTGGTAAAGAAGACCAACAACCTGAACAACGTGCAATGCATAAGCTCTACAAGCATAATAAAAGAACCAGAAGAGAAATGTGGTTAACTATGCATATCATAAATTATGAAATGGACCAAATCGTCCTTAATCTTGGATCAAATGCCAATGTTTTTCCAAAATAGACATGGGAACGGATGGGGAGACCAAAGTTGCAATAGGCACTACTTCAGCTAAGAATGGAAAATCAGAAGAAGATTATTCATATGGTTTGATTGCATAGCATTATCATAGATATTGATAGTGAATGTGAATTGTCAGACTTTGAAGTCATTGAAATTGTAGATGATAGCAATATGTATCCCACTTTGCTTGAATTTAATTGGGCTTATGATATGGATTCCATAATCAACCTGAAAAATAGACAGGTGGTGTTCGAGAAGAATAGTATTGTTGGCTCCCTATGATTTGCAATATTGACAAGAACAAACACTGCAGGGGCCACATCAGAAACACTTTGGAATCCTAGGACCTAGCCTTCCTAGATTCAGAGAGGGATCTCTCTATATAGTGTTTTCAAATGATATATCTTCATGATATTTGTTTTATGATATTATGGTAGTTATGAAGTTCTAAGGACTTGTTTTTTTTGGTTGAATTAATTGATAGATTGACATATCTGTGGTGTGATTAGTTGAAGGGATGCTTCAGATGAATAGATATACTATGAGAAAACATTAATCCATTGGGAAATGGAGTCATAAAAGGATTTAATTGCTCATCAACTCTACAAGGGTTTTCATAGGTCAAGCTAAATATATCAAGTGGGTCTCTTAGATTAGATTGTGGTATGAAACAATAATAAGTTGTGAAGGCAGAAAAGCTATAGTCAGTTAAGAATCTTCTAGCTCTACTTAGACAAGGAAAGTCTTTTAGGTAATTGTTTGAGGCAAACCAAAGGACAATGCATACCATAGACTTCTTTGGTCGGACTTTAATAAGAAAACCTTTAAGACAACAATACAGCAATCCTAAGACTACTTTGAGAGAAATAAAACATATAAGATAACAGTGAGAGCAGCTAAAGAGCAAGCTAAACCTATATTATTTAACTCAACACTAAAAATACCTTCAAAGAAACATTTTGAGGCAGACCAGAGAACAAGGCATACCATAGACTTCCCTGGTTTAGACTCTACTAAGTATACTTCAAAGAAAGGCCTTAAAAACAATATTTTAAACTACACCAAAGGACAGGGCTTACCATAGACTTATTTGCTTCACTCTATTAAATAATTCCTAAGACAACAAGCTAGATGGAACTGGAGAGCAATTAAGAATTCTCCAATCAGACCTTTCATAAGAAAACATTAAGATAAAGAAGGAAGACATAAATAGGGTACCAAGACAACATATCCTACTCTAAAATTCATGTTCTTTATCAGAGAAATATGGATAGAATGGAAAACATAAGAAAACCAATGACAAATGAGGAAAACTTCACCATTAACATAGCTCAAGAATCCTGTGAATGTACTTGTATTAATGATGATAAAAACAGTTACATTACTCCATGTACAATAGCTCTCTGCAACTCAGAGCTTTCTCAAATCCAGCCTTGCAATCCTCAATTAGCTTAGCAACATAAATTATTCAAATAACCACCAAGTAACCAACAATAAAAATGAAACTCATATGAAGTATTTATCTGCAAAATGAGGAGGTGGTGCTAAGCTAGGGTTTAGATGTCATTTATTACAGAGTTAATGATTTTTTTACCTTTGAGACCATGCAAGGCCCAAGGCAAAAATATCTGAAGGTGTCTCTATGAAATAATAACTCCTAACTTAACTTCTGAGCTAATTATATGAAATGTTTGACTTTAAATATTTTTCAATAACTTTTTACAATAACTGTTGGTAGATAAAAAAATATCTCTGACTGTTGGTAACAACTGTTTGATGCTTTATTGAAATAAAACATGTTGTAGGTGGCAAAAAATCCTTTGAAGAAGTAGTTGTTGTATGTTTAGTCATTCGAATTTGTTCATGTGCTAATCTGCCTTTGTTTTATCATTAATTGTGTTTTTAGGCCTTTAAAGTTTGCACTTGTCCTTTAACTTCTTGTTTCACTATCCTTTAATCTTTGACTTTATATTTTAAACCTTTAACCTTTAATATTTTTGTCTGTCTATCTTCGCTTGCTTTAATCTATGCTTTGTTGGATAATCCTCATGATTTGTCTCTGATACATGATTAGCCCTCTAATATTCATTTGCATTATCACAATCCTTTGACTGTTTTTTCTTCTCACTGTGCTTTTTTTTTTCTATGTTTTCTGCGCAGGGATGCATTTCTTCGTTGATGGAGGGTTTTAATAATCATCAATAATCATGTTTTATTGATGATTAAGCTTGAAATAGGGCCTCCAGTCCCTTTAAATTCAAACCAAACCTCTGGATCGTCACCCAGACATTTAATTGGATGTTCTTGGACCATTGGAATGCATTTTATGCATTTCCACGTTTGAACCTACACACAAAACAAATAATTAGCTTTTAAATCCTGTGTGGAGGCTTTTCTGCATTTTTGGGGTTTTCAGGCTATCGAAGGGCGGAGAATGGTGTTCTAGGCTTGGTTTCATAGGCAGAACCTGTGTGAAGTTTGAATGGAGGACAGAGGTTTTTAGATCTTGGGTGGAAGGGAAAAGCGATTTTTGAAAACCAGGAGGTGTTTTTCGCGCAGACGGAGGGGCGGTAATGGTATTCGGGGCAGGTTTTGATTCCACTCAGCAACTTCCACGTGGCGGGGGAGTATCGGCCATATCGCAAATCTAAAAAATGTTAACTCCTGCACTGAAATATTTGCGATATGCATCGTGGGCCATCGGATATCGAGGGAAGAGATCGATGGTGGTTGGGCGATCTGGGGTGACAAGCAGGTGCAGAAGTGGGGATCGGGTGCGGAGTGACATGGCGGGCTCCTTGTCGTGTAGCAGGGGGGTCAAAATATATGCGAGGTTTATTATATGGTCATGGGGTAGGTTCATGTTGGTAGGGGCTTTATAGAAAGGATTCCGATGATATTATTATTAAGGAGTGGGGTTAAAAACCTTAAGCGGAGGGCTTAAGTGTTTATATAGGGTCGGGTTAGTAAAACCAAAGAGTCGAGGTTTTTACATAAAAAAATTGGGTTTTTAACATAAAAAGGTGGGTCCCGAGATTCTAATATTTTGTTTAAAAATAATGTAAAAAAGGCATTTTACATTGTTTCGAAAAAATAAAGGAAAGGGGTTTTATGAGGGGTTTTGAAAGGGGAGATGGGTTCTTTAGAGGGGAAAATGAGTGAATGAGAGTGTGGGTAGGGAGGGAGAGTTAAAATGAGAGAAACAAGCCCATGGTGAGTCTTTTTAGAGTAGCAAGGTGAACTAAGAAGGCAGAGATGAAAATATAGTGAAATCAGTTTATTTAGGATAATGAAGGCAGTGAGATTTCTAAAGATAGCTGATGGGCCAATAATGTTATCTTTAGCTACTTCTAGAATATACATAGTCACCTAGTGAACTCTGTAGAATACAGGAGGATAACAGTGGCTCCAGCTAGGGAGGGCAGCTCCGTTAGGAGGTGCCAAGAACCTCAGGAATCAAATCTCTGGAATAAGTAGACCAGTGCCTTGATTTGCACTTGATAGACCTCTTTTTCTTCAATTTGTTGATTTGTTGTTTGTTATTTTTAAGCTGTGATCTGTAAAATCTTGAAAAACATGAATGCTTCAACTCAAACTCTACCTACCAATCCTACTTTTCCTAGCATTTTTTCTTCATTGGGTGCATTTAGATTAGCCAACCCTTGACATCATTTTTTCTTTTAAAAACGGGAAACTACCTACTTCTGCACTTATATCATCCAAAAGCTCAGATTAAAATGATGACCTTTTTATTCTCTACCTAGTCTACTTATCTGTAATATTAAACAGTTTGACAGATTTTAATTCTCTAATCTATTTAACATGAAATTGAAAACATGATCAAATCAAGATTAAGCAATTTGATTTGTCATACATTGTGGCATTTTGTACAAGTTGCACACAAAAAAAAAAATTGTTGAAAAAAGTAAATACAAAAAATTTGAGGGTTGTAATTTTGAATTTGTTATGCATCCCTCTCTTTCTTTCTTGGTTCAGATTTTGAATTTTGGAACCAAATGTCTTTTCCTGATCTAATCTACTGATAAGCCAAGTTTTAAACAGTTTGGAAAATCTTCATTCACTAACCTATCATCAGAAATTTAAAACTTTTTCAATCATGATTAGGCTCTATGACTGAAAAAAACTTCTTCTTCCAAAGTAGTGGCATTTGGACTTGCATACTTTCAGAAATATTCTTTTTTGGTATGGGGCTTTACCTTTTTCTTTTTGTCTGCCCTCTTTTCTTCTTTTTCTTTGTTTTTGTGTTTATTTTTCCAATCTTTTCCCTTAAACAGTGTTATATACAACGAATAAATATTTAAACTGAGTATTTTAACAAAAGTAATGCTTGAGCATCCTGCCATTGGCAGGACCTCCAAATAGTTTTGTTCCATCCATCTCTTGAAGGAAGAATGCATTGTTACCTCTTGCAGAATGGATGATGTACGAGCCTTTTCATAGATTTTCAAATTTTCCATGCTTGCCCTTGTCTTCTCTCCTTGAGTCCCACTTCAACACTTTGTCACCAATGTTGAAATAATTTGTCTTAGTTCTCTTATCAAACAACTTCTTTATGTTTTCCTGCACTAGCAGTGTTCTATTATACACTTCTTCTCTGGTTTGCTACAACTGGAAAGTATGATTTATTCTTCTTTGCATGTCATTTTCTTCAGACTATACTTCTTGGATCAATTTCATGACTGGCACTCCTAAACTTGTTGGAAAAATTGCATCTGCTCCATACACTACTTGATAGGGAGCTATTCCAATTGATTTATTACTTTTTAATATATCTGCCCATAGTGCATGTACTAGTTTGTTGTGCCATGACTTTTTATTCTCTTCCAGCAAATTTTTGATGATGTTCACCAAATTTTTGTTTGAGGATTCTGCCAACCCATTACCTTGAGGGTAATAAGTTGTAGAATGACCCAATGTAATTTGATATTTATGGCAAAAATCCACCATATTCTTGTATCTAAAGGCAGCAGCATTTTTACTGATAATCTTTCTAGGACAGCCAAATCTAGACAAAATATGGTTTTCAAGGAATTTGATGATCACTAAGTTTGTGGTAGTTCTAGAAGGTATGGCCTCTATCCATTTTGTAAAGTATTCAATTGCAGTGAGGATCCATTTGTGTTGGGCAGAAGAGGTAGGATAGATTTCCCCAATGATGTCTAGGCCCCACTGTTGAAAAGGAGCTTCAACAGAGATAGGATACCAAGGTAAGGGCAGTAGTTTTCTTTTGCCTTTGAATATTTGGCACTTATGGCAGGCAATCACCATTTTATGGATGTCTTGAAAGAGGGTGGCCCAATAGTAACCAGATCTAAGGATTTTGTTGACAGTAGTTTTCCAATAGAGGTGGCCTCCACATTCTCCTTCATGAAACTCATGCTTGATCTTATCTGCATCATTCTCAGGCAAACATTTAAGCAATATACCACTAGAATTTTTCCAATATAAAATTTTATCTACAATGCAGTAGTTTAAAACCTTCAAATTTAAGAATTTATCCTTTGTCTTAGACAAACCAGGAGGAACATTAAGATTAAGAAGCACATATAAAATATCAGCATACCAATATTACTTGAGAAATTTTTCTTCAATAAGTGGAGTTGCCAACTCCTCCTGTTCATCTAATGCATCAATCATATTTATGTCTAGTGCTTGAAAGTTTGTTTCAGCCATGAGTTTAGCTAATCCTTGTCCTTTGATGAGTTTAGTGGGCTTGATTTCTAAGTCATATTCTAATATAACAGCAATCCACTTACCTCTTTTTCCATCAGGATCTTGTGTTAAAATGTCTTTTACCACTGAATTAGGCACAAAGGAAATGATTTGTGAGTGCAAAATATAAACTCTGAAATCTGTCAATGCCCTGATTAAGGAAAAAGCTTGTTTTTTCATTATTTTGTATTTCAGAGGTGCATCCCTTAATGCCTTGCTAAAAAATGCAATAGGCTGCTCTTGTCCTTTTATGTTTTTCTGTAGTAGGACAGCAGCAACTGTATGTTCTGATGCAAAGGAGAATATGAAGAAGTCTTTGGTAAAATCAGGGCTAATTAGAACTGGTGTTTCGGTAAGTGCTTGTTTTACCAGTTCAAAGGATTGCTTTGCTTCTATGGTCCATTTAACTCCTATTTCTCTTTTCAGCATGTTTGTAATGTTTCTTAGGATTAATGCAAGGTTTGGTATGAACCTTCTTAAGAAATTTATCTTTCCAATGAAAGATTACAGCTCGTTGATATTTCTACGATGATTAATTTTCAATATTCCTTCAATCCTCTTTGGGTCTATCTTGATCCCTTCTTTAGATATGATATGGCCTAAAATGTTTCCTTCTTGGAGACCAAACAAATTTTTCTTAGGATTTAAAGACAAACCATACTTTCTACATTTTTCAAAGACTTTCCTTAAGTGAGCTAGGTGTTCTTCATCTGTTTTAGAATATATTGTGATGTCATCAAGGTAAATCACAATGAAGTAGCCTATTTCTTCTAAGAAAGAAATATCCATGGCTCTTTGGAAGGTGGCACCAGCATTCATTAACCCAAAAGGAATTTTCACATACATGAAAGTCTCCCACAATGTAGTAAAAGTTGTCTTGTGTTGATCATCTGGGTGTACCAGCACCTGATTGTATCCTAAAAAGCCATCTAGCAAGAAATTATTTTATAACCTACTACCCTTTGTAAGATGTGATCCATTTTTGGTAAAGGGTAGTTGTCTTTTAAGGAGGCTTTGTTTAAATTTCTAAATTCTATGCATAGCCTAATCTCACATTTTTTCTACCTCACTTATACAATATTTGAAACCCATTCTGAGTATCTCAGAGGGATTATCCAGCATCATACATTTTCTTAATTTCTTTCTCAACCAGGGGTAGTTGCACAGGGTTTATTCTGCGCAATTTATGTTTAAAGGGCTTCTATTTTTCTTTGAGGGGTATCTCATGTTGAATTATCTCTATATCATAGGACTTTAAATCTTCATAACCCCAAGCAAAAACATCAATAAATTCTCTTAAAAGCTCAATATATTTCTGTTTTATATGAGCAATCAGTGTTTTAGATAGTTTGATCAATTTGGGCTTTTGTTCACTGCCTATATTGCACTCTTCTATTTCAGTTTCAGTGGGTTCCATTTTTGGCCTTTTAGCAACATCATTAAAGTCAAATAATTCTTCTAGAGGCACTAGTCATTTTGGCAAGTTATCAGTATTAGATTGTAGCACTTCAAAGTCTTCTTTTTCTAAATTATTACACAGCTCTATTTTATGTGTGTTCTTTGGTTAACTGATTTATATCAGCAGTGTGAGGAGGTTCTTCTTTGTAAGATTTTTCCCCAGCAGAGTAGTCTTCTTCATACTCTGAGAATGAATTTGGAACTTCAAACTCATTTCTGGATTGCAGGAAATCCTCTATCTGTTTATCTCCTTCAAAAACTTTCCAGTATTTTATATTATCAGCAACTGCTGGTCTATATTTGACTTGGATTGTGTATGTTTGCTTTCATAAGGTTTTTGACATGTATTGGTAGCAAATGCTAATCCATTGGCAAGGATGTTTTGATTTCTAGCGACAAAGTTAAGCTCATATTCTGTGAATGTTTTCAAGAGGTCCATAGCATCATCTATATAGGCTTTTAATCTCATATGATTGCTTATGTATTCTCCATTAATCTGCTTAATGACTAACTCTGAATCTCCATGAACAGTTATCCTCTTGGCTCTTAATTTCGTCAGTAACTACAATCCTAAGAGGATTTCTTCATATTCAACTAAGTTGTTTGTGCATTGAAAGTTTATCTTATATGAGTGACCTTCTGCATGATCGTTTTCTGTGTTGTGCACCCATATGCCTGCTTCTAAACCAGTCTTGCTACAAGAACTATCAAAGCTCATACTCCAAAGAGGTTCAATTTCAGATTTTTCATCAGAGTCATTGTTGTCCTCATTGTGTTGTTTATAGTGGCTTTCACTGTGTTGTTTACCATATTGTTCTTTAGGGTCTGCGCCATGATTTTCATTGTTTTGTCTATCACAGTTTCCACTATGTCGAGTGTTTTTTATATTTCCTTCATGGTTAGCCCTATGTTGATGGTTGCTTTGTTGCCCATGGTCTTCATTATGTTTTCTGTAATGTTCTGTTTGGGCAAATTGTTCTGACTTTCCTCCTCTTTTTCCTCTTCTCCTATGCTTGTTTGCTCATTTTCTATCACATGTTCATTAAGGTTTTCATCATTGTAAAGAATGAATGAATCAAGGTCTGTGTGAATAGAATAAAGAGGGGAGTTATCTGGTTTTACTTGACTATTAACCATGTATTTAATGCATTTTTCCCTATATATTCTTCTTGGTTGACAAAAAACAGGGATGGTAGCATAAGTCATATCCATTTGGAGGGTGCCTTGGACTTTAGCACCCCATGATCTTGAAAGGAGCATGCCATATTTAGGAAGAATATCAACCACTACAATATCCATTACTAGGCTCTTGGCTGGTATTTGTACTAAGTTGACATATAAATCTTTAATTAGGCCTATACATTTAACTCTGCTAGAATCAAAAGAGTATAAATCTTTGTATGGTCTAGTTATCTCAAGGCCTAGTCTTTCCATCACTACTTTTGGCATAAGGTTGTGTGAAACACCGGACTCTAACATGGCATTGTGCAAACTTTTATCATGGATATTTAAACTTACATAAAATGGAAGAACACCTCCTTCTTGAAATTTCCCTTCTACTTCTGGTCCAAACATAAGCTCAGGTTTGTTGTCATTTAAATTAATAGAATCAGCATTTTCTCCTATGTTTAAAGCTCTCAAAAGTTGGGTTTTATATACATCTTGAGTGACTAATTTAGTAAGAGGAATAGAGATTTTTACCTTGGAAATTTCATTCTCTATATTGAAGGGTGTCTGAGTTTTTGGAATGTTTAAATCAGCCTTTTCAGTCACTGTTTTCACAGCAAATTCATCTTGCTGGTTTTTATTAGGAATAGCAGTTAAAACAGTTTTATTAGGAGAATTAGCTGAGTTTCTAGTGCTACTTTGGTCACCACTATGTTTGGGGTTGGGTTGGCTATTTTTACCTCTTATTTTATTAAAACTTTCAACCACTATGTTATTGTTTTCTGTTGCCTTTTTAGAAATGTTTTCAGGATTATTCCTAGCAGAAATTTCAGAGGTCTTTCTTTTGGGAGTGTCTTGATTTTTCTTGCTTCTGAGGTCATATTGTCTGTGTACTTCCATTATAGAATTTTCAAAGCCTTGTTTATAGTCTTCAGATTCTAGGCTTTCTTCCTCATAAGGTGTAAATATGCCTTGTTCTTCCTCAACGAGGAAAACAGTATCCTCATTGTTTACTCCCATTAAAGTTATGTGACTTTCCTCTGTTTCTTCGATTATTCCCTCATCTTCATCAGCATATTTTTCTTGGAAAGGAGGCCTAATTTGCTGATCAGGACCTCTTTGTCTAATTTGAGGGGGATTTCTTCTAAATTTTAGGTTTTGGTTCTGATTTTGATTTCTATTTTGAGGAGCTATTTGGTTTTCTCTAAGATAAGCTCTCTCATTCATGTGTATTCTCTCCATCATCCTCTCCATTTTCCTAACTAGGCTGTCAATTTTAGCATCAGATCTGGAGGGTTAAGCTTCTTCTTTGTACGTAACCTTTTTCTTTGTTCTCAATCTAGCCCTTTTGGCATTTATGTTAGCTTCTACACATATTTATCCTCTTTGCATGTCCTCTAAGGTGAGGGGATCTCTTTCTCTTAATTGATAACACATGTCTGGATCAAATCCTTCAAGAAATTTCACGAAGGCTAGGCCTTGTGGGGGTTTCATGTGGGGTGGGAGTGAATTGTATACACTATTGAACCTATTGTAGTAGTCTTGGACTCTTTCCCCAATATTTCTTTTAAGATCATTATATTCTGATAGGATTTTGTAATATTCCAAAATTTCATGGAATATTAAAAAAACTTTTGTTTTGCACTAGGAGGAGAATAAATGGGTAAGAAAACCCATTGAAAATAAAATATGAATAAAAATCCCTTACAATGTGAAAATGGATTAAGAAATAACTAGATTTCACACCCCATGTGCGAAATGAGATAAATTGCAGATGGATAAATCTAAAGGAGGCCAAGTCAACTGCGCAGTTATGAGAGATAAGGATCACTTGGTGGGGCATCGTAGTTTGCATGAGGGGAAGATCACTTGGGGGAGGAAACCCTAACGTGTGGGGCCCATGGCAAGGCACCTTTCAATTTCTTAAAAGGAGAATAGGGCAGCCATAGCTATTCATGTTTTGATTATCATTTTTCTTGTCTTCTCAGACAAGTGCATTCTCCAGTTGTTTAGCTGAGATGCAGTGTTGCTAGCACTAGGTGTTCCTGGGCGGGAATCCCATCTCTTCCATAGAGTAGCTCTTGGAAGAGCTTGTTCTTAATATTCCCCATATTCTGGCTTGAGGCCAAAGCATTCCATTCAGCTCCAACGCAGTCTCCATTGGTGGTTGAGTTGTGTTGTTGGGTGTTGCAGGGAAGGATTCCTCAACACCACTTCCGGAATTGTATTTCAGAGGAGGAAGTCTCCATTCCTTTGTAATATCAGTGAGGGAGTTTCTGAGCTTATTCCCATCATCATTGGCACTAGGCCAACCATTTTCCATCATTAGAAGAGCATCCCTCTTCCTTTACTGTGCAGTTCCTAGAGAGTATTTGTAGTGAGGGTCATCGGGAGGTGAGATCTTCAATGATAGGATCATCCTATCATTAGGAAGGTCAATCGAAGGGGTTTATTTCAAAGGGTTCATCATCTACAACAAGCTCCTTCTATTTTTGATTCATGAGTTTCTGCTACCCAACAACTCCGGCATTTCTGCAGGAGTGCCATTTTGTCTAGTTTCCAGCCAATCCTCTTAAGGGATTGATGTATCATATTTTCAGGGGTTGAGAGCTTGCTTCCCCCATATTTATTTGAGATTACATTGCTTCATATTTATACTTATGTATTTACTACGGCATTATCTCCTATTAACTGCATAGTTTTAACCTGGAATAAACTATGTGAAGCAGTGTTTGTCTATTCCTATGAATATGGCTTCTTGAGACTCTTTGCTTGATTGGAGTAATAGATTCGTCAAGAATTTGTATAAATTTTCTGTTGTACATAAATCTAATGGCTGATTACATCTTCATATGACATGGCTCACTAATAATTACACTATCATTTCCTTTCTTGAGTAAAGTGTTACTGCAGCCCCTTAACTGGGCATTTTCTGGAGAGCATTAGAGGTGGGAGAGTTGTTTAAACCATCTAAGAGGATTTCTTTAGAGCCTCCTCTTGGATTACAGACTTAGATGCTCTATTCTAAGGGATCCAAGTGCTAGGTTAAAGTCTCATAATAGTCGTTCCTAAAAAATGCGATTTTTAGGCATGCCTTGCTGAGAAATCCTAAAAAGGGATATTACAGTGGTATCATAGCCCCTTTATTGGCTCAACCTGTGGCTTTCAAGCCCAAGAAAGATATAAAAATAAGATGATGAATAATATGAGCTTGATCTCATCTATTTTCAGAATGGATAAGAGCCTCTCCAAGGAGGAAGAGCAAATAGAAAAGGAAGGCCCCTGCACTTCCTATTCTCACCTAGGAGGAAGCAAAAAGTTGAGCAGGAGAGAGACTCCATCTCTTGGAAGGAATAAGGAGGATAGACTCACAATTATTCTCCCCAAATCTGTACAAAGCATCCATGAATATTTCAGGAAGGTTAGGAGGGATATTGATGGAGAATCTCAAAGAAGTTTGAAAACGGAGCAAACCCTAGTTTTTCACATGGTGAAGGCAAGCATGCAGCCACACACCATGATGAGCAGCGCAGTTAGAGGTCCAGCATTCCCATGGGGGAAATGGAAGAAGGAGGAAAAGTGACAAAGGATGAAACCCTTAGTGATTTCCTGAAGGAGTATGAGTCTCACACTCATAAATTCAGAAATCAGCTCACTTTTTCTGAGTTTTGCAAGATTAAGGTGAAGGGAAAGGATCAACAAGATAGATTTCATCTATCTACTTTTGGAGGTTCACCTTCATGTTCAGCCAAATATTGGGTGGAGAAGCTCAACACCTTCCGACAGCAGCACCACATTTCAGAAGAAGAGGCCATCAAGGTTGCAGCGCTGCATTTGAAAGGTAAGGCCCATGCATGGTGGAAAATTGAGTCCATTTATTTTGAAAATGTTAATGCTTCATCTTATGTAAATTTCACTAAGTCATTGGTGAAAATATTTGACCAGAACACTCTTGAGACTTATGTGATGAAGTCAGACCAAGAGACTCAAACAAAAACCCTGCATAGAAACGCCGAACCACCTCAGGAAACCATTGGAGGAGCTAAAAACTTGCATCATGCCTTGTTGGGGGAAAAACATTCATCCCACACCTTTGAGCCATGGAACATTTTGTGGTTCCTGTGTTTTGGCCAAATTGGCAAGACCAAAAGAAAGGACAACATCAAACAACTTGGGATCCTAGGATCTAGCCCTCTTGGATCCAGAGAGGGATCTCTCTATAAATGTAAATGATGATATATCTTTAAGGCTCAAATTGAGGTATTAGGCTAGGTATGAAGCACAAGGGTTTTTTATTTTGTTTTTTTGGTTGGAGATCATTAACTGAGAAGGTTATGGAAGTAAAAAAGGAACTGAATAGGAGGATTTTTCAGCATGGGAAGATAGGTCAAAAGAAAGGTTAATCGATTGGGCTATGGAGTCATGAAAGGGGATTACTTGCATAACAACTATCCAAGGGTTTCCATAGGGCAAGTCATCTATACTAAAGGATCTTTTTAGATATATGGTGAGATGGAACATTAAGGAGTGGGTGAAGAAAGAAACCAAAGTGCAGTCTAAGATCAGGAAAGGACTTTGAACCTATCCTGATTTTGACATACTTTCAAAGGAGACTCTCAACGAAGACACAAAGGGTAGCTTAAGATCAGGTCAGATGTCATTTAAATCCAGGCATGCTTTCAGCATACTCTCAAGGAAAAAAATCCAGCAGTCCTCATAACTAATTTCAGAAAGTAGAAAACATTAAATATTAAACACAGAGCTAGGCCTAAGATCAGAGAAAGACTTTTAACCTTCAATTCTTTTGACACTAGCTCAAAGGGATCTTACAAAGGCTAACTGTTGGAAAAGGAACCTAGTGGATAGGGCTAACTCTAAATCCCCAGTTTCCCAACTCTTTCAACTGAAACCAACAAGAACATCTAAGAGACAAACTCTAAATTCATACATCAGTAAGCATGGACTATACCAACTTCTATACTGGTTAAATTTTGTTGAATTTGTTCCAAGATACACATTTAGAGGAAAACATTAAGATAAAGATTTGGTAGTGAGATTTAGGGTTCTTCTAGCAGTATGTCCTAATCTATGCTTGCTATTCTTTATTAGAGAATAATGGACAGTATGATAAACATGAAAGGCAACAATTACAGTAAGAATACATCACCAATAATATAGACCAGGATCTTGTGAATCTTCTTGATTAATTGATGTGCAAAACCAGTCACATACTTTGAGCTCAGTGGCCTTTTACAATCCAGAATTCTCTTCCCAGCCTACTATAATAAAAAATACTTAGCTACTTCCCCTCAATAACAGTTCTAATAGTTGATAAAATCGCAACCCCTTACAATGAATCTTCAATGAATACTTATAGGCGAATGAGGAAGTGGAGTAGTAGATATGAGTTTAAATGATTTCATTAAGACAGAGGGGAGGAAGTATTCGTGCCCACTCTACTTAATGGCTCTAGATTGACATATTAGTACTCTTATGCTGGTCTAGAAGTCTTTTTCGGGTTAACAATAACTCCAGGTATGTTCTAGCAGTACTCTCTGATTGTAGGTACTATGTTTTATCTTCTCTGACAAGTATGGCAACAGAGGATCTTTTAGGTCTCCCATGCTTCCATAACTATTGTCCTGAAAACTTTACAAACTTCTGTCAGTGTAATAAAGGTTAAGGGCTCGATGAGGCATGGAGAATGCTGTAGGAATGTGTCCTTCTTAGGGAAAGGACATTCTGTCGATATGAAAGCACTGATGTAACTTGTTTATGTGCTTTAGGCTTCATTAGGCCTCCTTGATCATCTTCGATTCTTGATCTGTGTCCTTTATCCTTTTAATCATTGGATTATATGCGTTAAGTCTTCAATCATTAGGCATAAATCCTTTAATTGTTTCTCTGATACTCTTTGCCGCATCTGTGATGGTCTTTCTGCGCTCTAAACCACCATTATGGTGACTGTGGAGACAGAACGAATTCATCACTCTGTAAACCCTGAAAAACATGATAAACACATTATAAAATCCTGTGGGAGTGAGGATGGCTGCTTCTGAGGCTCTTGGGGACGGGGGAGTGATGATGGAAAAAAATGGATGCAGCGGAAAAATGGTGAAAAAACATGTCGGAAGGTGGAAAACAGGTCTGATGAAGGTTGAGTGCGTCGTGGGTTTTGGATCATTAGATCAGATTGATCAACGGTGATCTACGGTGGAGATTCATCGGCAAAGTCATTTGGATGAATGGAGAAAGGGTGGGGCAAGGTTATATCAGGGCCGTTAGATCAGATTAATCAACGGCTAGGATCACTTGATGGAGTCATTTGGGAGACAGATGAGAAACAAATGAACAAGGTTGAAATTAAGCCCTAACCGTCTGATCTTAGAGATCAATGGTTGGGATTAAAATGGGAATTATGCTGCAAAGGATGGTAAGGCAGAAAACCTGAATGGTTTTTGAGCAGCGCTGAAGTGGTTTTAGAATTTTTCCAAAAAAACGTGATATCATTCACTTGGTAACACCTATCCCCTTCAATACCACCCATTTCGCGTTTTTTTGAAATATTAACCTTCGGATGCAAAAATTATACGAAACAAATTTCAGCCATTGGATGATGGGCGGGAGATCTGATGGTGCGAAAAAATTTGCGATGGGAGGTCAGATGCACGGGCGGAAAGGTGGGAAAGGTCAACGGCGGTTTAAATGTTGATCGTTGGATCTGCGGATCGGACGGTTAAGATTTAAAAGAGAAAGCGGAGGGCAAAGGGGTAAGTGAATGAGCGGGAAGAAGGAGAGCCGTCGGATCTGTAGGAATGGATGGCGGAGATAAAATCGGTGGTCACACATTGGGGAGACATAAAAAGGGGAAGACTGTGTTGGTGCGATGCGATTAAGCGCTGGTCGTCGGATCGGCCGAGATGAACGGTCGAGATTGGATCTGAGGGGGAATGATGGAGGGCCCAAGGGCGGGGCGCTATTGAATCCTGGCTATTGGTTCTTGTGGGTTAAATGGTCCGGATTAAATTGGAGGATTGGAGTAATGAGTGAAGCGGAGGGCCGATGGAGCGATGTGATTGAGCGCTGGCCATCGGATCGGTAGAGATCGACAGAGGAGATCTAATCATGGACCGGCAGAGAAAAGGTCCATGGCATTAGAGAAATTGAAGAAAAAAGGAAAAGTTGGAACAAAGGGAACTCCGATTGCGATTAGCGCCTGAGGGCTAGCACCTGGTTCTGGGCGCCGGGTTATATGCGGAGAAAGGGGCTAAGGGCTAAGCCGAAAGGGGCTTAAGGCCTTAATGAAAAAATGAGTGTTTTAGGCCTAAATGTAGTGTTTTTTAAGCCAAATGAGGGTTCCGGTAGATACAAAGGAGGATTTTTAAACCAAAAAAAAAGGAAATATATGGTTTAAAAGGGGGTTTAGGAGGATTTAGTGGTTAAATGGAGATTTTTTTTGAGGGATCCTTAGAAAAAAAAAAATTGAAAATGGGGATTTTATGGGAGTGAAAAGGGGAAAGTGGAGGCCTTTTAAAAGCAGTTTCTTTCACAAAACAATAGAGTTTTTTACTGGAAACAGTAGTGAGGATAATTCTGAAGGATAGAAAACACATGGAGGCTTCAAGAATGATAGGTTTACAAAGGAAATGTATCTCTTAAAGACTCGGAAACATATTTAGCCACATTTTTTCTTGTCAAAAATTTATAGGTGGCTAACAGTGGCTCCACATGGGGATGGCATCTTCTTGAAGATGTCAAGAACCTCAGAAAATAATATTTGGAAGTAGGCCAGATGCCTGGTACTTAACCATCTTTTTCTTCTTTGATCAACTGCTGCAAACATAATGGAAATTATATCAGCAGAAACATTTTCTCAAATAACTACCTACCCAGACCTTTCACATCATCATTTTTTGCAAACAGGAAAATAAACCTATCTACTGCTACCCTTATTTCTCCATGAGACCAGATTAAACAGTTGATCTCATAGCTTCTCTACCTAAACTAATATCTGCCAGGATTAAACTATCTGGCAGATGCCATTCTCTGCATTCTAAGACAGAAATTGAAACACAGCCAAACAAGGGTTAGACTATCTGATTTGCTATGGGTCTAAGGCATAAAGACAAGTTGCACTTGAACTGAAACTTTGCAGAAATTAAAAGAAACTAACTAAATGCTCACAGGCTGAGCTTTATTGAAATTTTCCTACCTACCCTACTTTAACTTGAAATATTTACAATTCTAGCTGACAAACTCTCTTTTCCAATACATCCAATCAATCAGATGATCCCATGACTACTCTTTTCTACTCATCTCTTTGAGCATGCTAGACAGGCAGGGCCACTCCCATTCTCTTTGTTCTTTAAAAGCAGCTTCTAAAATATTTCTTGTTGTCTGCAACATGCTGCTGTAGATGACATTTGATCCTTCTTCAAATGCTTGCAAGAAATGAGCATAAGGATCATGAAATGATACCTGGTTGTGAGTATTTGGCAAGTGGGCTTCAACCAGGATTGCTTCCTCTTCCACTAGATCAAGATAAAGATTCTTTTGGAAAAGAAACTCTTCCTCATATTCGTTATCATCCGAACTGGAGGACTCATCATATATTGCAGGGTTTTCCTCTTGTAGCTCTGACATATTCTGATGTTGTGGGCTGAGCTTTGTGAAAAGGTCACTGAATTCTCAAGCAGGGGTATATTCCTTTACTTCCTCTTTTTCAAGAGAAGGCTCCTTAGTTTCAATCTGCTCAAAATTTTCTTCACACTTCTCCTCTTCACCTTTTGATATAAAATATTGTTGATTCCCAATCACATGAAAACTATTACTAATGAGTTGTAATGAAGTGGGGCAAAAATCCAGAGACCCTTCACCCTCTTCTGCATTGTTAAAGCTTTCTTCATCAGTATCGTAAATAGCCTGCATGGGCTCATTAGTTTCTTGGAGTTGATGGAACTGATCTTCCTCCCACAAATATACTAATGATGGCCCTGCAGGATCATCTTCTGTTTGGATAACCTCATCATCAAACAGATCAAACTTGGGAAAATAATTAAAGTAAGTAATGCTACCAATCAGACATAATGGATTATCAGCAAGTCTTCCTTCATTTTGATTCACATGGGAGCTTTCCAAATCTGTACAGAAAAACTCAGTAGATTAATGGACAAGAGTGTCTGTTCTGCAAAAAAAATCAGAGGCTGGCTGTCTATTGATGATCTTATCTATTTCTTCTTCTGTCAAAGGGGAAGATGTTCTTTTGTTTCTTTGAGCAGAAGTGCAGTAGCTCTCTGTTTCTTGTGAAGACTGGATTTGAGGTTGGATGTCATCTTGAGCCTTAGCTACAAGGGATGATGAATCAGCATTTGAGTTTTCAGGAATATCTTGAGGAATGTCTTTTTTCTCTTGATTGTATTCTTCCTCAACTGATTTATCCAGGTTCTTGTGATGCATATAAAACTCTTGAATGGCTTCTAACAGATCTTTAGGATGCATGTTAACCGAATCCTCATCAATGTCTAATAGGTATTGTATGAAGTTCTGAGATTGATCACAGCAATCCCATGATAAGGATGGATATTTTTCCTTGTATCTCTCATAAAATACTCGGTGCATGTCTTTCAAAGAAAACAAACTCCTAGGTTCTAACCATTCATACCAGTCCCTTGCCTTATCTTCTAATGTTGCCATGAACATTTTCATAAGACAGTCCTGATGCCATTCAACTTTAAACCTCCACACATGTATATGAAACTTGATGAGATGTAACAAGGGGTCATCAACATTTTCACCTTGAAAGGTAGGTAGGTTTTCAACCAATTTATTTCAGGCATTTTGTGTGGGAATCCAGGGATATGATCCCTACTCATTGGGGCATATCTTCACTGTATATGTGGAAGCATGTTTGTAAATCAGAAAAGGGGTCACTGTATCTTCTCAACCAGTTTAGGGTCTTCTACCAGTGGATTCATTCGGTCTATTAAGAATTTTGGAGTCGCCAGGTGGAGGATTTTCAATGTTTAGATGAGGGTTGTTGTCCACCATCAGCAATTGAATACCAAATCAAGTCTAAGTGGTCTTTAGTTCCCCAGTGGAGCCGCCATTATGTTTTGGTTCCTGTGTTTTGGCCATATTGGCAAGACCAAAAGACAAGACAACATCAAAGCACTTGGGATCCTCGGATCTAGCCCTCTTGGATCCAGAGAGGGATCTCTCTATAAATGTAAAGGATGATATATCTTTAAGGCTCAAATTGAGGTATTAGGCTAGGTATGAAGCACAAGGCTTTTTTATTTTGTTTTTTTGGTTGGAGATCATTAACTGAGAAGGTTATGGAAGTAAAAAAGGAACTGAATAGGAGGATTTTTCAGCATGGGAAGATAGGTCAAAAGAAAGGTTAATCCATTGGGATATGGAGTCATGAAAGGGGATTACTTGCATAACAACTATCCAAGGGTTTCCATAGGGCAAGTCATCTATACTAAAGGATCTTTTTAGATAGATGGTGAGATGGAACATTAAGGAGTGGGTGAAGAAAGAAACAAAAGTGAAGTCTAAGATTAGGTCAGGACTTTGAACCTATCCTGCTTTTTACATACTTTCAAAGGAGACTCTCAACGAAGACACAAAGGGTAGCTTAAGATTAGGTCAGATGTCATTTAAATCCAGGCCTGATTTCAACATACTCTAAAGGAAAACAATCCAGCAGTCCTCATAACTACTTTCAGACAGTAGAAAACATTAAATATTAAACACAGATCTAGGCCTAAGATCAGAGAAAGACTTTTAAACTTCAATTCTTTTGATAATAGCTCAAAGGGATCTTAGAAAGGCTAACTATTGGAAAAGGAACCTAGTGGACAGGGCTAACTCTAAATCCCCAGTTTCCCAATTCTTTCAGCTGAAACCAACAAGAAAATCTAAGAGACAAACTCTAAATTCATACATCAGTAAGCATGGACAATACCAACTTCTATACTGGTTAAATTGTGTTGAATTTCTTCCAAGATACACATTCAGAGGAAAACATAAAGATAAATATTTGACAGTGAGATTTAGGGTACTTCTATCAGTATGTCCTAATCTATGTTTTCTGTTCTTTATCAGAGAATAATGGAAAGTATGATAAACATGAAAGGCAACAATTACAGTCAGAATACATCACCAACAATATAGACCAGGATCTTGTGAATCTGCTTGATTAATTGATGTGCAAAACCAATCACATACTTTGAGCTCAGTGGCCTTTTACAATCCAGAATTCAATTCCCAGCCTGTTAGCTCCCCGTAATTTGAAATATTGGCAAAGTCAAACTGCAGGGAGAAACACTATTTCAACCACTTTGGGATTCTAGGATCTAGCCCTCCTGAATCCGAAGAGGGATCTCTCCAATAAGTGCAAAGATGGATTTATCTTTAAAGCTTTTGGGCAAGGATATTAGACTAGTTATGAAGTCCGAGGGTTTTTGTGTGTTTTGGATGGTTGATCATGATTATTATTTGAGTGGAAAGTTCTAAATGGAAATATTTTCAAAGGTGTGAAGTTGCAAGCAATCAGAAGAAGTTTTGGCTAAAAAGATAGATATAATGCTGGTTTTTAGTCCATTGGGCTATGGAGTCATAAAAGGGCTTTAATTTAGCAACAACATCAAGAGTGATCCAAGGGGAAAGTCATCTATATCATAAGATCATTTGAGATAAAATGATGGAATGGAAACAATAAAGTGTTGGAGGGGTGGAAACTGATAATAATTTCAACAAGGATTTATAGCTTCTGGCCCAAACAAGAAAATCCTCTTATAATTGTTTAAAACCAACCAATATTAGCTAACCATAGACTCTGCAAAGCTATTAAAGCAACCAATAGACAACAATCCAATCAAACATAATTACGGTTTCAAAGTATGAAAACACAACACAGAGATGGTATAAACTAAGATCAAGGTGTGCTTTGAAATCAGTCTGCTTTCTCGTTGAACACTTAGGGAAACTTTCAGAATCTACCTTTGGAGAATAGAAGCTAGAAAACAGGGCTCACCATCACTTTTCTAGTCTAGCTTTAATAAGCAAATAATGAAAATAACATTCAAGAATAATGTTAAAGAAAACAGTAGGACGAGGGAATGCCAACATTCCTAAATGTTTAAACTGTATTGAATCATTCTTAAATAAACAAATTTGAGGAAAACATTGAGATAAAGCTTATCAGTCATAGAAGGGTACTGTAACAGTAGCTCCTAAATCTATGCTTGTTGTTCTTTATCAGAGAATCAATGGAAAAAATGGCATACACAAAAGGAAAACAATTACATTAAAAGGAGCACTTCACCAGTGATATAGACCAAGATCCCAAGAAACAGCTTGTTATTGATGTCAAACCAGTTACAGTCTTCAGGTCCAATGTTTCAGTTCAGCAATCATCTTCACTTCTCAGCCTAACTATTCTATCACAAACAGAGCTTCAAGAGCCTTTGAACACTATTTACAAGTAGAAGTTTCGAACACAAGTATATTTTAAACTTTTGCAACCAACATTTTCTCATCTTCTACAGGAGTATTTATAGAAGGAATGAGGAGGTGGGATCTGATAAAATATCTTCAAGGTCAATTAATACAGACTTAATACTTCTCGGCCTTTGAGGGTCTCGATGGAGAAGTTTGCAGATGTTTTGTTTGTATTAATTGTTTTACATTTAAGATTTATGCTCGGTGGGAGCTTTTATTGACTTTAAGTCTTTGTTTCATGTTGTAATAACTCTGCTGATATTTTTGCATTAAGTTCCTTGGCAGAATTTACTATTCGGCTGCGTTGAAGCAAATATCTTCTTTTCTGATCATAACTCGACCTCTGTTGAATGCTTGAGGCTACAGGTGGCAGTGAGTAGCTAAGAGGAATCAATTAGCCTCGGATGTGGTGGTGGAGGCTCTTTCTGACTGATAAATACTTTGATTTATCTTTAATTGTGTTTTATTTAGTGGATTAGGATTTTGATTTTCTATCTTAGCCGTAATCCTCCAACACTGTGAAAACAATATTCAATCCTTCATTTCTGTTGATTTAATCTTCAACACTGATACTCTTTCAGCTTTGATTTAATTGACTGTGTCTTTTTGATGTGCAGGTATACAAAGGGTCTGTATGGCATCAATGCCCATGAAGCATTGATGAAACGTGAAGTTGAACCCTACTCAACGATTTCTCTTTGATAGATGAAAACCTAGAGGATCGTCATCCTCAGCTTTATTTTTCCTTTCAAAATATTTGAAATCCATTTAAATCCTGCACAAACAAACAAAAATTAGAAAATCATGCATTATTGGGTAAAAACTGCTTTGGAGTTTTTGGGTAGCAGCATGGCCGTTGGATGCCAGCATCCAACGGTGGAGATTTGTGTGTGGTGGTCAAAAGGAGAGCGATGGGAGATTTCAAGTCAGAACCGTTGATCTATGATTGACCAAGAAGATCAACGGTCAAGATTTTAGCAGTGAATTAATAATGTGAAGGGGTCACATTATTGTGAAAATAGAAGAAAATGCGAAGAAATAAGGTTAAAAACCCTTTGGTGAAGGAAAATGCAAAGGAAAGAAGAGTGGGGTTGATGGATGATTGTGAGCCGTCAGACAAGATTGGCCCCACGAGATCAACGGTGGAGGATGGTCTACAAAGACCCTTTAGAAAAGGTGGAGGGCGATAATATGAAGTGAGATTAAATTTGGGCCGTTGATCTGAAGAGATCAACGGTGGGCGAAGCATGTGATAAAACATAATAGAAATGGGAAAAGTGGTTTCGGAGGTGAAAACCATGGGTTTCACGCGGCGAAATGGGAGAAAGGTGTTTTCACCTTTTTGAACATGATATGCATTAGAAAGTGACACGTGGATTTTGAAAACAACTTATATCACGTGATTTTGGGAGATTAACGCTCGTGTTGAAAGTTACGCGATATGGAACGCCAGTCATTAGATCTTAAAAAATGAACGGTCGAGATCAATCTTCAGGATTAATGAAATAATATATGGGCGGAGAAAAGGTTAACATGGGTCGTTGATCTGCAGAGATCAACGGCTGTGATTTGTTGGAAAAACATTATAGAGCGAGGCTGCATGTTTTTAACCAAAGTTGGGAGACACATCCTGGATCGTCCGATCTAGACACGTAGATGACCCAGATGCAATTGGAGGCATGCGATCGGCAAGGGGAAAAACTTGAATAGTGTCGATGCAATTGAGCGCTGGCCATCAATCTAAGGATCAGATCGACGGTGGGAAATGAGTCGGAGGATCGCCAATCAGGGGTGGCATAAAATATTAATGTGCCAGTGAAAACTCCCGATGCAATTTTGCACAGGCCATTGGATTGGTCCTATATCAACGATGGAGAAAGGCTCTGACAAATCAATGAGCGGGACCCCTTATAATATATGAAAACCAAAATTTAACGAAATACAAAGGTTTTATGGCTTACGGTGGGTTATATATATGAAATGGCTTGGCGCCCGTCTATGGAGCCGTTGGTTTATATGAAAAGCAATAGGCCCAGGGCTTATATGTATAAGGGCCAATCGGCATCGGAAGCACGGTGCGGGCTTTTCAATCTACCCATTATAATTTCTCCAATGCGATAACGCGCGGATCGTTGATCGGGTTTTAAGATCAACGATGTTTATTAATAAAAAAGATTGCATTGGCGTGTTTAGTTAGAAACTTAGGAAAAAGGAGTTTTATGTATTTACAAATGGAAAAGGTGATCATGAATGGCTTGTATAATATGTTAAGTGCCTGATTACTGGCCTCATGGTTATATAAAGCAGCAATAAGATCGGGGGTTATGTATAAAGGCGCCAATCGCATTGGAGGTTTCAATGACACAAATAGACTTGCGCGTTCCAAATTTCTCCTATGCGATAAGCACCAAAAAGGTTTAGTGCTTGGTTCCAGCACCAAGGCATATGGTGGGGAAGTGGTTAGGACTTAGCCCAAAGGGGCTTAAGCCTATAGTCAAAACACTTATTTTTTATGAAAATTTTCAAAGTTTTTGATGGATTTGGGGGTTTCGGAAAAGTTTTAAAAATGAGTTTTAAACTTCGTAAAAGGATTGTTATGAGGGGGAAAGGGGAATAAATGAAAAATAGAGGAATTTTGATGGGGTAAAAAGGAATAAAAATGAAGGTTAGTTTTGAGTGGAGGAGGGGGGAAATGGGATTTTGCAGCAGTCTTTTCTTCATGGAAAACAGCAGAATTTCATAGTTTAAAATGGAAATAGCAGTGAAGGTTAAACAGAGGTCATGATGTCTTCATGAGTCTTCAAGAGGTAACATTTTTAGCAATAAAATTTGTTTCTTGAAGACTCAAAAAATGATTTAGCCACCTTTTGATATAACAAAATTTATAGGTGGCTAACAATGGCTCCACTTGGGGATGGTACCTTCTTGAAGGCATCAAGAACTTCAGACTTGCATTCTCTGGGAGGATTATCAATGCCTTATCCATTCGACTACCTTTTCTTCATTGGAATGATCTTCTTTTGCTCTGAAAATATTAGAAGCCATGAAAAATAATGGATTTTCATCAATACAAGCTTTCTACCTACCCAATCCTACTGATCTAACATTTTTTCTTCTTTAGAGTGCACTTGGATTGGCAAACTCTTTTTACAACATTTTATTCTTTTGAAAGCATAAAAATAATCTAAATCTACTCCTTATTTCTCCATGAACTTAGATTAAACAGTTGAGTCCATATGCTTCTCTGCCTAATCTACCAATCTGTTAGGATTAAACAGTCTAACAGATTTGTATTCTCTAATCTCTAATACATAAATTTAAAAGCATACAAGTCAGGATTGAACAGTCTAACTTGATGCTGATCTATGGCATAAAAAACAAGCTGCACATAGATATTTTTTGCAGAAAATTAAATCAAAATGGAAGGCTTTAAAATTTGAAAGTTCAAGCACGGCCTTCTCTTTTCTCAGCTCTGTTTTTTTTTTAGTTTATTCGAGTTGTTTTTCCTTGTTCTCTGGTTCAGATTTTGAGCTGATTAGAACCAGTTTTTTTCTATCTTTGACTCAAAGTTTTAAAACAGATTTGAGTCATTCTTCTTTTCGAAACTCGGGTTTAGACTTTGAGCTTGTTTGAACCTTTAATTTCTAGCCTAATCTACCTATTGATAAGCCAAGATTAAATTGTTTGGCAAATCGAATTCACTATCCTATCAGCATTCAATTTAAAGCTAATTAGTCATGAATAGGTTGTATCACTAATTAGAAGTGTGTTCTTTAGGAGTGGCATTTAAGTTTGCACACTTTCAAATTTTGTTTCTCTTTTTTGGCATGGGGCTATACCTTTCTTATTTTTACAATCCTGCCCTCTTTTCATTCTTCTATTGTTTTTGTATTTTTTATTTTTCTAACTTTGAATGTAATGATGGGTGAAATATTTATAATGAGAAAAAAGATAAAAAGGTTTTCAGAACATGACATGGATCAAGAGAGGTAATGCTTAAGCATCCTGCCATTGACAGGACCCCCAAACAACTCTGCTCCATTCAACTCCTGCAAAAAATAAGCATTATTACCAGCATCAGAATGAATGAGATAAGGGCCAAGCCATAAGTTGTCAAATTTCCCATGCTTTCCCTTATCTTCTCTCCTTGAGTCCCACTTTAAAATTTTGTCCCCAATATTGAAATTGTTGGCCTTTGTTCTTCTGTCAAAAAGCTTTTTTATGTTGTCCTGCTTTTGCAATGATTTGTTGTAAACCTCCTCTCTGGTTTGCTGGAGGTGAATGATCTGATTTATCCTTCTGATCATGTCATTATCTTCAGTTTGCAACTCTTGAATCAAGTTCATAACTGGTACACCAAGGCTGGTAGGAAAAAGTGCATCAATACCATACACAAGCTGGTAGGGTGACATACCAATATATTTCTTCAATGTCAATCTGTCAGCCCAAAGTGCATGAAAAAACTTTGTGTGCCAAGACTTCTTATTGTCCTCCAACAGCTTCTTGATTATGTTCACCAAACTCTTGTTTGAGGATTCTGCAAGTCCATTACCTGGAGGGTAATAGGCCATGGAATGACCCAATGTTATTTGATATTTGTAACAGAATTCAACTATCTTCTTAGATCCAAATGCTGCTACATTATCAGTGACGATCTTGGTAGGACATCCAAATCTAGAGAGAATATTAGTCTCCATAAATTTTATAATAACAGGATCATTGGCTTGCCTACAAGGGATGGCTTCTATCCATTTGGTGAAGTAATCTGTGGCAATGTGAATCCATCTATGCTGGGCAGAGGGATTTCTCCTATGAAGTCAAGTCCCCACTGTTGAAATGGAGCTTCAACAGTGATTGGATGCAGAGGTAAAGGTAGCAGCTTCCTTTTGCCTTCAAAAAGTTGGCATTTATGACGAGCAATTATCATCTTGTGTACATAAAGAAAAAGAGTAGGCCAATAGTAACCAACCCTTAATATTTTGTTGGCTGTTGTCTTCCAGTATAGGTGGCCTCCACACTCTCCTTCATGGAACTCGTGCTTAACCTTCTCTGCATCATACTCAGGCAAACATTTAAGCAATATACCACTTTCATTTTTCCAATAAAGACATTTATCTATAATGCAATATTTTATAGCTTTTAACTTTAGAAACCTTGCCTTTGTTTTTGATAAACCAGGAGGTGTGTTCAAATTAAGCAAAACATAAAGAATATCAGCATACCAAGAGGAATTCATAAAATGATCTTCAACAATGGGAGTTGAGATTTCCTCTTGTTCATCCAAAGCATTTATCATATTAATATCAAGAACTTCAAAATTTGATTCAGCCATTACTCTAGCTAGACCTTGGCCTTTGATGAGTTTAGTGGGCTTTATCTCTAAATCATATTCAATAATAATAGTTATCCACTTACCTCTCTTACCATATGGGTCCTGTGTTAGAATGTCTTTCACAATTGAATTTGGGACAAAGGAAATGATGTGTGAGTGCAAGATGTATACTCTGAAGTCTTTTAAAGCCTTGACCAAAGAAAAAGCTTGCTTCTCCATAATGTTATACTTCAGAGAGGCATCTCTCAAAGCCTTGCTAAATAATGCAATAGGCTACTCTTGTCCTTGTGGATTTTTCTGTAAAAGGACAGCAGCTATTGTATGTTCTGATGCAAATGAAAAAATATAAAAATCTTTTGAAAAATCAGGACTTATTAGAACGGGTGTTTTGGTTAACGCTTGTTTCACCAGCTCAAAGGATATCTTTGATTCCAAGGTCCATTTTACCCCTTGCTCCTTTTTCAGCATGTTTTTAATGTTACTAAGGAGCTCAGCCAAGTTGGGTATGAACCTTCTCAAAAAGTTAATCTTTCCAATGAAACATTGTAACTCCTTGATGTTTCGAGGATGAGAGATTTGCAATACGGCCTCAATCCTCTTTGGATCTATCTTAATACCTTCTTCCGAAATGATGTGCCCAAGAATTTTACCTTCTTGGAGACCGAATAGTGTTTTCTTTGGGTTTAAAGATATCCCAAACTTTTTGCACCTCTCGAAGACTGTTCTTAAATGTTCTAAATGCTCTTCATCTGTCTTTGAAAAAACAGTGACATCATCGAGGTATATAATGATGAAGTAGCCTAGTTCTTCCAAAAATGCTATGTCCATGGCTCTTTGGAAAGTTTCACTAGCATTCATTAGACCAAAGGGATTTTCACATACATGGAAGTGCCCCATGGTGTAGTAAAAGTTGTCTTTAATTGATCATCAGGGTGAACTAAAATCTGATTATACCCTGAGTAGCCATCAAGCAAAGAAATTATTTTGGAACTAACTACCCTTTGTAAAATATGGTTCATCTTAGGTAAAGGGTAGTTGTCCTTGAGTGAAGCTTTGTTCAAGTCTCTAAAGTCTATACAAAGCCTAATCTCTCTTGTTTTCTTCCTAACTGACACCAGATTAGACACCCATTCAGAATATCTAATAGGGACAATAATACCAGCTTCATACATTTTTTGATTTCCTTCTCAACCAAAGGCAGCTATGTAGAAATTTGAATAACTGATATATTATTCACTGAGATTCTCCTGATCACACACTATTTTAGCTTCATGCATAATACAGAATCTCTTCTACCATTGATCATCACATGCGGAAATAAAATCAATTGCATGCATACATTAAAACCACAAACAATCACACATATGAACACAGTATTTAATGGGAAAGCTTAAAGCCGAAAACCCCAACTATCTGTATATTATATGTCATGGAGATCATGTAACAATCATAGTAAAAAAGCTCCTCACAAGCTCTCATGCACACCCTCAATTGCTACACACTATCAAGCTAGATCTAGCAAAACACATGCTCCAATCTTTTGCCACTTGATAGCCAGCCTCTATTGCGTATTCAATGCTATGGGATGGCTTCATTAAATAGATAAAACACCTGGCTTGAACTGCGCAATCCTCATGGGCTACTCCACCTATCCGTGTGTTGCAAATAGCACCAGTATAGTCACAACTGATAGTTAACCTGCTCTTTCACCTATCTCTGCACTAGTCTCCACTGAAACTGTCCATGCACTGAAGTTAATTGATGCATTCTTTAGTTGATTTATGAGTTTATAATTAGTGAATTAATTAATAATTAATTCACACCACTCTCACTAATTGTATCAATTAGTTAAACCGAATACAAATAGCTCAACTATGTTTAGATTAGTTAAACTGAATACAACTCCACTAACTTCCTCAATCAACTCCACCAAACTCTGTCACATGAGTTCTAACTGAAGTATCCATGCAATAGCTCCACTTAACCCTCAGGAATAGCGTAATTCCTTCTATCAGCTCCTGTGCCACATCTGTGCACTTAACCGAAGTGCTCCAAGAGAATAAGATAATGTTTATAGTCCAAATATTATTAAGAGCTAATAATATTCGACATATCTATTTTTAGACTGGCAATCTAAAAATAGATTCCACCCAATATGTCTAAAAATAGAAATCCATCTATTTTTTCCGACTTGACCAACCATCCACAAATAGCATCCTGCAACTCATAGAACATGATCTATATGTCTAAAAATAGACATAGTCTAAAAATAGACTTTGCGCCAAAAATAGCCTGCGGGCCCACTTAGTGAATGCAACTTCTTTCCACTAAGCTCATCATCTTGTTGCAATCTCAACAAGCTGAACAGGGTTTATTCTGCCCAGCTTCTGTTTGAATGGTTTTTGGTTTTCCTTGAGAGGGATTTTGTGCTGAATTATTTCAGTGTCATAGGATTTAAGATCTTCATAACTCCACGCAAAAACATCAGAAAATTATTTAAACAACTCTATGTATTTGAGTTTAATGTGAGCTGGTAAAGTCTTAGATAGTTTAATCATCATTGGTTTTAGTTGACTGCCTATATTTCACTTCTCAACTTCAGTCTCTACAGGCTCCAGTTTTGGCTTCTTGGCCACATCGTTAAAATCAAACAACTCTTCTAAAGGGGCCAGACCCTTTGGCAAACTCTGATCTTTAGAGTGCAGGGTTTCTAAATATTCTTTTCTAATGCTGCAATCATTTCTGATGTGTTTTCAAGTTTGGTATACAAAAGATTAACATTAGCAAGCTCAGGGGACTATTCTTCTTCACCAAGAAAATTTTCTTCACTATTGCAGTGTGTTTCATAATCTGAATCTGAACTGTGTAGTTCAAATTCATTTCTAAATTGCATGAAGTCTTCTATTTGCTTGCCTCCATCAAACACTTGCCAATATTTTTCGTTATCAGGAACAGCTGGTCTGAATTTAATTTGAGTTGTGCAGTCTTTGGTTTCATATGGTGTTAAGCATGTTCTAGCTGCAAAATCTAAGCTGTGGGCCACGATATTTCTTTTTCTTGGGACAAAAATTAACTGGGACTCCTCAAAAGTTTTTAAAATATCCATGACATCGTTTCGATAGGCCCTAAGTCTTGGGTGATTAGCGTTGTATTCCCCGTTGACTTGCCTAATGATTAATTATGAATCCCCATGGACTTTAATTATTTTGGCTCCTAACTTTTTCAACAGATGTAAGCCTAAAAGCAGGGATTCATATTCCGCTATGTTATTCGAACACTGAAAGTTTAATCTATAGGAAAGGCTTTCTGTGTGGTTGTTCTCAGGGTTTCATATCTAGACACCTACACCAGCATTGCTTCTAGTGCATGACCCGTCAAAATTCATACTCCACAGAGGACTAGTTTCAGTTTCATCGTGGTTACTGTCCTCTTCAATTGTAGTGCTTTCAGATTGTTCTTGAAAATCAGCACTCTGTTGAATGTGTTTTGACTTCTCAGGTTTTTCATTTATTTGAGGAATGCTTTCTCAACTGTCAAGGTTAAAAAGCGATAGACGCATGATTTGTAGTTCAAGACCTGTGTTTGGTTTGCTAAAGTTTAAAGGTTCAGCAAACTATTTTAACAGTTCTGTGATGTCCCCATCCTCTCTATCAGCCAATAATTTAGTTAAAGTGACTTGTTCACTGAATGCTTCATCGTTAAACAAGATAAAAGAATCGAGGCCTGTATTTACAGAATACAGAGGAGAGTTTTGTGGTTTGTCTTGGCTTGTAACCGTATATTGCATATGAGACTCCGTGTAAAGTCTTCTAATCTAATTGAAAACAAGGATGTTCGCATAGGTCATGTCCATCTGCATAGTCCCTTGTAACTTAGCCCCCCAAAACCGTGATAATAGCATTCCATACTTTGGGGGCACATCAGCCACAAAAATATCCATGACTAAGCATTTGGCTGGAATCTGTGCTAAGTTAACACAGAGATCTTTGATTAATCCTAAACATTTTACTCTGCTTGATTCAAAAGAGTACAGGTCTTTATAAGGTCTGGTGATTTCTAGACCTAGGCTCTCCATTACAGCTTTGGGCATTAAATTGTGAGAGGCCCCAGAATCATGCATAGCATTATGCAAAATCTTGTCATGAACGTTTAAACTTACATAAAAGGGAGGAACAGGTCCCTCTTGATATCTACCTTCAATCTTTGGACCAAAAATAAGCTCTGGTTGGTCATCGTTAATATTGACGGTATCATTATTCTCTTATATGTTAAAAGCCTTCAAAATTTGAGACCTATATACATTCTGGGCAGCTAACTCAGTCAAGGGAATAGTGATTTTAATTTTGGAAATTTCCTACTCCAAACTAAAAGGAATTTGATTCTTTGAAGTACTTGTCTCATCCTTATTAGCTGACATTCTATCAGCAACTTCAGTTTGCTGATTTTTTCTATGTACATTTGAGAAAAATGTTTTCACAGGAGTACCAACTGAGGTGTTGTCACTACTAAGGTCTGCACTCTGTTTTTTATTGTTTTGAGTGCCTTTCTCTTTACCTTTATCAGAATTTCCAGCCACTGTTTTGTCTTTGTGTCTTACAATTTTGGGTTTACTTACAGTGTTGTTTTGTGAAGATTTGTCAAAGGTTTTGATTTTGGGAGCTTCTTGATTGGTTTTACTTCTAAGGTCATATTATTTTTGAGACTCTATGATAACATTTTCCATGTCTTGATAATAACTTTCATCATCATCTCTTTTGTCATCATAAGTTGTGTATAGACCTTGTTTTCTATCATAATGAACCTCAAAGTCATCATTATCTACTCCCAGCATGTTGATATCATCTTCCTCTGTTTTCTCATCGGTTTCTTCAACCTCACTCACGTAATTTTGATCAAAGGGAGGAGTGATATGTTGATCATCTTCCCTAGATCTGTTTTGGGGTTGATTTCTTCTAAAATTATGATTTTGGTTTTGATTTCTGTTTTGAGGAGCAGTTTGGTTTTGACTTGCTTGTGCTCTCTCAAGGATGCTCATTTTCTTCATCATCTCCTCCATCATTCTTTCCATCTTAGAGCTGGAAGTAGAAGGTGTGGATTCCTCTCTAAAGGACACTCTCTTCTCATTCTTCATTCTTGCTCTTTTCTCCATTAAGTTAAATTCCACAGCAAGAGCCCCTTTTTTCATATCTTCAAGGGTTAGAGGATCTCTTTCTCTCAGCTGATAAACCATCTCAGGGTCAAACCCTTTGGGAAACTTGTTTAACACTGAACCTTGTGGAGGTTTTAGACTTGGGGGAAGTGCATTATATACACTGTTAAATCTAGTACGGTAAGCTTGTACACTTTCCCCAGTGTTTCTGTGGAGGTTCTTGTAATCAGAAAGTATTTGGATAGGATTCTTCTTCACTTCCCATTTGTTTAAGAATGTCTAATGGAAGGCTTGGATATCATTGATACTATGGGGGGCTAAGCCTTTGAACCATTTTCTTACTTCTCCCCCCAGAATCTGAGAAAATTGTCTTAGTTTGATAGATTCATCATCAATTTCATTTATGTCAAAGTAGTCATTCATCTTATCCACATGTTGTGATGCAGTAGTAGCATTACTGGCAGCATACAATGGTATTTTGGATTGATAGTCCTGTGGAAGATTGACCAAGGGAACAAGAAGGACTAAGGGAACATACCATGCTGCCATGATATGTGGTGGGGGTGGATTTACAAGAGGTGGATTAACAAGAGATAAAGTGGGCTAAGATGGAGTGGTTTGAACAGTGGATGTAGGATGAATAGATGTGGATGGACCAGGAATAGATTACTGAGCTGATCTTGGATGAGAGACACCTAAATTGTGAAGGAAATGTAAATCAGGCAATGTAGTTTCTCTACTACCAGGATGTTCACTTGTTTTTGGTGATGAAAGTGAAGACTCAGAGTCTATCTGAATTATATCATCAAGTGACCTAGTTCTAAATGGATTTACTAAGTCAACTTGTGATTTTTGTAGAGCTGAAAGATTTTCAGGAACTGAATTAGCTCTCAAGGGTGATCTTAAAACAGTTGAAAATTCAATCTTAGGAGACTTCCTAAGTATACTTTCACGGTTATCAACTATCTCAGGTGGGTCAGGGTCAGGGTAAGCTCTAGTATGGATTTTTCTAGGAGCCACTATGATGTATTTGTCGGACCCAACTAAACAAGAAAAGTTCAACCAAATATGATAGTCTTTAAGAGGTTAATTGATCTTTTTTACACAAATTTTAATCCTACAGTCCTCTAACTGAGTTTGAATGATGTTACAAAGATCATGGGTCTTCTGAGTGGAGTCTTAAGGTCTGTTTAGGATTGTGGAGTCTCCAAGTGGAATTTTTTAGCTCTTTTGGAGATAAAAGGTTTTATGGTCCACCACCATGTTTATTAAATACCAATCTGAAATATTTTTGGGTTTTCTGAGTTATTTTTCAGTCCTATTGGTTCTTAAGAGTCTCCTAAATCTATTTCAAAACTTAGCTACAGTTATGAGACAAAGACAGTCTACTCTTATGGCTAAGCTAGATGATCCTTCAAGGTTAGATAAAGTCTTATGAGAATCCTAGGGTTTGCCTAGTTTGTCACTGATTCAAAAAAGTTTCACCATGATTACCATGTGTTTGGTAGTGCTTGAAGAGGGCTACTTTTACTCACTGCACAATGTTCTTGAATCAAGGGTTTCTTGAGGTCTTAAAGGTACCTAGGCCGAAAAAACACTCAAAATCCCCAGTGGAGTCGCCAGATATGTTAGCTCCCCGTAATTTGCAAGATTGGCAAAGTAAAACTGCAGGGAGAAACACTATTTTAACCACTTTGGGATTCTAGGATCTAGCCCTCCTGAATCCGGAGAGGTATCTCTCCAATAAGTGCAAAGATGGATTTATCTTTAAAGCTTTTGGGCAATGATATTAGGCTAGTTATGAAGTCCGAGGGTTTTTGTGTGTTTTGGATGGTTGAGCATGATTATTATTTGAGTGGAAAGTTCTAAATGGAAAGAGTTTCAAAGGTGTGAAGTTGCAAGCAATCAGAACCAGTTTTGGCTAAAAAGATAGATATAACGCTGGTTTTAGTCCATTGGGCTATGGAGTCATAACAGGGCTTTAATTTAGCAACAACATCAAGAGTGATCCAAGGGGAAAGTCATCTATATCACAAGATAATTTGAGATAAAATTATGGAATGGAAACAATAAAGTGTTGGAGGGGTGGAAAATGATAATAATTTCAACAAGGATTTATAGTCAGTCCAAACAAGAAAAGCCTCTTAATTAATTGTTTAAAACCAACCAAGGACAGGGCTAACCATAGACTTCTTGGGTAAGTTTTTATTAAAGCAACTCAATAGACAACAATCCAGTAATCCGCATAATTACCTTCAAAAAGTATGAAAACACATAAGAGAAACAAAGTGCAACTTAAGATCAGATAAGGTACTTTGAAACCTACTCTGCTTTCAGCAAACACTTAGGGAAACTTTTAGAATCTACCTTTGGAGAATAAAATCTAGAAAACAGGGCTCACCATCACTTTTCTAGTCTAACTTTAATAAGAAAATAATTAAAATAACATTCAAGAATAATGTTAAAGAAAACAGTAGGACGAGGGAACGCCAGCATTCCTAAATGTTTAAACTGTATTGAATCATTCTTAAATAAACAAATTTGAGGAAAACATTGAGATAAAGCTTATCTGTCAGAGAAGGGTATTGTAAATAGTAGCTCCTAACTCTATGCTTTTTGTTCTTTATCAAATAATTAATGGAAAAAATGGCATACACAAAAGGAAAACAATTACACAGAAAGGAGCACTTCACCAGTGATATAGAACAGGATCCCAAGAAACATCTTGTTATTGATGTCAAACCAGTTACATTCTTCAGGTCCAATGTTTCAGTTCAGCAATCATCTTCACTTCTCAGCCTAACTATTCTATCACAAATAGAGCTTCAAGAGCCTTTGAACACTATTTACAAGTAGAAGTTTCGAACACAAGTATATTTCAAAGTTCTACAACCAACATTTTCTCATCTTCTACAGGAGTATTTATAGAAGGAATGAGGAGGTGGGATCTGATAAAAGATCTTCAAGGTCAATTAATACAGACTTAATACTTCTCGGCCTTTGAGGGGCTCGATGGAGAAGTTTGCAGATGTTTTTTCTGTATTAATTGTTTTACATTTAAGATTTAAGCTCAGTGGGAGCTTTTGTTGACTTTAAAGCTCTATTTCATGTTGTAATAACTCTGCTGATATTTTTACATTAAGTGCCTTGGCAGAATTTACTATTCGGCTGCGTTGAAGCAAATATCTTATTTTCTGATCATAACTCGACCTTTGTTGAATGCTTGAGGCTACAGGTGGTAGTGAGTAGCTGAGAGGAATCAATTAGCCTCGAATGTGGCGGTGGAGGCTCTTTCTGACTGATAAATCTTTTGATTTGTCTTTAATTGTGTTTTATTTAGTAGATTAGGCTTTTGATTTTCGATCTTAGCCGTAATCCTCCAAAACTTTGAAAAAAGTCTTCAATTCTTCATTTCTGCTGATTTAATCTTCAACACTGATACTCTTTCAGCTTTGATTTAATTGACTGTGTCTTGTTGATGTGCAGGTATACAAGGATCCATATGGCATCAATGCCCATGAAGCATTGATGAAACGTGAAGTTGAACCCTGCTCAACGATTTATCTTTGATAGATGAAAACCTGGAGGATCATCATCCTCGGCTTTATTTTTCCTTTCAAAATATTTGAAATCTGTTTAAATCCTGCACAAAGCAACAAAAATTAGAAAATCCCGCGTTACTGGGTAAAAATTGTTTTGGAGGTTTCGGGTAGGAGCATGGCCGTTGGATGGTAGCATCCAACGGTGGAGATTTGCGCGTGGTGGTCAAAAGGAGAGTGATGGGAGATTTCAAGTCATAACCTTTGATCTATGATTGACCAAGAATATCAACGGTTGAGATTTTAGGAGTGAATTAATAATGCGAAGGGGTCACATTATTGTGAAAATAGAAGAAAATGCGAAGAAATAAGGTTAAAAACCCTTTGGCGGAGGAAAATGCAAAGGAAAGAAGAGTGGGGTTGATGGATGATTGTGAGCCGTCGGATGAGATCGGCCCCATGAGATCAACGGTGGAGGATGGTCTACAGAGACCATTTAGAAAAGGTGGAGGGCGATAATATGAAGTGAGATTAAATCTAGGTCGTTGATCTGCAGAGATCAACGGCGGGCGAAGCGCGCGATAAAACATAATAGAAATGGGAAAAGTGGTTTCGGAGGTGAAAACCACGGGTTTCACGCGACAAAATGGGAGAAAGGTTTTTCACCTTTTTTAACACAATATGCGTTAGAAAGAGACACTTGGATTTTGAAAACAGCTTATATGGCGTGATTTTGGGAGATTAACGCTCGTGTTGAAAGTTACGCAATATGGAACGCCAGCCGTTAGATCTTAAAAAATGGACGGTCGAGATCAATCTTCTGTTGAAGTTTGCAACAAGAAACAGTAAAGGGGGCATCCTGAAACATTATCCTTGATCCTAGTTGGAAAATAATCACCTAAACTAGGTGGGGCCACACAAGCTAATTTTAGGTGTATGTCTATTTTTAGACATGGTGAGCATATTATATATGTAGCAGGAGGCTATTTGTAGATAGTTGGTCAAATGTGAAAAATAGATGAAATTCTATTTTTAGAATATTGGGCAAAGTCTATTTATAGAGCGTTGATCTAAAAATAGATGCATGTAGATTATTATTAGCTCTTAATAATAATCAGACTCTAAATAGCAACTTGTGGGATGAGCATCATATGTGGCACAAATGTGGCACAAGTTAATTACGTAATAAATTATACAATTCCCAAGGGTTTACTGGAGCTAATGCATGGAGGACTCAGTTAGAACTCAAGTGGCAGAGTTATGACACAGTTGGAAGAAGTAGTTATGGAGTTGTATTCAGTTTAACTCAGTTAGACTCAGTTGAGCTAGTTGTATCTAATCTAACTGAATGATACACTAGTGAGAGTGGAGTGAATTAATTATTTTATTAATTCACAAATAATAACTCATTAATCAACTGAACAATACAGCAGTTAACTACAGTGCATGGCAGTTTCAGTGGAGACCAGTGGAGAGATAGGTGAAAGGGCAAGATAGACTATCTGTTGTGACTATAGTGATGTATGAATTGCATCTACATATACATTGGAGTTTCCAATGATAATCACACAGTCAATGAGAGTGGGATTACATTGAATTGGTCTTTGTAATCAGCTTGGATTGCGCAGTGGAGACAGGCTAGCAGGTGGCAAAGATCGCTGCATGGATTTGCAAGATTGGGCCTAATTAGTGTATGAATATTGCATTGTACTGAGAGCTTGATGTACTAAGCTTTGTATGATATTGTTACACGATCTCCATGATACATAATATGATAGTTGGGGTTTTTAGCTTCAGGATTTCCCGTTAACACAATTGTGTTAATGTGTGTGAATTTTTATGGTTTCATGTGTGCTTTGTAATTGATTTAATTTCCGCATGTGATGATCAATGGTGGAATAGATTTTGTATTGTGCATAAAGTTAAAATATTGTGTGATCAGGGGAATCTTGGACATATGCATGCGTCGTGCATATAATTTCTACATCTTTGGTGTTAATGAAATAATATATGGGCAGAGAAAGGGTTAACATGGGTCGTTGATCTGCAGAGATCAACGGCTATGATTTGTTGGAAAAACATTATAGAGTGAGGCTGCATGTTTTTAACCAAAGTTGGGAGACGCATCATGGACCATCCAATCTGGACACGTGGACGACCCAGATGCAGTCGGAGGCATGCGATCGGCGAGGGGAAAAACTTGAATAGCGCCGATGCAATTGAGCGTTGGCCATCGATCTGAGGATCAGATCGACGGTGGGAAATGAGTCAGAGGATCGCCAATCAGGGGTGGCATAAAATATTAACGTGCCAATGCAAACTCTCGATGCGATTTTGCAGAGGCCATCAGATTGGTCCAAGATCAACGACAAAGAAAGGCTCCGACCAATGAATGAGAGGGACCCCTTATAATATATGAAAACCAAAATTTAACTAAATACAAAGCTTTTACGGCTTGGGGCAGGTTATATATATGAAATGGCTTGGCACCCGTCTGCAGGGCTATTGGTTTATATGAAAATCAATAGGCCCAGGGCTTATATGTATAAGGGCCAATCGGCATCGGAAGCACGGTGCGGGCTTTTCAATCTACCCATTAGAATTTCTCTAATGCGATAACGCGGGGATCGTTGATCGGGTTTTAAGATCAATGGTGTTTATTAATAAAAAATATTGCATCGGCGCATTTAGTTAGAAACTTAGGAAAAAGGAGTTTTATGTATTTACAAAGGGAAAAATTGATTGGGAATGGTTTGTATAATATGTTAAGCGCCCGATTGCAGGCCTCGTGGTTATATAAAGTAGCAATAAGATCAGGGCTTATGTAAAAAGGGGCCAATCGCATCGGAGTTTTCAATGACACAAATGGACTTGCGCGCTCCAAATTTCTCCGATGCGATAAGTGCCAAAAAGGTTTAGCGCTTGGTTCCAACACCAAGGCATATGGTGGGGAAGTGGTTAGGACTTAGCCCAAAGGGGCTTAAGCCTATAGTCAAAACACTTATTTTTTATGAAATTTTTCAAAGTTTTTGATGGATTTGGGGGTTTCGGGAAAGTTTTAAAAATGATTTTTAAACTTTGTAAAAGGATTTTTATAAGGGGGAAATGGGAATAAATGAAAAATAGAGGAATTTTGATGGGGGGAAAAGGAATAAAAATGAAGGTTATTTTTGAGTGGAGGAGGGGAAAAATGGGATTTTGTTGCAGTCTTTTCTTCATGGAAAACAGCAGAATTTCAGAGTTTAAGATGGAAACAGTAGTGAAGGTTAAACAAAGGTCATGATGTCTTCATGAGTCTTCAAGAGATAACATTTTTAGCAATAAAACTTATTTCTTGAAGACTCAAAAAATGATTTAGCCACTTTTTGATATAACAAATTTTATAGGTGGCTAACACAGCCTACTATAATACAAACTACTTAGCTACTTCCCCTCAATAATAGTTCTAACAGTCGATAAAATCCCAATCCCTTACAATGAATCTTCAATGAATACTTATAGGCGAATGAGAAAGTGGAGTAGTAGATATGAGTTTAAATGATTTCATTAAGACATAGGGGAGGAAGTTTTTGTGCCCACTCTGCTTAATGGCTCTACATTGACATATTGGTACTCTTAGGCTAGTCTAGAAGTATTTTTCAGGTTGACAATAACTCCAGGTATGTTCTTGCAGTACTCTCTGACTGTAGGTACTTTGTTTTAGCTTTTGTGACAAGTATGGCAACAGAGGGTCTTTCAGGTCTCCCATGTTTCCATAACTGTTGTCCTGGAAACTTTACAAACTTCTGTCAACGTAATAATGGTTAAGGGCTTGATGAGGCATGGAGAATGATGTAGGAATGTGTCCTTCTTAGGGAAAGGACATTCTATCAATATGAAAGCACTGATGTAACTTGTTTATGTGCTTTAGGCTTCATTAGGCCTCCTTGATCATCTTTGATTCTTGATATGTGTCCTTTATCCTTTTAATCATTGGATTATATGCATTAAGTATTCAGTCATTAGGCATAAATCCTTTAATTCTTTCTCTGATAATCTTTGCCACTTCTGTGATGGTATTCCTTCGCTCTAAACCACCATTACAGTGACTGTGGAGAAAAAACGAATTCATCACTCTGTAAACCCTGCAAAACGCGATAAACACATTATAAAATCCTATGGGAGTGAGGATGGATTCTTCTGAGGCTCTTGGGGATGGGGGAGTGATGATGGAAAAAGATGGATGCAGCGGAAAAATGGTGAAAAACCATTTCGGAAGGTGGAAAACAAGTCTGATGAAGGTTGAGTGCGTCGTGGGTTTTGGACCATTGGATCAAATTGATCAACGGCGATCTATGGCAGAGATTCATCGGCAAAGTCATTTGGATGAATGGTGAAAGGGAGGGGTAAGGTTATATCAGGGTCTTTAGATCAGAGTAATCAACGACTAGGATCACTTGATGGATTCATTTGGGAGACGGATGAGAAACAAATGAACAGGTTTGAAATTAAGCCCTAACCGTCCAATCTCAAAGATCAACGGTCGGGATTAAAAGGGGAATTATGTTGCGGAGGGTGGTAAGGCGGAAAACCCGAATGGTTTTCGCACAGCGTTGAAGTGGTTTTAGAATTTGTCCAAAAAAACGCGATATCATTCACTTGCTGACACATGTCCCCTTCAATACCACCCATTTCGTGTTTTTTTGAAATGTTAACCTTCAGATGCAAAAATTATGCGAAACACAATTTCAGCCATTGGATGATGGGCAGGAGATCTGACGGTGCGGAAAAATTGCTATGGGAGGTAAGATGCACAGGCGGAAAGGTGGGAAAGGTCAACGGCGGTTTAAATGCTAACCGTTGGATCTGCGGATCGGATGGTTAATATTTAAAATAGAAAGCGAAGGGCAAAGGGGTAAGTGAATGAGCGGGAAGAAGGAGAGTCATCGAATCTGTAGGAATGGAAGGCGGAGATAAAATCAGCGATCGCACATCGGGGGGACAGAAAAAGGGGAAGACTATGTTGGTGCGATGCGATTAAGCGCTGGCCGTTGGATCGGATGATATGAATAGTTGAGATTGGATCTGAGGGGGAATGATGGAGGGCCCAAGGGCGGGGCGTGATTGAATCCTGGCCGTTGGTTCTTGTGGGTTAAATGTTCAGGATTGAATCGAACGATCGAAGTAATGAGTGAAGCAGAAGGCTGATGGAGTGATGCAATTGAGCGCTGGCCGTCGGATCGGCAGAGATCGACGGTGGAGTTCTAATCGTGGACCGGTAGAGAAAAGGTCCATCGCATCAGAGAAATTGAAGAACAAAGGGAACTCCGATTGCGATTAGCGCTTGAGCACTAGTGCCTGGTTCTGGGCGCCGGGTTATATGCGGAGAAAGGGGCTGAGGGCTAAGCCGAAAGAGGCTTAAGGACTTAATGAGAAAATGAGTGTTTTAGGCCTAAATTTAGTGCTTTTTAAGCCAAATGAGGGTTCTGGTAGATACAAAGGAGGATTTTTAAACCAAAAAAAAGGGTAGTATATGGTTTAAAAGGGGGTTTAGGAGGATTTAGAGGTTAAATGGATATTTTACTGAGGGATCTTTGGAAGGAAACAAAGATGAAAATGGGGATTTTATGGGAGTGAAAAGGGGAAAGTGGAGGCCTTTTAAAAGCGGTTTCTTTCACACAACAGTAGGGTTTTTTACTAGAAACAGCAGTGAGGATAATTCTGAAGGATAGAAAACACGTGGAGGCTTCAAGAAAGATAGGTTTACAAAGGAAATGTATCTCTTGATGACTCAGAAACATATTTAGCCACCTTTTTGCTTGTCAAAAATTTATAGGTGTCTAACAGAACAAAGGGCTCTCTTTTTCAAAGGTGGATCAAATCATTGGGGTGTTGCCCAAATTTATTGCAGAAATAAAGGGCAACAGCGCTGCTAAGTCTAGAGATCATCTAGTGCCTCATGCAGAGGAAGAAGGAGCTGTTGCTCCAAAAAGAGGGATTCTTGTATCTTTACAAGAAGGTCCCTAGGATCTCATGCATGGAGATCAAGGCACACTTCATGATCCATATGTGCCATCGAGGGAGAGGTGTGAAACTAGGAAGACTTAAGAAGAAGATAGAGAAGAGAGCCAGCATCATTTGTTGAGGAGGGCACATTCCTATCCATTTTCAGAGGTGATTGCACCTAGGAAGGTGATTGGATTGCGCAGTGAAAGCATGGATAGAATTTTTCATCTATATATGCTGTCATCTTCAAATGAGAATGTCTCATTAAGTAGAAACAATACACCAAGGAGACCACTACTTCAATCAATGAGGCCCCAATCATTAATTTCAGCAGTGAGGAGACCTTGGGACAGATTGTTACAGCGTTGGGAGCCTTGGGTAAAACCAAAGAGGAGAGAATCATTCTCTCACTATCATTAGTACCCACTCTCCTTACATTTTCTACACTGTGGCAGGAGAAGCAAGGGAAGGGCGGCAGCTTTCCCACTTGTACATTTGGCTGGGGAGCAGTATATGCACACCACTCTTTGGAGGAGTTGGCACAGTCACTTATTTTCCCTTGGAGGAGAAGGAGAGAATCATCTATGAGTTGTTCCCTTTGCATGATCAAAAATCATGGCAAGGACATTGTTCATTTATGTGATTTACATGTTGATTCCTTAACCATGTATATGAAGGATATTTCTCCAAGGAGGAGCATTCTTTGTTTAAGACTTCTTGGTCTACTTGAGGCCAAGAGCATGATTGATGACCATCCCCTTGATAGACTTGGGGAAGATTTTTATTTTGGAGGGCATGCTCACCATGTATCATACATCATTCATTTCCTCCGAACACATGGGGAGAATGTAGCAGCACACCGGTGGTTGAAAAACCACATCCTTTGTCATTCTCTATTACAGTTTATGATCAAACTGCATTGGTTGCATCTGAAGGATCATTTCCCTACTCATTTGCTACATATGGCAGCCAACATGAATTTCATTTTGGCTCCTTGTGCTGCTATTGATCACATTATTATCAGGAGCATGATTGGGAGAGAGGCACATGGGATGAATGTGTCCTTTGGGGTAGAAGATCCCCATACTTTTTGCAGGACATGCTCTAATGGGAGCATGGGAGGTAATGTGGCCACCATAGTTTAGCATTGGTCCTCTCTTGAGGTGAACCACATGATTTATAGGGTTCCATATGATGATGACCTCCTGTCCATCACATATTAGAAGCATTGGGCCAGCTTGATTAACAATGTAGGAGGAAGGATCTTTGAAGATCTAGACCTCATATTGACATTGGAAGACCACATTGTTGTAGCCCAAGATCGACCTTCACTCTACACTTGTCATAAGTGGAGAGGTGAAAAACGTGGGGTAGGCTATGATGCTTACCACTTGTAGATTTTCAGCCCACCTTCTTTGTCGGAGCTCAAGGTGGAAGAGGATTTTCAGCAGTTGCCTTATCTGGAGGTGACTATATTCTTATGGATGATTGCTTGGGAGGAGCAGTATGGAGACTCTTTGTTGATACAACATCTCATTCTTCATGAGGATTTCATCATAATTAGACACTACAGTTGGAGGATGAGGACATCCTACAGTTTAATCCTTGCAGTTGCTTGAGGACAAGCAACATTTGGGAGGGGAGGACTGTAATATTCCAAAATTTCATGGAATATTAAAAAAAAAATTGTTTTGCACTAGGAGGAGAATAAATGGGTAAGAAAACCCATTGATAATAAAATATGAATAAAAATCCCTTATAATGTGAAAAGAGATTAAGAAATAACTGGATTTCACACCCCATGTGTGAAATGAGATAAATTGCATATGGATAAGTCTAAAGGAGGCCAAGTCAACTACGTAGTTATGAGAGATAAGGATCACTTGGTGGGGCAGCACAGTTTGCATGAGGGGAAGATCACTTGGGGGAGGAAACCCTAAGGTGTGGGGCCCATGGTAAGGAACCTTTCAATTTCTTAAAAGGAGAATGAGGCAGCCATATATATTCAAGATTTGATTATCATTTTTCTTGTCTTCTCAAACAAGTGCATTCTCCAACTGTTTAGCTGAGATGCAGTGTTGCTAGCACTGGGTGTTCCCGGGTGGGAATCCCATCTCTCCGATAGAGTATCTCTTGGAAGAGCTTGTTGTTAATATTCCCCATATTCTGGCTTGAGGCCAAAGCATTCCATTCAGCTCCAGTGCAGTCTCCATTGGTGATTGAGTTGTGTTGCTGAGTGTTGCAGGGGAGGGTTCCTCAACACCACTTCCGGCATTGTATTTTAGAGGAGGAAGTCTTCATTCATTTGGAAGATCAGTGAGGGAGTTTTTGAGCTTATTCCCATCATCATTGGCAATAGGCCAACCATTTTCCATCAGAAGAAGAGCATCCCTCTTCCTTGACTACGCAGTTCCTAGAGAGTATTTGCAGTGAGGGATGCAGTATTTCATCGGGAGGTGAGATCTTCAATGATAGGATCAGCCTATCATTAGGAAGTTCAATCGAAGGGGTTTATTTCAGAGCGTAGATCATCTACAGAAAGCTCCTTCTATTTCCATTTCTTGAGTTGCTGCTACCCAAAAACACCGGCATTTTTGCACGTGTGCCATTTTGTCTAGTTTCCAGCCAATCCTCTTAAGGGATTGATGTATCATCTTTTCAGGGGTTGAGAGTTTTCTTCCCCCATATTTCTTTGAGCTTACATTGTTGCATCTTTATACTTATGTATTTACTTCTGCAGTATCTCCTATAAACTGCGCAATCTTAGCCTGGAATAAACTATGTAAAGCAGTGTTTCTCTATTCCTATGAATATGTCTTCTTGAGACTCTGTGATTGATTGGAGTAATAGATTCGTCAAGAATTTGTCTACATTTTCTGTTGTACATACATCTAATGGCTGATTACATCTTCATATGACATGGCTCTCTAAGAATTACGCGTTCATTTCCTTGCTTGAGTAAAGTGTTACTACAGCCCCTTAACTGGGCATTTTCTGGAGAGCATTAGAGGTGGGAGAAATGTTTAAACCATCTAAGAGGATTTATTTGGAGCCTCCTCTTGGATTTCAGACTTAGATGCTATATTCTAAGGGATCCAATTGCTGGGTTCAAGTCTCATAGCAGCCATTCCTGAAAAATGCATTTTTCAGGCATGCCTTGCTAAGCAATCCTAAAAAGGGATATTACAAATTTGAAGAGGATTTTTCTTGACTTCCCATTTGTTTAATAATAGTTGATGAAAAGCAGGGAGGTCATTTATACTGTTAGGGGTTAATCATTTAAACCATTTTCTTGCCTCTCCCCCTAAGCTTTGAACAAACATTCTGAGTTTAACAGTTTCAGAATCTATTTCTTGTCTGTCGAAGTAGTCATTCATTATGTCCATGTGTTTTTTAGTAGTAGTAGAACTACTAGCATCATATAAAGGAATCTTGGACTGATATTCCAGTGGTAGAACAATTAAAGGTAAAGGAAGGACTAAGGGAGCATACCATGTTGCCATGATATGTGGTTGTGGAAACAATGGAGGGTTTACAAGTGGGGGGTTTACAATAGGAGTTATAGCGTTAAATGGAGGAAGGTGAACAGTGGGGTATGAAGTTAGTAAAACAGAATTTTTTTGTAGGGTAGATGGGTCTAAAACTATCTGAGTTATCCAACTCTGAGATCTATTCCTAGAGAAGATTTTTTCTAGGGGTGGGTCAGAGGGGATATTCTACAAGTCTTTGAGGTTTTCAGGTAGGGAACTTGCTTTGTGGATTGGTCTATTAACAGTTGAATCTTTAGATCTAGGAGACTTCCTAAGGATGCTTTCAGAATTTTCAACTATATTAGGAGGATTTGGGTCAGGATGGGATCTGGTATGAATTCTTCTAGAAGCCAGAACTTTGGACCCAAAAAATCAGAAAGGTTAAGAGGTATAAGACATAAACCAAAATTTGAAAGAAATACTTAATCCACAAAGTATTCTTGACTGCGTATTGTTGATGTTTTGATGATAAAAAAGTTTCCCAGTGGAGTCTATGGAAAACCAGTGGAGTCAGCAGGTCTACTAAAAACCAGTGCAATCACCAGGTGGAGGATTTTTAATTTATTTTATGGCTTATTGTTTTCCACCATCAACAATCAGGAACCATTCTTGGCTAACACTTGATTCATTTAAGTTTAAAATGAGGTTTTCTAAGTTTTGAGGTTGTTTATTACTCAGTATTCGCCAGTATGGTTGCCACTATGTTGGCTCCCTGTGGTTTTCAAGATTGGCAAGAAAAAACACTACAGGGAGCACATCATAACCACTTTCGAATCCTAGGACCTAGCCTTCCTAGATTCAGAGAGGATCTCTCTATAGAGTGTTTTCAAATGATATATATTTATGTTCTTTGTTTTATGATATTAGGCTAGTTATGAAGTTCTACGGACTTGTTTGTTTTGGTTGAATTAATTGATAGATTGACAAATCTGTGGTGTGATTAGTTGAAGGGATGCTCCAGATGAATAGATATACTATGAGAAAACATTAATCCATTGGAAAATGGAGTCATAAAAGGATTTCATTTCTCATCAACTCTGAAAGGATTTTCATAGGGAAAGCTAACTATGGATCTCTTAGATTATATTGTGGTATGAAACAATAATAATTTGTCAAGGCAGCAAAGCTATAGTCAGTTAAGAATTTTCTAGCTCTACTTAGACAAGAAAATCCTTTTAGGTAACTGTTTGAGGAAAACCAAAGGGCAGGGCATACCATAGACTTATTTGGAGAGACTTTAATAAGCAAACCTTTAAGACAACAATCCAGCAATCCTAAGACTACTTTCAGAGAAAGACAACATATAAGATAACAGTGAGAGCATCTAAAGAGCAAGATAAACCTATCTTCTTTAACTCAACACTCAAAAGACCTTGAAAGAAACATTTTGAGGCAAACCAGAGGATAGGGCATACCATAGACTTCCCTCGTTTAGACTCTACTAATTATACTTCAAAAAAAGGCCTTAAAAACAATATTTCAAGCTACACCAAAGGACGGGGCTTACCATAGACTTATTTGGCTTGACTATATTAAATCATTCCTAATACAACAAGCTAGATGGAACTCGAGAGAAATTCAGAATTCTCCAATCAAACCTTGCAGAAGAAAACATTAAGATAAAGAAGGCAGACAGAAATAGGGTGCCAAGACAGCATATCCTAATCTAAAATTTTTGTTCTTTATCATAGAAATATGGACAGAATGGAAAACATAAGAAAAAAATGACAAATGAGGAAAAATTCACCATTAACATAGCTCAAGAATCTTGTGAACGTGCTTGTATTACTGATGATAAAAACAATTACATTACTCCATGTACAATAGCTCTCTGGAACTCAGAGCTTTCTCAAATCTAGTGTAGCAATCCTCAACAAGCTCAGCAACAGAAATCAATCAAATAACCACCAACTAACCAACAATAAAAATGAAACTAATATGCATTATTTATCTAAAAAATGAGGAGGTGGTGCTAAGCTAGGATTTAGATGTCATTTATTACAGAGTTAATGAGTATTTTACCTTTGAGACCATGCAAGGCCCAAGGAAAAAATATCTGAATGTTTCTCTCTAAAACAATAACTCCTAACTTAACTTCTGAGTTAATTCTGTGAAATGTTTGACTTTAAGGCTTTTTCAATAACTTTTTACAATAACTAGTAGTAGATGAAAAATATCTCTAACTATTGGTAATAGCTGTTTGATGCTTTATTGAAAGAAAACATGTTGTAGGAGGAAAAAAAATCCTTTGAAGAAGTGACTGTTGTAGGTTTAGTCATTCGAATTTGTTCCTGTGCTAATCTGCCTCTGTTTTATCATTAAATGTGTTTTTAGGCCTTTAAATTTTGGATCTGTCCTTTAATCTTTGACTTTATATTTTAAACCTTTAACCTTTAATTTTTTCCTCTGTCTATCTTCGCTTTCTTTAATCTCTACTTTGTTGGCTAATCCTCATGATTTCTCTTTGATACATGATTAGCCCTCTAATATTCATTTGCTTTATCACAATCCTTATACTGTTTTTTCTTCTCACTGTGTCTTTGTTTTTCTGTGTTTTCTGTGCAGGGATGCATTTCTTCGTTGATGAAGGGCTTTAATAATCATCAATAATCATTTTTTATTGATGATTAAGCTTTAAATAGGGCCTCTGGTCCCTTTAAATTTAAACCAAACCTCTGGATCGTCACCCAGACATTTAATTGGATGTTCTTGGACCATTGGAATGCATTTTATGCATTTCCACCATTAAACCTGCACACAAAAAAATAATTATCTTTTAAATCCTGTGGGGAGGCTTTTCTACATTTTTGGGGGGTTTTCGAGCTATCGAAGGGCAGAGAATGGTGTTCTAGACTTGGTTTTGTAGGCGGAACCTATGTGAAGTTTGAATGGAGGACGAAGGTTTTTAAATCTTGGAATGGAGAGAAAAGTGGTTTTTGAAAATCGAGAGGTGGTTTTCACGCAAACGGAGGAGCAGTAACTGTATTTGGGCCAAGTGTGTGATTCCACTCTACAAATTTCACGTGGCAGGGGAATACCACCCATATCGCAAATCTAAAAAACTTTAACTCCTGCGCTAAAATATTTCGATATGCATCGTGGGTGGTTGGATCTCGAGGGCAGAGATCGATGGTGGTCAGACGATCTGGGGTGACAAGCAGGCGCAGAGGTGGGGTCCAGGTGTGGAGTGACGTGGCGAGCTCCTTGCCATGTAGCAAGGGGTGGTAAAAATATATGTGAGGTTTATTATATGGTCATGGGGTAGGCTCATGTAGGTAGGGGCTTTATAAAAAGGATCCCGAGGATATTCTTAATAAGGAGCAGGGTTAAAAACCTTAAGCGAAGGGCTTAAGTGTTTATATAGGGTTGGTTTAGTAAAACCAAAGAGTCAGGGTTTTTAAATAAAAAACATGGTTTTTAACATAAAAAGGTGGGTCCCAGTAGTCTAATATTTTGTTGAAAAACAGTGTAAAAAAGGCATTATACATTGTTTTGAAGAAATAAAGGAAAGGGATGAAGGAAAGGGGTTTTATGAGGGGTTTTGAAAGGGGAGATGGGTTTTTTAGAGGGGAAAATGAGTGAATGAGAGTGTGGGTAGGGAGGAAGAGTGAAAATGATAGAAACAAGCCCATGGTGAGTCTTTTTAGAGCAGCAAGGTGAACTGAGAAGGCTAAAATGAAAATATAGTGAAATAGGTTTATTTAGGATAATGAAGGTAGTGATATTTCTAAACATAGATGATAGGCCAATAATGTTATCTTTAGCTACTTATAGAAGATACATAGTCACCTAGTAAACTTTATAGAATACAGGAGGATAACAGGTACAAGGGTTGTTGTGCCTTTGGACCCCTCTGAAGGCACGTGATATTCAGACGCTATCTAGAATGAATATGGAAATATCGACAATATCTATAAGACCATTGTGCAGGACAAAAACTGGAACAATCCTACCCCTAATGTAAGGATAAGTTGGGAGTGTGACATTTCTTGTGTTTCAGACTCCGACGAAGAATTAGACCACTGACAAAGCAGATTGCATGAATTTTCCACAAAGCGGTGCAACAGAGTTACCAAATTTCCTCGATGCGTCACATCGGAGGTATGTGACTTACCATTCTATGATGGAATAGGAGACGTTGATTTATTTTTGGATGAGTTTGATAAAAAGGTACCCAACGAGAAGTGATATAAATCTTTGGACTTCTCTTTGAGGTCCAACCCAACCAGATGGTTGGGCATGCACAGAGAAGGCTTAGGAGGATGGAATGAATATTACAGACTGATGAGGCTCAGGTTTGGTCATGTAAACACTAGGATCACGGAGAAGTACAATGGTATGGATGATCCTCACGAGCATTTGTCTCATTGGACTGCGACCTAGGCCGAGGAACCTCAAACTGAATGGGTGCACATGTTCTTTTATACCTTGGATACAATACCTCAACAATGGTATCTTGAAATGGAGCTGCGCCATGGAACCACAGATTAGTATGAGATGAACATGATGGTTGGGATTGTATTAATGGTGCTCTTTAGGAAGCTAGGACGGGAATATCCTAAATAAACACTAAGCTAGCAGCTTCGGTACAACCTGACTAGGCTATGTAGTTGGAACAAGCACAAGAATGTTACAACCCGACTACGAAATAAGTCGAGAAGGATCTACGGAATGTCAATATTCCTAAATCTAAAGGAAAAAATGAGGTTGCAGGACCTAAAGTAGAGATGTCAGACATAGCATAGCCTGTAAGAACTCAACAAATCAATATAGGCTCAGAAGCGGAGCCCAAATTCACGAAGATTGGGAACTATTAGGACGATGAAACGGTGAACAAGGTCACTGAATTGTTGTATGATTACCAGGATCTCTTCCCAATCAATTTCTCTAAACCAAAAGTAATTATAGGAGATTTGGGAGTTATGCACATCACTTTGAAGCCTGATGTGAATCTGGTCAAGCAGCACCCATATCGGTTGTACCAAAAATATAAAGAGAAAGTAAGGGAATAACTCAACAAGATGCTCGTTGCTGGCATTATTCAACCAATAGAGGAGTTTGAGTGGGTTATCCCTATGGTGGTCCAGGATAAGAAAACCAAGGGAGAAATAAGGATTTTTTTAAATCTTAGAAATTTGAACGATGTGTGTGTCCGTGATCTGTTTTTGACACCATTCACTGATGAATTTTTGGAGAATATTGGAGGGCAAGAAGCCTACTCCTTTACAAATGGGTTCTCAAGATACCATCAGATCAAGATCACGTTGGAATATTGGAGCAATACCACTTTTGATACTAAATGGGGATATTTTCAGTACACAGTCATGCCATTTGGAGTGAAAAAAAGCTCTGGAAATATTTTCCAGAGTCGTAGTCACTACATACAAATAATATATCCACAAATTTTTTGAGGTGTATTTTGATGACTGGACAGTCTTTGGACTGTTAAAGAATCATGTTTCTAGTCTATGATTGATGTTGGATACCTACAGGAAATATCAAATCTTCTTGAACTTTAATAAATGTATTTTTTGTGTGCCATATGGTATATTTTTGGGGCACATTGTTTGTAAGCGTGGATTTATGGTAGATCCTGCGAAGATAATTGTGATTATAAACTTGGAGCCACCAACGAATGTGAAGTAGCTACGCATAACAATTGGCCATACGGGTTATTATAGAAAGTTCATAAAGGCCTCATAGATCACTGTTCCATTCGAAAAATCCTAGCATGATAGGCATATTAAGAAAAAGATGTTTAAGAATGGGGACTTGGTTATTTTATATGACATCAAGTTCGTGAAGTTCCCGGGGAAGCTACAAACACACTAGTTGGGGCTTTATATTGTCAGGAATGTCTCGAAGGGGGGCCTAGTTAAACTCGAGAAGCTGAATGGTGAGTTGTTCCCTGGACATGTCAATAGTAGCCAATTGAAGTTATACAAAGACAAATCCACCCCTTGGGGTTCACATTGACTATATGGCTGGAGAAGGGTCTTAATGCTCCATGCAGCTAAAAGAGAGCATAGGACTATAAATGACTTTTCCGGAGGAAGGCTTCGTCACAATAGAAGTATTGTGTGGGATGTAGGGACATGGCGAAGTTGGAGGGAGCTGCGCCAACGAATGCAGGACTACGCTACAGAGGCAGGTTTAATGAAGCTCACCCCGAAAATGAACATTAGAGTGAGAAAATTTGATTTTACAAGGATTTGGTCATTAAAAGGAGCGGAGGGGATGTGTTTAATAGGCATATTCGGGCAAATCTGCTACAAAATCTTCATTTATGAGGTGTATCTAAAGGAGATCATGGAGTTTGAATTGACTTTTTCTATAAATTAGGCATCCTGCTCCACATTCGAACACTTTGTGCTCTAAGAGTTAGAAATGATATTTTGTGCCTAAAAGCTAGCCGAGTGAGTCGCTACATGTTGGATTGTAGTTTTGAAGTGTTTAAGGGAACATTGATCAAAGCAGGGCTCGGGCACACAATCCAGCTAGGTCTAAGACACACCATGATGGCTACACCACCCACAAATGTCGCGGGGTTGAGGTCACCTAGGAAGCAGACCAGAGAAGTGCCTTCTAAAAATCAAAATAAGTAAGTACTTAGAACATCACCCAAGAAGAAAATTCCAAAGGAACATCGGTCTAAGACGGTGCAAGATAGGCAAAAGCAGGTCATCGAGGTAGAGGAGTCAGAAGAGGAATAATTATTTCCTGAAGGACTAGAATACATTGATGTTGAAGAAGCAGAACCTATCTCCAGGTTGCCCCCATATATTCCACCATGGAAACCGACATCTACGAAGCCTACGAAGGGTCTAGACACAGTGAAATACAATATTTTCACGCCCTTGTTGCCTGACGAAGTACCAGTTGAAGGCGAATTATTAGGAAAAGTGCCACAGTTGTGCATCGAAGATTGGGACTTAAATGACTATAGAAAATACCCCCAATTTGAGCCCATTCGGTATCTGCATTCTATATACTATGAAGATATTAGAGTGAAATGGCTAGAACCAATGAAGTGGATAGCCAGAATTTAAAATGCAAGGATGTTGAACATGTTATATGTTTTGTACTTTGGGCGCAGAATTATCAACACAATATGTGTGTGCCAACTGTTGGCCCTAGTGCACGATGATTGTCTATGGTTGGGGGAAATAATCGCCATTGATTCGATGTTGATCAGAAAGATCACGTCACTCCCTTATCTCGGCTTGGACCCCATTGAATCATTTATGGGAAAGGATCAGGATAAGAAGTTGGCTGATAAGATGAACCAGGGGTTACTCTATTAACTCCATCAAGGATAGGTCGGTGCATTTTTCCACCCATATTTTAGCTGGCAGGATCATGTGGAAGTGTTGCGTAGAGGAGGTTTCAGCGTCAATGGTGTCTTTGGCTACACAGTGCAACAATGGAATCATCTAAAATTGGGTTAGATACTTGTGTAAAGAATTATTAGAAGACTGCAGAGAAGCATAGGAGGAGAGAAAGAAGTTCCACTACGCATGGCTCTTTCTCTTAATTGCGTTGATGGACTGGAAGGAGCCTAATGAGTTGCAGTTCCCCAATGTGGACTCGGATCTCTACAAGGCAGTGAGATATGCCTCGTTATGGCATTCAAAGGAAAAATCTCGAGTGATGGCGAACAAATTATTTTGGGTCAGGTTTGATATGAGTTTGCGCACAGTGATCAACCAATAGCCCCGGCTATCCCCAAGTAATTTTGTATAATATCGATAGGCTGCAGACTTTAAAGCAGATTTCCACCATGTGCACATCTGAGAGAAGAAGGACCTTGTTGAGGTCTGGTACGAGTTTCCGTACCTAGTGACATAGGATGATGTTACGTGAATATTAATTCCATGGCCAAGCGATTGCCTAAATTTTCCCACTTAAGACACGGAGATCGAGCAAGCACGAACAAGTAGCGCAAATACCAGTGCGTAGAAGGGAAAGAAGGAAACCAAGAAGGAGCCTAAGCATTTCACCTTCACAACAGTTTAGTCTGAAAAATACGTTGACTGGGAAAGAGAGAAGGACACTCCAAATACAGGACGGGGTGATGATCAGGGTGGTGACGATAGATTTATGGATCCAGCAGACCCCCCCTCCCCTTATTTTCTGAAGAGATAGCAGACACAGGGTAGAGGCACGTGGAAGGAGGTGAATTCAAATAGGTTTTTTGGCCTAGAAGCGTTGGTCCTAAGTGAGGGGGAATTCAGTGAAATTGGCGAAATTGTTCAGCATGTCACCGAAAATTTGTGTGGCAACATTGAGGATGAGTACAAAAAGTTATTGCTCGAGGTCCACCAAGGCCTCAAGGATTTAAAGGTTTAGATGAGCGTAGTGCAAGCAAGCTTGAGTCAAGCAAGTGCAGCTTAAGTGAGTGGGGCGCCAGCAGGTGCAATTATAGTAGAACAATATTTTACGATTAAACCTAATACCTGCATGGTTTCAATATCTACAGCTACATTATGTTTTGATATTGTTGAGAAATTGGCGCAGGCGGAACATTGGCAGAACACAAGGTTCAACCTTACCGCGCTGCCTTTGAAAACATTGCATGAGTTCCACCAGGGAATTACTGAAGAGTTGAAAATATGAGAGCAGTGCGCCTTGCTAATTATCCAGGATTATAAGCAAGAAAGGCAGAAAATGGTAGATTAAAAGCAACAGCTTGTACAAGAACGCAATGCACTAGTTACACAGAGACAGAAATTGGAAACATCCCTCACCAAGGTTTGCAGTGAACTATCTCAGTTGCAGATTTAGGTTGCACCAGTGCCAGAGGAAAAAGTGGAAAAACTTGCAATGGCAGTCAAGGATTCCAAATCTGAAGTTGATAAGGTGTGACGCGAGATGTAGACAAAGATAATTGAGCTGCAGATGCAATTTCCCGCTACTCCACCATAGGTCTAGGAGGAGCGCGCGGTAGAGATTAAGGCTTCCAATGAGTAGATTGAATCCACAGTCTAGGAATCCACCCAAGTCTTTGAAGATGTTATGGATGTCTGGGCCTCACTATAGGAGGACCCTTAGGTGTAGAAGTTTAAAGAATAATTTTGTGAGAAACTAGAAAATTTGGACCACATTAAGGTCACTGCAAAGACTTTAGCACTAGTACAACGGTATGCATGTCTCCAAGAGGGTAAATAATTTCAAGAACAAGTCGATGAGTTGCGTAGAAAAGAACATCTTATCAAAGCTAGAACAAATCCATGGCAAGCAGAAGCTAGTCAGCTATCAAAAATTGTCGAGAAAAATTTGAAAGTACTGGGCCAGATGCAGAAGGAGATTACCACAAGAGTCGCAGAGCCAACCACTGAGACGTTGCCAACTGAAATCCGTGAAGTTAAGAAGTAGTCGCTGAAAAAATTTTTCCTTTGAAGGATACCTTGAGCAGCATCAAATCAAATATCGAGGGCACACCAGTAGAGTGACTTGGGATGAGTCATATTTTTTTGTTTGGGACCTATTGGACAGGGTACCCCTCGTTTAGAGATTTTGGGGTAGTGCGGAGCTATGTTAGAGTTTTAGGGGCCTTTGGGTGGGTCAAAGCCCCATACTCTGTAAAGGGATGGGATAATTTTTTATACCTTGAGACTTTCCCATGGTCTTTGGACCATGGTATTGTAAAATAAAAGACTATATAAGGAATCTAGGATAGTCTTGAAGGGAATATCTCATAAATCAGGATAGAATACACTTGGATGTAATGCTATTTTGAGTCTCTATTCTGTTATTTGTGGTAAAGGGAAGGATCCTGCTGCTGAGTGCGGGGAGACCTTAGAAATTCTGCAGCTGAGTGTGCAAACCCCTACAGCTGAGTGCGTAAGGCGGAAAGGGTTGTCTGAAGAAGATCTGAGTAATAATAGAAGAGTTTGAAGACAGCTTTGTGCTATGTGTTTATGTGTTTTATTTACTTGTATTTTGATATCACTTGTGCTAAGTTAATGGATTGTATACATAATTGCATCACGAAGTCTCGTTTATGGTTATTTATGTTTTTTATTGCTTGTTAAAGTAAAATCTTGCAGTCTGCAAGATATTTCAATAGAAGTGTTGAACAACGATTGTATAATTAGGATAGTTGTTTTGGGAAGCTCTATTAATTATTAAAAGGAAGCTAAGCCATAAATTCACACTCATTGTCCCTCTAGATGTAGAAACATGGTTCTATCATCCCCTAACATTGCCTCAGGTGAGACTTCAATCTGCGTAGCAGATCGTTGCCAAAAGGGCCGCTAATAGTGGGTTTTTTTGGTTTGCGCAGCCATATCTGAACCTGGGTCTAGGCCCCATCAAGCTAATTTTTTACTACAAAAAATCTCAGCTAGAAGGGTAGGATTCTTTGCTCTCTTTTATTTGGTATGGAAGTATGCAAGTACAAAGGACAATGTACTCTCTATGGAGTTATCTGAGATGTGACTTATAAGGATACTACAGAATATTAACCCACTATTTTTTCTCTTTGATTTCCCACTCTTAGTTGCTCTCCTAAAATATGGAATAAAAATAAATAACATAAAATGGAATCTTCACTCCTCCTATCAACCCAGTATTTAACATATCCCAATATCCAACTAAGGGTAAGGTTTGAATACCTAAAACCTTAACTAGAGTGATGGTTTTTGTAACACCCTCCTCCCACATTTACCCAAGCTAACCGGTCCACTAGGGTAAACATGTGATGAAAAGTTACTATGATATGATTCAACTTCCCAAGTACAATTAAGGAGGTGGAACCGACAAGACAATACCAATATAACCTTCCTGAGTTGCTGCAAGATTTTGAGGAGCCAATCAACCCTTCCAGGTTCTCAACCCCGGAGATAAATCTATATTTTTTTGAACTAGATCCCCTAGATGCACTAATTAAAATCCCTCCATGGGACTTAAACCCTCCGGTCGCATGCAAAACAAGGCATTCATGCGAGTGTAGTCTTTTTCAAGCAGTTTTGTGCTAGCGACCCCAAATGTGAACCACTTTTTCAGGGAAAAGACTCAGGACAGTACCCAGAACTTCATGAAACCTATAGAAATGATAAATAACATGATGACATTTCGTTAAACACGTCATGAACTTGCAATATATAGGTCATATAAACACATCTAAGCATAGGAACTTCATACTTATCTGAGAATCGCCAAGAAAGACCGATGTCCTCTCATAATAGTCAAATTACCATATATTAGGTCATACATTCATTATTCATTCAATTACCAAACAAAACATGATGAGAGCCATGACTAGGATATGTCATAAAATTATAACCAGCAGAATAACAATCATAGAACAACCATTAAGATCACATAATAACAAGCACATTTACACATAATACACAAGAGGAAAATATGTTTTATTAACATATGCAAAATGAAACCAGTTCAAGGACTTCCATGTACCACCCAACTATAGGTTGGGCTGAACCAAATATTTCTTTCAACCAATCACCCTTGTGCCATATTCTAAGCATGCATGTGGGACACATAAAAAAACCAATCAAGACTTCCTCAGGCTTTACCACAACCCCACCAAGGGATCACTAGGCCCTAAACAAGCATGGGTGCCTCCAGATATCTCCACCTAAACCGTGAGGAATTTTTTTGTCTCTAGACTCTAGGCTTTACCTTATATCTCGTCATTCACCATTCAATGATTCCTAGGCCTAATCGAGACTCCACACTCTAGGATTTACCGTATATCCTTCCATTCACCGGTCGAGGATTTCTTGGCCTAATCGAGGGAATACACCTCTAGGATTTACTGTATATCCCTCCATTCATTGGTTAAAGTCCTATGGCCCAATGAGGTACACACAATCTGGCTTTACCGCAATCCCACCTTCACTAGTCTAGGGATTCCTAGCCCTTGTGTTCTTCTCTTGAGACAACCCCACTCAATTATGAAACCATAAGGAAATCCATCTCAACCAAGTAAAATAGAACACTATCAAACCAAGGATGTCTGTAAATGGCAAGGAAATGATGAAAATCACTATCACACCTAGAAAAACCCAATCCAATGATAGCAAGAGAACCAATTACACACATGCATGTACCATGCATGCCAAATCTAGCAAGGAAATCAGATATGAAAATCGATACTTGCAAGTAATTCCATTGTAGACACTTGATCCTGCTCTTCCTTGCTTTATATTTGTTTCTCGTTGCCTTATTTTTCCTTCCTCTACTTTTCTTTATCCAATGTTATAATTCTCCAAGAATACTCTAAGTATGCAAGAGTATGTGAGAGTAGAGAGAATAGAGAGAGAGAGAGAGAGAGCTCAAAATTGAACTGAAAAACGTTCTGAAGTGATCCTCATAAGCCTTTTTTATCAATGAGGCCTCTAATTTCTTAAATTTTCCATTATTTTCCTCCTCACGTGGAACCTATGACCTTTCACCTTTCTTTTCTCCTATTTTCCATTATTTTCATAAATAAAATTCCAATTAATGCCTCTTACCTTTCCAAATCCTTTTCCATTGTGTTTTCCAATTTCCTTTAGCCATAATAAACCAAATGAAAACCCACTAGGATGTTTTTCCCAACATTCAGCTTGGAATACGTGTCCCATGACCATGGTCTTATTTTTCCTTTATTAATTTTATTATATGAATTTTTTGACCTAGGGTTATTACAGAACCCTGATCCAGATTTATGCAGGAATGCAATAGAATACACATATACCCATAAATACAAAGATGAAGCAGAAATAACACTTCATTTCATTAATATCAAAGAACTGATATTTGTTTACAACCAGAATGGAAATAAACTAGCTAGGGCACTAGTAGCTTATCTCTGAGAAGAGATGTGGTGGCTACAGGCCTCTGAACTATGTTTTTTTTTTTCCACAGATAAAAAAAAAAAAAAAAAAAATCGAACTTTCTATTAATAATAGAGAGTCACATAGTATATGCATAGCATTTCATATCAACTCTAGTTCTCCTTCTGGTGGGAGGGAGAAAAGTAGTCTCGGCTTCCTTGAGTAACAACAAGTATCCCATAGGCAGCCTAATCAAAAAATCATATCTAAGGAAAGGCACTTCCATTCTTTCATATCTCCCAGTATTACACCGAAACAGAGATAATGAGAGAAAGGGAAGGATGCCTTCAGCGTCTGAGCTTTCAGACAAGAAACTAAAGAGACCGGCAGTAAACACTATCTCGGTCTCCTATATATGAAGTATCACATAAGAAATGATGTTTTAAAACAGAGTCTACAGGCCTCCTCTTATGAGGAAAACAGCCCAGAGACTCAGAAAGAGTTTGTTCCAGAGTTTTAATAAACAAGATTGATTGTAGTCCAAACATAACATAAAAACTATAGCAGCAGAATATAAGAAAAAACTGAAAATAGGGATGAGATTTCATCTAAAGACTGGTTTTTCAAGGGGATGAACAACCCCATTATCCATCTCTTTCACTTTCTAGGTCCCCATAGCTTGTTCAACACCTTCTTTAGATAGGTGGTCTGCCTCCTGGTTTCGTTCCCTATAAATGTGGCAAACAGTGATCTCATTGAAAAAACATTTGATGCATGAAATCTCATTAAGCAAAGGCAGCAAAATATAATTCCTGCATTGTTCAGTCCTGTTGAACCATTTCACAACATTCATAGAGTCACCAAAAATATGAATCTTCCTCATTTATCTGAAGGATAGCCAGAAAAGAAGGTGGTATAAGGCCTTATGCTCAGCAAAGTTATTAGTCCCCTGCCCAAGACCAATTGAAGCACGTAGAGACTTTTGAGGGGTAACATGTATGACCAAGCCCACACCACACCTCTCATTTATGTCTCAGGCCCCATCAAAGTAGGCCCATGGAACCGAATCTCTGATACATTCTAGCTTAATAGAGCAGGGGATCGATTGGCCAGGTGGAATTGGGATGCTGTCATATATAGCTACTCCTTCCACAGCCAATTTTCCAATAGGGAAGGGAAGATCTTTGAAGATTACTTGATTTCTTGCTAGCCATGTTCCCCAAGCTATCAGGAGAGGGATAGAATGAACTTCGTCATCAGGGGCCTCCTGCCACCACCGGGTCCAAGCTTGCTGAATACTGCCTCCTTCCCATCTAAGAGGGGAATTTATGAGTCTTAAGGATTCAGCCCAAAGACTGACATTGAAAGGACAAGTGAGAAAGACATGCATTGCAAATTCCTCATTTTCTTTACAGAAAGAGCACCAACCTAGACCTATTTTCCCCCTTTTCTGCAAAAAATCCCATGTTGGCACTTTTTTCTGAAGGATGCACCAGAAGAAAAGTCTGGTTTTTGCTGGACATTTCAATTTCCAGAGCAGCTTTGACCACCAGGCTGGGGCTTCCCAACCTTGATGTGACATCAACCATTTATAACCCATCTTAGGCGAGTAGCTCCCAAACTGTGCATAGACCCAAACGATCTCATCCCTTGCTTTCGTGATCCGAACTAAGGAATTCTGTAGGTCCAACACGAAAAGGCTCCATTCTTCCATCCATCTCTCCTCTAAGAGTAGATCAGCTCCTGACAACCACCCTTGCCTCCAGATGGAGGTAGTCCTGGGATTAGCCACTTGGTTAAATAATGGAGGCCCCGGTCATTTAAAAATAATATCAGATCAGGTGATAAAGCAAACCTTGTCGAGCACCCAACCCAGGGGTCACATCCAACTCTCACCCGAGATCCATCCCCAACTTTCCATGCAAGGACTTGTTCAATAGTATGGGCCAAAGCAACCACTTACTTCCAGACCACTGATACATTTTCAGAATACTTCACAGGAATACGAACCCATTCAATAGCTGAGGCCGGGTCAATGTATTTTCTTTTCGTTACAGATGACCAAAGTGAGTCAGTCGATGTAAATCTCCATTCTAGCTTGGCTGCTAAGGATTTGGAAAAGAAAGACAAGTGCTTAATTTCCCAGCCTCCCCATTATTTTGGTCTCGAAATCTTATCCCATGCAACCCATGGAGTCACATGTTCCACTTTAGATCTGGCCCATAAGAATCTGCTACAAAATTTATCTATGGAGGCTAGAATGCCTTTGGGCACCCACATGAGACTGGCCCAGTATACAGGGATTGCCATCAGAACTGAATTGATAAGAACTAGCCTCCCTGCTCGAGACAGCCATTTATGACTCCAATGATTGAGTTTTTTTTTCTATTTTTTCCAGAAGCCACTTCCAGTCCTGGATCCGGTAGTTTTCAGGTTTCAGCAAAAAACCCAAATATTTGAAACTTTCCTGTAGATATTTGATTTCAAAAGGTAGAAGCGCCCCCACCCTACCACTCTCCTCCAAAGACAGACCCGAGATTGTAAGATTCGATTTCTTTTCATTTATTTTAAGGCTTGTGGCTTTCAGAAAGAGATCCAGAATGCTCTTTAGAGCCCTACAGTCCTCCATACTTCCATTGCTGAACAAGATAATATCATCCACAAAGAGCAGATGGGTCACCCACAGATTAACTGCCACTTCAATTCCTTTGAGGTCTCCCTGTCTCTTTGCCCTATTGATCATTAGACTAATCCCCTCTACTGCCATCAGAAAGAGGAGAGGAGACAAGGGGTATCCTTTTCTCAGCCCTCTCTCTGGGTTGAAGAAAGCAGAGGTAGCCCCATTGATTAATAAAGCAATGGAGGATGAGGAGATACAGCTCATGACCCATCTTAAAAAATCAAATCTGAAGCCAAGGTGAGTCAGTAGTAGGTGCAAATACATCCAACTTATTCTGTCATAGGCCTTTGATAGATCGATTTTTACTATTTCCCCTTTCTTGCCACTCCTCTTAAGGCTATGCAGGGTTTCTTGAGCAACTCCCACAGCTTCGTGAATCTGTCTTCCATCCAAAAAACCAAACTGCTCTAGAGAGATGTGCCTAGATAAGAATGGTTTTAGCCTGGAGGCTATGACTTTAGAAATAATTTTATATACACAAGTGCACAAATAAATAGGCCGGAAATCATCAAAGGAGGCAGAATGGTCAGATTTGGGAATCAGGGCCAGAAAGGTTGAGTTGAAGGGTTGGTAAATAGATCCAGAGGACCTAGACTCCTCCACTACAGCAACCAACTCATCCCCCAGGGTTTCAAATAAATGTAGAAAGAATTCCACAGTCCACCCTTCAGGTTCAGGGCTTTTGTCCTTCTGCATATCCTTGAGAATGTCCTCCACTTCCTGTTTGGAGACAAGTTCCATAATAGTATCATTGCCTTCATCATCAATATAACTGGGGAAAAATTGTGCAACTCCGATGACCTCCACTATAGATACTTCCTCTGGTGCTCTGAAAATATTCCTGAAATGGTTAACACTGAGAGAAGCCAATTCTTCAAAGGATTTGGCCATTTCCCCATCCTCCTTTTTTAATTCCCAAATTTTATTAGCATTCTTTTGGCCTTTAGCATAGTTCTGGAAAAACTTCGTATTTTCATCTCCCGCTTGCAACCAGATGGCTCTACTTTTCAGTCTCCAGCTTTCTTCTCTTGTCTGAATAATTTTCCTCCGGGATGCTTCCAACTCTTTGATTCTAGCCCTTGACTCCAGAGATGCATATCCAGATCCATCTGAACTTTCCAGACGATCTAATTTAGAATTTACACTTTTGAGCTCCTCTTCCTCCTTCAATTTCTTCTGTAGCACCCACTCTTTGGATCCTTGCTTCATTTTATTAAGATTGATCATTAAAAGGGCGCTTCTACTTCCCTCTTCATTGAAAGTGTCCTTTCTCCATGTAGCATGGAAAAGAGCTTCATAAGATTCATCCTTCAGCCAGGATGAATTGAATTTAAAAGGGATTCCTGGTTTCTTTTCATCCCCTTTTATTTCCATAAAAACTGGGAAATGATCGGAGAGGCCCCCCTCCCCAACCCAATGTCTGAATACCGATAGATATTCCACCAGGGTTTTGCATAGTAGAAATTGGTCTAGTCTTTTACCCAACCAATCAGCACCTATACGCCTATTTCTCCAAGTTGGGCGCAATTTGATCAAAGGAACATACACCAGGTGGGAGATAGCCAATTTATTCATAAAGAAGACAGAGAGAGGGTCCAAGTGGGCAGAGGCACCCCATGATTCCGAGTCCCCCAAGGAGAAGTTTAGATCTCCTCCAATAATCAGGTGAGGGTGGGAAAGGCAAGAGAAACTGAATAAGGAATTCCAAAAATGCTCCCGATCCAAACAGGGCCCATAGATATTCAGAATAAGGAAGGAGATACACAATTCACTGGAATAGAGTTCCATAGCCAAACAGTTTTCAGAGCCCCAAGATGATATTTCCTTGAGTTTCCTCATATTGTAACCAGAAACCACTCCCCCCGATCTTCCAACAACATCAAGGGCAAAGAAGGCCCACCCAGGTAGAATTTTCAAAAGAGTGCGAATAACATCATCCCCTTTTCCCATCATTTCTTGAAGTAGAATAACATCATGGATATGGGAATGCACTAGATCTTTGAAGGCTAGCTTTTTTGGCTGGCTAGCTAAGCCTCAGAAATTGAAGGAAAGGAGGATCATCGGATATCGGGGGGGTGGTTGCTCCGCTCTAAGCACCCCGGGAATAGACTTCTGCCTCCCATTAGTTATTTCGATGACAGCTTTTAACTAGGCCTTTGAAAGTAAATATTTTTTGCCCCTTAACTTCCTTGGCCCGATTACCACAGGGTTCAAGGCAAGGCCTCCTACTGCCAACCCCTTTCCCTTTCTATTGGCCAATGGGCGAAGGTTATAGGGAGGGATATCAGAGTTAGGAACACGGGAGTCAGCAGGACTAGTAACACCCTCCGAGGTAGGCAGGACAAATTCAGATGGGTTCAGGACCGAAATGATAGTACTATCAGAGGAAGATTTAGACAAATTAAGAACAGAGAGATCATTTAAGATCTGCCTGGAAGGACCAGGCCCTTCGAAAATAGACTAAGAGTTACAAACAGAGGATCTAAAGGAAGAGGAGGGAGGGGAGACATACCCGCATGAGACACCCCAGCAATCTCAACTGGAATGGGAGCCAGGGTGGTTGGCGGATTAACTTGAGATGAGGGGACAGTGCTAACGCCCTCTGGTCGATCCTGCTCCGTAAGATCAACATTTTTTGAAGCCCTCATCTAGTATGCAGATTGAAAAGTGGCCCTCTGTTGCGAAACCCCTACTCCATGGAAGGGAACCCCCTACTATCTACAAGGTTTCAGCTGTCGATCACGACGACGATGTCCTAAAGGACACTCCTTCGCAAGGTGCCCATACTTGTGACACCAGAGGCAGCAAAAGGGAAGACTTTCATAGTCTAGGGTTTGAAGAAATTCAAGCTTGTTGTATTTTAAAGTCATTGCATCCGCTAGGCCCTCTCTTGGGTTGAGACTCACCAAGACTCGAGCCACACTCCAGTCCCTTGATTTGATATATGAGTTGTCAAACTCCAGAAATTTACCCAACGTATTCCCAATTGAAACGAAGACAGATTCCGTCCAAAATTTCATGGGGAGACCAGGGAGCTTAACCCAGACAGGGGATTCCACCATTTTTTCCTTTTGCACATCAAATAACAGAGTCCATCTGCGGAAGAGTATAGGATGCTTCCCAAAACACCAATTCCATTCAAGAACCCAATCTACATGAGCTTTGTGATCAAAGCGAATGTTGAACCAACCCCTATCCAAAAAATTTATCTCTGAGGGCTGACCCGGGGCTTCTCTCCACTCAGATTGAACCTAATTTGATATGTATTCGGCCGAATACTTCCTGCCTCTCACTCGACCAACCAGGATGGTCTCATATGCTTCCATTGTTTGCTCTACACTGATGTCCACCCCCAGAAGGCAACTCGGCCATAATTATTTCTTCTTAATGGGTTTGGGCTTTCTTCTCTTTCCCCCCATGACTTCCTTGATATCCTCCCCCTCTCCAAGAACTTTTGGAACAGGTGCATCTTGCCCAACAGTCTCAGGTGAATCCTGTCGCCTTCCGTCTAGAGCTAAAGGAACTTCTTCACCCTCTGGCCCCTCTGCTGTGACCCTTCTACAGCCCCAACCTCCTTAAAACGGCCAAAAACCGAAGTAACAAAGACTGAGGCTGAGACCCTAGTATTTCGACCAACAACGTCGTTAGATGAAACCCTAGGCTAACAATTTAAAAGAGATTCCGCCTATAAAGAACTTAAAAATGGCCCTCCTCTACCTTGTGAGAATCCCGGAGCAGGAGGTGCGAAAAGTAGGGAAGTTCCTTGAGGGGGAAAACCTTGACCCAGGAAGGGCTGCCTATCGAAAACTAGGGCCTCCTTGTAACCCTTTCCCTGAGAGGCTCCACTAGTATAAACCCCTTCTCCTACGGCTTTAAAGCCTGGTAGAGCTTGCAAACCACAGCTTCCAGCTAAATCCTCTAAGCCACTAGAAAAAATAGGGGGAAAAGGATTACCTTGCACCTCATTCGATGGAAATACCCAAGGGGGCTACTGCAAAGTTCTATCCCAGTCTTTGACGGCCTGATTCTGCACTTGGGTCTCCACAGGGATTAAACCCACCTGCCAACAACCACTCCATGTACTCTGGAGAGTTTCTTCTAAAATACTTGCACCATTTTTTAAACCTCCAACCACCACTTCCTCGCTTAGCCCCTGAAAATCCACATTGCTTGAGAAATACAGTTCGAGATTCTTCGCAGAGACTTCGTGTCCCCAACACATCAAAAGGTCTTCTGGCATAGGCTTGAGCTCAACAAACTTGCTTTCAAACCCCATCTCTACAGCACCTATCCCTTCTTAACCTGGCACGACGAAACTCTCGCTTCCACACCAAAACCCTAAGCCTCAAACACCGTCGCAGTAAACAAAAATGGTAGATTTTGATTAACCCCATTCTTAATTTGGAAAACTAATGACCAAAGTGCCAACCACATCAAAAATTCCTCGGGATCAGTGTCGTATGGTCCAGATTTGGTTCCGAGTACTGAAGCAAATGTACGCCTGTCGAATCATGCAAAGGTGTGCCAGGGCCAAGTGGCCTATGGCCGAGGCCTGAAACCCTTAGGGTTTTCACATGCATCGCTCATCTGGGTCTCGTCAAGCTCCTCCAGGCCTCTGAAATATGTTACAATGAGGTCGAATGCCTATTTATTATTGTGAAACAATGGAAAACCATAAACACCCGAAAACCTAACCCTTGGAGATGAAGCGCCAAAACTATGGGCCCCGTTTAGGTAAATTGGTACATCAATCTTCGCGGAGACGTAACTTTGGCATACGATCTCTATTTGATGCACAAAATAGCTCATTAGAAATATCTATTCGAGAAATACAAATTTTGACGTGAGAAACATTGAAGTAACTTCCATGTAGCTCCTGGGTTTCCCAAAAAATGTCGTTTAGGGCCTCAAAATAGCTTTGGAAGTTCAGGACCCAAAAAACTGCTAAAAATAGTAAGTTGTGCTGAAACTGAAAAATTAAAAGAACCAATGGTGGGGGTCCAAATGGAATAGGTGGGTGGCCACCAATATCCACCTAGATCAACCCCTCCCCCTTAGGGGAACACCATCCTGGGTTTTCAATGACACCTAAAACCAGCAAAATCATTGAAAAACCAAAACATACTGCTTATGAAGCTTTATAACTCAACTCGATGCAGTATTTATAATGAACAACCTGTTGAAAATCAACCAACTAAAAAAAAATAACAACATGACACCCATACCGCTTATTGTATTTTTATAACACAACTTGTTGCGTATTTATGTACATATACATATATACATATACGAAAATTTATTTGCCTCAACCGACAAACAAGGAAGGATACATAGCCAACATATAATTAACCATCTCTCATGTAGCTTCATCAAAACCAAAGTGCTTCCACTACGCTTTAACCTACTCAATTTCTCGGTTCTGAAGCATCAACATCTTTCTCTGAAAAATACACTGAGGTTTTGGATAGAATTATCCTTTTGGTTCCACTTGCAATACATATCAATAAATAACATAATCAATAGCCTTTACATATATTTTAAGAAATGAAACATGGAAAAAATCATGGACTTTCACTGTCGGAGGTAGTGCAAGTATATAGACCAGTGGTCCATTCCTCTCAAGTATATTGAAAGGCCCACAATACCAAGGTTCCAGCTTCACACATGACATGGAGATCTTCTTGGGCTTTATGCGCAAATACACATGCTCCCCAACCTAAAACTCCTTAAATGCCCTATGCTAGTCTACATGTCTTGTGATTCCTTTAGATTCTTCATTATTACCTGTTTTTCTTGTTCCATATCTTCCAACATGTCTATTCCAATAATTACCTTATTCACTGAATCACTCCATCTGATGGGAGTATTACATCACCACCCATACAGTGCCTCGAAAGGACTCATCCTCAATGACTCGTGATAACCATTATTGTATGAAAACTCAACCAATGGAGGGTACTCCTCCCATTTTCTCTGTTGGTGCATCACATACATCCTCAGCATGTCCTCCAGGATCTTGTTGACCCTTTATGTTTTTCCATCTATCTGTGGATGATAGGATATACTGAAGGCAAACTCTATCCCAAACCTACAAATAGTTCCTTCCAAAACTTGGAAGTGAACTTGGCATCCCTGTATGACACAATCTTCTTCAGAAAAACATGTAATCTCACAATCTCCCTGTTGGACGGATAAATCGTTCTTGCGGACAAGACCGATCTCCCTAGTGTCAGAAGACAATCTAGCAACAAACGAACAACTAAGTTTGTCTTTCTCTAGATATATTCGTTTTACAAATAAATGCTATGAAGGTGTCGATCCTACATTAGATCCAAATGCTTATTTGTGGTCGTAGTGCTTCCATCGTATCAATAATCCTTCGTCGCAACAAGGGCCCTTTTGTCACAAGAAAGTATCATCTTACGTTGATCTGCAATCACAAACAAGAAAATATCAATAGCACCTGTATAACAAATAATCATAAAACATACCTATCATAGTGATCAAGGAATCTATGAAATAAACGATCAAACGACAACTTATTGAATTAAACAATCGAACGACAATTTATTGAGAAAAACAGAACTTGATTGTATTAATCTTAAAATATACAGAAGAACCTTACAACCTTAGCCTTGATGTTCGAAAGGCCTTCCCGGGGTCCGAAGCAGGAATCTCCTCTACTTTGATAAGTCTTGAACTCTTCCTCCAGAAGCATAAAGAGGTATGTGATCTTTCCTCTCAAAAGCTCAGCAGAAGGAAATCTAAATCTCAACAGCACTTCAGCTCAAAAATCTTCTCCAAAAAACTTATTCTTCAATCCTCCATTAATTTAACTTCTCAAAACTTCCTGAACTTCTTGACTTAACCCTTTGAAGCTACCCAATGCCTCCTTTTATAGAGCAGATGAGGAGGTTAGGATTCCACCTTTAAAGGGATAGAACCCTCCTTCAAAGGGATAGGCTCCTCACATCAAGGGATTAGTTTCTTAAGGTGTGGGATACATGCACCTTACCAAAGCGTACTCATCCCCAAAAAATCTCATCCAGAACCTTCCAGAATTGACCAAAATTCAACTTTTTTGGTTTAATTTCGCGCATTTTTTACTTTACAGGGGTACCGCATGCATTACACTGGAAAAGTGCGTTCTAGAACGCATTTTATCTTCACATCACATGCGGACCCTAGCTAAAAACGCAGGTAGGCTTCATATTAACTGCGTACCCAAGGTTTTTTGAGCTTTTTAGGGTTTTTTCTCCAGTTTCAGGGCATGGAATGAGGAACAAAGGTTGTAAGACTTGCAAAGGAGGTAAGTATGAGTGTTTAATGAGCTCATACAGTCATCAGAATGTCAAGGTGACAGTTTTCAGTGTAACACTCCCTAATGAAGACTTGTGCCACCTCACTAGCTAAATATGTAGCCTTCACTGGAATGAAGTGAGCCACCTTGCTCAACCTGTCGACCATAGCCATGATAGAATCATGTTATCGTGCTGTCCTCATAATACCTATAATAAAATCCATTGGAATAACCTCCCATTTCCATTCCATAATTTGAATAGGCTATAGTAGAGCACCTATATTATTACATTCTTCCTTCATCTACTAATAATCCAAACATCTAGCCATGAACTCCACCACATACTTCATCGAAATATTCCAATAGTAGAACTTCTTCACTATCGTCAATGTCTTTTAATATCATGGATGACCTAAGTATGGCTTGACATGAAATTACCTCAAGATAAGCTTCTTTAGCTCATTGTCATATGACACATAGATCCTGTCCCTAAATCTCACTAAACCATTTGTCGTGAGATGATAGTTTGCATCCTGATCACCTGTACATGTACCTGTACTCTGTTGCAACCTGTGCCTAAGCTCCATATACTTGTCATCATGTTTTATGGCCTATTAGATCCGATCTTGTAATTATTTCCCATAGGAACTCATAGTTGTTATATGATTCACCTGTACTTTCGTTTTGAGAGCATATACAACCCTGTTCTCCTTTCCCTTGATGTATTTGATATCGAAATCAAAATCACTAAGGGTGGCCAACCATCTAGCTTGTCTGGAATTCAGATTCAGTTTTTCATACAAATATCTCAACCCACTGTGATCACTGAGCAATACAAACCTCCTACCAAGAAGATAGTGCATCCACATCTTCAACACATGAATAATAATTGTCAACTCAATATCAAGATTCGTGTAGTTTTGTTCGTGATGATTCAATTTACTAGACTCATAGCATACCACATATCTCTCCTACATAAGGTCTCCACCAAGTCCTCTTTTACAAGCATCCCTACACACCATCAATTCATTATCCAGATCTTCAATCCTAATAATTGGAGCATTGGTCAGCAACTGCTTCAGCAACTCAAAACTAACCACACATTATTTTGTCAATTTGGACTTCTTACCTTTCCTCCAAAAATATGTAATAGGATATGCAATGCATGAAACATTCATGATAAACCTCTTATATTAACCTGCTAATCCCATAAATGATTTGACTTCCTCCACATTTTTAGGAGATTCCCACTGCATGATAGCTCTTATCTTTTCTAGATCTATTGCTATTCCTTCCTTCGAAACAACATGTCCCAACTAGTCTACCTTTGTCTGAAATAAATTTCACTTGCTAAGATTAGAATACAATTGATTCTCTCTTAGAAATATGAACAGTGTTGTTAAATTCTTGACATGTTCTTCCTCATTCTTAGAATATACCAAGATGTCATCAATGAATACAATAACAAACTTGTCCAGATAAGAATGCAACACACTATTCATCAAACACATAAATTTGGTTTGGGCATTAGTCAAATGGAATGGAACTACAACAAACTAATAATGCATATACCTAGTCCTAAAGGAGTTCTTGTAGATGTCCCATTCCTTGATGGGTACCTGATGATATCATGATCTTAAGTCGATCTTAGAGAACATTACTTCTCCCTTCAACTGATCAAACAAGTCATCAATCCTCGGCAATGGATACTTATTCTTGTTTGTCACATGTTCAGTTGCATGTAATTAATGCACAACCTGAGAGTACCATCCTTATTCTTTGCGAACAACACTGTCACACCCCAAGGTGATACACTCGGCCTAATGTGTCCCTTTTCAAGCATTTCCTTCAGCTACAATGTCAACTCTACTAACTCTAGAATTCTCATCATGTAAGGTGCCTTTGATGTTGGTGTTGCCCCTGGTAGCAACTCAATAGAAAATTCCACTTCCCTATGAGGAGGTAACTCTAGAATCTCTACTGGGAACACATCCTGAAACTACTACAATACAGCATACCACTGGAAGATTTATGCATCCTCTGCATCCTTACCCTCATCACTAGAAATATGCACTACAAGCATCACACAACCTTTTCTTCAACTGCACTTACCCTGCATTGTGTTAACCATCCTCACTGATGTGGGATTCTTCTTTCCCTGCAAAATTCTATTTTCTCCATTATCAACCAGAAACTTAATGGTCTTGTCATAATAGTTTAATTTGGTCCTGTGAATGTATAGGAAATCCATACCCAAAAGTATGTTATACAATCCCAATGGAAGTACATGCACAAGTTCTTACCGAATGGTGAACTCTCTTCTTCGTACATGTATCCAACTGTGCCAAGCTAGATTCTGCATGCACTTATTTTCTCAAGCCACACTTATCCAATAGGTCAGGATTAACATAACTATAATTAGATCTAGTATCAATCAAAATAGAAATAACTTGATCAAAAATTTTACCTTCCATCTCAATGATAGATGCCTCGTGATCTGCCTGCCTGTTGCCCATAACTGCATAAATCTGAGGAATATTATGACCAACATCCCCAATTGTTTGAGTCTCTTAAGCACTATAAATCTAGGGTCTACCACCCTAATACTGCGGACAATCCCTCTTGCGATGATTCTTGCCACACATCCAACGTTGCAATAGTGCTCTACCATCACCTCTAGTCTGTTGCTCTCCAGGTTGTGATCCATGTCCCTTCTCCACTGTGTTGAATTTCTTGTAAGGAACCACATTTTTTTTCCCACCTGCATCTTGAGGTCTTCCCCCATTTGGTGGACATCTTCCTTTAGCTTCCTCATTTCCTTTCAAGTCATGCTTAGGCTTAAGTTTGTGTTTTTACTTCTCATAACAATGCTTCAGCTTTTGAATGGCTTCTTATAACGATCTAGGCTTATCAAACTCAATCTGGTATTTGTATGCTACTGGCATCCCACTGATCAATCTATGAACCTTGGCCTTGTCCTCCTTGAGGTAAGGCACATATCTCAATAGCTCCAAGAACCTACTAGTATACTCATCATCTGTCATGGAACCCATCTGCAACTCTTAAACTCCTTAGCTCTGGCATCATAGTACCTCTCTAACAGGTACTTCTTCTTAGAGAGTCTCTCAAACTCATCCCAAGTCTAGTAATCCTCCTAAATACCTTTCACATTCTTCATCTCTCCATCAAATTTAGGAAGATTGACTTTCTTTAACTCCTTAGGAAAGTACTCACCCCTCCTATATGTTGGGTTTTTGTTATACTCTTTCCACAATTAGTCGCACGGGCAGGGGGGTCACAGGAGGGGCGATAGCACTTCCTGTACGTTGCTCCGGGTGCAGTAGGGGGGTCACAAGGGGGGCGGCAGGGCCCCCTGTCCGAGGATTCATAGGGGGCGAGTAGCCCCCTACGCAGGGTCCAAGGCAGTGCCCCGGGAAAAAAAAATTGAAACTATTTTTCGATGGGCGGAACCACCCATGGTTTTGTGCATGGGTTTGCACATGGTTTTTGGGCATGATGGTTTTCGGCCCCTGGTATTTTGTAGATCTGGTCATGGGAACTACGGTTATGTTCTAATCCAAGGTTAATGGATTGGGGTTTATGAATGCTTCGGCATGTATATATAAGTGTCGTAACACTAAAAGGAACATAATGAAAAATCAAGCTAGTAGTCCTGATTCAGGATCCAAGGGAAAATATCTGTGTATATCTATTTTATGTTTTATTCTCTCGCTATTTTTTATTTTTTCTTTTTAAGATTTGTTTGCAAATCATTTCTGTACAGGTTTCAAACCTACATTTGGTATTGGAGTTGTTTCGGCTTCAAGGGGATGCCTTTGTTGCTGAGGCGTTTTTTGCTCAGGCCTGTGGTAGACCCTATTCAATGGGAGATCTATGGGATCAATTCTTGCGATGAAAGAAGATGGCAAGCAGTGGAAAGATAGAGATCGAGAAATTTAATGGTCAGATTTTTGGGTTGTGGAAGCTTAATATGGAGGATCTGCTAGTGGATAAAGATCAGTGGATCACGGTAGATCCAGGTACCAAACCAATGGCAATGTCAGATGAAGACTAGAATAAGTTGGATTGGAACGCACAGAGCACAATACGGTTGTGTTTCTCAGATTCGGTTTTCTTGAATGTATTTGGGGAAGATACGGTGAATACCTTGTGGGACAATCTAGGAAATTTGTACCAATCTAAGTCTCTAGTGAATAAATTGTTCCTGCGGAAAAAGTTGTATAACCTGAGGCTGAAGGATGGAGACTCAATGACAGAGTGTCTGAACGCCTTCAATACTATGGTAATTCAGTTTTCATATGTTGATATTAAAATCTCAAATAAAGATAAGTTCATTATTTTGTTGTGTTCTCTACCAGATTCGTGGGACAGTCTGGTTATTGCAATAGGTAGCAATACAACTACCTTGAATTTTGATGAAATTGTCTCAGCCTTGCTGTCGGAGGAAATGAGATAGAGAAATATGGAGGACCAGAATGGAGATGCCTTATCTGCACGAGGAAGGTCCTAGAATATAAATAAAAATTATTTTTTGAGTGGGAGATATAAATCCAGATGGCGATCTAAATCTCCAGGAAAATTTGTAAAGGCGTGCTGGAAATGTGGAAAGGAAGGGCACTACAAAAAGGACTGCATATCTAAAGCTCCTGAGAAAGGAAAGGGATTTGATGATGCTCCTTCTGTAGAGGAAAAAACCACCTCAGATGAAGGTGGGGATGTTTATTTGGCTTCTTCTTCAAATACACATGTATATCATGAGGCATGGTTAATTGACTCAGCTACATCCTTTCACTTCACTCCCCATACAGACTGGTTCTGCAAGTATGAGAAGTATGATGGTGGTGATGTCTTATTAGGGGATGATAGGAAGGCCAGAATCGTCGGACATGGAAAAGTAAAGCTGAAGCTATAAGGTGGAAGGATTAGAACACTTCCTGGTGTTCTGCATATTCATGTATTGGTCAGAATTCTGATTTCTGTAAGCAAGATGGATGATGCAGGTGTTAAAATAGTGTTCAAGAAATATACCTACAATATGGTTTATGGAGAGCTGGCATTAATGCGAGGATTTTGGATTGAAACTATGTACAAGCTTCAGGGTAGCACCATTATTGACGGGTGCAACAATTCTATGGTTCTTGAAAGTGGAGCGGAAAGTCTAGCGGTCTCTAGAGAAAAGACCAGTCTATGGCATCAAAGGCTTGGAAATATTAAAGAGAAGGGCCTTCAGATATTGCATGGAAATGATATGGTAGAAGGTATGTCTAATTTCTCTCTGGGTTTTGATTTCTATGAACATTTTCTATATGGGAAGCAGAATCAGGTGAGTTTTCCTTTTGGTGCTAAGAGGGAAAACAAGATATTAGAGCTTGTGCACAATGATGTGTTTGGACCTGTGTCGGTTCCATCACTGGGTAAGTTTTTGTACTATGTTTCATTCATAGATGAGTTCTCAAGGAATACATGGATATATTTCTTGAGGAAGAAATATGAAGTATTTGACATATTTAAAGAATTTAAGGTTCTGGTGGAAAACCAGACAGACAAGAAAATAAAGGTGCTAAGGACAGATAATGGTGGAGAGTTATGCAAGAAGGAATTTGAAGATTTTTGGTAAGAAGTGTGGTATAGCACAGTAGAAGACTACTCCATACACACCTCAAAAAAATGTAGTTGCAGAAAGAATGAACTAAACATTGATGGAAAATGAAAGAAGCATGCTCAGTGGTACTGGGTTAGGACAGGAATTTTGGGCAGAGGCAGTGGAGACTCCATGTTTCCTGGTTAACAAATCACCTTTATCAGTGTTGGAGGATAAGACTCCACATGAGGTATGGACTAGTAAGAAACCATCTCTTTCACGTCTGAGGGTATTTGGATGTGATGCATATGTACATGTTCCAAAGGAGAAAAGTACCAAGTTGGATAATAAATCTGAAAGGTGCATCTTTATTGGGTATAAGAATGGCTTAAAAGGTTACAAGCTTTAGAACCCAGAAATAAGGAAAGTGGTGTACTGTCAAGATGTGGTGCTTAGAGAGGTGAAAGATTTTGTTAAACATGAAGTCCTACCGAAGGAACCTGAGAAGGTAGAGTTTGAGCTAAAGGAGGGTGAATTAGACTTTACAACAGAAGAAGATTCAGAACAGGAAGAGCCACAAACTCTAGCTGTGAGAAGATCAGTTCGGGAAAGAAGACAACCAGAAAGGTATAGTCCATCTGCTTTCTGCTCAAGTTTTGCTTTAACTATCACTAATGATGATCCTAGAACTGTCAGGGATGAAATGTATTCAGAGGATGGAAAACTATGAAAGGAGGCCATGGTTGATGAAATGGAATCCTTGCACAAAAATGAGGCAATGGATTTGGTGGAGTTTCCAACTGGAAGGAAGCCCATCGGGAGAATATGAATGTAGAAGGAAAGGTGGAGAAATACAAAGCTCGATTGGTAGCAAAAGGTTATTCCCAGGTGCTGGAATTGATTTTGGTGATATTGTTTCTCACGTTTCCAAGGTTACTTCTATTAGATTACTTTTATTTATTGTTGTTGCATTTTATTTTGAGGTAAAAAAGATGGATGTGAAGACAACACTACTTCACAGGGATCTGGAAAAGGAGATCTACACGAAGCAACCTGAAGGCTTTATGGTGAAGGGTAAGAAAGAACTTGTATGCAGGTTAAAAAAGTCTTTGTATGGGTTAAAATAGTCACCAAGGATGTGGTATCATAAATTTGATACCTACATACGGGGACTTGGCTTCACCAGAAGCAAAGAGGATCACTATGTTTATTTTAAATTAATTGGTGACCGTATTATTTATTTGGTATTGTACGTGGATGATATGTTGTTGATTGGAAATGACAAAGAAATTATCTAAGATTTTAATACCCAATTGCTCTCCAAAATTGACATGAAGGATCTTGGTGCTGCAAACTATATTTTGGGCATGGAAATTAAGAGAGATCGAACAAAGAGGAAGCTTTGGTTAAACCAGAGGAAGTATGTCGAGACAATATTGTAGAGGTTCAATATGCAAGATAGTAAACCAGTGAAGGCTCCTATTCTTGTAGGTGTAAAGCTATCTGTTGAACAGTGTCCCAAGACAAAAGAAGAAGAGGATGATATGTCCCATGTTCCATATGCAAGTACAATGGGTAGCCTGATGTATGCAATGGTATGTACTAGACCATACATTGCACATGCAATGGGAGTATTGAGTAGGTTTAGGTAAAAACCATGGAAGGAGTATTGGACAGCAGTGAAGCAGTTTTTCATATATTTGCGTGCCACTAGTGATTATGGTTTGTGCTACCAAGGAAGACCAGGCTTGGACAGAGTTTTTGACATTTGTGGTTTTGTTGGTGTAGACTGGGCTAGATATTTGGACCAAAGATGATCTACAAGTGGGTGTGTGTTTAGCCTATTTGGAGGTGTAGTTAGTTGGATGAGTAAAAGACAGTCTGTAGTGGCTCTTTCAACTACAGAGTCAAAATACATGGCAGCCACTCATGCAAGCAAGGAAGAATTTTGGTTTCAGATATTGTGTTTAAGTATAGGGTTGGTACAGTGAGCTATAAGGATCGACTGTGATAGCCAAAGTGCAATTTTCTTGGCTAATAACCCTGCTTATCATTCCAAGACAAAGCAAATTGATTTTCAATATCACTTTGTGAGAGATATGGTTGAGGATAAAAGGGTGTTGTTGGTAAAGGTGGATATTTTTAAGAATGTTTCAAATGCATTGATGAATTCTGTGAGCACTCAGAAGTTCTCTTGGTGTAGAGAAACAATGGGTGTTGCAGATCTGGACTAATGACTAAGCTCTCCTATGTCCCCCTGCGGAAAGAAAAAAACAAGTGGGAGAATCTTGGGTATGTGTTATATTCTTTCCACGATTAGTTGCACACAGAAAGGGGGTCACAGGGGGGATAGACCCTCATGTACATTGTGTTGGGCGCAACAGGGGGGTCATAGGGGGGGAGGCATCCCCCCCCCCCCCCCCCATCCGGGGGTTCACAGGGGGCAGGTAGTCCCCTACACGGGGACTCTATTTTTCAGTGGGTGGACCCACCCATGGTTTTGTGCATGGGTTTGCACATGGTTTTTGGGCATGATGGTTTTTGGCCCCTAGTATTTTGTAGATCCGGTCAAGGGAATTACGGTTATGTTCTAATCTAGGGTTAATGGATTCGGGTTTATTAATGATTCCGCATGTATATATTTGTGTTGTAACACTAAAAGGAACATAATGAAAAATTAAGCTTGTATTCCTGATTTGGGATCCAGGGGAAAATCTCTGTGTATATATGTTTTACGTCGTATTCTCTCGCTATTTTTTATTTTCTATTTTTAAGATTCGTTTGCAAATAATTTCTATACAGGGTTAAAACCTACAATATAAGGATGATGACGGTGATGACTATGATGATGTCTCATAGAAGAGAAAATAGAATGATTCCCATACATATCAGTCGTCCTTCCAAGTGTGTCTGATTATTTTCCACCTGTAATTTTGTCCCCTCTATCCAACCTATGTCCGGACCAAGGCATACTACCATAGGCTCCATTAATATTTTCTTCCTACTACTGATTGATCCTCATTTTTCCCTACTTCTACAACTCTGACAAGCTCTGAAGAATTGTTGCATTAACCTCTATATGCTTTTCCTGAGTCCTTGAAAGTCTTTCATGAGCCTCAACCACCCTGTGATTATCTTCCTTGCAGCTTCTAATCTCTACCCTCAATCTCCTCAATGTTTTTGTTACACCAAGAGAAAACTCATCTCCTTGTTGCACAACTGATCTGTAGGGAGAGTCATGGGAACTATAGTCTACCATTTTGCTCGTCATCCTTGATTCTCTTCTTCCTACAAGTATATCATGTCAAAAAAAATAGATACAAAAATAAAATGCATACCTTATTATTGTTCGGGGGAGGCTTATCTCATCTTCAAGATCAATCCACATTAGCATGTACATGTATAATCATAAGCATATCCAGATAATAAACATATCAACATATACGATCATGCATGACCATACCAACAGTATCATCTGATCCCATGCATGACAACCATGACCTTGACAACATCAAAATTTTCCCCAAATAGATTGAAACCACACTCTGATACTAGTTGTAACGACAACTCCCCTCACATCTACCCACTTTCACTGGCTTACCCAAGGTAAACATGATATGAGGGGTCATTATGACAAGACTCAACCTCCTAGGTGACCTTAAGGAAATGGATTCGACAAACAAACCTTATTGACTTCTCTCGGGTTCCACATGACCCTCCATAAGTAACCCAACACCTCTAGGTGTCCATCCCCTGAGCCAACCTAAATTTTCCCTAAGCTTGAGCTCCAGACTCTCCCTTTCCAAGCCCTCCATGCGACAGGAAACTCCCAATCGCTCCCACAGGCCTGCATCAGTGCAACTATCGAATTTTTTGCTCAATGATGTGCCAGTGATTGTGGAAATTAAGGCTAGATTCCAGGGTTGGGACTAGGCCTCTGCCCATAAATCTCTATAACTTCTAGGATTCAAAAATTACACAAGGAAAATTCTCTTAAACCAAAAATTGGCACCAGTACTAGGCATGACCATCCACAGTCGGGACTAACATTCAGTCAAACACACAGAATCAATGCAACCTACATTTCATGAATACAAAATTGATCATAAGGGACTGGAATTTCATATGAGACTTAACAAGAAGGATCACCACCCTCTCTCTTTAGCTATCTTAACGTCAATTAGGTCTTTCATCCATTATTATTTTAGTTACAAGTAAAATATGAAATTAACCATGACTAGAACTAGTCACATAACCATGCTTATAACTAGCATATAACCACATAATTAACCATAAGATAACAACCATTAAATTCACATAAAAAAAAATTACAAAAGCAAGAGAACTTAGCTTTCATTAAACATAGGCAAGAGCCAACCAGTTCGAGACTTCCACGTACCACCCAACCATAGACATGGCCAAAGCAAGTATTTCTTTCATCCAATCATCCCCATGCCATATTCCAAGCATGAATGTGGGATATCATGGATAAACCAATCCAAAAGAACTAAGGGAATCCAAATGTTAAACGACCTCCACCCTCACCATATCGTGATATCACCTAAACCAGCACCGAGATCACTAAACTTAATCGAGCTTGGAATGCCTCTAGATCTCATCACTATCCTTGATGAATTTTCCATCTTCTTATCTTTAGGATTTACCACAATCCATACCGTATCACTAGTACCTTACCAAGACACCACCCTCAGGCTTTACCATGTATCCCACCAAAACTGGTCAAGGGATTCCTAAGCCTTTGGGAATGTTCCTGAGGCCACCTCCACCCTAGATTCCAAAACCATCTAGAAATTCCAAACCTCAAAACCGAGAAAAATCCCATAACACCATCGCTATCTGAAAAAGGCAAGGAAATGTTGAAAACCATTGTGTTGTATCGGACTAATCCTTCTTGCGGACAAGAGTGATCTCCCTAGATTTCCAACAAAACCTAGTAACAAGCAGACAATCAAACTACTCTTTCCCTGAGTCTATCTTTGCTTGCATCATAAACTATAAAGGAAAGAAATCAAATCCATGCCTTTTTACGACATGCTTTTTGAATATCCTTGTTATGCTTCAATGCAGATCCTTAAAGATTGAAACATACCTATAAACATCGAAACCAAAGGATCAAAGGAATATGGAGCATAAATTATTAAATAACTAAAACTAATGATCAAGGAGATTAGTAACTAGCATCATTTCAATGGAAAAATAAAAATAACATAAACCATTCACCAAATCCATAAAACAATACATTGGGAAAAAAAAACCATTTGTATTAATTCAGAAATATAGAAGAATTTCACAACCTTTGCCTTGATTAAGTGAAGCTCCTACCACAAGTATACAATCCTTTCCTTTTATGATAAAATGTCCAGCCTAATTTTAACAACATAATTCTACCTTTAGTCATCCTCCCTAACCCTCTAGCCTGTAGTTGATTTATAGGAAAAGAGTAGGAAGTTTCATATCCATATCACAAGTATGAGATCCACTAAAGGTGGGATTAGGGTTCCTTGAAGAGTGGGAATTAGCTCCATGATCAAAGGTATTAGGCTCAAATAAGCAGGACCTCAAAGATTTCAGTTGAGATATATTCACCGAACAAAGCTTCTAGAATTCAATTTTATTTTTACTTTTTGTTGAGTCATGTGCGCAGCCTATAGTGGAAAACAAAGTGCAATTTTGTGCAGGCATCAAGGGTAAGAACTGTGAATGCGCAGGAACTAGATAGGAAATCGTGCAAGTATCTAAAAAGTAGGTTTTTGACCTTATTTTCCAAAATTATTATTTTCTTCAAATCTGTATAATCATGAATACATAGCTCCTCGCAACCTAGATGGATGAAACTAGATCCAAGGTCTTGATCTCCATCTATATCAATCCATAGTATGAATCTAACCATGCGAGTAAATGTCTTGAATTCGAACATGATAGAAACCACTTGATTACCGTTCAATGATGTGAATTGTTAATAAGTGTGAGAGAAACCACCATCGATGTCAATGGTCCTCAAGGTACTCCCAGTATAATATATGGGGTGTGAAACTATGTCTTGAAGTTGAACATTCATATAATCGTTCAATCGAAGTCATTGATAAGAACTTGTCATCGAAGGAAATAAATGTGCCATTAAGGAATCTAGACCTCAAGGTACTGAAGAGGGTTTCTAGATCAACTTCCTAGATAATGAGTTGAATTCTATAGGAAGCGATATGTCGCAAGAGGGCCTACGACATGAAACTCATGTCAAGTTTTGAAGAACAGTTTACTAGGACCGACTCAGGGATGGCTGACGCAATTGAGGGCTACAAATTGCAAGGTAATTTGAACTGAGGTTGGACTTCTCTTGAACATATCGGCAACATGACACTTAGACTTGGCAGCATTCGACTCAATGATAATACCCAAAACTAGTTGAATACTTTCATTAAAGTTCAATTAACTATGAGAAAAATGGATTTCCCAACCTGGACACTTATGTGACAAAGTGGCATGTTCAAGAGAGACATACTACCATTAATGAGATACCAAAATGAATGCTTCTTCACAATTTCCCCCCACCATTTCTGGAAAGTGCCTCTTTATTTTTTGTCAAGCTTAAGGAGGATGCCATTTTCTTGTCCTGTAAGCTCTGTCGAAATTATATAAACTAAGCATGCATACATCTAGATTCCCTTGATCTCACAATATTTAACTTCTTGCAAAATACAGAATCATTCCACTGTTAATCTTTTGTGGGAAATTAATTGCAAACACATGTGAAGCATAAATAAAAACAATCGCACATAACACAGTTATTTAACGGGAAAGCCTAAAGCTGAAAACCCCAACTATCATATATTGTGTATCATGGAGATCATTTAACAATCTCATACAAAGCATAGTACATCAAGCTCTCAGTACACTATAGATTCATTACACACTGTCATGCAGAAATTTGCATCTCTATGCACCAATTCTTGCCTCCTGACAGCATGCCTTCATTGCGCAATCCCTGCTAAATAATAGCTCTTAATGAATTCGAATTACACTTGCGCAATCCTCATTGGCAAGTCCAATGTGTGTGTGGTGCAATCAATGCATCACTATAGTCCCAACAAATAGTCTATCTTGCCCTTTCACCTATCTCTCCACTAGGTCTCCACTGGAACTACCATGCACTGTAGTTAACTGTTGTATTGTTCAGTTGATTAATGAGTTATTATTTGTGAATTAATTAACTAATTAATTCACTCCACTCTCACTAGTGTAGAATTCGGTTAGACTAGATACAACTAGCTCAACTGAGTTTAACTCCATTAACTGAGTTAAACTAAATAACAACTCCATGAACTACTCTTCCAACTCTGTCATAACTTTGCCACTTCAATTCTAATTGAGTCCTCCATGCATGAACCACTAGTAAACCCTAGGAATTGCATAATTCCTTCAGCCCACTGATTTTCCAAATCTTTGTACTGAAATTAAGTGCTCCAAGAGAATAATTTGATGTTTATTGTCGGATTATTATTAAGATCTAATAATAACCGATACTTCTATTTTTAGATCGATGATCTATAAATAGACTTCACCCAATATTCTAAAAATATAATTTCATCTATTTTTCCAACTTGACCAACCATCCACAAATAGCATCCTACAACTTCTGAAATATGATCACCATGTCTAAAAATAGACATAGTCTAAAAATAGACTTGCGCCAAAAATAGCCTACGGGCCCACTTAGTGAAGGTGACTCTTTTCACTAAGCTCATCATATTGTTGAATATCAACACTCCCTTTCAACAAGATAGGGATTATCCTTCACCCCGATCCTGCCTCTATGGTATTCGAATTTTCTCATGGTGAGCACCTTCATCAGAATATATGCATCCTGATCTTCTGTAGGAATGTACTGAAGCAACATGATCTTCCACTACGCACAATCTCTAATATGATGATACCGGATATCAATATGTTTATATCTATCATGAAACACAGGATTAACCGAGAGTTTAATGCAACTCTAATTATCACAATGTATCACTATAGGATCTAAATGTGAACCGAACAGACCAACCATGATCTTCCTCATCCAGATAGACTCACATGCAGCTTGACTTGCTGCCATGTATTATGCTTCCGCTGAACTGAGTGCCATAGATCTTTGTTTCCTGTTGTACCAGGAAACTGCCGTAGATCTGATACTGAAAATCCCTCCTGATGTGCTCTTTTTGTCTGTTGGGCTACCTACCCAATCTGCATTCGGGAAGCCATGCAACTTCACCTCATCTGTCTATCTTTACCATAATCCATACTTAAATGTGCCCCTGAGATACCTCAGGACATGCTTTCCTGCCTTCCGAAAGAGCTTGGTAGGCTTAACCATCACTTGTGAAAGCTGGTTCACCGCATAGCATATGTCTGGTCTTGTATTAACTAAATACATGAGCGAACCCACCAATTGTCAAAAAATAGTGGCATCCACTACCTCTGCCGATGTAGTATCCTCTTTCCTTCAATTTCCTGGAAGAGGAGTTTCGATAGGCTTGCAGCCTTGCATGTGAAACTTCTCCAGTATCTCCCGAGCATACTTTCCTTGAGACAGAAACATTTCACCCTCCCGCTGCCATATTTCCAATCCAAGGAAATAATGAAGGAGGCCCAAATCCTTCATCTCAAACTCCTTTGCAAGATCTGCCTTACATGAGTGTATCAACTGCTCATCACCAGTTAGTATTAAATCATCAACATAAAAAACAATGATTAAAAGCTTACCCTCCACCATAATTTGGTACAGGTTTTCATCCACCTCACTCTTGGTGAAGCCAAGTCCAGTCAAATATTTTTCGATCCGAGTGTACCAAGCACAAGGTGCTTGCTTTAGCCCATACAACGCTCTTTTGAGCCTGTACACATGTGACTCGCTGTTGTAGATCTCAAATCCTTCAGGCTGCTCAATGTACACCTCTTCCTCAATGATCCCATTAAGGAACCCAGTCTTCACATCCATCTGATGAATGTGCCAACCCATCTGCGCTGAGAGAGCAAGGATGGTCCTTATGGAAGAATACCGTGTGACAGGTGCAAAGGTTTCTTCATAATAAATCCCCTCGATCTGTGAGAAGTCCCAGGCAACAAATATTTCCTTATACTTCTCGACGCTCCCATCAGTAGCTTGCTTTACCTTATAGATCCATCTTGATCCTACAACTGATTTTCCAACCAGCCTTGGAACAATCTCCCAAGCATTGTTTCTGACAATGGAGTCATACCCCTCCACCATGGAATCTACCCATGTGGGCTCCTGCACTGCTTCTTCAAAATAAAATGGCTCTGTCACGAAACACTTGCTCATCATAGCCATGTATCCAATAAATCGGTCAGGTGAATGTCTTTGTCTGCACTGTGATGTAGGGACTCCTACATTCTGTGTCGCATCAAGCTTCAGCCTCTCAACGTTTGTGGTACGCTTTCTACCTTGTCTAATGTTTGTTTCTGCATGAGTGGACTCCTCCAATCCATGAATCTCCTCCTGTGGTTGATCCACATCTAGAGGCTCATCTTTGGGAACAAGAAGTTCCTCCTCTGCATGCAAGTGTAGCTCCCTCTCAAGCGACAACTTCATGGCTTTCACCTCATTGAATTTTATATCTCGTCGCACCATAGTCATCCAACTGTCTGGAAAATACACACGATAATTATGGGGTGTTTCTGTGTACCCCACAAATATCCCAACTTCTGCAGTCGGCTCCAGCTTCTTCCTGGCATCCTTTGTCACATGAATGTAAACAATGAGCCAAAAATCTTCAAATGAGAAATATCAAGCTTCTTACCATTAAAAGCTTCTTCAGGTGTACTCATGCCAAGTACTTTATGAGGACAACGATTTTTCACATAAACCACAGTGTTTCATGCTTCCACCCACAAGTGCATCAATAGGCCCTGGTCATGCAGCATCGCTCGTGCAGCACCCACGATCATTCTGTTCTTCCTCTCAGAAACCCCAATATGTTGTGGGTTATGAGGCACTATGAGTTCTCTTCGAATTCCTTCTTTGCTACAAAATTATTTGAATTCACTCGAGATATTCACCACCATTATCGCTCCATAGAGCTTTCACTTACTTCCCCGACTCCTTCTCCACCAATGCTTTAAACTCACAGAACTTTGAGAATGTTTCGCTCTTCTTCTGCATGAAGAATATCCAGAATCTACGATAATAGTAATCAACAAATATAACATAATACCTTCTTTTTTTTGTTGAAGCAACCGAGAAAGGTCCACACACGTCTGTGTGAATTCTCTCCAGGACCATCGAAGCGCGGTTCTCCTTCTCATGAAAGGTGGTCTTTAAAAACTTACCCATTGTACATCCCTTGCACTGATCTGACTACGCAATAGTACCCTTTGGAATTCCAGTAGAAATCTGATGCAAAATCTTCAAAGAGCCATGGTGAAGATGGCCCAATCTCCTGTGCCATAATTCGCCCTCATCCCAGCTCACCACTTCTTATGATTTTCCCACCATTTCAGTGTAGCCATCGACCTCCAGATTGTAGAGATTCTTAACTCGAATCCATATCTTGTTGGTTTGACCCATTGTTTTATGTCGAAGGAAGGCTTTTCCCTCACTGAAAACAACATCATAACCTTTGTCTTCCAACATTGCGACCAAGACCAAGTTCCTCTTCAAACCTGGAACATGCATAACATCCTTCGACAAGAATGGATTACCGGACTCCCTCTCAAAGGTAATGGTCCCAATGTCGGTCGCACTGTATCGACCATCGTCACCCATCTCTATATGCATCTGGAGGTCCTTCTCCTCCAAGTCACTAAACAACTCCTTGTCTCCCATCATATGGAAAGATGCACCACTATCAAGATACCACACCGATCCCATATAGCTTGAAACCAAGCATGCGATCAAAGAGAAATCAAGTTCAAATTGTGAGGCTAAGGCCTCTCCAGCTGTAGCTCCAACAGCCTTCTTATTCTTCTTCTTCTGTGGGAAATTAGTGGCGAAATGCCCATGTTTGTGATAGTGAAAACACTTCACCTTGGACAAATCCTGCTTCTTGCCTCTAGCATCGGATTTTGAAGAAAATTTCTTCCCCTTCCCTTTCCTTGCTTTGGCATCCAAAGCGAAATTCTCTTCATCTTCATTCTTCGATGAAGATCCATCCCTGGTACCTTTCCTTATCTCCTCCTGCACAAGATCCGACCAAAGTCGCTCCCATCCCGGCAGTTTCTCCCATCCATTGACAGAGTTTTCATAGCTATGCCAACTCTTCAGAAGCCCAAGGAGAGCCAAGCTCACCAAGTCTTCATCATCAATAGTAATCCCCACACTTCCTAGTTCGTCCCTACAGTGGATAAACTTCATGAGATATTTTGGAATATTGTCGCCCTTCTCCATTTTTATTTTTCTGAGCTTGTCTTTCAGCGCAAACTTCCTCTGGTCGCTGCTACTTTGGAAAAAATCTGTCAAAGCCTTCCACATTAAGAATGGAGTGGCTTTCCCATGAAGGTTTGACATAATATGGTCCTTCACACCTTCCAACAGAATTCTTCTTGTCTTTGCTATCTTCTTTTTCCATGCGTCAAATAATGCAGCATCGTTAGATCTCGGCTTAGGAACATCGCTATCGATGAAATCCTTCAGTCCATTATCCTCCAGCACCGCCTCCATCCTATCCTTCCAAACTATGTAATTTGAGCTCCCATCAAGGGCATACTCCAATCGCAACCCATTGAAAGACATTTCAATGTATACTCAACTTCTGCGCCAAGAATTTTCTGTAGCAAATTCGAATTGTCCACCAGCACAAACTCAAAAATTCTTCACAGTTGCAATCTTCAAGAATTAACACAGCTCTGATACCATGTAGGAATTATATACACTAAGCATGCATACATCTAGATTCCCCTGATCTCACAGTATTTAACTTCTTTCAAAATACATAATCATTCCAATGTTAATATTTTGCGGAAAATTAATTGCAAACACATGTGAAGCATAAATAAAAACAATCGCACATAACACAGTTGTTTAACGGGAAAGCCTGAAGCTGAAAACCCAAACTATCATATATTATGTATGATGGAGATGATGTAACAATCTCATACAAATTTTAGTACATCAAGCTCTCATTACACTATAGATTCATTACACACTATCATGCAGAAATTTGCATCTCTATGCACCAATTTCTTGCCTCCTGACAGCCTGTCTTCACTATGCAATCCCTGCTGAAGAATATCTCTGAATGAATTCGAATTACACTTGCCTTGACTGTGCAATCCTCATTAGAAACTCCAATGTGTGTGTGGTGCAATCAATGCCTCACTATAGTCACAACAGATAGTCCATCTTGCCCTTTCACCTATCTCTCCACTAGGTCTCCACTGGAACTGCCATGCACTGTAGTTAATTGTTGTATTGTTCAGTTGATTAATGAGTTATTATTTGTGAATTAATTAACTAATTAATTCACTCCACTCTCACTAGTGTATCATTCAGTTAGACTAGATACAACTATCTCAACTAAGTTTAACTCCATTAACTGAGTTAAACTGAATAACAACTCCATGAACTACTCTTCCATCTCTATCATAACTTTTCCACTTCAGTTCTAACTGAGTCCCCGCATGCATGAACCACCAAGAAACCCTAGAATTGCATACTCCTTCAATCAGTCACCGATTTTTCCAAATCTGTGCACTGAAATTAAGTGCTCCAAGAGAATAAGTTGTTGTTTATTGTCGGATTATTATTAAGAGCTAATAATAATCGACACTTCTATTTTTAGATCGATGATATATAAATAAATTTTCCCAATATTCTAAAAATAAAATTTCATCTATTTTTCCAACATGACCAACGATCCACAAATAGCATTTTGCAACTTCTGAAATATGATCACCATGTCTAAAAATCGACTTGCGCCAAAAATAGCCTGCGGGCCCACTTAGTGAAGGTGACTCTTTTCACTAAGCTCATCATCTTCTTGAATCTCAACAAGCTCATCCTTCGGATGATTCCTATGAATTATTTTTAACAAACCCTAGGAAGGAGTGTTTCAGTCTCGTCATGATTGACAAGTCCTACACTATTTATATTTTACAAGTCCAGTGAAGGAATAACTCGATGTCGTTTCATGTTTAAAGAGTTTGAAAAGACACAAAAATAAAACTCATGCATCTCTTTCGACGTAAATTTTAATGAGCCCGAAAAAAGTAAAGCTCAATGTTTTTTAGTTTTAAGGAGTCTAGAGAAAAACATAATTAAACTCCGTAATGTTCTTTTTTTGCAAATTTAGTCTCTCAAGCTCGAAAAAGGATGAAATAATGTAGAAGAGAACTCTATTGACCATGATTAGTCAATGTATACCTTTTTCGTAAAAATTCTAGTTCAGTCCAGAAAAGGGGTCAACTTATAGTGAATAGATAACTGTTCATTTACTTTTTCGAGTTCGAATAGTCAAGTGCTCAGTGATATTTTCATGTTTAGAGAGTCCAAAAAGGGATTAAAAGAGAACTCTAGTGTTTCTTTTTTTCGTAATATTCAAGAGCCCGAAAAGGTGATAAAATTTTGCTCAACATCAAAATGATCCATTTTTATGTTATAACCTATGTTCTACACATTGAACTCAAAAAATTATTGTAACTGCTCAAAAATTATAGCAAAAACATCAAAATTTTAAATTTTTAAAGGTTAAAGGCATAAAAAATAATATTTTAATACCCTAAAAACCTATAAAATTTCAAAAAGTAAAATATTTTTTTTCCATTTTATTTTTTAACCAATTGAGAGAAAAAAGAGGGTTTTTACCACAAACATTGTTAGTATGAATCTTAATTTCAAGTGTACGAAAAAATACCACTTTAGTTGTGCATAACAAACAGCCCTAACAGCAAATATAGCTGCTAATATCCTCAGATCTGTTGTTAGGTGATCAAGATAAATGCTGCAAAAATCTAGATCTATGCATTAGAAGACATTAAGTAGTAGAAAAAACAATATTTACTCCATGCATCCAATAGACAAGACAAGGATATGTTGAATGAATTTTGTATTAACGGCACATGGGAGGAAAACATAGAAGGGTGTTACCAGTTCTCCTCAATGGGATGGGTTCTTGTAAGTCCTCAGCACTTCAGATCTAAAATTCCTCTCTCTTGATGGTGTAGAAAACCCAAACAAAAATGGTCGCAAAATATGACTATGATGGTGGATCAATAGTGAGACCAAAAGTATAGATCCAGAGTGATATTTAGGCAACAAAAGGTGGTAAATGAATGGGAAAACCCTTCTCTTTATAACAAAATATTGAGTTAGTCTAGATATTGGTGCATAGTTAAAATATTATTAACCAAATCAAGATCCAAATTTTATGGAATATTTTATTATATTTGTTGGAGGGAAAAGGAATTTGACTTGGGTCAATACCTTTATTTGTAAATAATAAATAAATAAATGATTTATTTATCATTTTAAGGATATGGTTGAGTAATAATCAAATAAATAATGATCTATTTAATTATTTAAGGGTGATTTAGTCATATTTAACAAAGAATATTATTTAAATAATTATTCTTAGAAAATAATAAGATAAATAATGATTTATCTAATTAATTTCCTTGTTTTGGGTTAAATATAACTAGGAATATTAATTAAATTGTTGTTTAACTAATTATTCCTTGAGGAAAATCAAAAAAATGTAGATTTATTTTATATTTCCTCATGGGGTTTCATGTTTAGACCATAAACAACTTAATAAAGGTGGATTACTAAGTTATTTTCATAGTTAAAGCAATTTTACTTATGGTAAAATTGGTCTTACATGGTGTACTTGGGTCCATCTAATGATAGTAAGTTAGATGACCAAAAAATGGTGTAATAGATTGCCCCCCAGTGTGCGAGCGTTAGGAGCTAATCGTATGACCAAAGTACGTTGTAAGAACTCAATCACTAGACACCGAAGGGGAAGTCAAAGAGAGAGAAGTATAAGATAGACCAAAGTACTGAAAGGACTAGACCCTGAGGAGGCGAGACTTACAGGTGTGACAAGTCTCTGTTATGAGTAAGTACCTGTGCTATAAGTAGCGGGGGAGGAATACCTATGCCCGCCGAGACAAAGTACAATGAATAAGGTGTCCAGTAAACAAGGGACTGAACAATATAGTACATGCTGGCATAAACATGAGCCAGATAAACAACATGATAATGAATTCCACATACATATTGTGGTTGGGATAACATCCAGGACTTGTACAATAATATCTGAGTACATGAGATATAAATACAACCCAAATGCCCCTGTAAACAGGAAAGGGCTCTGAAAATATGACTGATACATGCAATCAAAAAGGCGTTGCAAGCGGCTGAGGCTGACATCATCAAATCTATGGATTTGCATCGAAGGCTAAAAGGAAGAGGTCATTCAAGCATGTGGGGGGATACCTGTAGGGCCACCCCCTCATGAGGGCTGAGACATCTCACACACACCCGGGAATCACTAATATCAGTTGCTGCATCACTGGACCATCAAGTATACGGATCTCGATCATGCTGAAAGGAGCTGGAGCTGAGAAACAATCAAATCAAAGGGCAATAAGGAGTCCCTTTGCCTGATCTGAGGCACCGAACAAGAGTGGAAGATAGAACCAAGGTACACCGCCCTCTAGACCTGTCTTTTGGAATGAATGAGCTGATGTCGATAGAAGGAGGTCCGCCATAGGTGAGGCAACAAGGGATCCTCAACTAAGGCACAAGAGAAAATAGTAGAGTGACTGACAGACTGACACTAGGGATGATGATGAAATTGGGGATACTGAGTAGCGGACAGACAACTTCCTTTTTTTAGAGCATAAAGGGCATGGATGACCTAGCAGCAACTGACACAACATCATGAGGGATAGGGGACAGTGGGACTGAAGGCCATAATGTGCGACATGAGAGAGGAATCAAGCAATAAAGGATGGAGGACTATAATGGGATACAAAGGGACTCAGGATAGATTCCATGAATGCAATGATGTCTCAACTCGAATGCTCTAAACAAAGGCAACTCGATGGTGCTGCCATACAAAAAAGAGGTCCAATGGGGACCATAAAAACATGAGTACATGACGGTTACTCATGACGAAGATCGACACAAGCATGGACAAGTATGAAGGCACAGGGGTGACCCCAAATACAAGTGTGGCAGGTGAAGAAATTAAATTTTGAGGAGCAGTGAAGTGACCCTTCTTGGACAAAATGTGTCCTAGTGAAGTATCAAATCATGAAAAACTAACAGATACCCATTTGAGGGCTCGGTGAAAGTTTTCCAATGGTACAGATGGTTTGGCAAACAGAGCTACATTTTGGCCGCAGCAAACGAAAGAAAAATCAAGGGTTTCTCTTTCAATAAGGCATTTTCCCTCCAAATTCACTCATTTGCATGTGGAGCTGTGGTGAATGTAGAGAGGAGAGAAGGCCCTAAATCTTGCGGCGATCGTAGCGGACAAACCGACCATTGGAATCGAGATCCGTCAGTTGCAGGTAAGAGGCCTAACCCTACTCTTTCTTTTCAGTGGATCGAAAGTTCAGATTAGGTCCCCAGGGCTCAGTAATAGACCCTTGCTCCTCTTCACGGCTGGGTCTCACTTTTTGGGGCAAAAAGTGCGACCTAGGTAGCAGGTTTTGAGCAAAAAATTGTGACTTGTCCCAGGTTTGGGCTTGAAAAGTGGACCTGTCAGGAAGGGGTTTTTCTATACTATTTTTTAGCTGAGCACTGGGTTTTTATGATGAGATACAGTCTTTACTATCTGTATACTAAAAAATATGATGGTTTTGTGCAGATATGGCAGAATTACGGATCAACTTGAGAGAGAGAGACCTAGGTGCATTACGGTTGGAGATCCGGGAGGATCAAGGTGTCCACAGTGCATTGGCCAGGTTTGGGGTTCTGAAGTTTGTGGAGAACCCTTTGATGAAAGCTGGAGAGCCCTTATTGGCCCAGATTGTAAGCTATTGGGATCCGGACCATGTGGTCTTTATAGTGCAGGGGCACCGAATCAAATTGACAGTCCAGGATATATATTTCCTGACTGGTCTCCCAACACTTGGGATGGTAAAGAATACTCAGCCAGTATTACCGTGGGGGCATAATATGCTAGAGTTTGTAGAGCGCCATTATCGACCAGATCTCCAAGTCAAGGGGACTCAGATATCTAACGGGGATTTGGAGAGGTTAGAGACATGTGTTGTGGCCGCAGCGGTGCTACGGATCCTGGGAAACCAGGCACTTCACCACATCACCGGAGGGCAGATGATGCTTGTGGAGAGTGTTTTGAGCGGGACCTACTATGGGTGGGCCCAAATGATGTTGTTGTCGTTGAAATGACAGTTGTCGCTAGGCAAGCATCAAGTGAACCATGACTGTGCATATGGTACATTTTTGTGCTCATTCTTCTTTAAGAAGATCCCGACACTTCGACCTCGCATACAGCTCCAGGATGGGGGCCCGAGAGAGCCTAGGATGCACTGGCGGGGGAAACTACTGTGCAGAGGAGGAGGTGGGGCGGTTGGACGGGTGTTCCGACTCGATTTCTTTGTTCATTGGGATTAAATGCCACTGTATATAGATGACTATTCCTATAGTGGGATGAGTTATTATGGGGACTCGGATTTTCCACTACCGCCTGGTCGAATATGGGGGCCTGATGGTAAGTGAAAATTTGCTAATATTTTATGTGCATGTAAAGTTCTAGAAAATTATATGTGGTACTGGTTCTTTCACTTTTAGTATGCAGATATAACACCGGTAAAACTGGCTTGGTATGTGGGACGACCTGCAATATCAGGGACCGCAGGACCTAGTGGACCGAGGGTACAGCAAAATGAGGATGCAGCAGCCTTCCTAGAGGACATCCATCATAGATGTGAGAGGCTTCTGACTGGTGTTTCAGAGTGCAGCTGGCAATACTTAGATTACCAGTACATAGAGCCATGTATTGGTCTACCCTCTGAGTGGCGAGGGGTCATGCGGCGCATGGCGATGGCCGGATAGGGTATGCGTGATCTACGAGCTGCGAGAGCAGAGCCATTGGCTCGGGATCCTCCAAATAGTGATTAGTGTGTAGGGGCAGGTGGTGCCCCCAGTTTTGAGTTTTGTAACATGCTATGGGAACGTCATATGTATCAGAGTGGATGGACTCTAAAACATTTAATACGACACATATTATGGATATGCATCGTTTTGATATTTTTATGTTATTGTCTTGTGTTAAATGTGTGTGCTAAATGCCAATCTAGAATATGGTTTGAAATGCTATCTACATAGTGATTTTGTGCTCTAGGTACATGACTGAATGTAATGATATAAAATTCACGCATCAAAAGCTTCACTCGTAAATATCTCCTAAAAAGGATAGGATTATGCACACGATAGACACCATTCAATTGCATGACAAGAAGCAGGGAATATAAACTAACATGAAGATGGAGGATGCGATGTGAAAGGGCATCGACTAATAAACCTTGCACTGCATCATATTCGGCCTGATTATTGGTAGTAGTACCAATGCATACACCGTTCGAGAGAACAAGCGAATGCAAGGGGGTAAAATGGCCCAACCTGCCGAGGCTAGATTCTGGGAGTAGTGACTTGCACCATCGGTGAAACCGATATAAGGTGTGGATGGGAGGTCCATCTGAAAGGTGCCATAAGACAATAAATGGGAGGATGATGAATAATGCTGGCAACCTGAGCGCAAAGTAGAAATCGAACGCACTCTGCGGAGGGAGTGATCTGGGTAGGATGTCTAGTACTCTCACGCCGATGGTGAGGTGGAGTGTGGGAGCTACCATAGGTGTAGCTTGAGCTCAGGCCATGAAATTCACCATAGGCACGGATGGTACCATCCCGTTTATGGGCGGGAAAGATGAAGTCAGGGGTGGACATGGCTTTCATGATGTCATCATCGCAATAGAAGATGGAGTGACTGGAGGAAGGGAGACCACATGACGCGGCGAAGCTACCTAACTCATCATCATGAGAAGAAAGGTTCACATGTGCATCATCATGGGGGATGACGTAAGAATAAGAAGATAAGGGATCTACTGATGTTGAGCTCAGGGTGATCGCTGAAGGGAGGTTAGGTGAAACAACAGGGGAAGATTCAGAGGGAGATTCTGCCGAGGGTCTCATGGATGATGATAGGTAGAGGATGGTGGTCACAGGCTCCATCATCTCGACATCAGGAGGGGGAATGTTAATAGGAGCAGGTAAATCATCAATCTGGCCTGCAGCATACTCGTACTCCCGAACTACCTCCAAAGAGGTGCAGTAATGCGTAAGGCGGGAAAATGGTGGGAATAATGGCCATGGAGATCACACAAAGCACAAGGTTGGTTGGTGTGAATAGTTTTAGGATTCTTGGCTGCAATCAAGGAAGAAACAGAGGCTTCAGGGACTGTAGACTCAGAGAACGCAACTTTAACCATGGGCTTGATACGGGGAACTTCAGGATAGTTATGGGTGGCATGGCCGACGACATCACACAAAGCGCAGGGCTTTGCAGGTGAGGGAGGTGCAGGGTCTGTCGAGGCAGCCTTGTCCTTGGAGGCCCTATTACGAGCTTTGCCCTTCTTACCCGAAGCGATCGCAACAGGAGGTGGTTTTTGTTGAGGTGGTTGAGGCACTATTACAACAGGAGCAGTCATGGGGACCAGTTAAACCAGGGTCAAAGCAAGATAAGGTTTTTGGTTGACCTAGCAGAAGGTACTAGACGGGAATCCCAAGGGTCAAGTTAGGAAGAGAGAGGGTGGCCATGACAGGTGCGGTATAAACTCCTTGTGGGGGGGCTAGGAACGGTATTTGACCAGAGTGGTAATGGCCAAGAGGGACGGCTCCTAAATGGTTAAGGCCTGGAGGAACCATTCCAAGAGGGTAGAGAGGCTCATGTATACTAGCTGAAGTGCCAGGAGGAGGAGGTCCAGAATGCTTAATCGAAGGGCTAGGAGTAGGCTGTGGAGCGCGAGGAGGTTGCTGACTAGCTGAGGTGGGCCGCTTGAGAGCAGCCCGAGACAATTGCATCATGCAAACATTCGATGAGCTGGGATTAGAGATAGAAGGAGGAAAACTAGGGAATGTACCAAGCAATGAGGAATCTTTGTAGACTCCGGGTGAGACACTGGTCAAAAAATCAATGGTTTTCTTATTGGCTACCGAAGATATAGTGGACTCAGGGGAGGTCTGAGACTTCGGTTCGTAATATGTAAACTGGTCAATGGTGACTATCTTTCTGTTATGAGGGAAGGACATCTTGTGGTGGACCGAGGAAGGGACAGCAAACATCACATAAGTGTAGCTATGACCCAATAGAATTTTGTAATCTAAGGGGGCATCTATGACTTCTGCGTCAACGAAAACAGTCTTGCCCGTAAGAGTAATAGGACAATTGCGGAATAAGCCAATGGGCTGGGAGGTGTGGGCATCCCACACTCGGAGAGTGATCGTGGAAGGAGCCAACTCAGGTGATCCGATTTTCTTCCAAATCTAAGCAGACATCACACATGGTGGATGCCCCCTCATCAATAATGCACCGGGAAACGTTGGCGTTCCAGATCTTGACTGGGATTTGGAAAGCAACGGAAGCAGGGAGAGGAGGATGTTCTAACCGGTTGACATCAAAGATAATAAATCGATCTTCAAAAGGATCTACAGCGCCCATGGCATATAGTAGAGCTTTTCGTTGTGAGGGGAATGACTGGAGGAGTTCCAGCGTTGAAATGGCAGCAGGAGATTGTGCCAAATAATCTACTATACTATACGAATGGGAAACTTTGCTAGAAGTAACATTTCGGCGTAGTGGTCCCTTAGGGATCTTGGTATGAATCTCCACCTTAGGCTGAGGGATATGCAAGGGACCATTAAGTGTCGAAAGAGGCTTTGTAGAGACCAAAGAAGGCGGCTCGAGTACAGATGTAGCGGGAGGCTTGTTATACTGACGGGACCGAGTCTGAAGATTGATGTCTACGGTTAGAGGTTGATCAAAGTTCATCATGAGAATCTGGTAATTGGAGGTACCATATGAAATAGGTTGAGTTGCCACCTGTCCTTCAGGTGGTTGGGTAGCCACAAATCCTTGCTGAGGGAAAGGATTAGTAAGCACAGCCAGTTGACTAGGTGCAGCACTGGGAGGGACAGAAGGGGAGGCTTGTTGTCCTCACAATGTTGCTTAAGACTCCCACAGTTGCTGCATCTGTGGTAAAATAGGACAATCATGTGTGTAATGACCATAAACACCACAACAAGAACAAGGCTTGTTCATGCAAACAGGCTTGTCGTGCTTGGGCTGGGTGCCCTGTCGCTGGTTAGTAGTGTTAGGAGCATTATTTTGAGGATTAGGTCCAGGATTACCAGGAGAAGATTGATTTTGAGTGCCTTTCCTCTTCTTTTTGGAGGGAGGAGGATTATTCACGCCCTGCTATCCATACACCTGCCCCTAAGGGGGTGGTGGTTGTTGTTGTGGGGGTTGTGAAGGCAAGGGAGGAGGCGGTGCTAATGTTGGAGGAGCTAGAGCATCAGGCTGTGGATATGGATAATAAGGAGGTTGGGTAACAATGTGGTAAATAGGAGGTTGGGAAAAAAGAGGAGGCATGTCGTATCCTGGATACGTGCTACCGGGAGGGGGAAAAGTGCAGGAGGTGCTGGCCCCCCCTTGAGGAAAGCCATATCCCATGGGAGGTTGAGCGTACGGATTAGAGAGAGCTCCAACGATACCGTTGGTGGCATGAGATGCCCCTGGTGCATTGGCACCACCGGGTCTGGGAATATCAGGTAGAACGGTATAAACATAACCCGACTGAGCGTAGATAAAGTCATATTTTAACGCAATTTGGAGAGCGGCTTCTTCAGTTTGAGGAAAGTGTGATGCAACATCTTTCCTGATAGGTGGCAAAAGAGATCTAAGGAACCAGTCCATGTAGACACGGTCTTCGAAGGTAGGAGCTCAACATAGGCTCTTTCTTCTCTACCATTCCTGGACATGGTCGGATAGGCAGGTTACAGACAATTGACGGAAAGAAGTCAAGAGTTCGGTACCAGTGTCATAAAGAGGGGGAAGTTGGAAGTAAGACAGAAAATCCCAGGAAATAGTCGCAAAGGTGGTATGAGAGGAAGGGACCTGATCAACATACCACTTAGAAGCTTCACCTGTAAGCATACATTGGAACAACCGAAGACGGACAGAGTCATCGGTAATGGAGTTAGACAAACACCACATGTGGAAAGATCGAACATGATTTGTAGGATCTTCTCCAGCAAGGCCTTCAAAATTTGGGATGTTGGAAGGGAGCTTCGTCGGCATAGCAGGCGAACTAGCGTCATGGTGTATAGGGTCATTTATCAACTGGTCAAAATCTGGGAGGCTGAGGCCTACCATGAAGGGGAGCAAGGGCGCAGCCGGGGTAGTTTCTGTTGCGGTCCCACTAGTGGTATTCCCAGCATAAGGGCCGGGGTTACCACCAGCATTAGGTCCTGCAACATAAATGGTGAAGGTGTCAAGGGGAGAACCGAAGGCGGAACAAGAAGGAGAACCCAAAGGACCAGAAGAAGAGTCAGTGTGCAAACTAGGTGGAGAACTAACTCGAATCCTACGTGGAGGAATAATTCTTCCTACCCGAAACTGAGTATGAAGGCCAAGAAGTCTCCGAGATAAATGCCTTGGTGGTGCAATGATGACCACACAAACATGGCACAAAGGAAAAAGAGACTGACAAGGGCAGGCGGGTGTAGTATCAACTGATTACAATGTCGAAACAAGGGCAGAGAGGTGCAGGATCAATTGATTTCAATGTTTTAGAATCTTTGCTTGGCGGTGTTAACCAAGCCCTTTTTTGCTTAGGGTGTGTTTTTGAAGTGTGTAAATTTTAATTTTTAAACCCAGATATTTGTAGAGAAAAAGAAAAAGTGTGTTGTACAACTGCAAATAAACCTGCAAATGACAGTATATAGGCCTGCAAAAATAGAAAATAACAACTAATAATGCAATAATCTAAACCCAAGAAGGCGGGCCTCTCAACAACTAGTCTATAGGTGAGTAAAAAAATAATCAAAACACACTAAAAAAGCCAATAGATCTAAGGTAAGGAGGGACGGGGATCTAAAAGACAAAATCTGTTGGAAAGTGGGGCAGAAAACAGCGACAAATCAAAGAAAAAATTGTTGTAAAAAGAGGTGGTGAAAGGCTATCTCCACGAGGTAAATGGAGTGAACCCTAGAGGAAAACCCAAAAAAATCTAAATGAGGTGATTTGGATGGATAACAAGCCGATCTGAAGTAGATCCGAAGGTGAGGTATCAGATCTAAAAAGTGGCTAAAGACTCTGAAATTTCAGACAACCTGCAACAGCAAAAACTCTTCCACAAGAAGTGGAGGGTACTAAAGCCTTAGGGGGCTAGGTTCCCACTTAGTTGAGCAAAACAGAACAAGTACAGGTCCAAAACAGGCAGAGACGGAGGTCAGACAACCCTGAACAGAGGGTCAGACAAACCTAGAAAACTTTCAGAAAAAATCCCGTAAAAAGTCCAGGTCGCAGTTTTTGACCTGTTTTCAGTAGAGGTCGCAGTTTTTGGGTTGAAAGGTGCATCCTGAGGGTCCAGGTCATAGTTTTTGGGCCAAAAAGTGTGACCTACACTTCTGGCACTCTCGGCAACATATTTCAGAAAAAAATTGTTTTCTCAGCTGTGGTTGATGTTTGTCACCTGTGCAATAGGTCCAAAAACACATGGAAGTTAGAATTTTTATCATTTTAGGGTTTTATAGGTTAAAAAAAAACATCAAGAAAAGCAAAAACAAGAGGCTGAAGAGAAATCCTAGGCTTTGAAGTAGCTGGATATGCAAGGATCAGAAAAATGACAGAGGTCGTAATCGTAAACCCGTGTGGAGTCGCCAGTTGTTAGTATGAATCTTAATTCCAAGCGTACAAAAAAAGACCACGTTAGATATGCATAAGAAACAGCCCTAACAGCAAAGATAGCTACCAATATCCTCAGATCTGCAGTTAGGTCATCAAGATAAATGCTACAAAAATCTAGATCTATGCATTATAATACATTAAGCGGTAGAAAAAACAATATTTACTCCATGCATCCAATAGACATGACAAGAATATGTTGAATGAATTTTATATTAATGGCACCTGAGAGGAAAACACAAAAGGGTGTTACCAGTTCTCCTCAATGGGATGGGTTCTTGTAAGTCTTCAACACTTCAGATCTAAATTTCCTCTCCCTTGATGGTGTAGAAAACCCAGAGAAAAATGGTAGCAAAATATGACCATGATAGTGGATCAATAGTCAGACCAAAAGTATAGATCTAGAGTGATATTTAGGCAACAAAAGGTGGTAAATGAATGGGAAAACCCTTCTATTATAACAAAATATTGAGTTAGTCTAGATATTGGTGCATAATTAAAATATTATTAACCAAATCAAGATCCAACTTTTATGGAATATTTTATTATAATTGTTGGAGGGAAAAGGAATTTGTCTTGGGTCAAATACCTTTATTTGTAACTAATAAATAAATAAATAATTTATTTATCATTTTAAGGATGTGGTTGAGTAATAATCAAATTAATAATGATTTATTTAATTATTTAAGGGTGATTTAGTCATATTTAACAAAGAATATTATTTAAATCAGGTTTAAATAATTATTCTTAGAAAATAATAAGAAAAATAATGATTTATGTAATTAATTTCCTTGTTTAGGGTTAAATATAACCAAGAATATTAATTAAATTGTTGTTTAACTAATTATTCCTTGAGGAAAATCAAACAAATGTAGATTTATTTAATATTTCCTCATGGGGTTTCCTGTTTAGACCATAAACAACTTAATAAAGGTGGTTTACTAAGTTATTTTCATTGTGAAAGAAATTTTACTTATGGTAAAATTGGTCTTACATGGTGTACTTGGGTCCATCTAATGATAGTAGGTTAGATGACCAAAAAATGGAGTAACAAACATCAAAGGTTAATTATGAGCAAACTGGTGGACGAAATTGTGAATCTTCTTCTCTAAGTAAGAGAGCTCTTTATTATCTTCATTTTCATTGTATTTATTTTTCGTTTAGCCATGTATTTTGGTTTTTTGGGGATGTTTTTATTTTTAAAATGTGCCCTCAGATGTGCATGGTTACCCTTCATTGGGACCACCCACACCGACTATTTGTGACACACATAAAGTCATGATTTGTGCATTTTTTCACCTAATAAGCCGCACAAATGTGCTATGTTTTCCAAAAGCGACTACGCAAGCCCCGAGGGTTTTTTAAGAAATAAGAAATATGCCCCATTTTTTTGCAAAATCACTCACACTATTTTCTAATTGCACAACTCTTTCATTCATTAGGGTCTTTCAATACATTTTTTTATGAGATTTAATTGATGCAACAATGCCATTTCTTTCAAATGAGAATCATATTTTTATTCTTTGACTAGGGTTTTGAATCATTGTAAAAATGGAAAAAGAGACTGAAATTTTAAAAAGGAGCAAACAATGAGATGGAGGATGAAAATTCGCATAGTAGAGAGGAATATAATACATTTTTTATGACAGTAAAACAAAGAAAGTCATGCATGTAAGGGGTTTAACATTTTCAACCCCTTTAATTATATTTCTACTTAAATTATTAATAGCATGATGAAGCAGAGTATGGTTACAAAGAAAGTGGCAAAATGTGAAGTTGAAATGGGATTTACTAAGTGGAGAAGGACTGCATGCAGGTTTTACCCTTTAAGTTTTGTTTGAAGTATGAATGTTTCGAAGAGAAATGTAAGCACAATTACAAACTGAGTGAAGTGAAAGGAAAATTTAACTACACGAGGGATTAACCCTTTGAATGCTTTTTTCATTCACAGTACGGAGACAAGGAGTATCTCCTTTTAAAACTTTTGGGTCTCCAAGATTTAAACAATAATTTAATTAAAAATAAAATTTGTATAACAACTTCGAATTACAGTGACGAAGGCATTTTTTGTGAGCCAAGAAACAATGGTCGCATAACATGTAAAGGGAGGAATGAAACTAAGGACAGTATGACAAAAAAACACACAGATGTCAGCCAGTCAATGAAAAGCATAGTGGAACGTGAATTTAACTGTAATGGCTTACTTTTAGTGTGACCCAAAAATTGGTTAAACAAGAAATTTTCCATCAAAAATCTCGTAGACTCTGATTTTAAGCTTAGTGCCATTTAGTATTCATGGCAGTTCCACATAGAGTAAAAAATCCAAATGAATCTAGACAAAAAAATTTAAAGGTTAAACGTAAATCGAGTGAAAACCCTCATCAATTTAAGTCGTAAATCTGAACCAAGGTCCATCTCCACCATAGATCAATAGATTGATGTTGCATTAAAATTGCAGGACAGGGTTGAGTGTTCCAAGGTAGAACATTTGAGACCCAAAAATGTTGGGGAGCTCATACAAATCAGTTAAATCAACCAAATATATGCAGGTGATGATACAACCAATCTCTAAATGAACGAAATAATAATGTGTCACATTACCTCACATGCCAACTATACGATTTCCATGGGTCAGATGGTAGGTGGTTTACACCATGTAAATTCCAGTACAAAAAGTTCACCAAGCTATATGAGTATTGAAACATGGATCAATAATATTTTCATTGCATAGGAATAAAGTCACATCAAACAATCCACAAACATATTCACCATATAACCATAGCATAATAAAGTCTACTCAATATAGAATGTCAAATGCATATCAATTAGAGAAATTTTGAGGTCTAAAATGGGCCTCCTAAGAAAAATGTACAACCAAAATAAAATTTATAAGAACCAATAGGATTCAAGATGATGATGTCAACCATGGGGGATGATTCACCATTTTTGGAGTAAAAAGGTAACAAGATTAAAAAATAATAAAATAATAAAACTATTTTTTCAACACGTATTGTTAACTTATCTCCCTAAGCTTTTACTCAAATTTCGAGTGGGAGTACTCGTTGGATGAAAAAATTAATTACTCATCCAAGTAGTACCCATGTTGCATACTTTTGATGGACCCTACTACATGAAAAATTAGAAATACATGAAAAAATGTGATTGCAATCACATTTTTTCATGTGTTTCTAATTTTTCATGTAGCAGGGTCCACCGAAAGTATGCAACATGGGTACTCCTTGGATGAAAAATCAAATTCTGCATCCAATGAGTGTTCCTACTCCAAATTTGAGTAAATCCATAAGGATATAATTTGAAAATACGAGTTGAAAAAGTAGTTCTTTCTTTTTTCCCTCTAAAATTTGATGATGTAATCTAATCTTATTTTCTTATTTCCACTATAATTTTATAATTTCCTAAGGAGACCCATTTTAGACCTCAAAATTCCTATAATGCCTCTCCAATTGTTGTCTTTAGGATTTTTGACAGGTTATAATGGAGTGGAGGGAGAGAGAGCATGAAAACCAAGATGTTGAAGCTCTTAATGATCCAACAACATTGCAAGCCCTAAGAGACTATGGCCTATACAAATTTTGGATAATAATAGGGATGAAAGCTCAGCTAGATCTTATGACTTGGATGGTGAGGGTATGGGATGTCCAAGATTAGGTTTTTGTGATAGGAGATCAGCACCTCACTATAGATGTTGATGACATCTACTTTTTGACTGGGCTTTCCCATAGAGGAATGGATATATATTTATATGGAAACAGGTTAGGGGGAGAAAATGTTGTCACTTATCTGAGGAAACATTGTATTGACAGGCCTCAAATCTAATATGGAATAATTGACATCAAAACCATCAAGTGACTTCCCTTGAGAACCATTGCCTTTATAGTTTCCAGATTGTGTGGGAGTGTGATGCTTCACTTGCTTACTAAGGCTCAAATGCATATTTTCATGGAGTGTTCACAACCCACTACATTCAACTGGTGTGAAGCAGTAGTTGCCAACATGAAAGGGAAACTAACTAGATCAAAAATAGGAAAACTCAAGAACTTTGGGTATGGTGCCATTTTTATTTCATTCGCTCTGGAGAGGATTCCCCTCCTTTCCCCACAACAGGTTCTGGAAGATGTAGGAGGACCTCGGGATCCTCATATGATTTTGTGTGTTTCATTGATGGCTTGCCATGGAGGTGATGGCCCAGTAGTAAAACATACTCATGAGTTCTTTGGGTGGCTGGAACGTCATATCATCATGATCGAAGACTTTCCATGTGCATGGATTAATTACAGAGGTGACCCAGATATCCCACTCCCAGTAGGGATGCAGTGGGGTGACCTAGGTAAAAACTTCTCATTTTAATTACTTTTATGTTTTCTATTAAGCACACGCATGGTAAACAAGTAGGTAAACACACAAGGAGAAATATAAGCCTGAGTTATATTATTATTCACCATAGATGTACATTTATAATACAATGGTGTGACTCTTGAATTCCACATTCCAAGGTCACTTGGACTCCTCTTTTTCCATTCAGCTTCCACACCTACCCATAGAGGATTAGGTGTCCAATATTCCCCCCCTAATTCGAAGGGGTGTGTGTGAGTCCAAGAAGAGAGTTGTAATACAAATCTGCAAAGTATGAATGGCATCACTTAGGCTGAATCAACTCTCTAAAATGTTGGCATAAAGAGGTGGTTTAAGGATGACCACCAACACTGGAACACTTAGTGCAGCTCCCGAAACTCTTCCAAATATGGCAAGAAGCTGAGGGCTTCTGCTAGAGGAAGTTTCCCTCATATTTTAAGAGGGTGACCTTCAACCTAGAAGAAGGGAGGTCTACAACCTGCGATGGTTTAAGGATGACCACCAACACTGGAATGCTTAATGCATTTCCCGAAACTCTACCAAAGTTGGAAAGAAGCTAAAGTCTTATGCTAGAGGAAGTGCTATGAATTCTTTGAAGAGGAATAATATCAACCTCACATGGATGGTTTAAGGTTGTCCACCAACCAAAGGAATTCTCATGGGCATCTGTGTCTCTAGCTACAACTCTGAATCTAGAATGACAGGTTGTGGCTCAGGCTCACTAGAACTATTGTGTCTTTGAAGCTTGTGGATGACCACCATTTTCCACTTGATGTGGCTTCGACTTGTAGATGACCACCATTTTCCACTTGATGTGGTTTCGAAGCTTGTATATGACCACCATTTTCTGCTTGATGTGGCTTCGAAGCTTGTAGATGACCACCCCCCTGTCAGGTACAAGGTGAGATGATGGCGAAAACTCAACTGCAAGTTTGTTCAATATTCTAAAACAAGTTCTAACATGTGACTTAAACATCTTCTTGGTTGTTGATGCCCATTGCCAAGAACCGATCCATCCAAGATGAATATTTGTTCTTGCAGGAAGCTTTTTTTTTTAAGCATCTGTGTGAAGAATGGGTGTGCCGACCACAGTGCTTGCATGGGTGAAGTTCGAAACAATGATCTTTCATATGGCTAACGCGATCACAGTGTTGGAATTTTTCAATTTATTGTTTCTGCTTTGGAAGTGGAGCAGGATCTGGAACAGATGAAGGTGAAATGTCATAAATAAATCCAACACTCTGAAATTTGATTGGCTTGGAGTAGTCCAGAATATGAAAGGAGAACTCCTTGTCATATCCAAGACATGTTCAGTGCTTGTTATGGAAAAGCTCTTCCCAAGGTTTGATGATGGGCTTGGGAAGTGCATGGTAAATTTCTGCATCTTTCTGCACATCTGCTCTGATACCATGTTAAACACATGCATGGTAAACAAGTAGGTAAACACACAAGGAGAAAGATAAGCCTAAGTTATATTATTATTCACCATAGATGTACATTTATAATATATTGGTGTGACTCTTGGATTCCACATTCCAAGGTCACATAGACTCATGTTTGTCCATTCGGCTTTCACACCTACCCATAGAGAATTAGGTGTCCAACATTTTCAAATTTTTTATTTATTTTTCAACATCCAATGCTAATTATTTGAAATGGCCATGCATATATTGGCCTGGTTAGACCATTAGGACTACAACATTTTTACATGTGGGGATATCATCGAGCATATGTTGTGGTTCCTAACCCTGATGCAACATAGGCCTTGTCTGAGCTAGAGCATAACCTGGAGAGGTTGGGTCTAGACATCCCAGAAACTGGGATTGATGATTTTCCTCTCTGGTACCAAAGGCACATAGTAGGAGTTCCAGGATTGATCATCCACCTGCTATGTTGGATAGTACGTGCTATAGTCTTCTATCATGATTACCATCATGCTAAGTTGCTAGTCTTTAGGGCTAGATTTTGATTTTTTGGTATCAACATGTTCAGATAATAAAGGCCACAGGGCCTCATGTCTTTGGATGAAATTTTTGTAACACACTTTTTATAGACATTTTACCTAATGGAAACTTCTACTTATTATCTCAATTTATCTTGTTCAATATGTGGATGTATATTTTTTTTGTTTACAGATGTTTCAAATGTCTATTTAACACATATTTACCAGTGCATCAGTTAATGTGTTTAAATTTCTCGGAATATGTTGATATTAAATGTCATCAAATTGTATTTCCAAAAGATGGACCCGTAAAAACATTCTTAGCATTGTTGAAATTTTTACTGCATAGACATCGTTTAAATGTAATACTATGAGCTGCGAATCTAACCTAATGATCAAACGAAGAATTCCAAATTAAATGACATCATATAATAGTTCAATCACTACAATATACTCTTCTATGTTATTCCTCATTTGACGAAGGCATGTCCCATGAATAGAGACTAACTCATCAGTCGGTGATTAAATAGCCCAAGCTACGGAAGACAGATTATGAGTACTACAACTAGCCATCATAAAATCCAATATAAGTTTGAGGGAGTGTCGACATATGCAAATCAAGTATAACACAAGATAAGTAGGAAAAGTAGTAGGAAATCATAAAAATATGTTAAACCTACTGCACACACTCATAAAAATATGATACAAGTAATGTACAAAATCTTCACGAAACGAATCACATATAATATTTCTTCAGGTAAATACCATTCCTGGGCTCTCCCAAAGAAACGTCGTCATAATCAACTAGTTCATAGGCCCCTTTAACTAGTAAACATTTTACAATGTAAGAACCATGCCACATAGGCTCGAATTAACCGGCACCTAGTTTATCATGCGCTTGATCATAGACCAAGACTAGGTCACCTTCCGAATATGAACGAGGATTCACGTTTCGGTCAAAATGAGCCTCAACCTGTTTCTTATGAGCCTCACTAGCCAGTGTAGCATCATAGAGATTCTCATATAGTCATGCTAAGTACAAAAAATGCTTTTCCTCTGCAGAGGTAGCTGGTAACAACTCAATGGCCAATTTCAAAGACGAAACTTCATGTTCAATCGGCAAAACTGCCTCCAAACCATAAACAAGTTAGAAAGGAGTAAATTCAGTCGATGTTTTTGCCAAGGCACGGTATGACCACAAGGCTGAAAAAAGCATAGTATGCCAATTTTGTTTATGAATTCCAAGGATCCATTTGATCATAATCGTTAAAAAAAATTAACAGATTCTACTTGGTCATTCACTCGCACATAATATGGGGTAGGGTTGTCATGGCGCAAGCCTAGCTATGCAGAAAGTTTGATCATCATAAAGTTCCGAAAATGGATACCATGGTTCGTCACGATAGCTTGTGGAACACCAAACCTAGAAATCACATGGTTGAATATGAAAATGGTTTTATTTTCGCCATCATCCTTATATGTAGGCATCACCTCATCCCATTTTGTAAAATAATCTACCACTAGGATGATATACCCATTCCCCCCAGCTGAGTGAGGGTTACATGTAACAAAATCGATGCCCCATTTTTCAAAAGGAATGAAAACTATGATTGGGTGTAGAGGAGTTGGAGGTGCACGCATCTTGCAATGGTAAAACTGGAAATTATGGAACTTTTGAACCATAGTTATACAATATTTGAACATCAATATCTATGCGCAATGGAAAAACCTGACATATGACCACCACAAGCCCCAAAATTGCAGTCATTTAATGCCTTCTAGACTTCCTCGTGAGTCAAACAATGTCGTAAGATAGAATCAGCATCACAAAGATAAAGTGTACCGCCAACAATAGTGTATTGTTGAGATTGGTACCAAATAAGACAACGATAAATTCGAGACAATTATGGCCGAAAAGTATGAGTTTGAAGATACACTATGATATCTGTTGAGATTCAACAAGATGATGAGCTTAGTGAAAAGAGTCGCCTTCACTAAGTGGGCCCCGCAGGCTATTTTTGGCGCAAAGTTTATTATTAGACTATGTCTATTTTTAGACATGTCGATCATATTCTATGAGTTGCAGGATTCTATTTGTGGATGGTTGTTCAAGTTGGAAAAATAGATGGGCTTCCATTTTTAGACATTTTTGGCGAAGTCTATTTTTAGACTGTCAGTCTAAAAATAGACATGTCAGATATTATTAGCTCTTAATAATATTTGGACTCTAAACATTATCTTATTCTCTTGGAGCACTTACATTGAATTAACAGACTGTTCAAATCAGCTAGCTGAAGCAATTACGCAATTCCTAGAGCTACTGGTGGTTCATGCATTGAGGACTTCAGTTAGAACTCAAGTGGTAGAGTTTGGTGGAGTTGGAGAAGTAGTTGGTGGAGTTGGTTTCTAGTTTAACTACACTTGTGGACTTAAACTCAGTTGAACTGATTCTGTCTATTTCTAACTGATTAATACTTTCAGTGGAGTTGATTGAATTAATTAGTTAAATTAATCCACTAATAATAACTCATTATTTAACTGGACATAGACAACAATTAACTATAGTGCAGAACAGATCAGTGGAGACTCAGTGGAGAGACTAGTGAAAGAGCAAGTGTGACTATCAGTTGTGACTATAGTGTTGCATTGTATGCACCACACATTCATTAGAGATGCCAATGAGGATTGTGTGAGAAATTCTAGAGCAATTCGAACTCATCCAGAGCCATTCTTCAGCAGGGATTGCGCGGTAGAGGCAGGCTATCAGGAGGGCAAAAATCAGTGCAGATTATTTCTGATTGTTCTTGATTAGTGTGTAGCGATTATATTGTACTGAGAGCTTGATATGATCAGATTTTTATGAGTATTGTTACATGATCTCTATGAAATATATTGTATACAGATAGTTGGGGTTTTCAAATTCAGGCTTTCCCGTTAAACAACTGTGTTAATGTGTGTGAATTTTTATTGTTTCATGTGTGCATTGCAATCTTGATTTAATTTCCGCAAATGATCAATGGTGGAATAGATTTTGTACTTTGCATGAAGTTAAAATAGTGTGAGATTAGGAGAATCTTGGATATATAACACATAAGTTATATAATTTCTACATGGTATCAAAGTTGTGTTGATCATTGGAGGAGATTGCAATTATTGAAGCAGTTGAGTTTTGCGCTGGTGGAATTTGAATTTGTTGCAGTGTTTTCTTGGTGTCGAAGTTGAGCATTCATTGAAATGTCTTTCAATGGATTGTGATTGAAGCATGCCCTTGAGGGTAGCTCGAATTACATAGCATGGAAGGACAGGATGGAGGGTGCTGGATGATAATGGGTTGAAGGAATTCATAGATGTTGATATTTCAAAGCCTGCTTCTAGCGATGCAGCCACACTTGACGCATGGCAAAAGAAGGTAGAAAAGTGTCGAAGGATTCTGTTGGGAGGTGTGAAGGACCACATTGTGTCCAGCCTTCACGGGAAAGCCACTCCATTCATAATTTGGAAGGCTTTGATAGACTTGTTCCAAAGCAGAAGTGACCAGAGGAAGTTGGCGCTTAAAGACAAGCTCAAAAAAATAAAAATGGAGAAAGGTGACAGTATTCCAAAATACCTCACGAAGTTTGTCCACTGCAAGGATGAGCTAGGAAGTGTGGGGGTTACTGTTGATGAAGAATACTTGGGGAGCTTGGCTCTCCTTGGGCTTCCTAGAATTTGGCATAGCTACGAAGACTCTGTCAATGGATGGGGGAAACTGCCAGGATGGGAGCGACTTTGGTCAGATCTTGTGCAGGAGGAGATAATTCGGGGTACGAGGGATGGATCTTCATTGAAGAATGAAGATGAAAAAAAATTCACTTTGGCTGCCAAAGCTCGGAAATGAAAAGGGAAGAAATCTTCCAAATCCGAAGCTAAAGGCAAGAAGCATGATTTGTCCAAGGTGAAGTGTTTTCATTGTCACCGGCACGGGCATTTCACCACTAATTGCCCACAGAAGAAGAAGAATAAGAGCACTACTGGTTCTGCAGTAGGAGAGGCCTTAGCCTCGCATTTTGAGCTAAAATTTTCTTTGATCACATGCTTGGTTTCAATTGTGATGGGATTCGTGTGGTTTCTTAACAGTGGTGCGTCTTTCCATATGACCGGAGACAAATATTTGTTTAGTGATCTGGAGGAAAAGGATCTTGGAGTGCACATCGAGATGGGTGATGATGGTAGATACAGTGCGACTGGTATCGGGACCATTTCCTTTAAGAGGGAGTCTGGTAAACCTTTCATCTTGAAGGATGTCATGCATGTTCCAGGATTGAAGAAGAATCTGTTCTCCGTGGCGATGCTAGAAGACAAGGGTTATGATGTTGTTTTTAGCAAGGGAAAAGCTTTCCTGCACCATAAAAAAACTAGTCAAACCAGGAGGATAGGGATTTGAGTTAAGAATCTTTATCAATTGCAGGTATATGGCTGCGCTGCAATGTCAGGCAAAGCAAAAGGAGTGGTGAGCCAAGATGAGGACGAATTGTGGCACAGGAGATTGGGCCATCTTCACCATGGTGCTTTGAAAATTTTGCAGAAAATTTCTACCGGGCTTCCCAAAGGTACACTTGCGCAGTCAGATCAGTGCAAGGGATGTACTTTGGGAAAATTTGTGAAGACCAATTTTCATGAGAAGGATAGTCATGCTTCGACGATCCTTGAGAGAATTCACACAGACGTGTGTGGACCTTTCTTGGTTGCTTCAACAGCAAAGCACAGGTATTATGTGATATTTGTTGATGACTTTTCTCGTAAGTGTTGGATCTTCGTCATGCAGAAGAAGACCGAGACATACTCAAAGTTTTGTGAGTTCAAGGCACTGGTTGAGAAAGAGTCGAGGAAGCAAGTGAAAGCTCTCCAAAGTGATAATGGTGGTGAATACATCTCTGCCGAATTCAAATAATTTTGTAGCAAAGAAGGAATTCGAAGAGAACTCATAGCGCCTCATAACCCACAGCAAAATGGGGTCGCTGAGAGGAAGAACAGAACGATCGTGGGTGTTGCACGGGAAATGTTGCATGATCAGTGCCTTCCCATACACTTACAGGCTGAGGCATGCAACATAGCAGTGTATGTGAAAAATCGTTGTCCTCATAGAGTACTTGGCATGAGTACACCCGAAGAGGTGTTTTCTAGTAAGAAGCCTGATATTTCTCATTTGAAGATTTTTGGCTCACGTGTTTACATTCATGTGATGAAGGATGCCAGGAAGAAGCTGGAGCCAACCGCAGAGGTTGGGATATTTGTGGGGTACACAGAAACACCCCACAATTATCGTGTGTATTTTCCAGATAGTCGGATGACTGTCGTGCGACGAGATATCAAATTTCATGAGCAGAAAGCCATGAAGTCGTCGCTTGAGAGGGAGCTACACTTGCATCCAGAGGAGGAGCTACTTGTTCCTAAATATGAGCCTCAAGATGTGGATAAACCACAAGAGGAGGTTCATGGAGTGGAATTAACCACTCATGCAGCGCCAAACATTAGAGGGCGGAAGCGCACTACAGAAGCTGAGCGACTGAATCTTGATGCAGTGCAGAATGTAGGAGTTTCTACATCACAGCGCAGACAGAGACAGTCACCTAACCGATTTACTGGATACATGGCTCTGATGAGAAAGTGTATCGTGACAGAGCCATCCTATTTCGAGGAAGCTGTGGAGGATCCCGCATGGATAGATGCCATCGTGGAAGAGTATGATTCAATTGTCAGAAACAATGCATGGGAGATTGTCCCGAGGCTGGAATGGAAATCAATGGTAGGTTCGAGATGGATCTACAAAGTGAAGAAAACTTCTGATGGGAGCGTTGAGAAGTATAAGGAAATATTTTTTTCCCGAGCTTTCTCACAGATCAAGGGGATCAACTATGAAGAAACCTTTGCACCTGTCACAAGGTATTCTTCCATACAGACCATCCTTGCTCTCTCCGCGCAGATTGGTTGGCACATTCATCAAATGGATGTGAAGACTGCATTCCTCAACGAAATCATTAAGGAGGAGGTGTACATTGAGCATCCTGAACGATTCAAAATATTCAGCAGTGAGTCGCATGTGTGCAGGCTCAAAAGAGCGTTGTATGGGCAGAAACAAGCACCTCGTGCTTGGTACACATGGATAGACAATTATTTCACCGGACTTGGTTTTGCCAAGAGTGAGGCGGATCCAAACCTATACCAGATTATGCTGGAGGGTAAGATTTTCATCATTGTGCTTTATGTAGATGATTTAATACTAACGGGTGATGAACTGTTGATACGCTCATGCAAGGCAGATCTTGCAAATGAGTTCGAGATGAAGGACTTGGGCCTCCTTCATTATTTCCTGGGATTGGAAATTTGGCAGCGGAAAGGTGAACTGTTTGTGTCTCAAGGCAAGTACGCCCAGGAGATACTGGAGAAGTTTCACATGCAAGGCTGCAAGCCTATTGACACTCCTCTTCCTGGTGGTTGGAGGAGGGAGGATGCTACATCGGCAAAGGTAGTGGATGCCATTGTTTATCGATAGTTGGTTGGTTCGCTCGTGTATTTATTCAATACACGACCGGACATATGCTATGCTCTGAACCAGCTTTCACAAGCGATGGTGAAGCCTACCAAGCTCTGGAAGGCAGGCAAGCATGTCCTGAGGTATCTCAGGGGCACATCTAAGTATGGATTGTGGTACAGACATTCGGATGAGGTGAAGCTGCATGGCTTCACGGATGCAGATTGGGCAGGAAGCCCAACGGACAGAAAGAGCACATCTGGAGGGATTTTTAGTATCAGATCTACAGCAGTTTCTTGGTATAGCAGGAAACAAAGATCCATGGCACTCAGTTCAGCGGATGCCGAGTACATGGCAGCAAGTTTGGCTGCATGCGAGGCTATATGGATGAGGAAGATCCTGGTCGGTTTGTTCGGTTCTCATTTAGATCCTAATGTGATATATTGTGATAATAAAATTTTCATTAAACTCTCGGTTAATCCTGTGTTTCATGATATATCTAAACATATTGACATCTGGTACCATCATATCAGAGATTGTGTGCAGCGGAGGATCATGTTGCTTTCTTACATTCCTACGGAAGATCAGGATGCAAGTATTATGACGAAGGTGCTAACCATGAGAAAATTCGAATACCATAGAGACAGTATCGGGGCGGCAGATAATCCCTATCTTGTTGAGAGGAAGTGTTGAGATTCAACAAGATGATGAGCTTAGTGAAAAGAGTGGCCTTCACTAAGTGGGCCCCGCAGGCTATTTTTAGTGCAAAGTCTATTTTTAGACTATGTCTATTTTTAGACATGTCGATCATATTCTATGAGTTGCAGGATGCTATTTGAGGATGGTTGGTCAAGTTGTAAAAATATATGGACTTCTATTTTTAGACATTTTTGGTGAAGTCTATTTTTAGACTGCCAGTCTAAAAATAGACATGTCGGATATTATTAGCTCTTAATAATATTTGGACTCTAAACATTATCTTATTCTCTTGGAGCACTGACATTCAGTTAAAAAATTGTTCAAATCAGCTAGCTGAAGGAATTACGCAATTCCTAGAGCTACCGGTGGTTCATGCATGGAGGACTTCAGTTAGAACTCAAGTGGCAGAGTTTGGTGGAGTTGGAGAAGTAGTTGATGGAGTTGGTTTCTAGTTTAACTACACTTGTGGAGTTAACTTAGTTGAACTGATTGTGTCTATTTCTAACTGATTGATACTTTCAGTGGAGTTGAGTGAATTAATTATTTAAATTAATCCACTAAATAATAACTCATTATTTAACTGGACAGAGACAACAGTTAACTACAGTGCAGAACAGATCAGTGGAGACTCAGTGGAGAGATTGGTGAAAGAGCAAGTGTGACTATCAGTTGTGACTATAGTGTTGCATTGTATGCACCACACATTCATTGAAGATGCCAATGAGGATTGCGTGAGCAAGGCTGGAGCAATTCGAACTCATCCAGAGCCATTCTTCAGCAGGGATTGCGCAGTAGAGGCAGGCTATCAGGAGGGCAAAAATCAGTGCAAATTTTTGCTGATTGATTAGTGTGTAGCTATTGTATTGTACTGAGAGCTTGATATGATCATATTTGTATGAGGATTGTTACATGATCTCTATGACATATATTATATATATATATAGTTGGGGTTTTTAGCTTTAGGCTTTCCCGTTAAACAACTATGTTAATGTGTGTGAATTTTTATTGTTTCATGTGTGCATTGCAATCTTGATTTAATTTCCGCAAATGATCAATAGTGGAATAGATTCTGTATTTTGCATGAAGTTAAAATAGTGTGAGATCAGGAGAATCTTGGACATCTAACACATAAGTTATATAATTTCTACAATATCTCCATACCAAGGATCTAAAGTACCAATAAGAAATATGTAGTGACACCTTCCCTCATATCTACCCACTTTCACTGACTCACCCAGGGTAAACATGAGATGAGGGGCTACTATGACAAGAATCAACCTATTTTGTGACTTTAAGGAAGTGGAATCGATAGAAACCCTTAACACAAACCACTTGTACCTGCTATAGTACCTGCAGAGGCTATCCCATCCATCCACCTTGACCGGTCCCTGGGTCCCACTGAGTTTTAGTGAAGAAATCCCCCAAACGCTACCTTGATATGGAAAAGGGTGCATCTAGGAGGTTCTGAACGCTCCCACGGAATGGGCATGGGTACGTCTCAGGACTTTTTTCCTTAGACTTATGCATCTGTCTCTGGGATTTTTTCCACTTGTTAAGCCCATAATCCCAGTCACTGCCCAGAACTTTCTGTAGCTTCCAAAATACATCAAACACATGATGAAAAGGATAATTAACCAAAAATGACTCCAGAACTAGGCCTAACCATCCCCAACCAGGATTGACATTCTGTCAAACACTTGGCATCAATGCAATCTATACGTATAGGATACAAGACAAAGCATGAATGACTAAAAACTCTTATGATACATGACAAGAAGGATCACTGCCCTCTCCCTTGAATTGTTATGACATCAATTAGGTCTTGCATCCACTATCTTTACAATTACAAGTAAGTACATTAAATAACCGTGACTTGAACCAGTCATATAACCATGCTTATAATCAACATAAAACCATGTAAATAACAATAAGATAATATTCATTAAATCCCCACATTAACAAGTACAAAAGCAAGAGAACTCGAGTCCCGGCAACGGAACCATTTGTTGGCTTGAGGGGTCCTGACCCAGGTTCAGAGGTTAAGGTTCGCCAACAAACCCCTATACTACTTGCCCTTTCGGCAATGACCTACTTTAATAGGCCAAGATCTCACCCAAAGTAGTATGGGAAGGTGTTGGAACCAGGTTTCCGCACCCTAGGAGAGAGTAGGTAATTTAAGGCAGATCTGTGTTGCAACTTATTAGGTTCACACAGAATGAGTCTATTCATAGCTCTTTAACAGTATAATCAGCACATAACCATAACAATGCCACTATCACTAACAGATCTAATCTATACATTCGCATCCACGTGTGCATCAACAAATACCATCACAGAACATTACAATCGTAGCTAATTCTTAGATCACAGGTACATTCGCAGCCCAAATAAATATCACAGATGTACTTCAGTAATAAACACGATCAATTCATATACAATAAAGATACTTCAACTATATTTCGCATTCATTCGTATCCAAAAACCCAAGTACAACCGAAAACACAACTCGCGCACACAACCAGCAGGATTCCTTACCCAAAACGACCCTAACAGATATTAACAATTCGCATGTAGCATCAATATTATGTCTTACTTTCCTACTAGACCCACCTATCTATCTATTTATAACATCATAGCCTTTGCTATTCGATGGACCCCTAAAATTGTTACAAAACATTAGGGGATTTGACCCACCTCAAAACCCCAACGCAAGACCGACTATTACAAAATTATATCAAAAACGTACATTAAGGGATCATGTTCCAACAGGCCCCGAAAACAATCTTGTGACTCGTCCAGAGTCACAACGGCCATGGGGTTTCATCTTCGCCTGAAGCTGCTTGATTGCATCAACCAGAGGGGGCAGCACTCCTTCGCTCTGTGCAGCAACGTTCTAAGCAATATCCACCAAATTCTGCGAAGTTGGACCTTCTGTAGTAGTAGTTGTTGGTGTTCCCATGTTTTGGCCAGGTTGACAGAGACCAAAAGATGAGACAACATAGAACCACTTTCAGACCTTAGGATCTAGCCCTCCTAGGTCCAGAGAGGGATCTCTCTATGATTATCAAAGGATATATGTCTTTGAAGTTCTCAATTGTGATTTTAGGCTAGTTATAGGCTCAAGGTTGTTTTTTTTATTGTTTGAGTTTGGTTGTTGAGAATCAGGAAGGAAGGTTTCACCATGAGACAAGGATGGGTAAAGAAGGAAGCTAGGCAAGGATAGATAACTCAGGGAACATCAAGGCCATTGGGCAATGGAGTCAAGAAAGGATTTACTTATGTTCAATGTGTAAGCTTCAGTTGGGCTAGTCATCTAGAGCATTTGGATCTCAAAGACTGATTGGTGGGATGGAACACCAAGGAATGAGAATGAAGGATGGAAAACCATCTGATTCCGTCTATAGATCAGGCCAGAGGTCATTTAACTCCAGGCCTGCTTGGACAAAACCATGGGCAACACAAGGGGTCTTGAAAAGGTTTGTATGGAAGGGCAGGTAATGAAGAGGCAGTGACAGGCTTTACACCTCCCAATGTTCCTAACCTCTTTCAATTAAATCTTAACGAAGACATCTGAACACTGATTCTATCGACTTGCACATCAGAGAGCAGGCAATAATCATCCACTACACTGGTTTAGTCAATTAAAAACAATATTCAGATACACATATGAGCAGAAAACATTAAAGACTAAGAGAGCTGGGAAATAAGGTACCTAACAAGGGTAAATCTTATGTCATGCGTTCAGATGTCAGTCAGAAGAACATGAAATGAAATGGAAATAAACACAGAGATAAGAAAAACATCACCAACTGCTGTAGATCAGGATCCAATGAAAACTGCTTATCATGTTAAACACAACACCAATCAGGTACATCACTGCCCAAAGCTTTTACATTCAACCTGAATACATCATATTTCTCAGCCTGTCATACAACTATTACACAGGAAACTTGGCTCGGGACAAAAATTCTTGCAATTCACTGATAATGCAACAACAACAACAACCTATTACAATGATATCCTTCTGTGCTTTATAGCAGAAGAGACACAGAGGACCGACTGAGGAGGTAGGTGAATTTTAAATGTTACATTTAAACACGATAATGAATGCAGGGCCGAGACCCATTCTGCTTGATGCACTGTATATTTAATCTTTGTCACCTTCCTCGTGAAAGAAAGATCTGCTCCGGATATGATTTGACCTTTTGGCTGCAGTACTCCAGGTGATTTGAACAAAATGAAAGAACTTGTTGAGGGGTCTGCCTCATGGATGTTAGATTGTTTTGAACTATAGCTGGGACGAGAAATTCCTTCAAGGACGCGGCACATAATAAAGACTGTATGGGAGACCTGTCCTTTACGGAAAAACATTCTGCTGATAAGAAAACCTTGATATTACCTCTTATTGATGTTCAGGATCTCCAGAATCGATCCTCGGGGTCTTCAAAAAGATGCTTTGCCTTTTTAAACCTCTGCTTCAGAGCTCAAGATCTTCGTTGACGCGTACTAATCCCTCTGCTCTGTACTGAAACTCCTTGCTGCTTCATTACTGCCTCTGTCAAGTTAGCTCGATCTTTAAATGGCGCCGGAAGGGTTTCGGCCTTTGAACTCTGCTTTCCATTAATGTGAGTCCTGACGGCTCCATTCCTTGACTTTCCTGATGGTACTGGCTCATTAGATTTGATCCTGACTGCGCCGCTTGCCATCGAGGTAGTACATTGAACAGAGGCGGTCCCATCCTCTAGAAACTACGCAACACAGCGATCTTATGAAGGAAACAGTGGACGGAGCGATGAATGCAGGGTGAACGAAACAGTGGTGCGGCGGTGGCGGAAACAAGCTATTATGATGAGAATGCAGTGGAGTGGTGGAATGTGCAGACAATAGGGTTTGGTAGAAATATGCAGCGAAGACCGTTGGATTCAGGCCTGGAGATGGAGATCGACGGCAGAGATTGACCGGCGTGACAATACATGAAACGAACCAAAAATAGGCAAAATGCATGAAATGTGACGGAGGCGAATGAAAGAGTGGGACCCAGCGGAGGCGGAGGGCGACTAGATCCTGACCGTTAGATCGGGGGAGGATGAACGGCCCAGATGTAATTGGGCAATCACAATCGGAGGGGAACAGGGGTGACACACATTGAAAGTTCTGATTGCGATTGGGCGGAGAGAGCGCTGACCATTGGATCGAGGCGGGGGATGGACGGTCAGGATGTAATCGGAGGGGGAGACGGAAGAACTTGCGATTAATGCTGGACCGTTGATCTGCGGGAGGAATCAACGGTGGAGAACGCGATCGGAGGACTGGAGACAGGAAATGCGATTGCGATCGGAGGTCGGGATGCGATTGAGCGCTGACCGTCCGATCAACCAACAGATCAACGGTGGGGACAATAATCGGAGGGGCAGGTGCGATTAACGTTGAGCCGTCAGATCGTGAAACGGATGGACGGCTGGGATTAAATCGGCGGATCGCAATCGGAGGACGGAGCGCAAGGTTTGCGATTGCGATTGAGCGGGGGTTGCAATTAAGCGCTGGCCGTTAGATTGGCGGGACAGATCAACGGTCAGGATGTAATCGGGGGATTGCAATCGGAGGAAGGAGCAGAAGGCTTGCGATTAGCAGAGGACCGTCAGATATCGGGGCAAATCAAAGGTGGGGAGAGCAATCGGGGGACTGGAGGAAGGACTTGCGATCAGCGATCGGGCAGACTTGCGATTGGCGCAGGACCGTTGATCAGCAGGGAGATGGACGGTCGGGATTAAATTGGGCGGAGGGTAGGGAGGCTTGCGATGGCCGTCGGATCTGCGGGAGGATGGATGGCTAGGATTCAATCGGAGCATCGCAATTTGAGGTAGAGAGATGGGACTTGCGATTACGATCGGGAGGGGGAATGCGATTGAGCGCTGGCCATCGGATCACGGGGCAGATCAACGGTCAGGATGAGATCGGAGGACGGCAATTGGGGTGGCATTGTTGAGACTTGCGATTGCGATCGGAGAAGGGCTGCGATTAGAGGCCCGCCGTTGGATCATCAGGGTAGATCAACGGTGCAGAACGCACCGCGGGACTTAACGCTATAAACAAATCGCATCGGGCTTTTGCGTTATAACAAAGGAATCTGCACCCGCCCGATCTTCCGATTGCGATTAGCGCTTGGTCCCAGCGCCGGGGCATGTGTGGGAAGTGGCTAAGGGGCCAGCGGAAAAAGGGGCTAGGCCTATTACATGGTCGGAAAGTGGTTTTTTACCCCTTTCAATGGATTTTAAGGGGTTTAAAGGGAAACGATAAAGGGAAAAACGGGGAAAAAGGCTAAACAAAGGGTAAGAGGGGGAATTTAAAGGGGATTTTAGGGGGATTTGAGGGGTAAAATGGGAAATAGAAGGGGAGCCAAGGGGGGATAAAAGAGGCTAAATGAGGGTAAAAGAAAGGGAATTCAGACAAAGGGAAAGAGGGGGAATTGATGTATGTTGCAGGGGTAAAGGAAGGAATAATAGGCCCTTTTAGCAATTTACTAGCAGAGGGGGATTTGTATTAGGCACAGCAACTGAGAGACTTCAAGGAGGATGGGTTTTCAGGGGAAAGGCATTCCTTGAAGACTCAACAATGATTTAGCCCCCTATTTGCTTGTCAAAAATTTCATATGGGGGCTAACAGTGGCTCCACATGGGGATGGCTTCTTCTTGAAGGAGTCAAGAATTCAGAAATTGATCTCTTGGTGCAGGCCAGATGCCTGCTGCTTGAACCATCCCTTCTTTCTTTAGATTAGCTGCCACAATATATTAGATACACAAATCAGCAGAAACATTTTCCCAACCAATCTACCTACCCAAACTAGAGCTCTAACAATTTTCCCTTGGGTGCATTTGAACTAGCAGACCCTTCACATTTTATTTTGCAAAACAAAAACAAACCTATTCTAATTCTACCCTTATTGCTCCATGAGGCCAGATTAGACTGTTGGCCTCATCTATTTCTCTACCTAAACTACTACCTGTTGGGATTAAACTGTCCAACAGGTTTCTTCACCTACATTCTAAGACAGGAAATTTAAACACAGCCAAGCCAGGATTAGACAGTCTGACTTGCTGGGCAGAAACTTGAAGAAAACAAAATTGTGAAGGCATGGAATTTTGCAACTGTGAAACATCCTTCTTTCTTTCTTGTGACTCAGGTTTTGAGCATATTTGAGTCACTTCTTTCCTTTGCTCCAGCTCTAATTTTGGGCATATTAGAGCTGGATCTTCTTTCACTGCTGATCCAGATTTTGAGCTTGTAAGGACCAGCTATTCTTCTTCCCTTTGGCTCATATTTTGATTTTATTAGAGCCAATCCTTTGCCTCAGAGGTTCATGTTTTGAGCATGTCTGAACCTCTCTTTTCATTCTGTTTTTTTTTTTTTGGGAACAATTTCTTCACTTTTTGATGAAAATGAAAATTTGCAACGGTATATACAATGGAAATGAAACTGGAAATGGAGAATTAGCAAAAATAGTGTTTGAGCATCCTGCCATTGACAGGACCCCCAAACAGCTCTGTACCATCGAGTTCTTGTAAGAAAAATGCATTAGGACCCACAGTGGCCTGAATGATGAATGGACCTTGCCACAAGCTGTCGAATTTGCCATGTTTGCCTTTATCCTCTCTTCTTGAATCCCACTTCAGGACCTTGTCCCCAACTTTGAAATTTGCCGCTTTGGTTCTTTTGTCAAACTGTCTCTTCATGTTTTCCTGCACTTTGACAACTCTGTTATAAACCTGCTCCCTTGTTTGCTGAAGATGGATTGTTTCATTAATTCTCCTTATCATGATGTCTTCTTCTGATTGGATTTCTTGAATAAGCTTTACCACTGGTATTCCAAGGCTAGTAGGAAAAACTGCTTCTGTCCCATAAACCAGCTGGAAGGGTGATATGCCAATAGATTTCTTTGTAGTGAGCCTGTCTGCCCACAAGGCATGTATCAACTTTTTATGCCAAGACCTTTTATTCTCTTCCAGTAGCTTCTTAATGATTGTAACCAGGCTTTTATTTGATGATTCAGCTAAGCCATTACCCTGGGGGTAATAGGAAGTTGAATGTCCAAGTGCAATTCCGTACCTGTGACAGAAATCAATCATTCTTTTGGATCCGAAAGCAGCAGCATTGTCAGTGATTATTTTCCTTGGGCAGCCAAACCGAGATAAGATGAAGTCTTCTAGGAACCTAATGATGACAAAATCAGTGGCATTCCTAGTGGGTATGGCTTCAATCCACTTAGTGAAGTAATCAGTAGCAGTCAAGATCCACTTGTGTTGCCCAGAAGAAGAGGGGTGGATTTCTCCAATGAAGTCTAAGCCCCATTGCATGAAGGGACCTTCTATGGTGATAGGTTGCAGAGGGAGGGGGAGCTTTCTTTTGCCCTCAAAAATTTGGCATTTGTGGCAGGTAAGGATCATTTTATGGACATCACTAAAGAGTGTAGGCCAATAGTAACCAGCCCTGAGTATCTTATTTGCAGTGGCCTTCCAACTCAGGTGGCCTCCACACTCCCCAGCATGGAATTCTTGTTTGATTCTTTCAGCTTCAGTTTCAGGCAAACATTTCAGCAAAAGACCATTTGGATTTTTCCAATATAGACTCTCATTCATAATACAATAATTTCTAGCTTTGAGTTTTATGAGTCTAGCCTTTGTTTTGGACAGTTCTGGAGGGGCATTGAGGTGTGTGAGCACGTAAAGGATATCAGCATACCAAGGAGAGTTCTGAAACTGCTCCTCAACAGTCGGATGGGGTAATCCTTCCTGCTCATCCAGGGCATTCATCATGTTAATATCAAGGGCCTGTAGATTAGATTCAGCCATTAATTGGGCCAGGCCTTGACCTTTGATCAGCTTGGTGGGTTTGATTTCAATGTCATATTCTAAAATTGTAGCAATCCATTTGCCCCTTTTCCCATATGGGTCTTGGGACAAGATATCTTTGACCACTATATTTGGCACATAGGCAATGGTGTGAGAATGCAGAATGTACACCCTAAAATCTTTCAAGGCCTTGATCAGGGCATAGGCCTGCTTTTCCATGATGTTGTACTTTAAGGGTGCATCTCTCAAGGCTTTACTGAAGAAGGCTATAGGTTGTTCCTTACCTTCCGAATTTTTCTGCAGCAAAACTGCTGCTATTGTGTGTGGGGAAGCAAATGAAAAGATCAGAAAATCTTTTGAGAAGTCAGGGCTGATAAGGACAGGGGCTTGGGTGAGTGCGAGCTTTACTGACTCAAAAGATTTTTTGGCTTCAACAGTCCACTTGATTCCTGCATCTTTCTTTAGCATTTCAATCATTTTCCTAAGATGCTCAGCAAGATTGGGGATAAATCTTCTAAGGAAATTGATCTTCCCAATGAAGGACTGTAGCTCCTTGATGTTTCTTGGATGTGAAATTTGAAGTATTCCCTCAACTCTCTGGGGGTCTATCCTAATCCCTTTCTCGGATATGATGTGGCCCAGAAGCTTACCTTCTTGCAGCCCAAAAACAGTCTTCTTAGGATTTAGGGACAGACCGTACCTTCTACATTTTTCAAAAACTTTCCTCGGATGTTTTAAGTGTTCTTCTTCTGTTTTAGAAAAGACAGTTAAGTCATCCAAGTAGATAACTATAAAGTGTCCAATCTCATCTGAGAAAGCAATATCCATTTCTCTCTGGAAGGTAGCTCCAGCATTCATCAATCCAAAAGGCATTTTCACATACATGAAGGTGCCCCATGGAGTGGTAAAAGTTGTTTTGAGTTGATCTTATGGGAGTACCAGAACCTGGTTGTATCCTGAAAAACCATCAAGCAGGGAGATTCTTTTAGAGCCCACTACCTTCTGTAAGATATGTTCCATTCTAGGCAAGGGGTAGTTATCTTTCAGGGAGGCTCTATTGAGGTTTCTGAAGTCTATGCACAGTCTAATCTCCCCTGTTTTCTTCCTTATAGCCACTAAGTTCGACACCCAATCAGAAAACCTTACAGGGACTATAATGCCTGCATCATACATCTTCTTAATTTCCTTTTCTACTGCAGGCAATTGTTTTGGATTAATTCTACGGAGTTTTTGTCTAAAAGGCTTCTGATTTTCCTTTAGTGGTATCTTATGTTGTATAATGTTGGTGTCATAGGCCTTTAAGTATTCGTATCTCCATGCAAACACATCAATGAATTCCTTAAACAAGTCAATGTATCTTTTCTTCATGTCTTGAGGTATAGACTTAGCCAGTTTTATCATTTTGGGTTTGTCTTCAGTGCCTATGTTACATTCTTCTACATCTGATTCTGCATGTTCTATTGTGGGCTTCTTTGCCACATCATCAAAATCAAAGAGGTCCTCTAAGGGTGCTAAGCCTCTTGGTATGTTCTTTTCTTTGGCTTGCAGCACCTCCATTTCTTCTCTATCTGCGTTTTCACGTTTTATGGCTGAATCTCCAGTTTCTTCAGAAAAAGAATTTATTTCTATACTACAAGGTGTTTCTAGTTCATCTGGGGAATCCTCACTTGCGTAGTTGTCATCAGATTTTGAGTCTGAATCGGAAAATTCAAACTCATTTCTTCCCGCCAGGAAATCTTCAATCTGTTTGTCTCCTTCAAAGACCTGCCAGTATTTTTCATTGTCTGGCACTGCAGGCCTGAATTTAGTCTGAATGATGATTTGTTGGTCAACTGGGGCTTTAGGATAAGAGCTATCTAGGCAGGCTAGTCCATTTGCAATAGCGTTTTGACCCCTAGGAATGGATACTAAATCATATTCAATGAACGTTTTCAGCAAATCTAGAGTATCATTCCTATATGCCCTAAGCCTGGGGTGTTTTGCCGAATACTCAACATTCATCTGTTTGATTACTAACTCAGAGTCTCCTCTCACGACTATCCTACGGGCTCCTAATTTTTTCAACAGATTTAAACCCAAGATTAGAGCCTCATATTCTGCAATGTTATTCGTGCATTTGAAATGCAGATTGACAGCGTGGCTCTCCGCGTGATCATTTTCGGTGTTACGCAGGCACACTCCAGCTCCAGCGCTTTGCCTAGTGCAGGACCCATCAAAGTTCATTTCCCACAGGGGATCTTTGTTTACTTCCACTTCGCTTTATTCCTTACAACTGGATTCGCCATTAGGTTGAGTTGGGAGGTCTGTACTAGGTTGTAAACTATCTTGTTGTTCGTAGAGGCCATGGTTGTCAGGGAGGTGGTTGGCTTGCTGTTCTTTTTCTGTTTCTGTTTCACTTGGAGTGAGAGATCCACCACATATCCTACAGGCTTCATTTCTGATTTCCTCTTCATTTTCAGTGTGCTGCCCATGGTCTTCCTTGTCATATTCTTCCAGAGTGGCCATTATGTGGAGGTCTATAGGCTCGGTGTTCTCATTTGTATGCCTATTCTGGGACTCTGGCTCTTCTAAGGATTCATCATTACAAAAGATGAAGGAGTCAAGGTCGGTATGCACAGAATATAATGGTGAATTTTCAGGTTTCTCGGGGCTGCTGACTAGGAATTTCATTTGGGATTCTCTATATAGTCTTCTTAATTGGCCAAATATAGGGATAGTGGCATATGAGCCATCCATCTGCATGGTGCCTTGCAGCTTGGCTCCCCATGATCTAGATAATAACATGCCATACTTGGGTGGCACGTCTGCCACCACTACATCCATGACCATACATTTCGCAGGAATTTGAGTTAAGCTCACACATAAGTCTTTGATGAGGCCTAGGCATTTTACTCTACTAGAGTCAAATGAGTATAAGTCTTTGTAGGGTCTGGTGATTTCGAGGCCTAACTTCTCCATGACTACCTTAGGCATTAGATTGTGTGATGCACCGGAGTCATGCATGGCATTATGAAGGATCTTGTCATGAATGTTAAGACTGATATAAAAAGGTGGAACTACCCCTTCCTGAAATTTCCCTTCAATCTTGGGACCGAATAAGAGGGCAGGCTGATCATCACTCAAATTTACAGTGTCATTATTTATACTCAGATTTAATGCTTTCAAAATCTGGCCTTTATATACATCCTGAGTGGCAAGCTCAGATAATGGTACAGAGATTTTGATTTTTGCAATCTCACTTTCTAAATTGAAAACGGATTGGCTTTTGGGAATGTTCAAATCTGTTTTATTTGCAACTACCTTAGTAGCTGAATCGGTTTGTGTTTTCTCATTATGTACATGTGTAGACACAGTTTTATCAGGAGCACTAACTGAGGTGCTAGTGCTACTGGTTGGTTGAATTTGTTTTTCATTGTTTTGGTTGCCTTTCTGTTGGTTTTTCTCAGAACTCTCAGCTGTTGATTTATCGTTTACAGCAGTTACTTTAGAAGGTTTTTCAGGCCTCTTTTTGATGGTCACCTCAGGATTTTTGGTTTTGGAAGTGTCTTGGTTCTTTTTGCTCCTAAGCCCATATTGTTCTCTGACCTGTAACATGGCATCTTGGTACCCAAGTCTGTACTCTTCAGTTTCTAATCTCTCCTCATCCCAATATGAAGATGAGGGCTGATCATCCTCTGAGTCACAGTTCAGAATTGAGTCCTCTGTTTCAAACATGTTTATCACATTCCCTTCAGACTCTTCTATGATTCCCTCATCCTCATCAAGAAAGTTTTGGAAAGGGGGAATGACTTGCTGATCTGACTCTTTCTGTCTGTTGGGAGTGTTGTTGTTTCTTCTAAAGTTTTGGTTTTGGTTTTGATTTTGGTTCCTATTCTGAGTGACAGCCATCTTTTCAACCACTTGGCATAGCTTATCCACATTCTTAGACAATCTGTCAATATTCGGGTCTGAAGTGGAGGCTATAGTGTCATCCTTGTATGTTACTCTCTTCTCAGCTCTTAGTTTGGCCCTTTTTTCAATCAAATTTGCCTCTATGTTTACTGCCCCTTTCTGCATGTCTTCCAAAGTGGTGTACTCTTTATCTCTAAGCTCATAGGCCATGTCAGCATCAAATCCATCAGGATATTTTTCTAAGGCCATACCTTGTGGAGGTTTCATTTGCGGAGGGAGAGCATTATAAATGCTGTTGAATCTAGTGGTGTAATCGTGGACACTCTCTCCTGCGTTCCTCTTAAGGGACATGTATTCTGCTAGGAGCTGACGAGGGTTCGCCCTAGTTTCCCATTTATTAATGAAAGTCTGGTATAAAGTAGGGAGATCATTGATACTACCAGCAGGCAGGTTTTTAAGCCATTTCTTTACTTCACCTCCCAAGCTTTGCGCAAAAATTCTCATTTTGATTGTTTCATCATCAATTTCCATATAGTCAAAAGAGTCCTCCATTTTATCTACATGTTGTTGTGTTGTTGTAGGCTCTTTAGCAGGGAAGTGTGGGATTTTTGATTGATAATCATTTGGTAAGGGCAGTAGAGGCTGAGGTAAAACTAGAGGTGCATACCAGGCTGCCATGATGATGTTCTGATGAGGTATAGGGTTGGCTTGAGCAGTTGGTAGTTGGATGACAGGGATGGTAGGACCAGCAGAAGTCTGTTGAGCGGATCTAGGGTGAGAAAGCCCCAAGTTTTGGAGAAAGTGGAGATCAGGTGGTGTGGAAGGAGGGGTTTCACTGTCCCTAGTGTCTGGCTGGTCTGAAACACTGAATGACCTAGTTCTAGGTAATCTGTTTTGGAGGTCTAGGTCGAAGAAAGGGTCTAATAGAGCTGCAAGATCTTCTGGTGCAGAATTGGCTCTATGAATGTTGCTGGAAATAGTTGATCTCCTACTCACGGGTGTTCTTTTAAGGATTTTCTCAGGATTATCAACTATTTCAGGTGGGTTTGGATCAGGGAAGGCTCTTGTATGAATGGTTCTGTGAGCCAGAGTGCTGTTTATAAGCCAGGCAGCTTAGCCCTACTTGTTATTTCTACTGTGGTTAATGTTGTCTTGGGAACTGGTCTCCCTGTGGAGTCTTCATTATGCTTTGGGACTGGTCTGCCAGTGGAGTCTGATGTGAAACCAAGATAATCAGCAGGCCTACTGATCACCAGTGGAGTCTTTAACGTTTAGGAACGATGGAGTCGCCAGGTGGAGGGTTTAGGATGATTCTAGGGTACACTGTCCACCACAGTGCTCAGGCACTATCACCTTTCAGGAATCTCCTCTAAAGCAACAAGCTCCAACCAGAGATTGACTGGGAGGGCATTTACCAGATATGTCACCCCTGAAGAGAGGATGAGATCTGGAGGCTACCTGGCCCTTTCCAGGCTCTGTCTAAGAGTATGGTGGATATTCAATAATGGAGGTTGATTCAAGAAAGGTGTGACTTACTGTCAACCTAGCCAGAGTTTTAAGTTTCTGAGGTTTAAAGAGTGTTTAAGACGAAATGTACTCAGAATTCCCCAGTGGAGTCGCCATTATGTTAGTGTTCCCATGTTTTGGCCAGGTTGACAGAGACCAAAAGATGAGACAACATAGAACCACTTTCAGACCTTAGGATCTAACCCTCCTAGGTCCAGAGAGGGATCTCTCTATGATTATCAAAGGATATATGTCTTTTGAAGTTCTCAATTGTGATTTTAGGCTAGTTATAGGCTCAAGGTTGTTTGTTTGATTGTTTGAGTTTGGTTGTTGAGAATCAGGAAGGAAGGTTTCACCATGAGACAAGGATGGGTAAAGAAGGAAGCTAGGCAAGGATAGATAACTCAGGGAACATCAAGGCCATTGGGCAATGGAGTCAAGAAAGGATTTACTTATGTTCAATGTGTAAGCTTCAGTTGGGCTAGTCATCTAGAGCATTTGGATCTCAAAGACTAATTGGTGGGATGGAACACTAAGGAATGAGAATGAAGGATGGAAAACCATCCGATTCCATCTATAGATCAGGCCAGAGGTCATTTAACTCCAGGCCTGCTTGGATAAAACCATAGGCAACACAAGGGGTCTTGAAAAGGTTTGTATGGAAGGGAAGGTTATGAAGAGGCAGGGACAGGCTTTACACCTCCCAATGTTCCTAACCTCTTTCAATTAAATCTTAACAAAGACATCTGAACACTGATTCTATCAACTTGCACATCAGAGAGCAGGCAATAATCATCCACTACACTGGTTTAGTCAATTAAAAACAATATTCAGATACACATATGAGCAGAAAACATTAAAGACTGAGAGAGCTGGGACATAAGGTACCTAACAAGGGTAAATCTTATGTCATGCGTTCAGATGTTAGTTAGAAGAACATGAAATGAAATGGAAATAAACACATAGATAAGAAAAACATCACCAACTGCTGTAGATCAGGATCCAATGAAAACCGCTTATCATGTTAAACACAACACCAATCAGGTACATCACTGCCCAAAGATTTTACATTCAGCCTAAATACATCATATTTCTCAGCCTGTCATACAACTATTACACAGGAAACTTGGCTCGGGACAAAAATGCTTGCAATTCACTGATAATCCAACAACAACCATTACAATGATATCCCTCGGTGCTTTATAGCAGAAGAGACACAGAGGACCGACTGAGGAGGCAGGTGAATTTTAAATGTTACATTTAAACACAACAATGAATGCAGGGCCGAGACCCATTCTGCTTGATGCACTGTATATTTAATCTTTGTCACCTTCCTCGTGAAAGAAAGATCTGCTCCGGATATGATTTGACCTTTTGGCTGTAGTACTCCAGGTGATTTGATCCAAATAAAAGAACTTGCTGAGAGGTCTGCCTCATGGATGTTAGATTGTTTTGAACTATAGCTGGGATGAGAAATTCCTTCAAGGACACGGCACATAATAAAGACTGTATGGGAGACCTGTCCTTTATGGAAAAACATTCTGCTGATAAGAAAACCTTGATATTACCTCTTATTGATGTTCAGGATCTCCAGAATCGATCCTCGGGGTCTTCAAAAAGATGCTTTGCCTTTTTAAACCTCTGCTTCAGAGCTCAAGATCTTCGTTGACGCGTACTAATCCCTCTGCTCTGTACTGAAACTCCTTGCTGCTTCATTACTGCCTCTGTCAAGTTAGCTCGATCTTTAAATGGCGCCGGAAGGGTTTCGGCCTTTGAACTCTGCTTTCCATTAATGTGAGTCCTGACGGCTCCATTCCTTGACTTTCCTGATGGTACTGGCTCATTAGATTTGATCCTGACTGCGCCGCTTGCCATCGAGGTAGTACATTGAACAGAGGCGGTCCCATCCTCTAGAAACTACGCAACACAGCGATCTTATGAAGGAAACAGTGGACGGAGCGATGAATGCAGGGTGAACGAAACAGTGGTGCGGCGGTGGCGGAAACAAGCTATTATGATGAGAATGCAGTGGAGTGGTGGAATGTGCAGACAATAGGGTTTGGTAGAAATATGCAGCGAAGACCGTTGGATTCAGGCCTGGAGATGGAGATCGACGGCAGAGATTGACCGGCGTGACAATACATGAAACGAACCAAAAATAGGCAAAATGCATGAAATGTGACGGAGGCGAATGAAAGAGTGGGACCCAGCGGAGGCGGAGGGCGACTAGATCCTGACCGTTAGATCGGGGGAGGATGAACGGCCCAGATGTAATTGGGCAATCACAATCGGAGGGGAACAGGGGTGACACACATTGAAAGTTCTGATTGCGATTGGGCGGAGAGAGCGCTGACCATTGGATCGAGGCGGGGGATGGACGGTCAGGATGTAATCGGAGGGGGAGACGGAAGAACTTGCGATTAATGCTGGACCGTTGATCTGCGGGAGGAATCAACGGTGGAGAACGCGATCGGAGGACTGGAGACAGGAAATGCGATTGCGATCGGAGGTCGGGATGCGATTGAGCGCTGACCGTCCGATCAACCAACAGATCAACGGTGGGGACAATAATCGGAGGGGCAGGTGCGATTAACGTTGAGCCGTCAGATCGTGAAACGGATGGACGGCTGGGATTAAATCGGCGGATCGCAATCGGAGGACGGAGCGCAAGGTTTGCGATTGCGATTGAGCGGGGGTTGCAATTAAGCGCTGGCCGTTAGATTGGCGGGACAGATCAACGGTCAGGATGTAATCGGGGGATTGCAATCGGAGGAAGGAGCAGAAGGCTTGCGATTAGCAGAGGACCGTCAGATATCGGGGCAAATCAAAGGTGGGGAGAGCAATCGGGGGACTGGAGGAAGGACTTGCGATCAGCGATCGGGCAGACTTGCGATTGGCGCAGGACCGTTGATCAGCAGGGAGATGGACGGTCGGGATTAAATCGGGCGGAGGGTAGGGAGGCTTGCGATGGCCGTCGGATCTGCGGGAGGATGGACGGATAGGATTCAATCGGAGCATCGCAATCAGAGGTAGAGAGATGGGACTTGCGATTGCGATCGGGAGGGGGAATGCGATTGAGCGCTGGCCATCGGATCGCGGGGCAGATCAACGGTCAGGATGAGATCGGAGGACGGCAATTGGGGTGGCATTGTTGAGACTTGCGATTGCGATCGGAGAAGGGCTGCGATTAGAGGCCCGCCGTTGGATCATCAGGGTAGATCAACGGTGCAGAACGCACCGCGGGACTTAACGCTATAAACAAATCGCATCGGGCTTTTGCGTTATAACAAAGGAATCTGCACCCGCCCGATCTTCCGATTGCGATTAGCGCTTGGTCCCAGCGCCGGGGCATGTGTGGGAAGTGGCTAAGGGGCCAGCGGAAAAAGGGGCTAGGCCTATTACATGGTCGGAAAGTGGTTTTTTACCCCTTTCAATGGATTTTAAGGGGTTTAAAGGGAAACGATAAAGGGAAAAACGGGGAAAAAGGCTAAACAAAGGGTAAGAGGGGGAATTTAAAGGGGATTTTAGGGGGATTTGAGGGGTAAAATGGGAAATAGAAGGGGAGCCAAGGGGGGATAAAAGAGGCTAAATGAGGGTAAAAGAAAGGGAATTCAGACAAAGGGAAAGAGGGGGAATTGATGTATGTTGCAGGGGTAAAGGAAGGAATAATAGGCCCTTTTAGCAATTTACTAGCAGAGGGGGATTTGTATTAGGCACAGCAACTGAGAGACTTCAAGGAGGATGGGTTTTCAGGGGAAAGGCATTCCTTGAAGACTCAACAATGATTTAGCCCCCTATTTGCTTGTCAAAAATTTCATATGGGGGCTAATAATAGTGACATTTTCCAAGGTCTGGTTCAGTTGTTTAACTGCGACATCTACTTCCTGAGATAGCTTGAGGGCTTTATCGGCCCATGGCTTAAGGTGGTCACTGAGAACCTTATTTTTATGGAGAAGCTCTTCGAGATCATCTCTAAGTGTGTGGTTGGTATGCAGTCGTGCCAGGCGTTGAGCGGGGACCAGTGTGGGCATTGTAGCTTCCATCTACTTGAAATCTTCTTCCTTTTAGTGCAGCTCTTGCGTGATTTCACACAGGAGCAGATCGTGCTACACCTTAGACCACAACTGCATAGCTATCTCCAACAACTCTGCGCCCTGAGCGATCTGAGTTGTAATGGCATTGGTGGCCTCTGTGACCAGCGCATCTCGTTGGGGTCTTACCTCAGGTGGAGTTTTTGGTTGCAATTTGGCCTGCAAGGCAGCAACCTGCTGCACCATATCTGTTTTGACAGTTTGAGTCTCAGTCGTCGACGCCTTAAGGGTTGCAACAAGTCCTTCGATCTTGTCCTGGGCATAGCAGAAGCCGGTATATCCTCGTTCACATCTACGCAGAGCCTACTGATGACACATTCCAACTCAGTCTGTTGTGTGGCAACACGGGTGCATGCAGCCTGCGCTTGGGACACCTCAATGGTTTTTTCCACGATTGTTTGCTTAGTTGTACTAAGTTGTTGATGCACCCTTCGGTCTCGGTGTTGGATCTCCTCAAAGAGAGAGGTGTGGAGGACTTGCTGTGGTTCATGCGGGAGTCAGGCCAAGTCCAATTGCACCTCTGCACAGGCCTGTACTTGCGCACCTAAGGCATGTAGGCTCAAGATGAATGTTGTGCTTGGAAGGGGGCAGAGGTGGCTTTTAGTTGTGATGATAAATTCACTGTTGGTTGCTGGGGGCAGCCTCGTCTGAATCATGTTGGTCTTCAGGGTGTCGGTTTTGAGCTGCAGAGCTCGGAGCTCAGACTGGAGCGTAGCGACCGTGGCCTTCTGCTGCTCTTCCAAAGCCAGCCACTTATCTTCTGAGGTGAGGGTGATTGCGTCTGTGATCTGCTTCAAGTCTTCCTCTGTCATAGTCACTTCAGTCTTTTGACCCGGCCTTGTATCTCGTCATTTCTTTCGTTGGCCTTTAAGAGGGTCGGCAGTCCACTTCGTACCATGCGGGGAGTCTGCACCCTGCGCGTCAAGATCCTACTGCGAATCCTGCTCTTCACCCTTCTCAGTGTCCTTGCCATGTCTTTTTTTCGCTTTGGTGGTGTCTGGTGGGGTGGTTTTCTTGGCACTCATACATGTAGTGTCAATTGTACCTGATTTGAAGCCTAGTTTCCAGTGTGATGGCCAAGTGGAAATGAGGCGGTCGATTTCCTCGTCATCGACCATATATGGTAGTGATACCCATGTTGGATCCTTACAGCCCCAGATATGAACATTGTGCATCGGGACATGGAACGATGCAATGCTCTTATACTTGTCATAGATCGCTGGTGAGAAGCACGTCCGGGAGTGGATTGCTACTGTGAGCCCGCTCTGAAATAGGACCCAGAAGACTTTATTATCTTCAATGCGCTGCTCATCCTTTGAATCCCATAGATTCTCATAGTGCACCCCTTCACACATATCCAACTCGAGCTCAGGGAGGACTGAGTCTTTCGGGGCTTCCCATGCGACCAACGCAATGAGGAGCAGCAACCAAGAGTAGTAGAATTCCCTTCCATGATCCTGGGCCTCGCGCACATTCTCTAGAAATTCATTACACAGGAACTGGGACCATTGATGCAGACCCTTTTTTTTGCAGCGGCCAACCAACTGAATTACATATGCGGGAACAGTGGCAACGTGGAATTTGTGCATCATTTTGCATGCTAGCAACAAGGTGTCCATGCGTGCACCAAAGTCGCTAATAGTGTTGATCATGAACCCCCTGGTATTTCATTCAACGTGGTAGTCGTCGCGCACCTTATCGGCGATATGTTGCTCATATTTCTTACCGACGTGCTCCATGGGATCCATTCCCTTCATGGGAAGACCAGTAATTCGGTGAATGAGCGCAGCATCAATAGGAATGCGGTCCTGGATCCACAAGTTGTCGCCATGGACCAGAGCTAGTAGTTGTCACACAATTCGGTCAGTGATATTGTAGTGGCCAAAGTGAGGCATCCGCAGCAAGTTTAATAACCCACAACTAGCCAATCCGCTCACCCATGGCATGGGTACTACCTTTAGCACGTCATCCTCCAACACCCTTTCAAGATATAGTTCAGGTGCCAATTCTGGGAAGTCCTCCAGGTTGGCCAGGTCATGGTCGTCGAATTTTATCGAATGGAATTTTCCAAAGGATTCTCCAATTATGGGGACTTCACCCAAGATCAGTGGCATTTGCAGGTAGGCGTGCATACCATCTAGATTCTTAGGCGTGCGCACCAAGGGCCTGCAAGGCCAAACATATGGTGGTAGCTAGTTTATTGCTTCTACAATCTGAGCTTCCTCCTCAGCAAACAGAGGTCTCTTCAATGGGTTAGGAAAACGTGCCTGGGGCACTGTTCAGGGGGACTTCACATTTCGATGGGAGGTGCGTGGCTTTCCTCTAGCCCATTTCGCAGTCCTCCCTTACCCTTACTCTTGTTCTTTCCCCTTACCCTTCTTTTCAACCTGCTTTCCCTTTTTTGGTGTGGACACAACCTCTTCTACTTCAAGTGTGACCTCTAATACTTCATCGGTGGAGGCCACGTTCTGTGACGATTTAGCCAGATTAGTTGCAGTTATTCTCGCTCGAAAAATAAATTTGGGGTTGCTACTATCAGAAGGGTTAGCCCGCCCAGACATTAACAAAGCACAATGGTGACATATTTTTACAAAACACAAGATATTCAGAATGCACGGAACCCACTTCTGATCTACCCTCCTGTTTTATAGCTCTGGATATCAGCCAACAGTTGGGTAATGCTTATCTGAAACTTACCATCAATCAAACAGTAAAAAATCTTCGTAAATCGCCTCATTAATTGTCGGCTGCCCACTCCTTTCAACGGTAAAATTTTCTTTTTACCCATTTTTATTGTTCCAACAACTAGTTTTCGCAGTTATGTGTTACCCCTGTGCACGCAGTGCACCTCCCCGGGCTTCCAAACCTGCGATCAACCCTACACTCCCCAGGCTTCCAAACCTACAATCGACTCCTATGCTCGCAGTGTACCTCCCTGGGCTTCCAGACCTGTGAATGACCCCTGTGCATATAACAGGCTTGCCTGCGGTTTTCTTCCAGCCTGCGCATATGCCACCCAATACAGCTATGTCGGCCATATAGTCATTTGTTCTGGTACGGTTTGAGCCGACTGCCGTTAACATACCCTGGGACAATGTCGCCACGTAGTGTGGCTAACTGGACAGCTCCTCCGTTAGTGATTTCCTTTACCATATAGGGACCTAGCCAATGCTGACGGAACTTCCCCGGGTACTTCACAAACTGGCTATCGTATAGCAGGACCAATTCTCCCTACGAAAAGATATTTTTCTTAATATGTCGATCATGCCATGATTTTTCCTGGGCCTTCTGAACTTGCTGATGGAAGTTGGAAATAAATCGATCTTCCTCCAAGGAAACAAGTTGCGCCAACCATTCCTCCATGATTTTAGGCTCTGCCATATTTGTAAAGGTTGTGATGCGCGGGCTAGGAACAATATACTCCATGGGCATAATGGCCTCCTTTCCATAAACCATCCGAAATGGTATTTTCCCCGTAAATATCTTGCAAGTGGTTCGATAGGCCCAAAGGACCAATGGGATGTGCACGTCCTAATCACTTCAATCGACATTGCATACCTTGGTCAGCGCCTATTCTAGAATCTTATTGAAAGCTTCCACAATGCCATTCACCTGAGGGTGATATGGCGTACTTTTGGCGTGGTGGATCTGAAATTCTTCAGCCAAAGCTTGGATTGTCTCATTAACAAAATTTGTACCTCTATCGCTCATCAAGACCTTGGGACAGCCAAAACTGGTTAGGATATGTTCAAAAATAAAGTGTGCAGCAGTATCTAAAGTACAATCCTTTATAGCCTACGCTTCGGCCCATCGGGTTACATAGTCAGTTGCAGTGATGATGTAGTGGGCGCTTGCCTGCTTCCCTGGCGATTTGATGGGCCCAACGAATTCTATAGCCCATTTTTCAAATTCTTGCAGGGCCATCTACGGCTGCAAGGGCATTTTGTCTCTGCGCAATGGTCTTCCTGTCCTTTGGCATGTGTCGCAAGCTTTGCAATAGTCATGAGAGTCACTATGCAGTGTGGGCCACCATAGTCCAGCTCTCAAGATCTTCTGCGCCATTGCTTTCCTTGCGTAATGACCTCCTGCCATGCCCCCGTGGGCTTTTGCTAAGATGGTTGGTCTTTCATGCTCCAAAACATATCTTCGTAGCACCTCATCGGCTCCCAGCTTATACAAGTGGCCCGCTATGATGGTAAAGTCCATTGCGCGTGTTACCGACTCTTTCTTCTATTGTACCAAATATTCTGCAGGCGCCATCCCCGTAGTTAAGAAGTGAATGATGTCAGTAAAGTGCGCATCAACCACCTTAATAGAGATCAGTTGTGCATTAGGCAATCCTTCTTCTAGGTTAGTCAGTTCTTCCCCACTCTCGATTTGGGACAAGTGGTCTGGCCCAGCATTTAGTTTCCCTGACTTCACGATGATTTCAAACTCATACTCTTGAAATAGCAGTAGCCATCAGCAAATCTTCCCCCGCCCAAACACGGGCCTATTCACTAGGTACTTCAAAGCTAATTGATCCGTGAACATCTTGAAGTGCCCTCCTAACAAATAATGCTGGTATTTCTGCAAGGCGTATACCATGGCCAACCCCTCGCACTCCGTAGTGGAGTAGTTGTGCTCCGTTATAGAGAGTTTTCTACTAGCAAATGCAACTGGATGGGTGATGTCCCCTTCCCTGAGATGCGTAAGGACAGCTCCCAGGGTGATCCCTGAAGCATCTACATGAACATGGAAAACCTTTGCCCAGTGAGGAAATATGAGGATAGGCGCAGAGACCACTTCTCCTTAAGTAACTCAAAGTTCTTCTGACACTCCTCATCCCAAAAAAATGAAATATCCTTCTTTAGCAACTTTTCCATGGGTGCTGTGATTAGTGCGTACCCTTGAATGAACTTCTTGTAGTAGCCTGTATGTCTGAGGATAGAGCGCAGTTGTTTCTCAGTTGTAGGGACTGCCAGGTTGATGATAACTGCTACCTTAGCGGGGTCAACCATCAATCCCTGGCAAAAGACTATGTGACCTAACAAGATCCCAAACGGTACGCAGAATATGCACTTTTTTATATTTAGGGAAATCTGTTGCTTCCTACAGGTGTCCAACATCATGTGCAGGTTCGAGACGTGATTCTTTACCAACCCAAATACTGTCCAATCATCAAAATATACCTCCAAGAACTTTTGGATGAACTCCTTGAATACTGCAACCACCACCCGTGAAAAGATGGCAGGGGAATTCTTGAGCCCAAATGACATGACAGTGTACAGTAAGGATCCCCATTTAGTGGCAAACTTAGTTTTGTTGCATTCTTCAGGTGGGATCCTAATCTGATGGTAGCCCGAGAACCCGTCCGTGAACGAGTACGCTTCACGCCCCCCCACACTATCAAGGATTTCATATAAGAATGGCGTAGGAAAGGGATCATGTACGCAGGCATCATTCAACTTGTGCAGGTCGAAACAGATCTATATTTCTCCTTTAGTTTTTTTCTCCTGAGCCACCATAGGGCTTACCCAATCTGACTATTTGACCGGTTCGATGATACCTGCGGCTAGCATTTTTTCAATTTCTTCCTTAACTTTCTGCTTATACTTGGGGTTCAATCGATAAGGTTGCTACTTAACAGGGCGCACATCATGTTTTAGCGTAGTGCGCATGACCCCGGTCCCCTGTAATACCCTTGAGTTCTGAGAATTTCGTAGGAAATAGATCCTGATATTTCGTGAGAAGTTCGGAAACTTTCTCTACAGTATCATCATCCTAATAATCCCCAATTTTAGCTAGCTTAGGTTTCCCTTCAGTTCCAATGTTGACGTCCCGTAGCTTAAGAGGCTTAGTCACATCAACAGTCTGTAGCGAGGGTCCAGCAACTGTGCGCTCTCCCTCTGACTCTGGGATAGTGATATTTCGTGGGTCTTCATCACATTCCTCCATTGATAGATTACGACAGTTGAAAATATCCTTCATCTACGTATCCCAATTTGGTGCCCCATACGCTACATGAGAGCGGGATTCACCAAAGACTAGGGCATCTATATCCGGCAAAGCTTCATCCAATGCCTCAGTTTCGCCTATCAACCCGAACTGTGATATCCCAAAATTAGGATTGCACAGAAAGCCTGCTGAAATAACACACTCCTGAGAATTCAGTGCATTGAAATGAGTTTTTCAGCTTCTGGATCCCTTAGATCAACTCATCTAAGATCTAAATCCAAAAGGAGAGCAATAAAAAATCAAACTAGGTCAGTTAAACAGACCTCCCACAACCTAGTCTAGCTGAAAAACACCCAAAGAGAGGGGTTGCAACTATATGCAATGACTGCTTCAGAAATAACGCAGTTTATCAATTTACAAATGTGAGACCAACATGGAGGTTCATCTCTCAGCTATACATCAGCAAATTAGATCTACAATGCAGATTATACAGTGTATAATAGATATAGAAAGAATGTACAAGACAAAAGCCTCAAATTGAGCTGCTACAACAACATGAAATGGAATAATAAGCTTGACAACGTTATTTTCATTGTTGAATCATGCCGTAGATTACATCTCAGATCTAGAGCAGATATATACATAAAATGATAGATCTATTTCATATCTGTGTACAAGATAGGCTCCTCTATACATTCCCCTTGGGGATCTCAGCAAATCATGAACAACGGTGAGTAGATATGAGATCTAAGTCATAGATATGCAGGAGTATTCAGAAAATTCTGAATCATAACATATACAGCAGATCGTATCTGAACTAACATGGATTGGTTGACCAATCCACGGATCACCATAGTGAAAGGAAGGATCCAATCACTAGAGATCTCTCCTCTAAAATGTTGCCAAGTCACCCTGCAACTCTTCTCTTGCAAATAACGCAGTCATGGAAGAGGGACTGCGTTGTAGGCCCTGAGAATGCTTTGGCTTGTTTCCAATGTGTGGATCTGAAGCTCAACCCACTAATGCACTCTTCCAGGAGGTTAAAAGACACACTCACTGAGAAGAGGCACCAGTACAAGCTAGATCTGAACAAATCTAGTGTTCCACTTGCTGCAGCTCACATGGATAACCCAATCCTAAGAAAGACTGCGCTGTAGATGCAAGATGTAGCTTGGAAAAATTCTGGATAGCGGACTAGGAAAACAAGACTCCTCCAAGAGTTGCTCAAGGAAGGAGGTGGGATTCCTAAATAGGAAAGCCCAACAAGGGATGTCTAAGTAGACAATACCTTCAGAAGATAATAACATCAACAAAATTTTTCTGTTGTCCTCCTCCTCCTTTTATAAGATGAAAGCCTTGACAAACCCTAAACCACCTCAATGAGTTAGCTCCTCTCACATGTGGAGCCTCCATCTAAAATTTCGTTGTCTATCCATGAGGTTCATTGCATCTAGACTGCATTGTTGACTTGGTCAAATTTGACCCAATCTCATGGTTCAAACCCATTCACACCTGCAAGAGTTTATTTGCATGGCCCAAATATGTCTCTGTTTGCATAGGCATTGATTTATTTTGATGTTTTTAGGAGTTTTACGTGTCCTCCTTCACATTTTATTCATCAACATGAAAATCAAAGTAAGACAAAGCAAAATTGGATATTCCCATTAGCTTGGGCTAATTGGGAATATTACAGTCCTCCCCTCCAAAATGTTGCTTGTCCTCAAGCAACTGATAGTGTGAGTGATGCAACACTTCTCCTTCCCCATTGATGACACCATCAAGGATCCAGCTTTCTGCATAAGCTGACTGTTCACCAATCCATCCTCCCATGAGTTGTCTCTCCAAGATCATTATGAGATGTTCATAATCCATCCCACAAAGTGTCAAGAATGCCACTGAAACAAACATGGTTGAACCCCTACTCTCCTTGAAATATGTATCAAAGCATACAAAGAGAGTCTCCATCCCATGTGGTACACACATGCCTCCTATCCTCCCTCCATACAATTCCAAAAATAGGACAAGTACATCATCCATGTATGGAAGCAAAACTACAAATACATAAACAGAAATTGGAACATGAGGAGGTGGGTCATAATCCCATATATGGTACCAGCGCAAGGCTTCTCCTGCCTACATCAGATCAAGATTTGGTAAGTGTTTTTCCCACCACTTACTTGCAGCCCATGCCATCTCACTGTAGCTGAATGTGAGATATGTTTAGTGCCTTAGGAAAGCACCCATCATGAAACAAGATCTCCCTTTTTCCACCAAGGGAGTGGCCAAGTACAGCAATTGTTGTGGCCCCATATTTTCCATGAGATTGACAAAATATAACACTCCTTCTTGGAGTCATGGCCTGCAAAAACATGGCGTAAGAATGCATGAAGTCAGAATATAAAATACATGTATTAAGAGCATGCTCTCCACCAACAATTCTCCTCCTATCAATGGAATGGTGCATAGATCTACTCTCTCCTTCAAGGGAAGGAAGAGATGGCTAATTTGATTCTCCCTTAGAGCCATATTGCTGCTCCAACTCCACAGAATCCATGCATCTCTGATAATGCTGATATAGTTCCCTTTCAAACCCCTCCCAGTAATAGCTCCTCAATATGATATTGTTGAGCTTCATAGAATAAGTGTGGCTAAGATGGAACTCTTCATAAGCCCTCTGTAGAAGATTCCCCTTGAACTTGGAGGCTCTAGACAAGAAGATTCTACCATGATTATAGATGACTCCATCAAGGATTGAACAGCGCCCTTCATGCAACCAGTCATCCAAAATCATGCAAGTATGAAGATCCTTGGAATATTCCACCAGCAGTCGAGATTTCCAATAGGGATCTAGTGTGCCTAACAATGACAGCACTGCTAGTGTGTCTTCTGAAGTATCTGTCCTGTTGTTGTTCTTCTCCTTAACATTTCCCATGCCAAAGGTACAAGTTGGAAGGTTTCCAGTCCTTCCTTGCTTCCCTCCTTGCTTATGCACATGCTAAAGAGAAGAGGGAAGCTTTTGGAAGTTAGTCTCCCATGGGAGGCTATCATTTGTCCAAGACCTCTTTGTCTTTGCCAATGCATGCATGTGATACCACCATCTCTCTTCATGTATAGAAGAGTGCCCTTCAAGCAAGTTTGTCTTCTGATCAAAGTCTTGTCTCCCATGCTTCATGATGGTGTCATTCTTTCTTCTTGCAACATACTTTCTCAACACAAATTTGAGAGGTGAGAATGGATAATGATGTCAAGGAAAAATTCTTTCCCTTTCTCTATATCTCCCCCACACTCTCAACGTTGTAGCATGGTTTTCTAGTGCTCCCTCCTCCCTTGGATCTATGAAAGGAGCATCAATGTATGAAACATATTCCATCAAATATGATTTAGGTGGTCTCCCAGATGGTACACAACAGGATAATGATGTCTTATGGTTCATCCCCATATGAACAACAGATGGGAACATATCATGACTGCTTCCACTGCAAAAATCCATCTCAAATTGTTGTGTAGAAGTACCATGAAACTTGGAGACCCCTCTAAATGGTGTAAGAGTGCCTCTGATTGGAGCCCTTGCCCCATTTTTCAGATAGTGGATCAGCTGTGTGACCCCTCCTTTTTTCTGTCTCATTTTCTTTTAGCAAAAACACATGCTTCTCATGTCCTCCATATGTAAGAATCTCTGGAATTCCTGGAAAAGGTGCAAGAATCCTTCTAAGGGAAGCCATTGCTTCATCTCCACCTCCAATTGGAAATAGATCTCCTCCTGCTTGCACAGTGCTGAAGGATCTTCTTTGCTCTTTCTCTCCCTTCTCCCCATTAGTGGAGAATGCTTCATCATCAAGAAATCCTTTCCCTTGACCACTTAGTGAGGAAGGAATCCTCAAGTATTCTCTTTTGGAAAAGAGATCTTGTTGAATTGGGGCCTTTGCCTCTGGTACAAAGTGCAGCAAATCTTCAACCCCTTCATCAATGTTTAGGACTGGAGTTGGCTCCATGGAATATTCCAACTCATGTAGGGATTCATATTTCTTGGGCTTGATCTGCTCCCCCCAAGAAGTCTCAAAATTTCTCTCATCAAATATTTCCACTAGTCTCCTAGTGAATCTTGCATAAGAAGAGATGTTCCTCCCTTTCAAGGAAGAATACTCAAACAACCACCAAGCATAATCCTTTCATTGAAGATGCAGCGCTGCTACTCTCAAGGCTTCTTCTTCTTATACTTGATGCAGCTGAAAGTATGTGTCAAGCTTCTTTACCCAAGACTTAGCTGAGTCTTTAGGTGATCCATCAAATGTAGGTAGAGAAAATCTACCCAAAGTGTGCTGCATGCACCCTTTCCTCCTACTGTAGCTGCAGGATCTTTCTTTTCTGAGTTGAAAAAACTCTGGGAAACTGAGATGCTCTTTGAATCTCTCTGATTGAGATTCATATGCTTGGAGATATTCACCAAGAGATCCCTCCTTTGGTGTTTCTCCTCTTCCTCCTTCCTTTGACAAGAAAGTAGGCATGCTACCACATTGTGGAACAGATTGTGTGGTTGAATGCTCACACACATCATCTGAATTAGTGGGGCTTTCTTCATGTGCAAAACCTTTCAGAAGTTCTGCTTGTCTTTCATTCCTCACTCCCCTGATTCCTCCTTTCATCTCATGCAAAGCTCGAGAAATAATGTTATGTAAATCTACTTCTTTTATTCTTCCATACAACGGGGTTCCATCATTGTTTGCTTTGTCTTCGGTGTAATAATTTTTCTTCTATCTTCTTCTATGATACCTTTTCTTTCTATCAGAGAGAGGCTCTCCTCCTTGTGAAGACATATTGGCTCCAATAATGCATAGTTTTTTCAAGAAAGATGCTTTGATACCACTCTGATATCCCAAAATCGAGATTGCACAGCAAGCCTGCTGAAATAACGCACTCCTGAGAATTCAGTGCACTAAAATGAGTTTGAAGCTTCTATATCCCTTAGATAATCTCATCTAAGATCTAAATCCAAAAGGAGAGCAAAAAAAAATCAAACTAGGTGGGTTAAACAGATCTCCCACAACCTAGTCTAGCTTAAAAACACCCAAAGAGAGGGGCTGCAGCTATATGCAATGGACTACTTCAGAAATAACGCAGTTTATCAATTTACAAATGTGAAACCAACATGGAGGTTCATCTCTCAGCTATACAACAGAAAATTAGATCTACAATGCATCTTATACAGTGTATAACAGATATAGAAAGAATGTACAAGACAAAAGCCTCAAATTAAGCTGCTACAACAACATGAAATGGTAGAATATGCTTGACAGCGTTATTTTCATTGCTGAAACATGCAGTAGATTATAATTCAGATCTAGAGCAGATTTGTACATAAAATGATAGATCTATTTCAGATCTGTGTACAAGATAGGCTCCTCTATACATTCCCCTTGGGGATCTCAGCAAATCATGAACAACGGTGAGTAGATATGAGATCTAAGTCACAGATCTGCAGGAGTATTCAGAAAATTTTGAATCATAACATATACAACAGATCAGATCTGAACTACCATGGATTGGTTGGCCAATCCACGAATCACTACAGTGAAAGGAAGGATCCAATCACTAGAGATATCTCCTCTAAAATGTTTCCAAGTCACCCTGTAACTCTGCTCTTGCAAATAACGCAGTCATGGAAGAGATACTGCGTTGTAGGCCCTGAGAATTCTTTTGCCTGCTGCCAATGTGTGGATCTGAATCTCAACCCGCTAATGCACTCTTCCAGGAGGTTAAAAGACACACTCACTGAGAAGAGGCACCAGTACACAGATCTAGTGTTCCACTTGATTTAGCTCACATGGACAACCCAATCCTAAGCAGGACTGCATTGTAGATGCAAGATGTGGCTTGGCCAAATGCCGAATAGTGGACTAGGAAAACAAGACTCCTCCAAGAGCTACTCAAGGAAGGAGGTGGGATTCCTAAACAGGAAATCCCAACAAGGGATGTCTAAGCAGACAATACCTTCAGAAGATAATAACATCAACAACCTTTTTTCTATTGTCCTCCTCCTTCTTTTATAAGATGAAAGCCTTGCCAAACCCTAAACCACCTCAATGAGTTAGCTCCTTTCACATGTGGAGCCTCCATCTAAAACTGTGTTGTCTATCCATGAGGTTCATTTCATCTAGACTGTGTTGTTGACTTGGTCAAAGTTGACCCAATCTCATGGTTCAAACCCATTCACACCTACAAGAGTTTATTTACATGGCCCAAATATGTCTCTGTTTACATAGGAATTGATTTATTTTGATGTTTTCAGGAGTTTTACTTGTCCTCCTTCACATTTTATTCATCAATATGAAAATCAAAGTAAGACAAAGAAAAATTGGATATTCCCATTAGCTTGGGCTAATTGGGAATATTACATGAACGTCCCCACAAAATCATCCCGCATGGTCTCCCATTGGCAGGTGCATTGGTGTAGCTCTGCATCCAGATACCATGCAGTGGGAATTGGCCCCGAGGCATGGATAAACATGTGGACCCATTCGTCCATGGTCCTTTCACACCATGCCTCTGTCCATGCGGCCACATGCCTGCGCGGATCTCCTTGGCCAAGGAAAGCCTCCATGCATAGGTGAACTGAAGGTTCAAACCATAGAATCATCAATTCACATCATTCCTCCCAATCCTGGAACATCCCCTTATGAGTTTCCCACCACCTCACAGGGGTTGCGCGCATGGATAGGTTAAGTGCCCACATCCTTCACTCCCCTGGGACTTCAGCTTCAAATGTTCACAAAAAATCCCTAATACTACCAAAACCATCAAAGTAGGGTAGCTCTCTTACCTCTGAGGAGACACACCTGAAGCTCTTCGTGATCCTAAGACATCGCAACGCAGATACGTCATGTAAGCGATTCTGCCAATTTTCTATCTCCCGGTCAGAGTCAGAGAGGCATTTACTGTCTTTCTCCCAGCAAAGCACACCATCAGCTGTAGGATTAATCCAATCCTCATCCCAGGTGGTTATTTTATAAATGTGATCCACGTCATCTACTTCGTGCATTGGTTTTGTATACCGTTCTCCTTCCGCAGGGGCTAGAGGGACTATCACTCTTGTACCCTCATTCTCAAAAACCATGCTCCTTTTCTTCAAGTTGATAATGCCTCCCATGTCTATTGCCCAATCTAGTCCCAAGGGTACAGGATAAAGGTCTGCATCTTCCACAATCTGAATTACTTCAAAATATACGCGCACCTTAAATCCTGCGGTATCTACCATAATCTTTGACAACCTCCCTAATGGTATGATTTTATGTTGGTTAGCCATGCACAGTTGTATAATATGCCATTCTAGCTTAGGTTCTCCCATCCGCTGCCATGTTTTCTTGGGCAGTACGTTTGCATCTTATCCCAGATCCCAGATGATGTAATCCATGTCATAGTCGTTGATCTGCGCTGTTAACCGCATCTCTCGTCCAGTGTGCTTCTTGTGCTTGTATAGTTTGTGAACATCTCTAACCTCTGTAGGAGGGTCGATTCTCTCCGCGCAGCTGTCTATCAATGTTTGAAGATTTTCTACCACCTACTGGTTGCGTAGAAACTTCATACATGCTTATAGGAATGGTTTAACTTCGTCGTCCACTCGTAGGTTTGTCAGAGCCTTGGAAGTAAATGCCTCATCCTTGGTGTTATCACTCAATAATTTCTCAAGGTTAAAGAAAGAACTCACCGAGGTAACCACAAACCTACTCTTAAGTCCTAGGATCTAGCCTTCCTAAGGCTCAGAGAGGGCTCTCTCTATAAGATTTAACTTTGTTTTAATATGTGATTTTAGGCTAGTTATATGGTGCAATTTGGTTTTGATATTTGGTTTGGTTTGGTGGGAAAAATCACTTAATGAGATGGATAGTGGTAGATCTATTTTTCCATTGTGAAAATGGAGTCAATGTGTCAAGCAGATAGGTTAGGATCAAGGTCTAAAGTCAAATATTTTCAGGGCAAGATAGCAGAGTTACTCAAGATCTTGGAGGCTGATTGGTGAAATGGTTTAATCGAGATAAAGATCAAACAAGGATCCTTTGATTCGGATAAGGAGTGAAGAGGACAGAGGTCATTCGAAAAAGGGAGCAATTAAGGGTTCCCTACTCTGGAAATCAACAGAAAACATTGAAATGAAAACCAATAAATAACAGAGTGATTTTAACAAATTCGGATATATCTTTTCCTGATTTCACATTAAGATTTAGAATACTTTTATGTATGAATGGAAAACATAAGAAGATTTAACAAATAATAGTAGAAAGTACTTCACTTAAGTTGGCCCAACACATGAATCCTAAAACATGATGCTTTATTGATTTGATCCAGCCTGCTGACTTGAAACTTGGTACAAAATCCCTTCAGGTACAAAAATGTTGACTATAGAAATCTTCAGCAATTTATTCCACAATAATACTTTAAGGGATGAAGTATTTATACAAATTCTAAACTAGAATATCTTGAAAAAATATCAAGATTGGTTTACAAATATCTCAAATTGTTTTACATAAAATATAACTTAATAGAAGGACACTCAAAACTAATGAATCTATTTGGAGTTATTTTTATGTATTTATGGTGACAAATGAAGAGAAATTTGAATTTGATATCAACTCTTAGTTGATGATGAGGCATCCAAGTCACTAACTGTCTCCTTCCTTTGTGCATTTTGTTCCAGAAATGTTTCAAAATTGGGGTCTAATGATACCTTTTTATATCTCAATCTGAGATATATATGTAAAAAGTGAAAGAGGTTATTGTAGATAAATATTTTTTTGAGATAAACCTCTCTTAGTTTCATAAATTTATGCTCCAGTTGTTCACAATAAGCTCTGCAAAAAGATGTGTAAAACCGAATTTTGCACAATCTGAAAATTAGGCTGTGAAGATGTGCATGTATATCTCATTTTGTAATACCTGTGTAAAACATGAAATAGGTTTTTGTATATTGGCCTCTTCGGAACACAAACCTCCTCCAGTGTTTCAAAATTCATCTTGGATTGGTCACAATAGTTTCTGCAAAACAATGAATTAAACAAGAAATTTCTGGAAAATGTCCCTTCCTGCTCTGTTTTCATCTTTTAACCTTATTGTTCTTTTAACTGTTTTTACTTTCACTTTGGATAAACTTCATTGTTTTTGGTGAAATTATTTTCATATCTGTTCAACTATTAATGCCTCCATGTTTACTTTTACTGTTTTACCTTGTGTTACACAGTAATTTGTCACCGTCCCTGCAATCCCCGTCTCGCACATTGGAGGGCTCATTTTGTGACCTGTGAGCAGTGACATAACTTGAAAATACTTGCATGGCATTCCCCTGAACATGTACTTTCATCCCCCTGAAGACATCTCCTTGTGAAAAACCCTAAAAATGGCCCTTTTTGCATTGGCGCGGGTAGCCAGTTCAGTACCCGCGCCAATGGGGAAAATCCTTCAAAGAGGTCGCGCCAATTGGCGCTCTGTCCCAGAGTCGCACTCGCGCCAGCCAATTTAAGGAGTGTTTTTAAAAAATAAATGGCGGAAGTTTCGTCCTAACTGATCCAGGAACTGATATCTATCTTGACTTGGGAGGTTTAGCTACGGATTTCCATAGAGAGGAAGTGGTTTGCCACCTCTCATGGAAGCTTCCTTGATGATAGGGCCAATCCCATGATTATAGGGATCCCAACTCCCCTTCCTCCATCTATAAAAGCTTGCCCATCTCCATGGCAAGCTAGTCTTCAAGTTCCCGATTTCCCAAGAGCCTTATGCTGTAAGAGCCTCCATAACTCCCTTAAGGCCAAATCTAAGCAAGGAGACTATTGTCAAGATCCGAAGAGGGAGGTTTGTCCCATCCTTGACAGGCTTTTCGAGACGTGTTCTGCTGGCGACCCTCTGAAGGAGAATTCAGCGTCAGAACCATGGTTGTATTCTTCCTTTGATTGATTAATAATAAACGACTATTGGTTATGGTTCCACTCTTGTTGTTGTTTATAATGATGAGTTATGTCCTTTCTGACTGACATATAGTTGCATCTACTGGATTTTACGCTTGCGTTTGTTTTGTTTCTTGCATGTGCAGGTTTCCATCACAGAGATCGTGGGGATCGTGATCTGCCAGGGCTAAAGAATGGGAGTGCTACCTCTTCTACAAGCAACAGCGTTGGACTCCAGGTAAGCCTTCATCGCTAGTTGGTTTATTTGCAATTAGGAACCTGCGTTATAGCATAAATGATTGTTGCTAGACCTGGTCTGGGCTAGTAGGGATCGCCTCTATCCGCAGAGGGGATTTACCTCCACAACACCTTGACTGCTTTCTTTTTTCTGATTTGACTTTCACTATGACTTTTATCTGATACACTTTAGTGATGCTCTTTGACTGTTTTGTTTTCATTGTCACTGTGAATTCTTACTTTACTTTTACCATTCACTGTGTAATTTCATCATTCTGATCTCTCTCTGACTTTGATTTAATTATTTCTTTGTATACAAACTATTTGTTTGAATGAAGTTTTCTAAATTAAAAGCTGAGAATTTGGAGCAAACAAGTTTGTCAACTAGTATTGAAACTGTTGACCCAATTTTCTATTCTGAGAATAACCTGCAAAAATCAAACAATTTGTTAATAAAACACAAGTCGGAAGGGAATCCAGTAATTACTTTAGGGAACAGGGAATACAGTGAAAGGAGTTCTAGCCATAGCAGGGGTTTCTCGCAATTTCACAGGGGTGTGGGAATAAGGGTAGAGATGGGTTCTGAACTTCAAATAGCTTAACACGTTGGTGCGGGGTTATAATAGTTTACCACATAGCAGAGTGAGTATGTTTTTTTCAAATGGCGGAGATATTACCACAATGGTTCATGATTTTCATTGCATTGTTTTATTGCCTTTAGCGCAAAGTGAAATAGTAGTTTATCGTAGTAGAGGAATGATTTAATGCATTTTTGCAGGGGTGGGCAAGTCGTTTTCACATTGCGGGGTAAACAGGTAAGTGGTTTATCGCATAGGAGAAAAGTGGTTAACGATTTTATGCGAATGGATGTGATCCAATGATTTTATGCCGCGTGGAGGAGAGATAATGGGGAAATACCACCCATATCGCAAATCAAAAATCGATTAACGATCGTGCTATTGAAATTGCGATATGAGTTGTGGGTTGTTGGATTGGGCGGAGGGAGTGCGAACGGTTCAGATTAACTCATGGAGTTATGGGTAAATGGGTGTGGGGCCCAGGATCTCTTATGCAGTGGGGTTAATGTTTTATATGTTAGACATAGTTTAAACATAAAACTCTAATGTGTAAAGGGATAGGAAAGTTTATGTTTTACATCGCAAATAGTGTATATCTAGGTGTAATGCGACCTTAGGCAGGTTTTAATGTAAAACATATGATTTAAACCTATGGGGGAGCGGGACATATGTCACGTGGATTAATTAAACCATAGGATAAAATAAAAATGTGGGCTTGGGATATTTAACATAAGGGTTTAATTAATACAGGATGGAAGGGTATATAGTGGAGTTAATCAATATGGTTAGTTTTAATATGAAAAATGAATATGAGCAGAAAAATACACAAATACACTAAGTAAAGTGTGTTTTAAGTGTTTTTGGCACAATTTTTATAATGGTGGCCCCATACTTAAATTTTACACTTAATACTTAGGATATAGTATATTTGTGGGGTTTTTGAGTATTTTTGTATGAAATGAAATTAGTTAGGGGGGGGGTTTTACTTTCCCTAAGCAAAAAGGTGTTTTAACTTAGGAAAATGGATTTTACTTTAGGAAAATGAGTGATAATGTTGAGGAAAAGGGTTTTGTGAAGGGAAAGACTTTAATGAAGTGAAATCCAATATTTAGATGCCAATCAGTCATTAAGATGTGGGTCTGGTCCCACCAGAAGTCAGAGAAATGCTCTGATTATTTATAACTGAAAGGTTCTAGTAATGGAACACATTGAGGGGAGGGGAATTAGTAATATACCAGATGAAGTTTATTCATGCCATTGTAAAATTGCTTTCTACTTACCCATTTGCTACCCTAGCATTTTCTTCATTCATATGGGTGCATTTAAGCTTACAAACCCTTATCCATTTTTCTTTAAAACATAAAAATATCTAAGTCTAACCTTATTTCATCCAAGGGCTCAGATTAAACTATTGAGCTCCTTAATTATTCTCTAACTATCTTCTAATTGTCAAGTTTAAACTGTTTGACAAGATCTTTATTCACTATCTATAAACATGAAATTTAAAGCATGAGAAGTTAAGATTAAGCTATATAACTCATCATGGATTATGGCATTTTGAACAAGCTGCACATAATCATTTATTTTGCAGTAAAAAGTAACTAATAGTGGAATTTTTACTTGTATCACTTTCATGTCTTATTCTTATCTCTTTTTTGTGTTTGGGGTCTATTTTTTTATTTTATTTTTTATCTTTTCTTTTCAAGTCCTTTGATTTTTCTTTTAGGACTTTTACCCTCCTTTCATTTTTTATTGTCAAATATGGGAAAACAACTTGCAGAAAGCAAGGTATGTACATATTACAAGACTAATCAAATTCAATTCAAAAATTATGAATCCTATTATTATAGGACCCTAACACTTGGTAAAGTCTTTGTGAGCTTCGACGAAGGTTTCTTTCTCCTTCTGTAGGTCCACGCTTTCCTGTTTAATGGTAGCTTTCCGGATAAGGGGTTCAGCCGCAACTTTCTTGATCTGGATTTATGCAGGAACGCAAAAGAATAAACATATAACCATAAATACAAAGATGCAGCGGAAAAATCACTTCATTTCATTAATATCAAAGAACTGAAATTTGCTTACAGACATAATGGAAATAAACTAGCTAGGGCGCTAGTAGCTATCTCTGAGAAGAGATGTGGTGGCTACAGGCCTCTGAAATGAGTTACAATGAGGCTTGAGGGCCTATTTATTATTTAGAAACAATGGGAAATCCTAAACATCCAAAACCCTAACCCTAGGAGATGAAGCGCCAAAACTATGGGCCCCGTTTGGGTAAATTGGTGTTTCAACTTCCCAGGGACGTAACTTTGGCATACGATCTCCGTTTGACGCGTACCATACCTAGTTAGAAATATCTATCCGAGGAATACAAATTTTGAGTGAGCAACATCAATCTGTAGACCCATGTTGCTCCCTATTTTCCAAAAAAACGTCGTTTAGGGCCTCAAAACGGCTCCGGAAGTTCCGGACCCGAAAAACTGCTAAAAATAGTAAGTTGTGCCGAAACTAAAAAACTGAAAGAGACAATGGTGGGGCCCCAAGTGGAATAGGCGGGTGACCACCAATATCCACCTAGATCATTCCTCCCCCTTTGGGAAGCAATGGTCCCCATTGCATTAAGTTCCTCCATGAGATGAGGAAACTTCTACTGAACTTGGTCCCTGGTGAACTACTTTCCTTGGTGTAGGAGTTAGCTAGCTTTGACAACCCGATACAGTTGGATCTTCTGTTGACGAGTGTTCTTGATTTGCATGTCCATGATACAATCTGTGGTGGCCTATTCCATGCAGTCTGGGTTTAACTCTATTGGTGTGAGTTGTTCTGCAATGTCAGAGGTGTCCAGTAGAGGTGGGAAGTAAGGACGAAGGCGGTTCACAATGAATACTGGGTGCAGACCAAGGAATGGTGGAATATTGAGCTCGAAGGAATTGTTCCCTACAGCCTTGGTGATGGTGTGCGGCCCGTATCGGAGCAGGCAAAGCTTGCGGTGGGGTCTAGTGAGACACTCCTTCTGCAAATGTAGCCACACTTTGTTGCCCACCTGGAAGTTGTGTGGCACCCGATGTTGATCATGGCATTGCTTGTACTTAGCATTAGCTCTGTCCAATATTTCATGAACCTGTTGGTGGATATGTTGAATGCGCTCGATGAAGCTATTTGCTTTGTCAACTTCCGACTAGACATGAGCCGAATCGGCCTGAGTAGCCGCAAATGGCATGGCTACGTCAATGGGACATAGTGGCTAGAATCCCAAGCCCACCTGAAAGGGGCTGTGGCCAATTGAGCTGTGAGAGCCTAGTTATAACTGTGTTGTACATAGGGAAGGCTCTCATCCCATGTGCGTGGATGCTTGGAATTATACATGCGCAGAATGTGTACAATCATTTTGTTGACGACCTTTGTCTGGCCATTTGTTTGGGGATGGAAAGCTGTGGAATTAGTGAGCTTGGTGTCCAGCATTGACCAGAGGCTAGACCAAAATGTGATGAGGAACCTACTATCCTGATCTGATATGATAGACTGTGGGATCCCAAAGTGCACCCACACTCGTTCAAAGAAGAGTTTAGCAGTGGCTTCTGCTGTGATATTCTTCTCGCAGGCCACCATAATGGCCATCTTCAAGAATCTGTCAATGACCAAGAAAACACAATCATTTCCATGCTTAGTAGAAGGCAGGCCTGACATGTAATCCATGGAGATGGATTCCCAAGGCCGACTAGGGGTATGTAGCGGAGTATATAGGCCTTGCTTCTTGATGGTCGGTTTGGAAATGGCACAAGCAGTGCAGGATTTGATGTGCTTCCCAACATCCTTTCGAAGGTTCAACCAATAGAAATACTTCTGTAGTATTGCTATTGTTTTCTCAACCCCGAAATGCCCAGCAACTCAAGTGTAGCATGCTTCCCATATCATCTTGGTGCGCTCTCTTGAAGGAACACAAAGGTGTCCCGGGTGACATAAGAGTGCATCTTGGAGGTGAAAATTTGGAACTTGCGTACCCCCCAAGAGTGCCTTGTTTGTATGGCAGAATTATGGGTTGCTCTCATGGAGAAGCGGCCAATTAGAAGTCTCGTTCCCACAAGATTTGAGAACGGTGGTGAGCGCCACGATCGGTGGTCGGCTGAGACAGTCTGCACCATTATTGGTGCTACCCTTCTTGTACTTGATGTTCAAATGAAACTGTTGCAGATATGTGGACCACTTCTGATGGTGATCATTCTACAACTTCCCTTGTGTCCGGATGAACTGCAGGGGCTGGTGGTCTGTGTGGATGATTGTTTCCTTCCCCAAAATGTAATGCTTCCATTGTCGACAAGCTTGCACAATGGAATACATTTCTTTGTCATAAATGGGATACCTGCGAACTGTGTCAGACAATGTCTCACTGTGATATGCCACTGGATGTCCCTGTTGAGTAAGAACCGCCCCAATAGCATAGTCAAAGGCATTTGTCTCGATCTCAAATGGTTGTTGCAAGTCTGGTAATGTGAGCACTGGGGCAAAATAGAGGCGATTTTTCAATTTTGTAAACACCTTCTGTTGAGATTCCGACCAAAAGAATTTTACTCTCGCTCCTCCCTTGGTGACTTGACTCAAGGGCCAAGTGATATGAGAGAATCCCAACACAAACCTACGGTAGAAATTAGCAAGACCCAGAAAGCTGCGAAGCTCTGTTATAGTGGTTGGGGTTGGCCAATCCCGAATGACTTGGATCTTGGTTGGATCCACATGCACACCCTTTTCATCAATAATGTATCCCAGATATTGAACCTGGGTCATGCCAAAAGTGCATTTCTCCAAATTGGCACACAACTTGTGTTGCCGCAGTGTTTGGAGGACTTGTCAGATGTGGTGGAGGTGCTCTTCCCAAGTCTGGCTAAAGATCAGAATGTCATCCCAAGTACACCACTACAAATGAGTTGTTGAATGGCCGCAATATGTCTTCCATCAACCTCATGAAGGTTGCGGGAGCATTCGTCAACCCGAAAGGCATGACCAGCCATTCGAAAAGGCCTTCCTTGGCTTTGAAGGTAGTCTTCCACACATTGGAGGGTTCAATTGGTACCTAGTGATACCCAGAATTCAAGTCGATCTTGCTGAAATATTTCGCCCCTTTGAGTTGGTCCAGAAGGTCATCAATCATGGGATCGGGTACCTATTCCAGATAGTGATCTTGTTCAGCGCCCGATAGTCAAGACAGAGTCTCCATGTCCCATCCTTCTTCTGTACCAACACGATCGGGCTCCCATAGGGCGATGAACTTGGTCGGATGTGACCTTTCTGCAGTAGCTCCTAAATCTGCCTCTTGATTTCTTCGTTCTCCATAACAGAGCGTCGATAGATCGGTCCATTGGGCAGCGGCGCACCTGGGGTCAGATCAATCGGGTGCTTGACCTGACAGTGCAGAGGAACCCCTATGGGTGAGGTGAAGATGTCCTCGTACTCCTCCACAACCTTGTCCATTTGTTATTGTCGTGTAGAGGAGCCCTGTTTGGAGGTCGTGGCCACAGTCTTCTTCTTGCCCTGGGGGCGGATCATCAGGAAAACGAATTTCCTGGTTTGGGAAATGAGCTTACTGCATTATTTTGCAGTAACCAAACAGATAGCGGCAGGAGGTGGTAACTCTGGTATCCTGTACAACTTATTTCCCAAAGTAACAATAACAGCGCGAGGCCAAGACTCATACACAGCATAACGCTTCCACAAGTATGGTTTTCCTAATAATACATCAGAAACATCAATAGGAGCAACGTCACATAATACCTCATCCGTGATGGGCTTGATGCTATAGGGAAGGCGACACTGCTGGCTGACGCGGAGATCTCATCCTTGGTGAAGCCACCCGATGGTGTATGGATGTGGGTGAGCTGTGGTCGACAAGCCCAACCGCTTCATGGTGTCTGCTGAAATGAGGTTCTTTTGGCTCCCATTGTCGACAATGAACTGTACCGTGGAGCCCTTTACCCACATCTGGGAGTGGAAGAGACGTTCCTCCTCTTCTGGATCTTCTGGTTCCTCCTTCTGGATCTTCGTAGTGGCACAGTGGCGTTGGGCTCCACATCAATAATCTGTTTCCCTTTTTCATTCCCCTTGTTAGGTTCTGATTCAGATTTGGAGCATGCATTTGACTCAGAAGCCCTCATCTCGGCCACTAGCGACTGTTTGGCCTGACACTCACTTGTGTTGTGATTGGAGCTCTTATGGAACTCACACCACTTTCCCGTGTCCTTCTTTGGCTTTGCGGTGTTGTTCTTTTCTTGTGGCTTCGACAGGTTGTCTTGAGCCGCCATGCCTTGGCTCTGTCCTTTGTTCTGCGGTTTGGGAGCACCTTTCCCTTGCTTTTGATTCACAAATCCAAATTCTCGCTTCTTCTGTTTGAATTTCTGCTCAATCTTGGTAGCATACCGGTATGCCGTACCAAGTGATGAGATGTCAAGGAATTCCATTTCCTCCTAAATGTATCTATGCAGACAACTTTGATACTTTAGCACTAGATGTTTCTCTGAATCTTTGATACCCAACTTTGTGCGCAGGGTATGGAACAGATTCGTTAGCTCATGCACATCTTGATCCCTTTGTTGTCGCAGTGTGGTCCATTGTATGTACTTGTCCTCATAGCTCCCCATGGGATAGTATTGTTCCTTTATGGCGTCTCGGAAAGAATTCCAAGTTGGTATGGTTGAGAACAGAGAGGGTTCTGTCTGGTCCTTGTTCTCACAGTAAGTTTCCCACCAGTCCTTGACATGGGGGGTAGCTTTGAGGAGTGCAAAAATAATCTTCTCTTGGTCAGAAAAGTCATGAACCGAGAAATATCCTTCTAATAGATTCAACCATCTATCCATGGCATCTGCATCTATTTTTCCCTCAAATATGGGAATGTCAAAATTTACTTGTACCTTAAAAGGAGTCGCACCTCTAGAGTGGCTGCTGGATGCAGATGCGGCGCCGGTGGGCAGCTGTTGAAGGATCTGGGAAAAGTTATCCATCATTGTGTTCCTTTGTTTTTCAAGGGCCTCCTAGAGAAATATTTTTATAGGATCTCTTACTCCCTCATATTACTTTTCGTCCCCCATGGGCGTCCGTTGGGGTTTGCGAGGCTGATCTTGAAAAGGTTCCACCAGATCGAACCCTAACTCCTTATACCCAGACCTCGTTGGGGACATGAAAAGAAGGATCGAGAAAAAGCAGACCGCTCTGATACCACTAATCCAGATTTATGCAGGAATGCAACAGAATAAACATATAAACATCAATACAAAGATGCAGTGGAAAAATCACTTCATTTCATTAATATCAAATAACTGAAGTTTGCTTACAGAAAAAATGGAAATAAACTAGCTAGGGCACTGGTAGCTATCTCTGAGAATACATGTGGTGGCTATAGGCCTCTGAACTAATTCACAATGAGGCTTGAGGGCCTATTTATTATTTAGAAACAATGGAAAATCCTAAACATCCAAAACCCTAACCCTAGGAGATGAAGCGCCAAAACTATGGGCCCCGTTTGGGTAAATTGGTGTTTCAACTTCCCGGGGACGTAACTTTGGCATACGATCTCCGTTTGACGCGTACCATACCCCATTAGAAAGATCTATCCGCGAACTACAAATTTTGAGTGAGCAACATCAATCCATGGATTGATGTTGCTCCCCGTTTTCCCAAAAAACGTCGTTTAGGGCCTCAAAACAGCTCCGGAAGTTCAGGACCCGAAAAACTGCTAAAAATAGTAAGTTGTGCCGAAGTTGAAAAACTGAAAGAGACAATGGTGGGGCCCTAAGTGGAATAGGAGGGTGACCACCAATATCCACCTGGATCATTTCTCCTCAACTCCTCCAGTAGCCATGCCGTTGTGCATTATGACATTAATACTTGGTCCTTCATCACGCGGTTCTGCCTTAACCCTCTGCACATTCTGCATTGGTGTTTGTTGTTTTTCTTGCATTTTTTCTATTAGAACTAGACAATCTTCGATCACATGGTCTAATTGTTGGAAATATTGGCAATTTTTCCGCGCAGGGTTCCGACAGTCCCTTGCAAAGTGCCCTAATTCTCCACAGTTGTAACAGAGCAATTGCCCTCTTCCCCGACCTACGCCTCCACCCCTTCCCCCTCCCCTGCCTCTTGTTGGGGAGCCTCCTCTGCCTGAGGGAGATAATGGTGAAGAAGGGTCAGCTTGTACCCTGTATAGGTTCCCTCGATCTATCATCAAGTCATAGGTCCGACAATTATGCTCGTCATGTCCCACAGAGGAGCAGAATCGACACCATTGTTGCTTCAATTCTGGAACATAAGCACCAAGACGGGGACAGTGGTTGGTATCATGTAGTCCAGCAACGCAAAAATTAGCGCACCATAACGTCGGACCACTTGGCCTCGCAACCTCTTTAGGGCGCAATGGGTTGGGTCCTCCAGCCTGCATGTAGTCCGCCAGCAGAGGGCACTGATCCTTGGTGTGGCCATACACCCTGCATCGTATGCACCATACGTCTAGGCTAGCTTCTTTCCCTCGTTCTTTTTGCAGATTCTAGATTTCAAGGTGCATTGCCTCCAGCTATCCCTAGATCTTCTTGCACCCCAAACTGGGCATCGTCTCTTGGCACAGCTTCTAGTTTCGTAGCAATCTCCAAGGCTTTCTATTGCATCTCGATCACTTGCTGACCCATAGGTCCACGCAAGTGAGGTAGTAGCATGGCCATGAACCATTCCTTGTGTTGCCTATCATCATACTAAAATTCCCCATCTCTGATGACCTTCTTTAACCGTTGATTAGCCTCCCAGACAGACTCAGTGGGTCCCTGTTTAAAATCCTTCAAATCAGTTACTAGCTGAGAGTAGGACTTAGGCTTTTGGAATTGTTGTTTCAATGCATTCTTAATCTCTTGAGTAGATGGATTTGTATGCTGGCCTACGTACCCCATATACCAATCTAGGTCCCTACCCTCAATGGCGAGAGATAGTTGCGCTCTCTTTACAGCATCGCTAGCCACATTCTACGCAATCCATACTGATTCTACTACAAACCAAAACCAGTCCATATCTTCGTCTCCTACACCCTTGAAGGTGGGTAGCTTCATGTGTGTGGCCATATCTTCTTTTGGTGGTGGCAGAGGTGTGGGAGAGTTCTTGCCCTTATGCGGACTCGAAGGAGGTGTAGCTGGAGGACTATTTCCTGTGTGTGCAGCCGACTCTCTTAATGGACTGTAGATGGATCTATCCCCTTCTCAGTTGGTTCGGTAGTACTTACCACTTCGGGTTGTACTTTCGCTCTGATCAAAGGTCATTCATTCGGTGTGGCTGCACAGAACATCTTTTTCACATAGTAATATTTTAATTAGCAATGGCAATGTTCACAAGAACTTACCTCAGAAACCTTTGAAGAACCTTCGCTATGCCTCAGAATAGGATACGAACTGATCGACTGAGAATTCCGTTACAAACCTTCCTAGCACGATGTCCACCTAATGATCTACTGTACGGGTGATCATGTTGTCAGTCTTCTCCAACTGTTGAATCAATTCCAGTGTCCACTGTGTAACCTGATCATCCTTCCAACATGTTTGGAATTCTACGAGCCTTGCTAACTACTCCTGAAGCTCGTGCGCAAAAGTTACAAAGAAAATTTCATAGACTTTGGTGAAGATGTACTTATTCTTCCACTTCTCAGTTGTCAACTTTTTTTTGTGATTCTCCTTTACAAAAAGTTCCTGAATCCGTCTTTCGAACCAGTCTTTAAGTTCTGGTTTCTCAGGTCTCCAACGGCCTCGTGGCATTACCCGATCTCTCTCTCAAAATGCTCCCGGTACCGGCAACGGAACCATTTGTTGGCTTGAGGGGTTCTGACCCAGGTTCGGAGGTTAAGGTTCGCCAACAAACCCCTATACTACTAGCCCTTTCAGCAATGACCTACTTTCGTAGGCCAAGGTCTCACCCAAAGTAGTATGGGACACCCTGGGAGAGAGTAGGTAATTTAAGGCAGATTTGCGTTGCAACTTATTAGGTTCGCACAGAATAAGTCTATTTGTAGCTCTTTAATAGTATAATCAGAACATAGCCATAACAAAGCCACTATCACTAACAGATCTAATCAATATATTCGCATCCATGTGCACATCAGCAAATACCATCACAGACATTACAATCGCAGCTAATTCTTAGATCACAAGTACATTCGCAACCCAAATAAATATCACAAATGTACTTCAGTAATAAACATGATCAATTCAGATACCATAAAGATACTTCAACTATATTCTGTGTTCATTAGTATCCAAAAACCCAAGTACAACCTAAAACACAGCCCGCGCACACAGCCAGCGGGGTCCGCACACAGCAGGAGTCCTTACCCAAAACGGCCCTAACAGATCTTAACAATTTGCATGTAGCATCAATCTTATGTATTACTTGCCTACTATACCCAACTATCTATCTATTTATAACATCATAGCCTTTTCTATCCAATGGTCTACAAACCGTGGTTTGCGGACCCTAGAGCTACCCTTTAACCCATTACAAAACATTAGGGGCTTTGACCCACCCCAAAACCCCTATGCAAGACCGACTATTACAAAATTATATCAAAAACGCAAGTTAGGGGACCCCGTTCCAATAGGCCCCCAAGACAATCTTGTGACTCGTCCTGAGTCACAGCAGCCGTGGGGTTTGCATCTTCGCCTGAAGCTGCTTGATGACATCAACCAGAGGGGGCAACACTCCTTCGCTCTGTGCAGCAGCATTCTGAGCAATATCCACCAAATTCTGTGAAGTTGGGCCTTCTGTAGCAGCAGTGACGCTTTCCAAGGTCTGATTCAGTTTCTTAACTGCGACATCCACTTCCTAAGAGAGCTTGAGGGCTTCATCGGCCCATGGCTTAAGGTGGTCACTGAGAACCTTATTTTTGTGGCGGAGCTCTTTGAGATCATCTCTAAGTGCGTGGCTAGTACACAGGTGTGCCAGGCGTTGAGTGGGGACCAGTGTGGGCATTGTAGCTTCCATCCATTTGAACTCTTCTTCCTTTTAGCGCAGCTCTTGGGTCCGCAAACCATTAGCTTTTATTAAACATAGGCAAGAGAAAACCGGGTTTGGGACTTCCACGTACCACCCGACCATAAACATCGTTGAGCCAAATCTCTCTTCAACCAGTCACGCATGTGCCATATTCCAAGCATGAATTTGGGATCTCATGAATAAACCAATCCAAAAACAACCAAGGGAATCCATAGGTTAAACCAGCTCTACCCTCACAATAATTTGATCACACCTAAACTGGTATCAAGATCACAAAACTGAGCCGAGCTTGGAATACCTCCGGACTCCATCACTATCCTTGAGGAATTTTTCATCTCCTTGTCTCTTAGTATTTACCGCGATCCACACCGGATCACTAGGCCCTAAACAAAGACACCACCCTCAGGCTTTACCGTGTATCCCGCCAAAACCAGTTAAGGGATTCTTAAGCCCTCTGCTTCAGATTCCAAAAACCATCTAGAAATTCCAAAGCTCAAAATCGAGATCAATCCCATCATACTATGGCTATCCATAAAAAGGCAAGGCAATGTTGAAAACCACTGTCAAAACCTAGCAAAACCATGCCACCGACAGTAAGAGAACCAAATACCAACATGCATAATTCATGCATGTCCAAACTAGCTAGGAAATCACATATGCAATACATTACGTGCAAGTAATCCTGCTAAAGTTGCTTTATCCTGCTCTTTCTTGCTTAATCTTTTCTTTCCTTACCCTTCCTTGTCCTTCCTTTGCTTGCTTTCCTCTTTCTTGGTCCAATGTTGAAATGCTCCAAGAAAAATCCAAGTGTCCAAGGGTGAGAGAGAGAGAGAATAATGAGAGAGCTCCAAAATTGAACTGACAAAAAAGTATACTGACTAAAGCTTGCCAACTGATTCTCATAAGCCTTTTTATCAATGAGGCCTTTATTTTCTTCATATTCCTCCTCACATGCAACTTGTGACCTTTCACCTTCCTTTTCTCCTATTTTCCATTATTGTCATAAATAAATGTCAAATAATGTATATTTCCTTTCCATTGCCTTTCTCATTGCCTTTGTCAATTTCCTTTAGCCATAATAAATGAAATGAACACCCACTAGGATGTTTTGCCCACCATTCAACTTGGAATAAATGTCCCATCAATGATGGTTATTATTTGTCCTTTATTAACTTTTATTACATGGAATTTTCACTAGGGTTGTTACACAACCCTTCCCCTTGGGGGAACACCATCCTCAGTGTTTAATGAGACCTACAAACCAGCAAACCACTAAAAATCAAATACACTACCTATGGATCTTTATAACACGGCTCGTTGCAATATTTACAATAACATCCATACATACAACCATACTATCTATAGAGATTTATAAATCCAGCTCGATACAATATTTACAATAATATATACATATACACATTTGCTTAACCAGCAAATAAAAGAATATAATGTTTGTATCAACAAGAAGGAGATCGAGAAACTCACACCTCCACCCTCAAAGTAATACCAATGTCTTGTAATAAGCTTTTTGTCATAAGATTTACCACCATTCTTGTCCATTTGTATCACTTTGCATATTACTATATTATCACTATATCATTCATTAAAAGAGTTCAAATTATATTATATTATTATGACAGCAATATCTATATTATTTCATTATATTACTATTTTATTTTATTTTCAAGTAAATAATTTCTCATATCATAAAAATAATTAGAAGCAAGTGCTTTAAAGCTCTAAATGATGAGGCACTTCACATATCATAATGAGGCACTTCAGACTGTCAATTATAAAATAGAACAACTAAAGGGTCCATACTAAGTATGATTGCAATCATCCATGGATTTAAGATCTACATGTGGGAAATCACCCACCATGAAGCTACATGGAACTTAAAACTTATCAAAAGGACTAGATCCTTCCACGTGGAAGGCCTAAAAAGGGGCAATAATACCTGGACTCCATGGAAAGGTGTATTACATTATAAAATGAAATTAAAATAAGAGATTATCAATTCGTATAGATCCAAAGCACATAGGCTCTTACGTGCAAGTTTTGGCCCTGTCAGGAGTAAACGCTATCAGAAAAGTGACATTGTACCTCATCCTAGGTGAAAATAGGTTCAGGTACATAACAACAAATAGCGAAAATCAATGGTGCAGTAGGAAAGGATCCCTTTCCATTATGAATTTTATAATTTGCTTCACACTTATTTCATAAAAATATTATAATTAACCTTAATAATTTATTATGATTTTATTTTTTAAATTCTGCAAATGATTTTTTAGTATAGAAAAATAAAAATAAAAAATTAGATTGATATTTAGTTTAATAAAATCTTGACTTACTAAAATCCAATTCGTCTAGACATGGAAACCAAAAACTAACCTGCTGACTTATGCTTACCATGAATTTTATTATTAAAAACAAAAACAAAAAACTAACTAACTAACTAACTAAGATCAAGTTACATGGCAAATGACTTAACTCAGAGAGTGCAAGAGGAGGTAGACCATTATGATTCATTTTGTGGGGCAATTTTAATAAAAATTAGAAGATGTTTTGGTAATTTTATATAGTAATATAGTTTTGAATGAAATTGTAATTTTTTATTATTTAAATTGTTTTTATTAAATATATATAGATTTTTGTTATAAAAAAATTAGAACTTTGATTTTATAAAATATATAGCTTAAATTTATAATTAAGAAAATTTGTTAGATTTTCAGGCAAAATGTCAAAATAGCTGTAGTCTAATTGTTTCAGTTTTGAAAGTTTTGTCGGTATATTTTACAGTTGAATATGCATCAAATCTGATTAGAATTTGTTAGAATAACAAGTTTGAATTGTAAATTTCGTACCATCTGAATATTATTGAATAATTGAAATAGCTAAATTTATTTGTCATTCAAAAATGAATTTTGAATTTTAAATTAGTTTAAAAAACCCACAGAATTACTCAGAAATTCCAGTAAGATTCTGAAAAATTTCGGCAAAGATTTATCAAGTTGTTAAACCTCAATATATTGGGTGCCTTGAGGGTTTTTGATAGTGCTGAATCCATTTTCATTATCAAAAATACAATTCAAACACTTCAACTACCTGATTTTTTGAAAAAAAAATTACCAGTAAAAAACTGCAATCCAAACTATTCTATTGTGTCGATAGACAAGAACAATACCATTAGACCAAAAATTGTTTAACCAAATTCTAATAAAACCAAAATTTATTTAGCGAGCCCAAGAAAAACACACCTCCTCACTCAACGTATCTGTACGCATCTGAACATGTGGGAGTAATGACCAAAACTAATATAATATATGTGGGGTCCAGGTCTAAATATGTCACAGTCGGATCCGGGTATTCATTTGAATCGTACCATCGTGATTCGTACCGTATCGTCGGCTCTCCCGTCATATCCGGTATCAAAAAAATTGGAGTCTTTTTTGAGGCCGGACTCATCAATTCCAATATGCCAACTTTCATGCTTGGATTAACCCCAATACCTACAAATTAACAGCATTCTCTGCCTATTTAAAGATTGAACATTCATTATTTTAACAATATCAATCGTTACCGAGAGGATTGAAACCCAACATTTCAGTGCGGCACAGCAGATTCTTCCCCAATTTCAGGCTTTTGCCACCCCAAAACTTTTCCTCAGATTTTGTAATCATAATTGGGGACCTGCGATCTCATATTGGTTTTCTTCAAAGAAATTGGGACAATAAAATAATGATGCAATCTCCTGAAAATCCTCGATTGGGTGATGTTGGTTGCAAAAAAAAGAGTCAATTGATACCGGATGAACCATCATTTTAGCCTACAGTAAATTTGAGAAAAAAAAGAAAAAAAACCACATCCTGAAATGCTGCTATATACAAAATTTTGCTGGTATGAACTGTAAAGGTAGATCAAACTCGTACAAGGGCTGCCAGCATTCCATTCTCTTTCAGTGTTTCAACTTCTGATGTTCAATTATTATTTAGCACTCAACAACTTCTTCCGGACCAGATTTTCACAAGGCATCCTATTCACGTACATTTTGGATCAATTTGGCCTGACACGTTTTAAGTAATGAATATAATCTGTGGCAAATAAAAAACCATAGATAGGAAAAGGAAGGAATCTGCTTTTAGGCCTGCTAGGATTGCTCTGTACTATGTGTTTACTATTTTGTTGGGAGTCACTGTTAAAAACAAATCAATATTATTTAAACCATTTTTAAGTAATCAATATGAATATGATTTGTAGCACATGTGTTAAGCTTTTTGAATATGATTTGCAGGACCTGTGTCAACAAAATTGGTTTGTATATGCTAAGAATCAATTTGACATGTTTTTTTTTTTTTTTTTTAACAGAGATAAATTAGTTATCAAAAGTCAAGCATCTTCTTTTATACATATCTAAACACTTTACACCTATTTCAGAGTCTGAACCTAAGCTATTTGTGTTATAATCTCATGCCAACCATAAAGCCACAATCCAAGTTAATGTCCCAGTCAAGACTTTTGAATATTTAAACATGAATATTGACCAAATATTAATGGTGTTAGTATGGTGAGGTGTTCAAAATAATTTACCTTCATTTTCTAGCTTTTTTTCACCACATATTTATAGTAAAATTTTATATGGTTCCAAATGAACCACATTGGATAAATCTTAAAAGATACCCTAGTTTAATAGTCAATGTTAAGCTTGATGGGCAAAATTTCAACACATCATAACAGTGCAACAAGGAAGGACTTCTAGCTTTTTTTCACCAAATATTTATAGTAGGATCTTATATGGTTTGAAATGAACCACATTGGATAAATCCTAAAAGATGCCAACGTTAAGCTTCATGGACAAAAATTCAACACATCATAACAGTGCAACAAGGAAGGACTTCTAGCTTTTTTTCACCAAATATTTATAGTAGGATCTTATATGGTTTGAAATGAACCACATTGGATAAATCCTAAAAGATGCCCTAATTTAATAGTCAATGTTAAGCTTCATGGACAAAAATTCAACACATCATAACACTGTAAGGACTTCGGATTCTCATAACATTCCCTTAACCTTATCACAATGAGCCAAAAATGCCTTTTGGGGGATTTGAAATTGAAAAGAAAGAATAAGATCCCAATGTGCCAACCACTAAGTCATCCCATATATATATATATATATATATATATAACCTTAAAGAAATATATGTACAGTCTATATGAGGAATATACATGTTTCAGTCTTTGAGGGACTTTTAGATAATAGGGTCAAAGTCATTACAAGAATATACTCATTGTGAGCTCAACATTTCATGTGTAGGAATTAAACCCCCATAAGGATAACATTTCTCCCAACTACCCTAGCAACATCTAATTTTTCATATATATATATATATATATTACAAATACAAAAATAAAATATAGATATAAAGATTCAATTTTTACATTAGAAGAAGTCAAAGTACATTTTACAATGGAGTAGTGAAGTGATTGTAACATTCATCTTTTTTCTATAGCAATGACCTTAGTATGTTCAACCAATAAAATATGTTATATAAATTGTAAGAATTAATATTAATATATTTAATGTGAGTGATATATATATATATATATAGGAACTTGAGACTATTCTTGATAGTTTTTTATCCACCCATAGTATTCACTCTGAATGTGTGTGTAAAAAGAATGCACACTGATCTAAATCCATCTTGGCTTGGGATCTGCTTGGGATCTTTTAAGAAATAAAAATTGTGTTTCTAGATTGTTTTTGTTTCAAAACATTTACAAAATTTGATATAGCTAGTTACAATATCAAACATACAAAAAATTAAACTATTCAAGAATTAGCACAAATAAACTAGAGGCTTAGAATAATTTTTTCATTGAGTTTCTTAATTTCTTCAAATAAGAATGTATTATATTCGTATTAATACGGTGAATGGGTCTGCAAATTACAAATACAAAACAGAGCACATACTAGATATAAAATATATTTTCTTTATTGAGCTTGTTGCCTTGCTATAACATGGTTATTTGCAACATTAGCAACTGGACTTGCAACAAATGGATCATTGACAATGATAGATGGAATTTGAGGAGGGAGAGCAGCACCAACACTAACATTTCTCCCTCCCCTTTGGTCTTTACTTGTAAGTCTTGATGATTGAGCCACAATTTATGTGGTATGAATGAAGAACATTTTTGTTGGAGAAATGAGAAATAGGAAGTTAGAATGTCTTCAAATCTGTTGTTTTTTTCTTGACTTAAACAATATTAGATCATTTCCTATGGTTGAAATTGAAAAAATGTGATAAAAATGTTTTTATAACTCTATTTTATCCCCCTAATGTTAAGCACCTTGGGAGGCATTAGGGTGTCTTCGAAGACACAAGTTTGACACATGTCATGTTGTAGGAAATGTGTCAAACTTGTGTCCAACACATAGTTTAAGGACATGTTTACACTAAGAAACACATCTTGTTTATTAACACCTTTTGTAAACCACCATAAAATGCTTTCTTGTAGTGTTTTCTTGTCATATTACGAAGCAGAAAAGCACAACAACAAATTAGTGTAAAGTCACAACCCACTACTAGCTCAATAAAAAATATAATAAAACATCTAATAAGTGATAGTAAATTGTCCATAATAAATTTAACCACCTAAATCTTGACCTAGTTATGCATAGACAATTTATTGATTAATGATGGAATAGTCCTTTGCATAGTAGAAAAATTCATAAAAATAGAATTTAGCCAAAGCATATGCAAAATTCATAAAAGTAGAATTTAGCCAAAGTAAGAAGTTGAAGAGTTGTGTTGTCTGTAATGAACTTAGTCAACTTATTCTTGACCTACTAGTGATGCATAAAGAGAAATTATCATTTTATAATGAAATGGTCCTTGGCATAGCTGTTGGATTCGGCTAAAAACTTCACTGAATAGTCCTTGGTAAAGTAGTTGTAACACCCTCTTCCCACATCTACCCAATTAACCACCCAACTGGGGTAAACATGTGACGAGAGGCTACTAATATGAGATTCAACTTCCTAAATGACCTTAAGAAAGTGGAACTGATGGAAACACCCAAACACACCTTACACTGCATCATTGACATCCTTAGGAGGTAACCCAACCTTCCAGGGGCCTGTTCCCTGAGGGGGGACTGATTTTTAGCCCCTTTTAGGCTGAGACGTGGGCATATAAGGGCAAGGGAGCAGCTCTATACCCTAGAGCCACGGGCTAGCCTTGCCAAGGTAGCGGCTCAGGCCCAAAAAACAAATTTTCCACCTATAACTCCAGGATTTGTGCCACATTTCCGGCCCTTGGGCCCAAGTCACTGCTTATAACTTCATGTAACTCCAGGAGAGGGTAAATAACATTAAAACAAACATATGGAAGCAATCACATCAACTAGAACTCATCTGAACCCACCCATCCATGACAAGCATTTCGTCAAACATGTCACAAACATAACATCTATAGGTATGAACAACATATTTAATTAAATGGGTCTCTTTATTATCTGAGGATGGCTAAGAATCATTTATCTCCTACACCATAAGCTATTATACAATCAATTTTACCATAGATACATTGGATATTCATTTACAAGTAGAAACATGGAAAGAGCCATACCTCATCACTGTCACAATATATGTTTATAACTAGAGTAACACCAACAGAAATACCATGGATATATCAACAATAGAATCCATATATATATACCAGCATATGTTCATACAAAATACCGGAGAAATGAGCTCTTCATTACCGAATGTAAGAACCAACCAGATGGGACTTTCATGTTCCACCCAACCATAGATTGGTTGAGCCAAATATACTTCAACCAATCACCGTCGTGCCATATTCCAAGCATGAATGTGGGACTTAAACCGAAAGAACCAGCCAGGGCATACCAAGGCTAAACCACCTCACCCTCATCAAATATAAATCAGGCTTTACCATGATCCAACTCGGTTCACTAGGCCAACACCATAAACATGTCATAACCGACTTTACCGTGATCTAACCCCAATCACTAGGCCAACACAAGCATGGATAACACTGGATTCTCTCTGCCTAAACTGTGAGTAATTTTCCTCTCTCCTAGTCTCTTAGGCTTTACTACAACCCACTGTGTGAATCAGGGGTCACTAGGCCCTAAACCGAGACATACTCTCCAGGATTTACCACAATCCAAAACCTGGGATTCCTAGGCCTGTAATGGAGAGTAAACCACCACCTCTCATACTTTACCACAATCCAATCCTGGATCACTTGGCCCTAAACCGAGCTAACGCCTCTTAGGCTTTACCGTAACTCACATTCCAAATCAGGGGTCACTAGGCCCTAAATTGAGGTAATACATAAACCAGTTATCTGTTATAAAAATAATAATATTCGGAGATCCACCTCACTCAGCTTCGAATCCATCCGGTAATCCATCTAAACCAAAACATGAGAACTCCACAACACCATGGCTATCTGGAAATGGCAAGGTTAGGTTGAATACACTGTCACACCTGACAAAACCCATGCCAAGACAGCAATAACCACGTGAAATGCCATGCATGAAAAATATAACAAGGAAAATACACACGCAAATCGATACCTGCAAAGAATCCCACTATATATGCCTGATCCTGCCTTTCCCTGCTTGATCTTTTCATTCTTGCTCAAAATATCCAAGTATGCCACACTCACCAAGAGTTCCCCAAGAATACTCTAAGTGTCTGAGAGTATGAGAGAGAGAATAATGAGAGCAAAATCTTCACTGGAAAATTCCTACCAACTAATCCTCATAAACCTTTTTATTAATGAGGCCTTTATTTTCTTCATTTTCCTCCGCACATGCAACCTGTGACCGTTCACCTCCCTTTTCTCCTAATTTCCATTATTTTCATAAATAAAATGTCAAATAATGTCTCATTCCTTTCCAAAGTCTTTTCCTTTTCCTTTGCCAATTTCCTTTGCCATAATAAACCGAAGTGAACATGCACTAAGATGTTTTTCCCACCATTCAGCTTGGAATAAGTGTCCAATCAACTGTGGTTATTATTTTTAACATTTATTACATGGAATTTTCACCGGGGCTGTTACAGATGCCTCACCCTTGGGGGAAACCGTACTCGGTGTTCAACCGAACATATACCTCAGCAAAACCGTTGAAAAGCAAACACACTACACATGAAGCTTTATAACTTAGATCGTTGTAGTATTTATAATGAATAATCTGCTCAAAACCAAAACCATACTGTGTACTAGAGCTTTATAACACAGTGCATTATGGCATTTACAATAATATACACATATGCACATTTTCTCAACTAGTAAATAAAAAGATATGATGCATGTATCAACAACAATGGAATCCAGAGGCTCACACCTATACCTTTAGAGTAATACCAGGATTCACCTCCTTCTCAGGAGTCTAGAATCCACTATCAAATTCAAAGTTGCATCCAATGTTCAGCGCTACAATCTTGGGCTATTGTAATCTTAGTGAATAGTTACCGACTCATTGTTCCAGGCCACACTCCCAATGTGCATTTGATTCCATCTGGAAATGCTAATGACCAAAAAAAAATCCATCATCATCCTTCTCTTCGTTGTTATGCAATCCCTTGGGCAATCTGGTAATCTCATTTCGTGCAATCACTCACCTTCCAATTTCCCCGGCATCCCCTATCCTGGGCAATCCATCCCTTGTTAAGGCTTCCTCGCATCAGAAGATATAAAAACCAAGGCATATACCTGCCTCAAAACCGTCATACCGGTCATAGCATGCTCATGGAAATCAATGGACATTATTGGGTACCCATGTCCCACAATGGCCCTACTCATGAAGTCTTTACCAGCACACTGTTGCATGTCCCAATTCATTTTGTTGTCGTTGCTAATTCTTGCAATCAATTTCAACCATCCCAAACTGGGAATTGCATGCTCTATTGTACCAAGAATATAAGTTCCATTAGATTCAAAATAAATTGAAATAAACTCAAATCATACCTCATGGGTAGCTCATCAACCAGGTACACTTGCAATCATGTTCACTTCTTGTCACACAAGTCAAACTAGTTGTTTGATCAAACCATCATGTATAAACATATCATATCTAGCTAGCTCAAAATGCAACCATCATAGATCAAAATCATAAATCACATGCAATCATCATAAATTACATGTAACCATCATAAGTCAAAATCACGTATCACATGCATAACAAGATTGAAATAAAATATTGATACTTATCCTCCATCGGTCTGTACTTCTGTCTTTTCTCTTTCTGTATACACACTGGATTAGTTGCCACACCCGGAAAGCACCCAGTGCCCTTGCTTCTCTTCACTCACATACACATACACACAATGTACATCAAAACACATACATACACATAGGTGTGCATACACCACAAAATGCATACACCCACATCCGGCACACAACATAACACATATACCTACACTCAGTGTACAACACAACACATACAACTAAGGCTACACCAACGTACAACCAACACAATACATACGCCTATACCGCCATACCACACATACACCTACACCGGTGTACAATACAACCCTGTACATATACATATACAGAGTACAACACAACGAATACATACGTCGCGATACCATGACTACACCATGCACATACATAGTACCGCATGTCTGCAACACAACATGTATGACATGCACACAATACCACGTATATACCAGTACCATATGCACAACATGTACACAGACCATCTGTACACACACTACATGCACAACATCACATGTACACAGCACCACCTACACAACATCAAATGTACACAGCACCACATGCACGACATGTACACGACACCATATGTACATAGCACCACATTCACGACATGTACACGGCACCACATGTACAACATGTACATAGCACCACATGCACACAACCCCATGTGTACAATCATGCACACAACACGAAATGTATGTACATCACGCACACAACACCATGTGTACAATCATGCACACAACACTACATATCCAACATGTACATAGCACCATCTATACTTGGTACTGCATATGAAACCTCATATATACAACAGGAAAAAAAAATCATATATACAATCATGCACACAACACTGCATATTTAGCATGTACATATCATCGTACATACATAGCACCGCATATCCAATATGCGCACATTACCATATTGCACACAACACTGCATATCCAACATGTACATAGCACCATCTATACTTGGTACTGCATATGAAACCTCATATATACAATAGGAAAAAAACATCATATGTACACAATACTACATATACAACATGCACAACATATAAAAAACAAAAGCATAGAACATCCATAGACCACACATTTACCCCACAAGCAACCTTTCTTCTAGTGTCTTTCTACTATCCATGTTTATCCTAGCATGTCGCAGATCACACTACTTTCACTTAGTTGATGTACCCCTCAGCGTTACATGTCCATAACATAAACATAGGCATAGTACAAGCACATAATATGAATTCATTTCCACATGATACTGACCTCGTAGATCTGTCAGAGTTCCTCTGCCACTCGATTCCTTATAGCCAAGAACCTCTTCATTCCATTCACATGCATAAGCAATCATTCCTCCACAAGAATGATCCTTGAAAACTCTTTTGTACAATGACACACACACACACACATATATAGTCATTAGCATAAAACAATCATGATCATGTCAGACAATGTCATACATACATACAGAAATACATATAAACCATCAACATAAAACCATCAAGATCCATGATGACCCTATCAATCAACGACATACATACATATATACATATATATACATCATCATAATTACAACATGATTACCAAATATCATCAGGTTTAGGTTGAGAGAAATTCCTTTATCCATGCACAACATGCACAATATTGAGAACAACAGTTCCCAACATAGCCAAGTTATCTGATATCTCAAATCCATTTACTTTACCTTACCCGATTACCTTTCTCATGACTGTACTTCCACCATCCATTCACCACAATGGATCCAACCAATCCAACCAGTTGGCATATTCTTACCTTCTGCTACGCTTACTCATGCATCGAGCCTCATTCATATCTTACATTACTTGTTGGGTACCACAAAGCTCTCGTTGTGCTCGATCAACTTTCTCTTTCCCAACCAATTCCCAAGACTCAAAACATAAAATGCAACAACAAGGACAAGAAACAAACAAGAAGAAAACCTGGAAAACCAATAGCAATAAGACACCAAAAAAAAAGTGGCATAGTTATGTACCAGACATAAATAAAACTACAAATCAAGCTCAACAAATCACAAAAGACCAAAAACACAAGACTAACAATAGACACCATGACTCAATCCCCATGGTTCCCAATGCCTCCAAGTGAAAGCTCAACCCAAGCCTTCTATAAGATTTCATGGCAAACTCTTTGCCATGCAATCCTCTGCATCATATTGTCATAAACACATAATTATCAGTGCATAAATAAATATAACAATATACCAATTATTTTACCTTGCTACTATTGAGTTTTACCATATGATATCACATCACGTTTCTTATACTCAAGTACATATCAACTACATCAACACATAGTTTGTTAGTGCAACCATCTCAAAACATGATCATTCATTCATGCAATCTTATAGATGCAAACTCATATCATACAACTAATAAAATATGAAAACGATAGACGACATCAAGTGCTAAGTAGGTGACATACACAAGTTCATACCTTAATGCATCTCAGGGAAGGTTATCTTGTCTACACAATCAATCTAGATTAGCACAATATAACTTCACAACACATCAACTCAACCTTAAATAAGGTCATGATATCCATAATAGTAACTATCTAACATGTTCACATCATAAGCTCATAAACAGATGTCATTCATGCATATAAATCACATATGCACAATCAGTCTAGAAATAATACAACACACTATCAAAATTAGGTTGACTCATGCCTAAATGTCATAACCCTAACCATCTGCATGGGCCAATACAAATTAGCATAACGCATATAACATCAAGATGTTGATGAAATAACCATAATCATCAAGTCACTAACATGTAACAACAACAAGTTAACATATAATGTACTCATCAGCAACATATCCCATAATAATCAATTTATCTAATCATAAAACAACAATAGCAATGCATACAACCATAGGCTACTATCATTCTTGGTTATCTGACACATGTGCATATAACTACACTAATCAACATGCATCTATGATGTATGTAACCATAACATCAACAGAATAAAAGGCATACACATAACCATAATGCACATAACTACATTGATCAACTAGCATTTATCACATATGGACCCATAATAACCATAAAATGACAAACATATAAGTAACCCTAATGCTTACAACAACCATGAATCACATACCTGCATGCTAAACATACAAACTTGTATGATGTTCTTCTCTTGCCTCGAGGTCCAATGTTGCAACTTCACTTTGATTATTTGCATCTCCTATTCTATCTCATCAAACACATTAGCATCAAAACATACCAATATCATCATGATGGCCTAATTGTGTACAATGACCTTATGCACAACAACCTCAACCAAACCAATGCAAACTTAACTATATGCACCCACTTGACATGTATAATCAATCATGAACGACCAATGCATGTTCAACATATGACATGACACAAAAAATCATGCACAGATAACACCAAAGCATGGCCAATATGTAACCCTAGCATAAGTAAGCAATGCATGTACAATATGCAACAATATGTAAGCAAGTGTGCGCGAACAATACACAGGTATGAACAACACATAACCAGTCATACACTCATTACAACACGTCTCAATGACACCAATAACTTTCCCATGGCGACATTACTATGACCATGACCAACTCCATGTGAATGCAATAATCACACATAGACCACAACATATTACACACACATGCAACCAACATAAATGCACCATCAACACACCACCCATCCAGTCTAAGAGACAAACCATGCTATGATACCACTCTGTGGTATCAGATATCACACAAGAGACCGGAAACTAAACATCATCATGCATGCATACACAACAAGCACATAAAACATAAGCATGAGGAACACATATGCAATTCACATGTATGCATGATACACACACACAGCCCAAGGATAGCGCAACCATGCTCTGATACCACTCTGTAACACCCTCTTCCCATATCTACCCAAGTAACCAGCCAACCGGGGTAAACAAGTTACGAGAAGCTACTAATATGAGATTCAACATCCTAGATGACCTTAAGAAAGTGGAACCGATGGAAACACCAAAAACACATCTTACACTGTTGAGATTCAACAAGAAAATTTCAGCGCCCACGCCTAGTTGCATAAAGCACCTAGACTAGGGTGGGGCCTACAGTGCTATTTTTGGGTGCATATCTATTTTGGTTATCCCTTAATTAAGATGGACATTAAACTGTAATCTATTCTCAATGTAAACTTGAAATAGTTAACTGAGAGTCATAAACTCAGTTAGCTAGTGGATTTCGAGTTAGACGTAGTTGGTGAGGCATGCAGAGTAATTCTAGTTGTAACAGAGTTTGAAGTGCAGTGGTGCATTAATTAATGCAAGTTTTAATCAGTTTAACTCAGTTAAGTGAGTGAAACTCAGTTGTGCTAGTTGTAACTCAAAATACACTATTAAGAGATCTAGTGAATTAAATATAAATTAATTCACAATCAATGATCTCACATGCAACTGAGGATTTACTATTATTAGTTGCATGCATGTCAGATCTAGTTGGAGACCCAGTTGAGTTCTAGGTGAAAGGGAAGTTGACTATCAGTTGTAGGATTATTGGGTTGCACACATGCAAACAAAAACCCATTGGAGTTCCCATGATACTTGCGCAGTCAAGGAAGGCAATAATTCCTATATTTAATGGATCTCATCGATCATGGATTGCGCAAGCAGGGCAGGTTGTCTGTAGGTTGAGAATTGGCTATGTGTTGATCAGTTTTGCTTATGACAGTGTGATACAATTAGCTTAGTACTGGAGGGCTCTTGTGAGAAGAGTTTTGAATGTAATTGTTTCATGATCCATGTTGAATATACAATAGAAGATAGTGGGGTTTTTAGTTGTAAGCTTCCCTCGGGAAATTATCTGTGTTGTGTGTGATTTGATTCTTCTTCATGTTCATGTGATTAGGGATTGTGTTTTTAATTCCGAAAAATATTTGTAGAAGAGATTCAGTATTTAACTTTAGTACATTGTTAGATCAGGTGAATCCAAGATATACATGCATGTTGTATAATTTCTACATGGTATCAGAGCACAGGAAATTGCAGAAGTGAAGCAGGAGCTGAGTTTGTGACTGGATAAAATTCAAATTTGCAGAAATACTTTCTTGGTGCTACAGCTGATTCAAGATCAAAATGGCTTTCAATGGCTTGAGGTTGTAGTGTGCACTCGAGGGAAGCTCAAACTATATTGCTTGGAAGGACAAGATGGAAGCAGTACTCGAAGACAATGGCTTGAAGGAATTCATTGACAATGATGTTCCTAAACCGATTGTGGCAGATGCTGCAAATCTTGATGCATGGCAAAAGAAAGTGGCAAAAGGCGGGGAGGATCTTGTCGAAGGGAGTACGAGACCACGTTGTCTCAAGCCTCCATGGAAAAGCCACACCATATGCAATGTGGAAGGCTTTGATGGATCTATTCCAAAGCAGCAACAACCATAGGAAATTGGCGCTGAAAGATAAACTCAAGAAGATCAAGATGGAAAAGGGCAACACCATTCCAAAATATCTAACAAATTTTTTCCAATGTCGGGATGAACTTGGGAGCGTTGGAATAACAGTTGCTGATGATGATTTGGTGAGCTTGGTTCTCCTAGGACTTCCCAAGAGTTCGCACAGTTATCAAGACTCTATCAATGAAAGGGAAAAATTACCAGATTGGGAATGAATGTGGTCGGATTTAGTGCATGAGGAGTTTAGATGGAACACTAGAGATGGACCTTCATCTAGGAATGAGGATGAAGAGGATTGTGCTTTGGATTCCAAGGCGAAGAAGGGGAAGGGGAAGAAATTCCATTCTAAATCCAATTCCAAGAATGGAAAGAAGCAGGACATGTCCAAGGTAAAGTGTTTTCACTGTCACGAGCATGGGAATTTTTCTACTAACTGTCCAGAAAATAAGAAGAACAAGAAGGTTGGAGGATATGCAGCTGGTGAGGCCCTTGCCTCAAAATTTGATCTTGACTTCTCATTAATTGCATGCATGGTGTCAAGTGCATTGGGATCTGTGTGGTATTTGGATAGTGGCGCTTTCTTTCACATGACGGGAGACAAGGAACTTTTCAGTGATTTGGAGGAGAAGGACCTCCAGATGCATATTGAAATGGGTGATGACGGGTGGTACAGCGCTACCGAAATTGGTACCATTATCTTCCAGAGGAAATCAGGTAAACCCTTTCAATTAAAAGATGTAATGCATGTACCAGATCTGAAGAGAAATTTAATCTCAATCGCAATGTTGGAGGATAGAGGCTATGATGTTGTTTTTAGTGAAGGAAAATATTTACTGCGACATAAAACAACGGGACAAGCCAAGATGATAGGGATTCGAGTTAAGAATCTCTACAAGCTGGAGGGAGATGGTTGCGCAGAAATGACGGGCAAGGCAGATCAATTGGTGAGTTGGGATGAAGGCGAATTATAGCACAGAAGATTTGGCCATCTTCACCATGTAGCCTTGAAAGTCATGCAGCAGATTTCTACTGGTCTTCCCAGGGGTACACTTGCGCAGTCAGACACATGCAATGGATGTAGTATAGTAAAATATGTAAAGGCCACCTTTCATGAGAAGGAAAACCGAGCTTTGGGGATCCTTGAGAGAGTTCACACAGACGTGTGTGGTCCTTTCTCTATTGCTTCATAGAAAAACATAAGTACTATGTAATATGTGTTGATGACTTTGCTCGTAAGTGTTGTATCTTCTTCATGCAGAAGAAAGATCAGACATTCTCTAAGCTCTGTGAGTTTAAGGCACTAGTGGAGAAATATTCGGGGAAGAAAGTGAAAGTTCTTAGGAGCGATAATGGTGGAGAATACATCTCTAACGAATTCAAGAAATTCTGCAGCAAAGAAGGAATTCGAACATAACTCATAGCGCCTCATAACCCACAGCAAAATGGGGTCACGGAGAGGAAGAACAGAACTATTATGGGTGCAACACGAGCGATGTTGCATGATCAAAGCCTACCGATGCATCTATGGGTGGAAGCATGCAACACAGAGGTACATGTGAAAAACCGTTGTCCTCATAGAGTACTTGGAATGAGTACACCTAAAGAGGCTTTCACTAGTAAGAAACATGATGTTTCACACTTTAATATTTTTGGCTCATTTGTTTATGTACATGTGACCAAAGACGCGAGGAAGAAGCTGGAACCAACAACTGAGGTTGGGATTTTTTTGGGGTACACTGAAACACTCCACAATTATCATGTGTATTTTCCAAACAGCAAAATGGCCATTGTGCGACGGGATATAAAATTTGATGAGGAGAAAGCCATGCAGTTGTCCCTTTAGAGGGAGCTAGACTTGCATGCGGAGGAGGAATTGTTGGTTCCCAAGGATGAGTCTCAATATGTGGATCAGCCACATGAGGAGGTTCATGTAGTGGAGGAAAACACTCATGCAGAGCCATCCATTAGAAATGGAAGAAGGCACACCATGGAAGCTGATAGATTGAGACTTGATGTTGTAGAGAATATAGGAGCCCCTACTTCATAGCGTAGACAGAGATAGTCCCCTGACCGATTTACTAGATACATGGCTCTTATGAGCAAATGTATTGTGACTGAACCATCTCCCTTTCGGGAAGAAGTGCAGCAACCAACTTGGGTCAATGCAATGTTGGAGGAGTATGACTCCATTGTCAAGAACAATGCATGGGAGATAGTCCCAAGACTGGTTGACAAATCAGTGGTTGAATCGAGATGGATATACAAGCTAAAGCAAGCTACTGATGGAAGTGTTGAGAAATACAAGACCAAATTTGTGGCCCGGGAATTCTCACAAATCGAGGGGATAGATTATGATGAGACTTTTGCACCAATTGCAAGGTACTCTTCCATAATATCCATCGTTGCACTCTCAGCGCAGATGAACTGGCGCATTCATCAGATGGATGTGAAAACTGTGTTTCTCAATGGAATCATTGAAGAAGAGGTGTACATAGAGCAGCCTGAAGGTTTTGAAATCTTAAACAGTGAGTCGCATGTGTGCTGACTCAAAAGAGAATTGTATGGGCTGAAGCAAGCACCTCGTGCTTGGTACACTCGGATAGGCAGCTATTTCACCAGACTGGGCTTCACCAAAAGAGAAGCAGGTGCAAACCTGTACTAGATTGTGGTTGAGGGTAAGATATTGATCATTGTTCTTTATGTTGATGATCTATTTTTGACTGATGATGAGCAGCTGATACACTCATGCAAGGAGGATCTTGCAAGGAAGTTCGAAATGAAGGACATGGAACTCCTTCATTATTTCCTTGGATTGGAAATATGGCAATGGGATGGTGAACTTCTTGTGTCTCAAGGCAAGTATGCAAAGGAAATTCTGGGTAATTTTAACATGGAGAGCTGCAAACCCATGGATACTCCTCTTCCAGGAAATTGGAGGAAAGAGGATGCTACTTCTGGAGAGGTAGCGGATGCTAATATCTACAGGAAGTTAGTGGGTTCACTAATGTATTGGGTGAAAACGAGGCCAGAAATTTGCTATGCAGCTAACCAGTTGAGTCAAGCTATGGTTAAGCCTATAAAGCTCTTTTGGAATGCGGGGAATCATGTCCTGAGATACCTGAGGGGCACATGAGAATATGGTCTATGGTACAGATGGACAGAGGGAGTGAAGCTACAAGGCTTCACGAATGCAGATTGGGCAGGCAGTCCATCACACAGAAAGAGCACATCAGGAGGGATCTTTAGCAAAGGATCGACAACAGTTTCCTGGTACAGCAGGAAACAACGATCTGTGGCACTCAGTTTAGTGGAAGAGGAATACATGGCAGTAAGTCAAGCTGGATGTGAGGCTATCTGGATGAGAAATATCTTGGTTGGTTTGTTTGGTTCTCAGATGGATCTGACAGTGATTCATTGTGATAATCAGAGTTGCATTAAATTCTCAATTAATCATATGTTTCATGATAGGTCCAAGCATATAGATATATGGTACTATCATCTCAGAGATTGTGTGTAGAGAAGGATAATGTTGCTTTAGTACATTCTCACGGAAGATCAGGATGCAGATATTCTGACGAAGGCGCTCACTAGGAGTAAATTTGAATACCATAGAGACAGGATCAGGGTGAAGGATAATCTCTTTCTTATTGAGAGGTAGTGTTGAGATTCAACAAGAAAATTTCAGCACCCATGCCTAGTTTCATTAAGCACCTAGACTAGGGTGGGGCCCACAATGATATTTTTGGGTGCATGTCTATTTTGGTTTTCCCTTAATTAATATGGACATCAAATTGTAATATATTCTCAATGTAAACTTGAAATAGTTAATTGTGAGTGATAAACTCAGTTAGTTAGTGGATTTCGAGTTAGAGGTAGTTGGTGAGGCATGTAGAGTAATTCTAGTTGTAACAGAGTTCGAAGTGCAGTGGTGCATTAGTTAGTGCAAGTTGTAATCAGTTTAATTCAGTTAAGTGAGTTCAGCTCAGTTGTGCTAGTTGTAGCTCAAGATACACTAGTGAGAGATCTAGTGAATTAAATATTAATTAATTCACAATCAGTGATCTCACATGAAACTAAGGATTTACTATTATTAATTGCATGCATGTCAGATCTAGTGGAGACCCAGTTGAGTTCTAGGTGAAAGGGAAATTGACTATCATTTGTAGGATTATTGGGTTGCACACATGCAACCAAACACCCATTGGAGTGCCCATTATACTTGCATAGTCAAAGAAGGCAATAATTCCTATCTTTTAGGGATCTCATCCATCAGGGATTGTGCAAGCAAGGCAGGTTGTCTGGAGGCTGAGAATTGGCTATGTGTTGGTCAGTTTTGCTTATGACGGTGTGAGACAATTAGTTGAGTACTGGAGGGCTCTTATGAGAAGAGTTTTGTATGTAATTGTTTCATGATCCATGTTGAATATACAATAGAAGATAGTGCGGATTTTCATTGTAAGTTTCCTCGGGAAATTTTTTGTGTTGTGTGTGATTTGATTCTTCTTCATGTTCATGTGATTAGCGATTGTGTTTTTAATTCCGCAAAATATTTGTAGAAGTGATTCAGTATTTAACTTTAGACATTGTTAGATCGGGTGAATCCAAGATATACATGAATGTTGTAATAATTTCTACATACACTGCATCATTGACATCCCCAGGAGGTAACCCAACCTTCCAAGGCCCTGTTCCCTGAGGGGGGACTGCTTTTTAACCCCTTTGAGACTAAGTTGCGGGCATATAAGAGCAAGGGAGCGGCTCTAGACCCTAGAGTCGCAGGATAGCCTTGGCAAGGTAGCGGCTAAGGCCCAAACAACGAATTTTCCGCTTGTAGCTCCGGGATTTGTACCACATTTTCAGCCCTTGAACCCAAGTCACTGCCCAGAACTTCTTGTAACTTCAGGAGAAGGTAAATAACATTGAAACAAACATATGGAAGCAATCACATCAACCAGCCTTCATCCGACCCCATCCAACCATGACAGGAATTTCGTCAAACATGTCACAAACATAGCATCTAAAGGTATGAACAACATATTTAAACAAAGAGGTCTCTTTCTTATCTAAGGATGGTTAAGAAACATTACTCCCCTACACCATACGCTATTATACAATCAATTTTACCATAGATACATTGGATATTCATTTACAATTAAAAACATGGAGAGATGCATACCTCATCATTGTTACAATACATGCTTATAACCAGCATAACACCAATAGAAATGCCATGGATATATCAGCAAAATAATCCATATATGTATACCAGCGTATTTGCATATCGAATACCAGAAAAATGAGCTCTTCATTATCGAATGTAAGAACCAAACGGAGATGGGACTTCCACGTTCCACCCGACCATAGATTAGCTAAGCAATATCTACTTCAGCCAATCACCCCCGTGCCATATTCCAAGTGTGAATGTAGGACTTAAACTGGAAGAACCAACCAGAGCATACCGAGGCTAAACTACCTCACCCTCATCAAATAGAAATTAGGCTTTACCATGATCCAACCCGGATCACTCGACCAACACCATAAACATGTCATAATTGGCTTTACCATGATCTAACCCCGATCACTAGGCCAATACAAGCATGGACATCACCGGATTCTCTCCGCCTAAACCGTGAGGAATTTTCTTGTGTCCTAGTCTCTTAGTGTTAAATTTAGATAGACATGGAGTGTTCTATGCTTAATGCAAATTTACTTCAATCTTTATTAGGCCCGATTCAATTTAGCAATCACATAAACATGAAAGTAAAATGCTGATAGAACACAATAACAGATCAACAGAAGACAAGCCAATTATATAGATCATATTTTACAATTATTCTTGTCCAACAAATATATAGGATAGTGTGCATTACGGCAGTCAACAAGATGCACCATGTTGAGAATGCAGCAAGATGATGGAACTTGGTGAAATGAAGACGCCTTCACCAAGTGGGCCCGCAGGCAAATTCTAGTGCAAAGTCTATTTTTAGACTATGTCTATTTTTAGACATATGGAGCATGGTTCGGGGATTCCAGTTTGAGATTCTTGGAGCATTGGTCATGTTGGTAAAAATAGATGAGACTCTATTTTTTAGGTCGAAGAGGTCGAAGTCTATTTTTAGACTGCCTCTCCTAAAAATAAGGAAGTCAAATATTATTTACCCTTAATAATATTTAGACTATAAACAACAGTTTACTCTCTTGGAGCACTTCAGTTCGAGCTACAGAAGTGGCTCATGCATCTGACAGAGGAATCACATGGTTCCCAAGGGTTTGATGGCATCATGCATGGTTGACTTCAGTTGGAATTCAGTGGCAGAAGTTTGGAGGAGTTAATGAGACAGCTAGTGGAGTTGTGTTCTGTTTATTTTCGTTGAACTAGTTGAGATTAGTTTAACTAGCTAATCAATTAGTTATGAGTGGAGTGAATTAAATATTATTTAATTCATTAATTAGTAACTCATTATTCAACTCAAGAACACATCAGTTCACTACATTGCATGATCAGTTCAGTGGAGACCAGTGAAAGAGGTAGATGAAAGGGTGGAGTTAGCTATCAGTTGTGACTATACTGTTGCTATTTGCAACACACAAATAGGTGGAGTAAGCCCATGAGGATTGCGCAGTTCAGGCTGGTGGTTTATCTATATAAAGAGGCCATCCCATAGCATTGAAACACGCAATAGAGGTAAGGCAATTGGCGGTGAGTTTTGAACTAGTAACCTGTTCAAAACTGAGCTAGATTGTGGGTAACTTAATGAGAAAGTACTGAGTACTTTTGAGGAGTATTGTACTGATTTTGTTACATGATTTCTCCATTATAATATACACAATAGCTGCGGGGTTTTCAGCTATAAGCTTTCCCCATACATACCGTGTTAATGTGTATGATGATTTGATGTGTTATCGCTTGATTTTATTTCCGCATGTTTGATGATCTGAGTGGAAGAGATTATGTGTTGCATATAAATTCGAATTGTATGTGATCAGGATAGTCTCGGTGGATAATTAATCATTATTCAGCAAATTTCTACATGGTATCGGAGCTATTGAAGCAGAGATTGATCATCACGGTGATTACAAACTTATTTCGGTAGACAGAGTCTGCATGCGGGCCAGGTAGCCTCCGGATTCATCTTTCTTCGGAAAGTGAAAGGTCTGGTAAATGCCCCTTGCAGTCAATCTCTGTGCTAGAAATAATTTGTTCTCACAAATCTAGAGCGGTTGAGCTTTGAGGTGGAATTCGAATTTTGCAGCAGTTTTGTTTCTTGGTGCCGGTGTTGAAAATGTCTTTCAACGGTTTGCGACTCGAATATGCTCTTGAAGGCAGTTCGAATTATGTTGCATGGAAGGATCGCATGGAGGCGGTATTAGAAGATAATGGTCTGAAGGAGTTCGTAGATACGGATGTCCAAAAGCCCACTGATCCTGCTGAAGTCGAAGCATGGCAAAAGAAGATGGCGAAGTGTCGAAGGATCCTGTTGGAGGGCGTCAAGGATCATATTGTATCCAGCCTGCATGGAAAAGCTACTCCATATTTAATGTGGAAAGCTTTGACGGATCTATTCCAGAGTAAGAGCGACCAAAGGAAGCTGGCGCTCAAAGATAAGCTCGGGAACATCAAGATGGAGAAAGGCGACAGTATCGCCAAATACCTCACGAAGTTCACTCAATGCAGAGATGAGCTGGGAAGTGTGGGGGTGACTGTCGAAGACGAGGACATGGTCGACCTGGCTCTCCTTGGTCTTCCGAAGGCTTGGCACTCATGTCAAGATAGTGTCAATGGTCGGGAGAAGCTGCCGGGATGGGAGCGCCTTTGGGCGGATCTCATGCAGGAGGAGATAAGGAGGACTACTCGAGATGGATCTTCATCAAAGGGAGCTAATGAAGAAAACTGCGCTTTGGTTGCCAAAGCAAAGAAAGGGAAGGGTAAGAAAACCTCTCATTCTGGTGCAAAGGGCAAGAAGCAGGATATGGCGAAAGTGAAGTGTTTTCACTGCCATGATCACGGACATTATGCTACCAATTGTCCAAAGAAGAAGAAGAACAAGCAAGCGGGAAGATCTGCAGATGGAGAAGCTTTGGCTTCACAGTTCGAGCTTGACTTTTCACTGATTGCATGCTTGGTTTCAAGTGTGCTGGGATCAGTATGGTTCTTGGACAGCGGTGCCTCATTTCATATGACGGGAGATTGGGATTTGTTCTCAGATCTGGAGGACAAAGATTTGGGTGTGCACATCGAGATGGGCGATGATGGTAGATACAGTGCGACTGGTATCGGTACCATATCCTTTCAGAGGGAGTCTGGTAAACCCTTTGTATTAAGGGATGTCATGCATGTACCTGGATTGAAGAAGAACTTGATCTCTGTGGCGATGTTGGAGGATAAGGGGTATGATGTGGTCTTCAGCGAAGGAAAAGCCTTCCTGCGCAGTAAGACTACTGGAGAGACCCGGAAGATAGGGATTCGAACCAAGAACCTTTATCAGTTGCAGGTAGATGGCTGCGCAGCTATGGCATGCAAGGCGGGAGAAGTGGTGAGCCGGGATGATGAGGGCGAACTGTGGCACATGAGATTGGGCCACCTTCACCATGGAGCTTTGAAGATTCTGCAGCAGATTTCTACTGGGCTTCCTAAGGGCACTCTTGCGCAGTCAGATCAGTGCAAGGGGTGTACCTTGGGGAAGTATGTGAAAGCCACCTTTCACGAGAAGGATAGTCGCGCCACGACGATCCTTGAGAGAGTTCACACAGACGTGTGTGGTCCTTTCTCGGTTGCTTCGACAGCAAAGCACAGGTATTATGTGATCTTTGTTGATGATTTCTCTCGAAAGTGCTGGATCTTCTTCATGTCGAAGAAGAGCGATACATTCGCGAAGTTCTGTGAGTTTAAAGCACTGGTCGAGAAGGAGTCGGGGAAGGAGGTGATTGCTCTAAGGAGTGATAACGGTGGTGAATTCATCTCGGCTGAATTCAAGGAGTTCTGCAGCGCAGAAGGGATTCGGAGAGAGCTCATCGCACCCCATAACCCACAGCAGAACGGGGTGGGTGAGCGGAAGAACAGAACGATCGTGGGTGCTGCACGGGCGATGTTGCATGATCAGGGCCTACCCCTTCACTTGTGGGCTGAGGCATGCAATACAGCAGTGTATGTGCAGAACCGTTGTCCTCACGAGGTTCTTGGCATGAGTACACCAGAGGAGGCTTATTCTGGCAAGAGGCCTGATATTTCCCATTTGCGGATTTTTGGTTCTCCTGTCTACATGCATGTGACGAAGGATGCGAGAAGGAAGCTGGATCCAACTGCCGAGGTTGGAATATTTGTGGGGTACACTGATACACCTCACAACTATCGGGTGTATGTGCCAGACAGTCGCAAGACTGTTGTGCGACGGGATATAAAATTTCGGGAGGAGAAAGCCATGCAGTGTTCGCTTGAGAGGGAGCTACACTTGCATGCAGATGAGGAGCTGTTAGTTCCTAAGGAGGAGCTTCCGGATGTGGATCGGCCACAAGAGGAGGTTCAGGAGGTGGAAGAAACCACCCAGGCAGCGCCAACCATCAGAGGGCACATGCGCACTACAGAAGCTGAGCGACTGGCTCGGGATGCAGAGAAGGTTGTAGGACCACCTACAGCACAGCGCAGACAGAGACAGTCACCGGATCGGTACACTGGATACATGGCTCTTGTGAGTCAATGTGTTGTGACGAAGCCATCCTCTTTTGAGGAAGCTGTGGAGGAACCCGCATGGGTTGATGCCATGATCGAAGAATATCATTCGATCGTCAGGAACAGTGCATGGGAGATTGTCCCAAGACCGGTTGGGAAATCAGTGGTGGGTTCGCGATGGATCTACAAGGTGAAGCAGGCGGCTGACGGGAGTGTGGAGAAGTACAAGGCGAGATTTGTCGCCCGGGGCTTTTCACAGATCGAGGGGATTGACTATGAGGAGACCTTTGCACCTGTCGCAAGGTACTCTTCCATACGGACGATCCTTGCTCTCTCAGCGCAGATGGGGTGGCACATTCATCAGATGGATGTGAAGACTGCGTTCCTCAATGGAGTTATTGAGGAGGAGGTGTACATAAAGCAGCCTGAAGGTTTCAAGATCTTCAACAGTGAGTCGCATGTGTGCCGACTCAAGAGAGCACTGTACGGGCTGAAGCAAGCACCTCGTGCTTGGTACACTCGGATAGACAGCTACTTCACCGGGCTTGGATTCTTCAAGAGTGAGGCGGATCCAAACCTGTACCAGATTGTGGTGGAGGGGAAGCTGTTGATCATCGTACTGTATGTAGATGATCTGATTTTGACTGGCGACGAGCAGCTGATACTTTCATACAAGGAGGATCTTGCACGAGAGTTTGAGATGAAGGACCTGGGCATCCTTCATTATTTCCTGGGATTGGAGATTTGGCAGCGCAGTGGAGGACTGTTTGTTTCTCAGGGCAAGTATGCTCGGAAGATTCTGGAGAGGTTCAACATGCAAGGTTGCAAGCCTGTTGACACTCCTCTTCCTGGTGGTTGGAGGAAGGAGGATGCTACTTCAGCGGAGGTAGTGGATGCCACTGTCTATCGACAGTTGGTGGGGTCGCTTATGTATCTGTTCAATACACGACCCGATATATGCTATGCAGTTAACCAGCTTTCGCAAGCTATGGTTAATCCTACCAAGCTCTTTTGGAAGGCGGGCAAGCATGTATTGCGCTATATCATAGGCACATCGGGATATGGTCTATGGTACAGATAGGAGGATCAGTTGAGGCGGAATGGCTTCACGGATTGGTATCATCATATCAGAGATTGTGTTCAGCGGAGAATCATGATGCTTTCATATGTTCCCACGGAGGATCAGGATGCCGACATCCTGACGAAGGCGCTCACCAGGAGCAAGTTCGAATTCCACAGAGGCAGGATAGGGGTTGCAGATAATCCATATCTTGCCGAGAGGGAGTGTTGAAAATGCAGCAAGATGATGGAGCTTAGTGAAATGAAGTCGCCTTCACTAAGTGGGCCCGCAGGCAAATTCTGGCGCAAAGTCTATTTTTAGACTATGTCTATTTTTAGACATATGGAGCATGGTTCGGGGATTCCAGTTTGAGATTCTTGGAGCATTGTTCATGTTGGTAAAAATAGATGAGACTCTATTTTTAGGTCGAAGAGGTCGAAGTCTATTTTTAGACTGCCTCTCCTTAAAACAGGGAAGTCAAATATTATTTACCCTTAATAATATTTAGACTATAAACAACAGTTTACTCTCTTGGAGCACTTCAGTTCGAGCTACAGAAGTGGCTCATGCATCTGACACAGGAATCACGTGGTTCCCAAGGGTTTGATGGCATCATGCATGGTTGACTTCAGTTGGACTTCAGTGGCAGAAGTTTGGAGGAGTTAATGAGACAGCTAGTGGAGTTGTGTTCTGTTTATTTTAGTTGAACTAGCTGAGATTAGTTTAACTATTATGAGTGGAGTGAATTAAATATTATTTAATTCATTAATTAGTAACTCATTATTCAACTCAAGAACACATCAGTTCACTACAGTGCATGATCAGTTCAGTGGAGACCAGTGAAAGAGGTAGATGAAAGGGTGGAGTTAGCTATCAGTTGTGACTATAATGTTGCTATTTGCAACACACAGATAGGTGGAGTAAGCCCATGAGGATTGCGCAGTTCAGGCTGGTGGTTTATCTATATAAAGAGGCCATCCCATAGCATTGAAACACGCAATAGACGCTGGCTATCAAGTGGCTAAGGATTGGAGCATGTGTTTTGCTAGATCTAGCTTGATAGTGTGTAGCAATTGAGGATGTGCATGAGAGCTTGTGAGGAGCTTTTGTACTATGATTGTTACATGATTTCTCCATTATAATATACACAATAGCTGCGGGGTTTTCAGCTATAAGCTTTCCCCATACATACTGTGTTAATGTGTATGATGATTTGATGTGTTGTCGCTTGATTTTATTTCCGCATGTGTGATGATCTGAGTTGGTTGAGTTGAAGAGATTATGTGTTGTGTATGAAGTTCAAATAGTATGTGACCAGGATAGTCTCGGTGGATAATTAATCATTATTCAGCAAATTTCTACACACCAGCCAGAAAAGTATTTCTTAGATCATCCAACCCTCCAATTTTCACACACATAGCCCTCAAAGACAGCTCATCAAAAGTCAACGCTGGTCAACCAAAATTCAATGCAGAAAGTCAACAAAAAGTCAATGCTGCAGATTTAGGGCTTCGGTCAAACTGCTATTTTTTCCTCAATTTTTGTGCCCAGCTATACGACCTCCAAAAATCGGATTTCCAACAAATTTTGGAGGTCAAACGGTCAACGTTGGTCAACGCTCAACAAAACAACACTAAATAGATCTGCAAATTTTCCCCAGCTTCAACTCCGCACATGTGAAGGAAAGAGGCCTCCAAAGGCTATCGAACCAATCAGATCACAATGAGAGAATGTGCGATGAGTTGATGAGCAAATGACCTCCAAGTCTCTCCAATTTATATCCATCAGTGAGGTTGTGTGACGCATCTATTAGGCTTGTGAGCCACATTACAAATATCGCTGACCTTGCACATGTGTGGAAAATAAAATCAAAATATATGTTTTTTCTCATCCAAACAAGATGATCTTTATATCAATATTGCACCTCTCCTAAAGAGGAATCCAACAAAAATATTATCATCATCATATGAGCAGTGCGACATGGAGTTTGGACCTAGTTACCCAAAATTAACACTCAGGTTTTACCGCAGCCCACAGTCTGAATCAGGGATCATTGGGCCTTAAACCGAGACATACTCTCCAGGCTTTACAACAATCCCAAACCCGAGATTCCTAGGCCTGTAATGGAGAGTAAACCACCACCTCTCAGGCTTTTTCGCAATCCAATCACGAATCACTATGCCCTAAATCGAGGCAACACCTCTTAGGATTCACTGTAACCCACAGTCTGAATCAGTGGTCACTAGGCCCTAAACCAAGGCAACACATAAACTGGCTATGTGTTATAAAAATAATAATATTTGGATATCCACTTCACTCAGCTTCGAATCCATCCGGTAATCCATATAAACCAAAACATGAGAACTCCACAACACCATGGTTATCTGGAAATGGCTAGGCTAGGATGAATACACTGTCATAAATAGCAAGACCCATGCCAAGACAGCAAAGAACCACATGCAATGCCATGCATGTAAAATCTAGCAAGGAAAATACATATGCAAATCGATACCTGTAAAGAATCTCGTTGTAGCTTCCTGATCCTGCCTTTCCCTACTTGATCTTTGTTTTCGTGCTCCAAATCTCCAAGTATTCCACACTCACAAGAGTGCCCCAAGAATACTCTAAGCGTCCAAGAGTATGAGAGAGAGAATAATAAGAGAAAAATCCTACCAACTAATCTTCAAAAGCCTTTTTTATTAATGAGATCTCTATTTTCTTCATTTTCCATAATTTCCTCCTCACATGCAACCTGTGACCTTTCACCTCACTTTTCTCCTAGTTTCCGTTATTTTCATAAATAAAATGTCAATTAATGTCTTGTTCCTTTCCAAAGTCTTTGTCTTTTCCTTTGCCATAATAAACCGAAGTGAACACCCACTAATATGTTTTTCCCACCATTCGGCTTGGAATAAGTGTCCCATCAACCGTAGTTATTATTTTTAACATTTATTACATGGAATTTTCACCAGGGTTGTTACAATAGTGACCAAATTTCCCTCTAAATTTAGATGAAGTTCAATTGCAAAAACAAACTTCAAACAATTACATATATGCTTCTCTTCACATGAATTGGGTTCTCTACACTATAGATTAATAATGTCTATTGTGCCTGAACATTGTTTATCTTGAAACAAGATTTAGGTGGGAGTGTTGTAGACAAACAATATGTACCATGTAGTGAAGAAATTAATGTTATATAGGTCAAGGAGCATACCATCCACTTTGAAATACTTCAAATTTTGATGATATATATCCAAACCATTAACTACTCTACTATCAAGCACATATTGATAGTCATATAAATATCTCTACAAAGGCAGTAATTATAATTTCCAACTCAAATAATTTGACCTCTCCTAGGATCTTCCTCATCGCATATTATAATACAGTGTTCAGGAATCTTTAATTTTCCTCTTCGCATATTAACACAGTGTTCAAGAATCTTTAATTTTTGTAACAGCGTTAAAATTAGTTTTGCTATCGAATTATATGAGATTTAGAGAAGAGCAATATTTTGTGGAGATTTCTTTAATCTAGAATTGTGTTGCTCTTCAATAATAATGATGTGTGTTTCATAATTGAATTTTTTAAATAGGCTTTTTAAATCATATCCATTTCTAGTCCACTTTTTTATATTGTAACTATAATCATTAACTATCAAAGCCCTTTGTGGATAATGACAAGTGGTTAGATATGTCAATTTAATTACCTTCTTACTACAAGTTAAAAATAATAGATTTGGCACTTTTAACTAGCCATATGTCAAGGCACTTTTAACTAGCCTTTTGTCTATTTTCTTTGGAAAGATGATTGAGATGTGTCTTTTTTTTGTCCATTATTAATTGGAGTGAAGCAATTAATGTTATATAGGTTGAGACACATACCCTCAGCTTTGAAATACTTCAAATTTGATTATATATATCCAAACCATTAATTGCTCTATTATCAAGTACATATTGATAGTCATGTAAATATCTCTGCAAGACTGGTAATTCTAACTTCCAACTTAGATAATTTGACCACTCTCTTCCAACTTAGATAATTTGACCACTCTCTCAAGAGCCTCCTCATAGCATATTATGACACAATGTTCAGGGATCTTAATTTTTGTAACAGCCTTAAAATTAGTTTTGTTATCAAATTATATGAGATTCACAAGAATAATATTTTTTGGAGATTTCTTTGATCTAATATTGTGTTGCTCTTTTATTAATGAAGTGTGTATTTCATAATTGAATTTTTTAAATATATTTTTTTAAATCATATCAATTTTGAGTCCAAATTTTTATATAGTAACCATAATCATTGATTGTAGAAATTATATAACTTATGTGTTATATATCCAAGATTCTCCTGATCACACACTATTTTAACTTCATGCACAATACAGAATCTATTCTACCATTGATCATCACATGCGGAAATTAAATCAATTGCAATGCACACATGAAACAATAAAAATTCACACACATTAACACAGTTGTTTAATGGGAAACCCTGAAGCTAAAAACCCCAACTATCTGTATATAATATATGTCATAGAGATCATGTAACAATCCTCTTACAAAGCTGATCACATCAAGCTCTCAGTCCAATACCATCGCTACACACTAATCAGGCTCGATCTTTCAAATCCATGCACCGATCTCTGCCACCTGCTAGTCTGCCTCTACTGCGCAATCCCTGCTGAAGAATGGGTCTGAATGAACTCGAATTCACCAAGCTTGCACTGTGCAATCCTCATTGGCATCTCCACTGAGTGTTGGATGCAATAAATGCATCACTATAGTCACAACTGATAGTCACACTTGCTCGTTCACCTATCTCTCCACTGGTCTCCACTGAAACTACCATGCACTGTAGTTAACTGTTGTATTTTTCAATTGATTAATGAGTTATTATTTGTGAATTAATTAACTAATTAATTCACTCCACTCTCACTAGTGTATCAATCAGTTAAACTAGATACAACTATCTCAACTGAGTCTAACTGAGTTAAACTAAATACAACTCCACCAACTACTTCTTTAACTCCACCAAACTCTATCACATGAGTTCTAACTGAAGTCCTCATGCATTAGCGCCAGTAAACCCTCAGGAATAGCGTAATTCCTTCTGTCAACTGTTGTTCCACATCTATGCACTTAACTGAAGTGCTCCAAGAGAATAAAATAATGTTTAGAGTCCAAATATTATTAAGAGCTAATAATATTCGACATATCTATTTTTAGACTGGATATCTAAAAATAGATTCCGCCCAATATGTCTAAAAATAAAATTCCATCTATTTTTCCAACTTGACCAACCATCCACAAATAGCATCCTGCAACTCATATAATATGATCGACATGTCTAAAAATAGACTTTGCGCCAAAAATAGCCTGCGGGCCCACTTAGTGAAGGCGACTATTTTCACTAAGCTCATCATCTTGTTGAATCTCAACACTCCCTCTCAACAAGATAGGGATTATCTGCCACCCCGATCATGTCTCTATGATATTCGAATTTTCTCCTAGTGAGCGCCTTCGTCAAAATATCTACATCATGATCCTCCGTAGGAATGTAAGAAAGCAACATGATCTTCTGCTGCACACAATCTCTGATATGATGGTACCGGATGTCAATATGTTCAGATCTATCATGAAATACTAGATTAACCGAGAGTTTAATGCAACTTTGATTATCACAATATATCATAGTAGGATCTAAGTGTGAACTGAACAACTCGACCAGGATCTTCCTCATCCATATAGCCTCGCATGCAGCCAAACTTGCTGCCATGTACTCGGCCTCCGCTGAACTGAGTGCCACGGATCTATGTTCCTGTTGTACCAAGAAACTGCTATAGATCCGATACTGAATATCCCTCCAGATGTGTTCTTTCTGTCTGTTGGGCTCCCTGCCCAATCTGCTTCCGTGAAGCCATGCAACTTCAACTCATCCGACTGTCTGTACCACAATCCATATTCCGATGTGCCCCTGAGATACCTCAGGACATGCTTGTCTGCCTTCCAAAAGAGCTTGGTAGGCTTAACCATAGCTTGTGAAAGCTGGTTAACAGCATAGCATATCTCCGGTCGTGTATTGACTAGATACATGAGCGAACCAACCAACTGTCGATAAACAGTTGCATCCACTACCTCTACCGATGTAGCATCCTCTTTCCTCCAAACACCAGGAAGAGTAGTGTCGATAGGCTTGCAGCCTTGCATGTGAAACTTCTCCAGTATCTCTCGGGCATACTTTCCTTGATACACAAACAGTCCACCCTTCCGCTGCCAAATTTCCAATCCCAGGAAATAATGAAAGAGGCCCAAGTCCATCTCAAACTCCTTTGCAAGATCTGCCTTGCATGAGTGTATCAACAGTTCATCACCTATTAGTATCAAATCATCTACATAAAGTACAATGATCAGCGACTTACCCTCCACCACAATCTGGTATAGGTTCGGATCCACCTCACTCTTGGTGAATCCAAGTCCGGTGAAATAATTATCTATCTGTGTGTACCAAGCACGAGGTGCTTGTTTCAGCCCATACAACGCTCTTTTGAGCCTGCACACATGCGACTCACTGCTGAAGATTTTGAATCCTTTAGGCTGCTCTATGTACACCTCCTCCTCAATGACTTCGTTGAGGAACGCAGTCTTCACATCCATCTAATGAATGTGCCAACCCATTTGCGCTGAGAGAGCAAGGATGGTCCGTATGGAAGAATACCTTATTACAGGTGCAAAGGTTTCTTCATAGTCGATCTCCTCGATCTGTGAGAAGCCCCAGGCAACAAATCTTGCCTTGTACTTCTCGATGCTCCCGTCAGCAGCTTGCTTCACTTTGTAGATCCATCTTTAACCTACCACTGATTTCCCTTCCGACCTTGGGACAACCTCCCATGCACTGTTTCTTACAATTGAATCATACTCTTCCACCATGGCATCTACCCATGCGGGATCCTCCACAGCTTCCTCAAAAGATGATGGTTCTGTCACGACACACTTGCTCATCAGAGCCATGTATCCAGTAAATCGGTTAGGTCACTGTCTCTATCTACGCTGTGATGTAGGTGCTCCTACATTTTGCGCTGCATCAAGATTCAGTCGCTCAGCTTCTGTAGTGCGCTTCTACCCTTTGATGTTTGGCGCTGCATGAGTGGTTTCATCCACTCCATGAACCTCCTCTTGTGGTTGATCCACATCCTGAGACTCATCTTTAGGAACAAGTAGCTCCTCATCTGCATGCAAGTGTAGCTCCCTCTCAAGCGACAATTTCATGGCTTTCTCCTCATGAAATTTGATATCTCGTCGCACGACAATCATTCGATTGTCTGGAAAATACACATGATAATTGTGAGGTGTTTCTGTGTACCCCACAAATATCTCAACCTCTGCGATCGGCTCCAGCTTCTTCCTGGCATCCTTCATCACATGAATGTAAATAGGTGAGCCAAAAATCTTCAAATGAGAAATATCAAGCTTCTTACCAGAAAAAACCTCTTCGGGTGTACTCATGCCAAGTACTCTATGAGGACAATGGTTTTGCACATAAACTGCAGTGTTGCATGCTTCAGCCCACAAGTGTATGGAAAGGCCCTGATCATGTAGCATCGCCCATGCAGCACCCACGATCATTCTGTTCTTTCTCTCTGCAACCCCATTCTGTTGTGGGTTATGAGGCGCTATGAGTTCTCTTCGAATTCCTTCTGCGCTGCAAAAGTCTTTGAATTCGCCAGAGATGTATTCACCACCATTATCGCTCCTTAGAGCTTTCACCTGCTTCCCCGACTCTTTCTCAACCAGCGCCTTGAACTCACTGAACTTTGAGTATGTCTCGCTCTTCTTCTGCATGAAGAAGATCCAGCACTTGCGAGAAAATTCATCAACAAATATCACATAATACATGTGCTTTGTTGTCAAAGCTACTGAGAAAGGTCCACACATGTCTGTGTGAATTCTCTCAAGGATCTTCGTGGCGCGACTATCCTTCTCATGAAAATTGGTCTTCAGAAATTTTCCCAAAGTACATCCCTTGCACTGATCTGACTGCGCAAGTGTACCCTTGGGAAGCCCGATAGAAATCTGCTACAAAATTTTCAAAGCGCCATAGTGAAGATGGTCCAATCTCCTGTGCCACAATTCGCCCTCATCCCAGCTCACCACTCCTTCTGCTTTGCCTGCCATTGCTGTGCAGCCATATACCTGCAATTGATAAAGGTTCTTAACTCGAACCCCTATCCTTCGGGTTTCACCAGTTGTTTTACTGCGCAGGAAAGCCTTTTCCTCCTAAAAACAACATCATAACCCTTGTCTTCCAACATCGCCACAAAGATCAGATTCTTCTTCAATCCTGGAACATGCATGACATCCTTCAATATGAAAGGTTTACCAGACTCCCTCTCAAAGGAAATGGTCTCGATACCAGTTGCATTGTATCTACCATCATCGTCCATCTCAATGTGCACTCCAAGATCCTTCTCATCCAGATCACTAAACAAATCTTTGTCTCCGGTCATATGGAAAGACGCACCACTGTCAAGAAACCACACTGATCCCATCACACTTGAAACCAAGCATGCGATTGGCGAAAAATCCAGCTCAAACTACGAGGCTAAGGCCTCTCCAGCAGCAGATCCAGTAGCCTGCTTATTTTTCTTCTTCTGTGGACAATTAGTGGTGTAATGTCCGTGTTGGTGACAATGAAAGCACTTCACCTGGGACAAGTCCTGCTTCTTGCCTTCCGCACCGGATTGAGAACGATTTTTCTTTCCCTTCCCTTTCCTTTATTTGGCAGCCAAAGGGAAATTTTCTTCCTCTTCATTCTTTGATAAATATACATCCCTGGTACCCCGCCTTATCTCCTCCTGCACAAGATTCGACCAAAGTTGCTCCCATCCTGGCAGTTTCTCCCGTCCATTGACAGAGTCCTCGTAGCTATGCCAACTCTTCGGAAGCCCAAGGAGAGCCAAGCTCACCAAGTCCTCTTCATCTACAGTAACCCCCACACTTCCCAGTTCATCCTTGCAGTGAACAAAATTCATGAGGTATTTTGGTATACTGTCGTCTTTCTCCATTTTTATTTTTCTGAGCTTGTCTTCAAGTGCCAACTTCCTCTGGTCGCTTTTGCTTTGGAACAAGTCTGTCAAAGCTTTCCACATTAAGAATGGAGAAGCTTTACCGTGAAAGTTGGACACTATGTGATCCTTCACACCTTCCAACAGAATCCTTCGACATTTTGTTGTCTTCTTTTGCCATGCGTCAAGTGCGACTGCATCGTTAGAAGCAGGTTTTGAAATTTCAGCATCTATGAACTCCAACCCATTATCATCCAGCACCACCTCCATCATGTCCTTCCATGCAATATAATTCGAGCTGCCATCAAAGGCATACTCCAATCGCAATCCGTTGAAAGACATTTCAATGAATGCTCAACTTCAACACCAAGAAAACACTGTAGCAAATTCGAACTCCACTAGCACAAAACTCAATCGCTTCAATAATTGCAATCTTCTATGATCAATATCAATCTAATACCATGTAGAAATTATATAAATTATGTGTTATATATTCAAGATTCTCCTGATCACACACTATTTTAACTTCATACACAATACAGAATCTATTCCACCATTGATCATCACATGCGGAAATTAAATCAATTGCAATGCACACATGAAACAATAAAAACTCACACACATTAACACAGTTGTTTAACGGGAAAGCCTGAAGCTAAAAACCCCAACTATCTGTATATAATATATGTCATAGAGATCATGTAACAATCTTCATACAAAGCTGATCATATCAAGCTCTCAGTACAATACAATCGCTACACACTAATCAGGCTCGATCTTGCAAATCCATGCACCGATCTCTGCCACCTGCTAGCCTGCCTCTACTGTGCAATCCCTGCTGAAGAATGGCTCTGAATGAACTCGAATTCACCAAGCTTGCACTGCGCAATCCTCATTGGCATCTACACTAAGTGTTGGATGCAATCAATGCATCACTATAGTCACAACTGATAGTCACACTTGCTCCTTCACCTATCTCTCCATTGGTCTCCACTGAAACTGCCATGCACTGTAGTTAACTGTTGTATTGTTCAGTTGATTAATGAGTTATTATTTGTAAAATAATTAACTAATTAATTCACTCCGCTCTCACTAATGTATCAATTAGTTAGACTAAATACAACTAGCTCAACTGAGTGTAACTGAGTTAAACTAAATACAACTCCACCAACTACTTCTATAACTTCATCAAACTCTGTCACATGAGTTTTAACTGAAGTCTTCATGCATTAGCTCTAGTAAACCCTCAGGAATAGCATAATTCCTTCTGTCAGCTGTTGTGCCACATCTATGCACTTAACTGAAGTGCTCCAAGAGAATAAGATAATGTTTAGAGTCCAAATATTATTAAGAGCTAATAATATTCGACATATCTATTTTTAGACTGGCAATCTAAAAATAGATTCCGCCTAATATGTCTAAAAATAGAAGTCCATCTATTTTTCCAACTTGACCAACCATCCACAAATAGCATCCTGCAACTCATAGAATATGATCGACATGTCTAAAAATAGACTTTGCGCCAAAAATAACCTACAGGCCCACTTAGTGAAGACGACTCCTTTCACTAAGCTCATCATCTTGTTGAATCTCAACATTGATTATCAAAACCTTATGTGGATAATCACTAGTGGCTAGATATGGCAATCTAATTACCTTCTTACTACAAGTTTGAAATAAGAGAATTGGCACTTTTAACTATCTATCTGTAAAAGTCAATGAAATAACCATTCGTCTTACAATATACTTAGTAGTTATTACTCTTTTCTCAATTTTCTTTAGAAAGATGATTGAGATGTCTCTTTATTCTCTCCATTATTAATTGTAGTGAAATAATTAATGTTATATAGGTTGAGACACCCTCCCCTTTTAAAGACTTCAAATTTGACGATATATATCTAAACCATTAATACTATCAAGCACATATTGATAGTCATATAAATATCTCTGCAAATCTGGTAATTCTAACTTTCAACTTAAATAATTTGACCACTTTCTTAGGACCCTTCTCGTTGCATATTATCATACTGTGTTAATCTTTACTCTTTGTAACAGCGTTAAAATTAGTTTTGCTATTAGATTATATGAGATTTAGAGAAAAGTAATATTTTGCATAAATGTCTTTAATCTAAAACTGTGTTGCTCTATTTATCAATAATGTATATTTTCTAATTGTATTTTTTTAAATAATTCTTTTCAGATCATATTGATTTCGAGTCCAAATTCTTCTATAATCATTGATTATGTATGTTTTCTGATTGAATTTTTTAAATAATTTTTTTCAGATCATATTGATTTCGAGTCCAAATTCTTCTATAATCATTAATTATCGTAACCATATATGTATAATGACTAATAATTAAATATGTCAATCTGATTGCCTTCTCTAATTACAAGTTCGAAATAAGAAATTTGACACTTCTAAGGATCCATTCGTAAAAATCATTAATGAAATAATCATACATCTTATGATATATCTAGTGATTATTAACCTTTTATTCATAATTGAGACGTGTCATTATTCTGTCATTTTTTTCTTTGAAGTATTGCAAAATTAGATCTAAGTCTTTTGTGATGTGATTAATCCAAAAGACGTTTATCTATATTGCACATTTATGAAATAAAAATAAAAAAACCCTGCTTCTTTAAGGATGAGTTCAACTTCAAAGAAAGTGCTTTCCATGACAACTTTGGATTCTGCCTTGAGTGTAAACTAGAAAGCTTGATCAAGTAAAATACCGCCGAGTAGCTCTGACTCCTTCCAACCAATGAACTTTTCTTCATCATCATCTCTTACCTTACCTTCAGCTTGAGAGACAAGCTATTGAAATTATCATTGGACTATTAAACTGTTTGACTAGGACAATTCTAAAGATGCAGACGGACAACATTTCTTGTCTGTAACGATGGAACCTCTTTCGAATCATTGACTTCAAATCAGTCCAGGATACAATGGCCAGTTGACTAGAGATTACAAGCATGTGTGAAAGTGCCACTAAAGTGACGTTCCTCCGCATCAGTGATGGAATTTGACGGGCAAATTGCCCATAAGGGAGTGGTTTGCCCACAGTTAAAAATTACAAAACTGTGTCCACATCCTTTTATGTGAAGATGGGTTGGGAAGTGTGAAATGGTTTATTTTTGAAATTACAAAATTATTGACATCTTTCTTTATGAAAATGGATTGGATTGGGAAAGTGTGAAAACTATCGATTTATTTTTTTAAGATAGGTTGGGAAGTGTGAAATGGTTTTATTTTGAAATTACAAAATTATTGACATCTTTCTTTATGAAAATGGATTGGATTGGGAAAGTATGAAACTATCAATTTATTTTGAAATTACAAAACTATTGACATCATTTTTTATGAAAATGGATTAAAATGAATTTAAGAAGTGTGAAAACCATCAAATTTAATCAATGATTCTATTTTGAAAATTCCAACCCTGCATGAGCTTCTAACAACCTTAATCCTTTGATGATTAATAATAATCCCCTTCCTCTAAAAGGTTAATAAGCTACGGATGCATGCATCCAACTTCACTTCATTAAAGGGAATCGGATCTCAATCCAGCTTGAAAGTAGGTTGACTGTGTACGAGCCCAAGTAGGTGAAGGTTGTCCAAACAGATTACTTGGAATCTGTTGTTGCTCTCGATAATATCATACAATAGTTTATCAAACACTCCACATTTTTGGTCAGCATATCGTGAAATTGATTCTGTAGTGGATCACGAAGATCGTGCCAAACGCTGCACACATCATTCAATTTAACCCCCGGAATAGCGGGCTGATATGGATTCTCAGCACAGTCAATTTTTTCCATAGAGACAACTCAGAAAATTCATTTTGCAGACCTGTAGCATAAGTCCACGGCATAGTACAAAATTCTGGCAGATTCAAATCTGGACTAAAATAATCACAAGTAGCAGACATATTTTCGATCAACTGTCAAAGACAACCTCCAAAAACCTTTTCTCGGTGGTTATAATTAAAATTTTCATCAGATGATTGGCCTCCACTAATTTTTGTTCTAAACATCTAACAAAGACAACCTTCAACAACCTTTTTTTTCTTGGTTATAATTAAAAATCATCATTTTGGTCTGGATCTCTGGGTACTCATAGATAAGTTATAACCCGCCGGTTATCACTTATAGGGCCTATTACTTTTGTACTCAGCCTGGCATCCATACCATGCAGCCATACAGCGTACCAGATCCCTTTTTCTTGGGTTATAATTAAAATTTCCATCAGAGGATTGACCTCCACCATTATTTTGGTTTAGATCTCTGGGCAGTCGTAGATAAGTTATGACCCGCCGGTTATCACTTGGAGGGCCTATTATTACTTTTGTACCTCTCACTCAACCTGGCATCCATACCATGCAACCATACAGCTTGTACCTCTCACCCAACCTGGCATCCATACCATGCAACTCAGCTGGTACCTCTCACTCAACCTGGCATACATACCATGCAACCATACAGCTTGTACCTCTCACTCAACCTGGCATCCATACCATGCATACCATACAGTTTGTACCTCTCACTCAACCTGGCATCCATACCATGCATACCATACAGTTTGTACCTCTCACTCAACCTGGCATCCATACCATGCAACCATATAGCTTGTACGTCTCACTCAACCTGGCATCCATACCATGCAACCATATAGCTTGTACGTCTCACTCAACCTGGCATCCATACCATGCAACCATATAGCATACCAAACCGCTGGTGACAACAGAAAGGCAACAGGTAAATTTGAACCCATGATCTCAGAGTTTTGTGGATCAAAACAGTCCGAATTACCAGCTAAGCTAACATGCAAACCACCTCCAAAAGTCTTGTGGACCAGAACAGTCCGAATTACGAGAAAAGCTAAAGATGCAAACCACCTCCAAACAACTTCAGGAAGGCACTGGCAAAATCACTCGAATGGTGCGCGAATTCAATGTGAAAACTTTGAACGAGGATCGGTTAGACACCCTAGAAAAACTGGAGTTATTTGAGTCCAAGGATGATCAAGTATAGAGATTCAAAGATAGATCTAGAACTTCATAACTTGAAAGCCCGCAATAAGGCAATTTCAACTTTATCGGCTTTGCATCTCCCTTGTTACTCTTTGGAATTTCTATTGGCGCCAGCCACTTTCCAGAAAGCTCAACATCTCTGTTTTCCAACAGAACTAGTCCAACTGAATTCTGAGATTTCACACTCATGCCTGGAGAATTTTTCCATGCAATGATTACTTTTTGGGACATCTACACTTATTTTAGAAGTATGGCAGAGTGTAGATATTGCTGAAAGCTTTTCAAGTCTTCTTTTCATATGAAGGGCACAAGTATAAGTTGGAATTTGGGGATACAATTTTTGGTAAAACTGTGATTTCTTGTTATTTAAAATGTGTTTTTGAATACATAAGTGTGTTTTTGAATGTATAAATAGATGCAGACTTGAAAATCCATTGGATATTCAGATTCTGTAACGTACAATTCTAAGAAATCCCTGCCAGATTTAAACAAGCACAAACATACGATTCTAAGAAATCTCTGCCAAATTTAAACAAAATTGACTGGAAAATATACCAAAAAAAACCAAAAACATTGAATAGTTAAACTATGCTCCAATAACCTCAAATAAACAAGTATCAATTCAACCCAGGAATTTTTCAAAAGATCCAATAGACAAGTATCAATTCAACCCCGAAATTTTTCAAGAGATCCAATATACAAGTATCAATTCAACCCAGGAATTTGTCAAGAGATCCCTCAAGGAAGATGAATTGCTACCCAAGGGACGGTTCTCATCAAATATTCTCAAACTCTGCATGAATTCCAAAAATGCAAAACTCCTTCCTTGCAACATCAAATATTGCCCAGGACTGTTCTGTTGTAGACATCACCCTCAAATCCACTCAAATATACCAGATAATAATATGTTTATTTGAAGGGCCTAGCATACATTTATACGCAAGTGTTTTGCTTTCACTCAAATCTATCAAAAAAATTAATATGCTTATTGGAGGCGCTTAGAATGCATTTAAATCGAGTGCTCTGTTTTCTAGGGTATTTAGCTTCGCTTTTCTTTTCTTTTTTTAATTTGTTTGGGTATTTTTAGGAAGTATACGATCGGTACGTATCCTAAGCATATTTTTATGCTTTTCTTTTTTAATTTGTTTGCATATTTTTAGGAAGGATAAACTCTCGATTTTTTTCGAAATCACGATTTTTTGGCTTTGTCGATTTTTAAAAATATTTTTATGGTATTTCAATTTTGCCAATTTTTACTGATATTTCCTGATTTTTACGATTTTTTGGTTTTCCAGACCCTTGCCAATTTCATCCGATGTTCCCAACATTGCTTTATATGTCATGTCTAAATGTCCATTTGACTAGTACAACCCAGGGGTGTCATCATCCCAACCCTCTCCGTACATAGCCGGTATAACAAAATTGAAGTCTTCTTCGAGTTTGGAGTAATCAATTCCAGTATGCCAACTTTCACGATTGGAGTACCCAATTCCTGTATGCCCTATGATCAAATGAATCTACTTTATTGTCTAGCTATTTAAAGATTGAATGTTGACTATTATTAACAATATCGTGCGTTGACTTTGAACATTGAAACCCAATGCCTGTAGTGCAACACGGTAGGTCTTTTCCAGAAACATTGAGGAAGCTAACCATAACCAAGACTCTAAACAAAAAACAGAGTGAAGAGGGCTTCCATCCTCTATAAGCATGAATTTATTAGACTTGTATTCTTTAACATATAAAGTTAACATACGGTTCAGTACTATAACAATTCCACTTAAAATGACAAATTGCATCGAAGAAAAAATTACTGTCTCGTGTATACACAGATGAGTAAATTCATTTTAGATGTAGATAGACAATCTGCAGTGCAGAATAAGTTTAATGAGAAGACAAAGTGTAAGCAAAAGCATCAAATATCTAACTGCCACTTTTTCAAAACAATATTGCATATTGTGACAAGATGTCAAGAACAAAAGATAATGACTCCTTGTCGGAAGGTGAATCTTGCTTCATCTTTTCACCTGCAGTGCCAGTCATAATAGGCACTTGACAACCCAGAAGTACTCTACGTCAGTCTCCTTCTCTAGTTATTAGCATCCAACGGACGCTGCACTAAGAGAATAAAGAAATTTTTGGGCCTGAGAATTGCCTGAAATTAAATGGATACAACCAATGTATGGCGTGATTGCACCCATTGGGCTTCTCAGCAAAAATAAAAGAATCAAATAATTATATTGTACAGTATAGTCAGTTCGATCGGTGGCCAGTACAGTTTGTTCACAGATATGCAGATAGTCTTTCAATATCATTCAGCTGACAATGATTTGAAAGATGATTACACCCTCTAGTGTTTCCAGAAGGGCAATCCGGAAGAAGACAAGTCCTAATGTTAGTCCCACACGATTTACCTGACTTAAACCAGGGCCAGCAACAAACACAAAGCTAGTTTTCTTGACCCTGAAAAGCCAGTAATCGTTGCAAGTGGGGAAAAAAATTGCTTAGAATCAGGTCAATGAATGGTTACTGTGTCATTGCTGAAGTCAACCAGTGCATTGTCACATTTAGATCATGCTCTACCCCACTTTTCGATCAGTAGCTTCTGTCGAGCTAACTGTTCTTGCTTTCTGGGAGTGTTGACAAATGATTCTTGTTTTCTGGGAGTGTTGACAAATGATGGCCAGTACCCATGTTCTGGTGCATACGTCTGCTGTGATTCCAAGTCCACTGTTGCTGAGATGTTATTGTGGCATTGCCAGCTCCTATTCGTAGGCTGCATGTCAATGGGAAACTCCATTTCTTCTTCTAATAAAGGAGCTCTTATATCTGACCATAAGACATTGCCCCGATGAAAATCTGTTTGAGCCTGGGATTCTTTTTCACAATCAAAAACTGAAAAATTTTCTACAGCAAACTCCTGATCGACACCACTGTCAAGCTGTGGAGCTGAGTGGTCTACTGAATATTTTTGGCGGAGGTTGGGATGCAAATTTCCAGGAGATTCAGATTTAGACATTCCATTATCCTTGATTTCATTTACAATCCATTTCTGATGACTTGGCCACTTTTCTCTGCTTATAGTTGAGACATTCTTGTCCCTTGAAACAGATGAACAAACTCGAGAACCAAGAGGACTCATCTGACATTTGGACATCTCTGTCCAATTACTATGTTTCATCCTTTGCCCCTTTCTATTGACAGATTTTGGAGAATCCTCTCCTTGACAAAGATTATATTTCAGATCAGGCTGTACATGGAAGGAAGTTTCATCAGCTGGCATTATCTTTAGTGTCTTTCTTTCCTCAGAATAATCTACACTGGAAGCACGAGGAGAATGCAGCATGAAGGAACTGTTTTTGTTTTCAAGGCCTATATATTCCATGTTAAAATGTACTGCCTGTTTTTTTAGACTCTTACCTGCTCCAGTGTTTTTCCAACTTGAACTGAATTTTTTTGTCGGTTCAATTGTTTGATGTGCACCTGAGTCGCTGAAAAATGGTTCATAACCATCATGGGCCCTCAATCTGAATTTATCACGGCCATCAGCAGTACAAGTATCTACATTTTGCCTTTCATGTAAACAGTTTTGTTCAGTTATTAATGACTCTGGGCTTTGACACTCATTGGGTGAAGTTGACGCCGCATCCCCCAATTTGTTTCTGAATGAAGATAGTTTCACCTCTTGACCTCTGAAGTGACCTTTAAATGGAGAAGAATTTTCATGGTCCAATCCAATTCTGTGAAATTGTTTCTCTGGAGTCAATTGATCATATCCATGACCTGATTGTCTTAAATTATTAGTCCCTTGCACTTGTAGACCCTGATCCCTTCGAAGCAACTCTTTATGAGCACTTGATGGAGGGTTTCCTGGAAACGTAGCAATATCAAAAGAATGGCGAGATACTGAATTTGACTGCAATTCTGGGGAGCTAATTCCCCTAGACAAGTTCAAAACAGAAGTTCTTTCATCATCTATAGATCTTGTAAATTCTCCCTGTTCCGCAGCTGAGCCATTGATGCAGCCTGATCCAAAATCCTTTGTTTTAGGTGAGAACTCATGTTTGCTAATACAGTGTCTTCCATTTGTCATAACACCGCCACAACCAAAATCTGAAGAGCCTCTGAGTTCAGGTGACATGGCTGAAAATCCACTAGAGACACCTGAACTACTACTATGAACCGCAGAAAGGTAGTGATCTGAAAACTTAAAAGTGTTGCTAACATCAGAGCTCCTATACCAGATAGCATTGTTGGCAGCTCCAGTACTTTCAGCAGTTCCTGGATTTTCCTCCATTGATCTCACCTGATGATTTTCACCTTGAAGATTCTGGAAAGAATCTTCTTTTAATTGCTCTTTTTTGGCACTGTATATATCCTTATTGCTATTTTCCGGAGTTGAAAATGATACACCTACCAAGCCTGCTTCTAAATTAAAATCATCTGTAAGGATATCAATATTCATTAGATTTCTAGCTTCTTCTTCTTTCCCCTTCGCTTTCGCCAAATCAACCTGTCCTTGCATATTTACTTTACTGTTCTTCCCTATGCTCTGAAGCTGTTGGCAAATTTCCCCTTCCTTGTTGCTCTTCAGTACACCACTATTGTACCCTTCAGTCAAAGAATCTCTGGCTGAAATTATGACACAATCTGTGCCAATTTGATGTAAATTGCTGTCTAAAACAGAAAGACCTCCAGAAACAATAGGTGGACATGGGCCTTTGATTTTCAGACGGCTGATATGGGAAGATGATTTCTTCTCAGTGATCATACAATTATTGCTGCTCATGTCTTTTGGAAAAGATTGTTTAACTTTCCCATTTTCTCTTTGATTTTCTGAATGTACCTCTTCCTCATTTGATAATTTGATACTCGGTTTCCTTGAACTCGGCTTTCTGTAGCAGTATTGCTTTGTGGACTCTCTTTCCCTTGCATTTATGCCCTTGGCAGATGTAACAGCATGTTCAAGCTGTTCATGCATGAAGGGAACATTATCCTGTACAGATGAACTTCTGTGGTCAGCTCCTTGCTCCGGTATGGCTACAGCATGTTTTTCCTGCATTACGATTTCATTTTTAGCAGCTGCAATGTTCTCTCTATTTCTCACTTTTGACCCACAGTCTTCGACAGATTCCACAACCACATTTTCTGAGAATGGAGCATCCTTAAGGGTCTCTTCTGATAAAGGTGTTACCTTCTTTGAAGCTTCAATGTCTGCCTCTTGGGATTCAATATTTTCATTTCTAACCCACAAATTCAGGTGCTCTTTTTCCCCCGACCCATCATCCTTCATTCCTTTTGCTTCCTTTGAACACTGGAAAGTTCTCTTCAGCACAGATCTGCATCGCTGGTTTCCAGCAGATGAGGAAGATGTTTCCATATAGGTCTGGTTGACTTTCTTCGTTTGCCTGTCACCTAGAGATTTTACTTCTTGAGGCTTTCTTGTAACAGATTGGTCAGTGCACGTAGTTCTCATCTTGATTTCTGAGGAAGGCTTCATTGAGGATACTTCTGATAAACTAGCAGTGCCTTTACCACGTGAGATCTTGCGAATCTTCACATTTGCAGTCTTGTTCATGGTATCAGAAAAATCTATTTTCTGGCCTTTCCCACCATATGCAGGCTTCTTTAAGGATGCTACTGACAAACTAGCATTGTCCTTTCCAGCTGATACCTTAAGAGCATTCACATCAGCACGCCCGTTCATGGTATTGAAATCTCTCTTCTTGCTTCCTCCACCGTGAGTAGACTTCTTTAAATATACTTCTGAGAAATTGGCACTGTTTTTACCATCTGAGATCTTATGAGCGTTCACATTGGCAGTGTTGTTCATGGTGTTAAAATCTCTTTTCTCGCCTTTTCCACCATTTACATTTGTAGATTTCAAAGCTGGACCTTCAGCATTAGTGGAACGGTAGAGCTTGCCAAAAGTTTTCTTTAACAATTCCTGCAGCAGACGGAATTCATGTTCTTCTAGGAGTTTACTTAACTGCATACATCCCTGTAAAAGAAATTTGAGTCAGTTATCTTCTTGACTGCCTGTAAAGTGCCAACTGCCAATCAATAATCTTCAATTTGACAGTCTACATAATTAAAAGAAGCATACATTAAAAGAAGATAACCTTGCTTAAACATCACAGGTCATCATAAAATTTAGTAAACAGAAAGTGACACAAAAAAATAAAATAAAATAATTAACAATATGTACACTACATGGTTATTAGTAATCACAAAGGATCCTATGAGAAGCAAACTTAAGGAAGCAAGAAAAAGCATTCCTTGATGTAAACACTTGTGGGTTTACTTTCATGGGTAGACCCATGAGCTAAACTATAAACTTACAAAAAGCCAGGGTCACCTTAAATCGAGAAAGTCCCTATCTCTTTAGAATATAGGAAGTACAAAAGTTACTGTAATCGGTAAGAAATTCCTCCTTCAATTATTTCATCGCAGTAAAATATTATCCTTAAACTTGCTTGAAATAAAGAAATTGATCTACTTCATGCCAATCTGAACTTGGCACCCAGTCCATAATTGTATTCAATCAATTACTTTAATGTTGGAATAGCTCAACCTTTCTGTGCACAATATTAAAAGAGCAATGGCCCAAAATAATGGTAGACAGAACTAGAAGTCGCTGAAAGAATGACTGTATTGAAGATAAATTTAGATTACATTACAGGTCCTCAACATTTAAATAAAAATATCAAAATCTACTCTTAAAGCAAGAAAAAAACACAAAGTCTAGCTATTTATTACAAAGCTAAATCCGTTATTAAATAATATAAAAGGTGCATATTCACTGAAAAGTCCTAGGGTAGATCGAGAATAATAAAGACAGGCACACACACAAAAACTATTTCCTCATCTTTTCCACCATGAACAGGATTCTTAAAGGACATTTCTGACAAACTAGCACCATAATTACCATCTGAGACATTATGAGTATTATACATCAGCAGTTGAAATCCCATGGTATAAAATTGGTTACTACAACCATAGGATACTACTATGTATAAATAAATCCCTTTTGTATTTAAAATATGAAGAGACATGTAGACATATTATAATCAGCTTTAGCTACTGAAAACAATAAACTTCTATATATAGTGTGTGTGTGTGGTGTCATTCTTGGGGAACTAAGTAGCAATAATGGAAAGGAACCGTCAAATTACTGACAAGTTATAGTGGTTAATAGCCTTGTGTCATACATTTATGGTTGTTTCTGTGCCATTGGCCTAGTATTTTGCAGTGGTCATGTGTTTTAAGCTTTTTGGGCTTTGCAGGCTCACCATCTGCGGACCTGGAAGGCACAAAGGCAAACAACCATATCTATACAACTTATGCCTAATAAGTACTAAAACTTGTCAATTAATTGATTCAAGTCCATACCAAGCAACACTGCTTAGTTCCCCATGGATGACACCACACAATACCTATAACTAGGTATGCAAGTAGGTTCATAAGTATGTACAACCAAGCTGAAACATTTACAAAATTTAGAGGTAAAAAAACACATAAAGAATAAATTTGTTTACAGGTTGGGCCAAATTAACTAAAATGTAATAGAGAAAACTGTTTCTCGTCAGTCACTAATCTAAAAAACATGGAAATATAGAAAACCTGAATACCTTCAGTGGTAATCCCCAATGATCATTGGCCTCAACCTTAACAAGGTCAGAAACTGACTGGATATCAACATGGTGGGCCTTGATGTCCAACCCCTTGGAAAGTGCCCTTGACTTCCACTTGTTGAGGATCTGCAATAAAGGTGTTTTCTAGGTCAGACCAGGAAAAGGAAGCAAATATCTAGGGAAATAACAAGTCGACATTTCAATCACCTCAGAAAACGAAACTTCAGCTTTCATCACAGATAGAATATCTGATATCAGCAGTACATGCAGTCCATCTGGAGTGCAATGCAGACGAAATTTATCATCCTCTAATCCTACTGCACATTGGTTCTGGGCAATGAAAGTACTTTGAGTAGCCATTTCAGCCTGTTACATCAGTCATGCTGGTTAATTAGTATAGTTAAATTCCTCCCAAACATCGTTACAACAGCCAGCTGAGTACCTTTAAAAGAAATAACAAATGAAATTCTATTAAAAAGGAAGCTGCCTTCTTGCAAAGCAATGATGCATTTGACTGAACCTGAGTTGATAACTCTCCTAAATTCCATAAACTAATCAAGAATTCACAAAGAAAAATGATTTGAAAAAATTCATTTACCTCCGAATTCCTGCAGACCTTTCCATTCAACTTCTTTAAAGACCGTAAAGCAACACCCTGTTTGGGAGCAGCTGATGAATCCTTTGCATGAACAATGTTAGAGGTACATACATCTCCACCTACTCCCAAAGATAGAGAGCTTTTTGATCGCCGTTTTCTCTCAACCAGTGTTTCACAACTGCTACTACTTTCACCATTTGAGTTCTTATTAAATGGCGTATGTTCTTCTAAATCCAGATGACAATATGGAACATATTCCACAAAGTCATCAGAATTAAGCAAACTTTCCTCAGATTCAAAGTCATTTATTTCAGTATGATCTCTTATAGGTAGCTCTGCCAATGCTTCATCGAGAATTCCTTCATCCTGTTCAATTTTTTGTGCTACGGAAACCATCCTCATAAAATCCTCTCTTACAAAGACAGTCCGTATGCTGCCACAGTTACATTCTCTTATCTCCCTTGCTGTACATTTAAAAAACAACCTTAACAAATAAGGATTGGCAAAGACCACAAAATAGGTTCTTGTAACACAATAATGACCTATTATAGAAGAAAATATAATAAATCAGAAGGCAGGTCATACCATGATTGAGGCACATTGGATGGATATTGCATTGGCAAATAATATATGCCACATAACATAAGCACTTGCAGAGCCAGCAACGAGAGGTACTTGTGTGTCCCATTGAAATACTTGTCTGTGCTCCTAGCTTCTTTAGTGACCAAATCACCTGATGCTGAAATCTTATAAGCTTAACAAATGCAACCTTTAAGCATAGCTTCCCTACTGGTTCCACTGATAAAGAAGAATTCCTACTCTCTTCGGAAAACCTAGTCCTGGCAAGATTCATTGTTTCTTTACACAGTAATTCCTCATGAGGTAAAAGTGCCATCCTGTTAAGAAATTCGTAACGTTTACATGCTGCCTCCCCAAATGGAAACCAGTCAATTATAGCAAAGTTCACAGCCTCTCCACAATTGAATCCTGAGACAACAGTCCAATAGTCTGTAAGAATAATAATAAAAGTTGCCATTGTTCATGGACTCTTAACTCATTTGAGGTACTGAATATGTCAGAAAATAATAAAGAAACAAATACTAGCAAGATAATTCAAATGTAAACAAATGCAAACATCTCTTACCATGACTAAAACCTGCATGGTAAGATCGAGGGAAAGTGATGACAAATTCGCCAGGTTTTTGCACAGCTTTGTAAACAGGAACTCCATGTTTAGATAATATATTTGGAGGGAACATTGTTGTCTTCCCTATAAGAAAATCATACACTGCGCCTTCTGCTTCATCTAAGAGCAATTCCTGATCATAAACATGCTCCCTAACTACATTTTCGAAATCATGAGCAGCATAACCAGGAACACCATACCATGTCTTCGGTGCACCACAATGGTGATAATTTAGACTGCCACAGCAGGAAGGATGGTAAGTGCACTAGAATGGTAAATTGAAGTATTATTCTAGAAGGCCACATATTCAAATAGTACAGCTACTTCTATGGCTATCTACAACATTATCTTCCCTATATAATCAGAAGTAAAAGACTCAATTGTACCTGTACAAATAGTGATCTTCAACATGCCATGCAAACATGCTAAATAGCATTCCAATGTATAGCATGGGATCAGTGACACCCTGTACCACCAGTATCAAATTTCTGTTAGCCTCTCCATAAATATTTATGCTGTACACTAGAGTCCGATATGTTTAAAAAATAGAGAGATATGTTTAAAAAAGAGAGAGCATAATACCGGAATAGGAGTTTCAAGAAGCCGCAATATAGAGTTTGGGTGTCTTGCCAGGTCCTGCATATAAGTTTGGGAACCATGTCAGAATGTGCCACAGGAAAGTAAAGTATTTCATCATGACACTATACAGAAAACAACACTTACATAACAGATGAAAAATATCAACCTAACTGTACACAGGAAATATGCAAAATATAACCTTTAAATTCCATTTGCTAGTTCCAAGTGGATCACTTGGTGATTCTGAGAAGGCGCTTCCTTCAATATCACATGCATATTCAACACTTGATGTCTTTCCAGAAGTTATCTCACGCCAAAATTCCTCCTCCACAAACTTGCTAGGCAAGTTTGCAGCAGTTGAAAATTTGCGGGCAAATGCCTTATTCGCTATCCTCTCATATTCACGGAAGGTATAGTTTCTGCAGAAAAATAGCTACAGTTCAGTAATTGCCTAAAGATATATAAAAGTAGATGCAAAATGGCAATTATGATCAAAATAAACTAGTTATTTACTTGCCTTCCACTCATAGAGAAGGTTATTTTATCCTCAGTATCCCAGTTTGCAAATCTCAATGGTTGCACCCGAGTTGTGAACTTGAAGCCCAATTTCTCCTTCATCAAAACCACCCCGGCAGGTACTGAGGCTACCAGGGGAGATACTATCTTGCAAATACCTGATATTGAAAACTTAAACTTAGAATTTACCCAAATAACTTAAAAGCAGAACTTAGAAGTAAAAATCTAGAGAAACAAGCAAATATATGCATTCCTGTTTGACTTTATGCCAATCCAGTTATTTTTTCATGCAAGGGGTATAGCCATGATTGTTAACAAATTCAATGTGAAATGCCTTAAAAGAGCAAAACATTACAACATGAACATACTCCTTTCGTGGCAGCCACACTAAAATCCAAAACCCTTATTGGAATGTGTAAAATGAGAAGCAACACTTAAGAATGGTGCAGAGAAGGACAATGCCATAATTTAATGCATGGGAGGGTATGACAAATTGACCTAGAATGGTTCACTATTAAAGTAAATAGAACTCCTCAAATCTTTCAAATACTCTGTTTACCACACGTCTTATAATAATACTGTCTGTACTGAAATTTTGTCTGCATTCACTATAAGAATTGTCGTACAAGCAAAATAAAATCAGTCAAAACTAGTCCATTAACAGCAAAATCCAACAGTACATTAACAAATATCTTGATATAGATTACAAGAAATGCACAAATGACTATGCATCTTGCCATGATACTAACATGAATAAGCAAGAAATAAAAGCTGGTCTCATTTCACATGTCTGCATAGATTCTTACCATGCTTTGATGCAACTGGTGCAATAGTTTGGATATATGCTGATGGATCTTCAAACTCCTCCTTTGTGGGATAGTACACTGGACAGCTAGGGATATCGTCAATCCAACTAAACTCACTAGTTGCAAATTTATCAGCCTTGCCATTCAGGAAATCAGCCTTAACTTCTGGTGTTTCATTGCACTGTAAATTCTTTTCATTCTTATGGTGAGATAATACCATTCCTGATTCTGGAGGTGCTAAAACGTCTCCTCCACTTCTAGCCATGTTCGATTTGTTCATGTCCTTCCCATCACGTATCTTCTGTAACTTCATAAGTGCTCTTTTCCTGCTAAATTTTTCTAGCCCATTCTTTTCTCCTCCATTTAAACGAAGCTTACCCTTTACCTGTTCAAAAAAAAAATTACTATAATTTCCTTGCAATCTACTTAAATTGCTCTGAAGCTCCAAAGCAGCTTAAACAGAAACACACATTTTCAAAAGCAGGCTATCATATATAAGAGAGAATTAGACAATAGAGTAAAGAATGGTATGGCTCCAGAGAGAAAACATTATACTATAAATGTAAGAAAAAGTAAAACATATCGAAATAAGGAGAGAGTGCACTGTGTCTACTATTTTCTATGTCATGCTTAGCAAAGGAAGACACGATGAACTCTGTATTCAGCAGACATCATGGCAAGCTTCATTTTGATGTTACACTTTACATAAGCTTGCTCTTTAACAGAGTAGTAACTTGCTAAAAAATAACAAGGTTAGCCATTTTGAAGCTGCCACATTCAAATATTGTTGGGGAGAACACACATCCTAATTCAATCATTCCATGTGGAAAAGGGCAATCAACAAACCAACTTCGAAATAAAGCTAAAAGGCATGTTTAAACCAACTTCGAAATAAAGCTAAAAGGCATGTTTGCAGCAAAACGTTAAACAAGTTATAACAACTATCTCAAGATGCTAAACGCTCATTTATTACATGTCTTTAGAAATAGAAGATACTATCACACATTAAAATTGTGAATCGTTGGTAACAGGACCGTGATTTCATAACGAAGAGCTTCATCAAGTAAAACTACAATATACCTAGATGAAGTGTAGCAAAAGGCCAGACATTTCTTCTAGATGGGGATGAAAGAGAGAATGGACTGAACTCCGATGCTATAAAGACCTTAGTTCTCTAATATTGATCACATTCGTGCCATTCACACAGTTTGAACTTCGTCCCCAAAGCGATATTAGAATTTTGGATAGTAGAAAATAACCTATCCAAACATTTAATCCCATAAAGCTAATTAGGAAGACCTACTACCAGCAGCCAATGGGAGTCCCTGTTGAGAGCAGTTTGGGGAACCGATGGTCCTTTCCGGCTGCAACTAAATACCTGATGGGCCTTTCCAGCTACAACTAAATACCTGGTACTTATATATGCAATCTGCAAAACCGGAAAAAATAGGATGTGAAACTGCATACATGAGTTCCAAACACACTTGCAGATAGTCGTTTTTAGGATTTGACAACCAGCCCTTTCCCGTCATCCTTATATGGGAAGGTCATCAATGGCCGGCTTTTGAGAGGGCAAAATAATCTCCTGTTCCGTGTTTTATGCATCAAGAAGAAAAATTCAACAGCATATTGGAGCCTTCTGGTCTTAATCTAATTAGGAAAATCGGGCACCAGTAGCCCATGAGAAGCCCTATTGCAAGCAATCTAAGGGAACTGAGTGACCCTTCCAACCAGAACCAAATACCTGGTACTACTTATATATGCAGTCTGCAAAGCTGGAAAAAATTTGGATTTGCAGCTGCATCTACGAGTCGCAAGCACAGTCATTTGACAACCTGCCCTTCTCCCCATGCCTATGGAAATGATATTATATAACAAGCTTTTGAGAAAGAAAACATCGGCTAGTCTGTGTTTTCTAGATCAAAAAGAAAAATTCATCGACATATTGGAACTTTCATGTGTCTTAGGCTAATTAGGAAGACCTAGAATACGTGTCCCATGAGAGGACACAGTTTGGGGGAACTCATAGGCCCTGCCAACTAAAACTAAATATTTGGAAACAATACAAGCACTCTGTAAAACTGGATTTCAAACTAGGATTTGAAACTGCATTTATGAGTTCCAAGTACGCTTGCAGATACTCTGCTTAAGGATTTGACATCAAGCCCTTCCACTGGTCCCTCTGAGAAAGATATCATTGACTGGCTTTTGAAGGGGAAAACCCGACCTCTATTCCATGTTTTGCATATGAAAAAGAAAATTCAACAGTATATCAGAACATTCTATGTATCTTGAGCGATGGGGATGGTACGCTGTTTCATTTTTCCTTTTTTCCTTTTTTCTTTTCAACCCTGATCAAGATTTACAAGTACAGCTCTTATTCTCATATGTTTTTCTCCCAAATCTGTTTTTCTTTTTCCTCGGAATACATCCAACGACGAGCTAATGGCCCTTTACCATTGACTAGTCCCTTTTTCTCTCAGAGTACATGCAGAAACAGATTAACAAGCTTTTACCATTCTGTCAGGCACCGTACCTTTCACACTACTGCAAAAACACACTGCACGGAGATCTGAAAACAACATATGCAACGAAAATTGCTTCGAAAGCTTAAAATTCACTACCTTTCTTCAGCATTTCATGCCAGGGACACCGAATTGGCCGAGATTCAAATCCCCGGGGGTAACAAAGAGAAATGCAACATCAAACAGGTTCACCTAGAATAAAAGATGTAAAATTTAACAAACAAACCGACGCCAAAAGAGACAGACACCAATGCAGAAAGGCTGAGGAAACCAAAAGATCGGATCAGGAAAATTCCAGGGATAAAAATAAGAATGACAAGACCCATTCCTTACCATATTAACATAATCGCGACATCCAAACCATAATCCTGAATCCTGCTCTCTGTAAAATAACGTCTTCCGACAATCTTCGGAAAAGAAACTAAATAAGAAAACGAAATCCGTCAAACGCGCAAAGAGACACGTCGGGGGTTCGACTTCTACCACACACCGGAATCGGTCAAAGGATGCCGCCAGACGTTGGTCCGGCAGCTGCACAAACTCCTTCCCCTCTGTGATAAACAAACAAATAACAGAGAAGGGAGAGAGCGTGTTGAACGGCCACAGCTACAGCTACAGCAACAACAACAACAACAACACGCTGTGGGCCGTCGGATTTTCCCGTGGGCGGCGTTGAATTGGTCACGAGGTTTTCACAACTACCGGGAAGAGCCGGTGGGGTAGTAAAAACCAACAAGTTATCTGCAAGAGGGGATTTCTTCTCTCCTCCTTGCTTTTCCCGTCATCTCACAGTGAAAAAACCCATTGACGTCATTAGATGGAAAAACAAAACAAAGAAAAGATGTTCCGGGGCTCAGGGAGGTTGCCGGCTTTCACTTTTGTCAGCTTGCGAGGACACTTTTTCCGCTCTGCCCCACACGCCGGGAAATCTCCCGGCTATCTTTTTCCGTCGTTGCGCCGCCGCGGCCGTCATCGACGGCGTTGGCCGTATCTTTCCGTAAACGATATCAGCCACAGCCACATACTCTGACGGAAACGTCGCCGCTTCATTTACTGTTAACTGACGGAGGCGTAACGCTGCCAATGATTACGGTCACGAGATTTCTGTCATATGTGGGGGCGATCATTGCTTTCACTTTTGTGCCAAGTAATCAATCACCTGTTGCCGGGAAATAAAATACACAGTTTTTTCTGCTACCTAAAACACTCAAATGCTACATTTAGTGTCAAAGGGAGTTGAACCCCCCCCCTAATATTTTAAATTTCGCGGTCCCTTTCCCAAAGTTTGTGAAAAGATTACAGAAATATTGGGTAGGGTTGGGTGGATTTGGGGTGGGGCGCCTGCCCCTCTTCTCTTGCCATTTGTGTATTCTAGATAACTTATTGGTTTGTATAGTTAAGCACTATAGATTTGGCTTACACGTAATCATACCATACAAGTTGAGGGCCTACGAATTCTAGACAACCTAGTATCGCGTGGACCAAGACCCAAGACCCGAGACCCGAGACCCGAGTATGAATACTATGTGAACTTACGCGTAATATATCTTTAGACTTTTGACTCAAACCATGGTTGAAATATGAATAATCCACCCCATCGTTATTCATACCTCCTCATCCCATCCAATTGAGAATGTGACCCAAATCTTATTGTTGACTGCTTTTATGTTGGGTTGTCAAAATTGAAATCCACGTCATCAACTGTTTAGATTTCTGTAAAATTTAGGTTCTTCCACAGTGCAAAAATGGATGAGTCTTGATAGCTCCCCATCCCAACCCTTTTTAAGAATGTGCACTAAATTTGATTGTTGACTGCCTTTTTTGTGTTGTGTTGTCTAGAAGGATCTTACCGTGTATATCCACGTCATCCTTTTAGATTTCTATGAATTTAAGCCCTTCCACACTATACAACAAAACCTTTTTTTATCTAGTCTTAACAGCTGGATTCGTGTGGCACATTATGGTATGAGCTTCAAAGCAAGAATATGTTACTCTGAAGCACATATATGGTAAAGGCAAGAGAATAAAACATCTTGCTAAAATTCTTCCACGTGGCATCAAATTCTTATACACGTGTCAAATTTGCAATAAAGGATTCTTTCATTTTTAGAAAACAAGTAATTATCACTAGATATGATGACCACATGGGGAAGTTATAACTAATAACTAATTTGTGTTGCACATCATACTGGTATCTTTAAAAGCCAAAATACATGTATTTTAATTATTCACATGATCCCTTGTTCTTCACTTCGTTTTATATACCAAGCTAACAACTTTACCGGGTAGGAGTAGGCTACCCACCTATGGTCCACTTGGAGCCTCACCAAAGAACCATGCCTGCCTCCCTATCCCTCGTATCAAAATTATGTAGAAAGTAATATCACATGGAACATTGAAAAGTTAAAGAGTCAAGATAAGAATTAGAAATAAATCTCACATAGAATGGTTGTATCTCCTTGTTAAGTATTTGGCTTTTTATTATGAATGCTAAGTCTTTGGCATTTTATTATGAGGAGTGGGTTTAATTTTTCTTGAGTCCATTAATGTTAAGTTTTAATAGTTAAATCAACTAGAGATACAATCTCTTCTACTTTTCTAGTAAGCCATCTTAAAAAACATTTTTAACCAAAAACAAAATATGAAAAAGCCACATTTCAGAAGATTTAAGGACATCTACTGAATTTGGGAGAAGATTTAGAAGAATATATTACATTTATGATGAAATGATTATGTAATCATTAATAATATAAAATTCATTTTTTTTAAAGCCAATAAACATGCCATGTGCTATAAATGTCATGACAAAGTAGGAGAAGTATAAGGTAGCCAACTCCTTCGTTTGAGGGATATGATTAGTACACATTTAGTAGAGAAGTCAGCTTCTAACCTTATCCTCTCGCCAATGAAATTGAATTATAAATTGTATGGGGTCCACCCCACTTTCAAAAGTTGGTGAACATTCGATTTTTAAGTGCTAAGCTATTAATGTTCTTGTCATCACAAAGTTACTCCTTACTATTCTTAATTGGACTTGAAGTTACATCCAATCATTCCTCCAACACCTACCCCACTCAACAGAACTCAATTTGTATGAATGTTACTTGGGAAAGGCCACATGATTTAACATTTTTATTCTTTATGAATTTTTCCTAATTCTGAATATCCATAAACCCCGTACCTTTTTTTATTTAAATTATTTTTCTATAGTTTCAGAGTCAAGTAAACTCATGCAAATCCTCCTTGTGAAGGAAAGTCAAAACACATATTTTATGTATATATCCTTCACGTGAAAGTCACTTGAAAATTCCATAGAATCTTGGGATTGTTTCCGCGTATAAATTTAGTAGTGAAATCTAAAAGAAAGGGGTCCTTGCTTATGTCAAACGTAAGTTTCAAGGTTACGTTCTCTATAGGTTTATTTGATTTGGTAAAACAATAAGTTCAATTACATAATTATTGCTAACAAGTTAATTATGACTCGTTTACTCTCTAAATAAAAATATTAAAACAAATTAGGTGGAGGATATTTTGGCTTTCACTATTTTTTTTTATCTTAAGAAGTCCATCATAATCGCACTTGTATTAGATGTTTAGCTCTAAAAGGCATGGAGATGTGTTATCACAATTTTTTTTTATCTCAAGCAATCCATCATAATCGCACTTGTATTAGATGTTTAGCTCTAAAAGCCATGGAGATGTGTTATGACAACAGGAAAAAAAATAGTGAAATGAATTATGAATGGATATTTAAAAATAATAAATAAAATTAATATAAGTAACATATAGATGAAATATGTTAATGGTTTTGTTTTAGTTGTTGTGGTGAGAGGCACATTCTATAGTTCAATATGAGGGTGATGTGTGATTCCTTCCATATTCGATATGAAGTCGACATGTATCTTCTTAAAATTTATTTGTGTGTGTGTGGGGTTTGCGAAGATCGATGACCACTACATTCACAGAATATGTGTACCAAGCAGATCCACTCAAATGGATCACTGTTTGCTCAACTATGGATCGTGACCATGAGGAAAAAACTAGATTATAGACTTATGTTTCCTTCTTAAAGACATAGTTGTGTTATTCAAGTGAAGGAAAACTAGACAAAATAGATAGTACAATATCCATACTTGTTAGCCAAAAACCATGTAAACAGTTCCTATCGTTATTGGAAAAAAAAAAATCGGAGTCACAATTTATACCATAAAGAGTTACATGCCAGGTGATTAAATTCCAAAAAGGAGATAAGGGACTACAAAATTAATGCAACCATGGAAACACCAGATAACCATGCCAAGAGTGCAACGAGAAAGAGAGCTAGTAGTGCCATAGCGACCGAGGAGAACAAAAGAAAGAGTGCAAGAGGAGGTAGCCCACTATAACTATGTCGTTGCATCATTTGCAAGATGAGACTGATGCAATGAGACTAGTCAGAGATGAGAACTATTGAAGAAGGCATTGGAAGTTGTTGAGGAGAGGGAGCGGTCGAGGGAGCCACAGCCAAAAGCATATCATTTATTACCATCAGAGCCTCATGGTCCTCCACATGATCTTCCACTGATTCAGTATCCAAATTAGAGATTATGTATTTCTCCACTCTATCCAACCTAGTGTTAATATCATCGAGGCTGAAGCAAATATTCCTTAGGATCCTTTTGATGTCTTCCTATCCTGCAAACAATTGATAATTTTCGACTTGTTTGTCCCTTATAACCATGCGTAGAAGGATTTCAAGTTGTTGGTGAAGACTTATGGAATGAAGAAAATGGAGGTGATGTTTCCTAAACTGCCCCAAGTTCGGAACCCAATTGCATCTATGTCCAAAGACTTCAGAATCCGAGAAATAATATCTCCCTCTAAACTCTTTCGATTCTAACAATAGGATTTCTCTTCTGACTTCAGAAGGGATAGAGTCAAAGAAGTTCACCACTAAATCCCATCCAAAGATCCTACGTGTTAATGAAGAGGAGGTTGACCTTCCACCCCTTCGACTAAGTTGACGTTGTCATGGAGCCATGAAACTAAAGGTGCCCCCCGGAACCACAATAATTAAGTGACCAAAAGCAAAAAATGAGCATTGACTGTGAATACTTGTGAGAAAAGGTGAGAGAACCTGAGAACAAGGTGAAAATGTTTCACCCTAGACATGATAGGAAATGAGGAGTGTGAGTAGCAACACTTCTATGTAGAATTTATGGATAACCGAGAGAACCCAAGCCCCAAACCGGGAACCCTAGGCAGAATGTGGCACGAGAGTAGAACAATTAACCACGGGGTAAATGACCAGAAACGGTGAAACAACAGAAGACCACACCCAACTCAACCTTTTAAAACCAGATGGAGAAGGAGTTCGAATACCAAACCTCGCATACCAAGACAAGGAAATTGAAGGATACACTAGTGGTTTCAGAGCTCTAAAGCAATGAGGGTGACAATACTGCCACCAAATCGAAGGACGGACCCATGCTGGTGTTATGGAGGAACAAGACAAAGAACATTAATCTAGCGACGGTATGACAGTACGAACAAGAACTTTCCATACAATTTTTAATGTAACTAAAACATAATCGACCATAACTAGAGAGTAATCATAAAAATGACGACAAGTGATTGAGAAGGATAAATATACCAGAAGTATTTGAGGTCACCTGAGCTTGCGAGACGAGCTTCGCCACCCCAATTGTTGTAACTAATTTTCCACCGAGGATAGATGTCCATGTAGTTATAAAGCTTGGACTAGAATACAATGACAAGCCTGAGAGGAATGCCCGTGGTGAATGTTGGGTTGCCGAATAGACATTTGGCAAGCCCGACACACTCTTCAACCCATTCCAACTGTTCAGACATCATGCTCGCATGAATAAGCGTGAAGAATGTGATGTCAGAGATCTGAGGAGATTTCTCCAATTGAACATGTATTAAGGTTGCCATAAATCCTCCCTGAGAAATACTGTGAATCATTATACCATCGTATTTCCCTGTAATGCCTACCCAACTATATATATATATATATATATATATATATATATATATATATATATATATATAGTTAATCCCTCTTGTTGCATGATAGATCCGAAGTAAATGTATATTAGCTATTATATTAAATTATTTTATATTTCATTAAAGTTTGAATTTATTGAATATATATGTATTTTTATGAGTTACATTTTTAATGCAGATATTCTATCAACATAAATAAATTATTACTTAGAAATGAAATCAAGTGTAAATTTTAAATGTCCATGGGTTTTGGATAGATGGTGATCAAGTGCTCTATTAAAGCACTCCTTGATGTGAAGTCATTGGTTCAATTCCCCACGCTGATCGAGGTGATATATTGGACATGATAAAGATGTAATCCCGCCAAGCTTACGAAAAAAGTGTAAATTTTAAATAAATTTAAAAAAGAAATACCTTCCAATCACAGTGTTTTAATTCAAATACTTTTAATCATAAAATGTTAGGTCAAGTACTTCTACTAATGAAAGGTGGGAGATTAGCCATAACAATGAAAAAAAAATAGTGAAATAAATTATATTTTTTTAATTTGTAATATTAAAAATAAAAAATAGTTTCATATATTTAATATAAATAAAAAATGTTCCTTGATGGGGGTGTCGAGTCATGAAGCATTGAGAAGTGTGGTGAGCGCTCTCCACCACGTGTCCCCTTTGTGATACGGGTTAGACGATTCCTGGCAGGTGTATAAAATCCATGTCGATTCAAACTACTAACTGTAATATACTAAAATAATAGACTTGAATCTACTCTACCAATTGCAGAAAACCAATTACGATCGTGAAATCACAAAGCATAAAAGAGAAAGAATTTCAATCACACCTTACACAATGATTTCATGGGGAAAGCCTTCGCTAAAAACCTCGATATCTATGTATTGCATTAGTAAAAAAATATGAGAAGATTACAATGTTTTTCTCAAACTAGAGAAACCTCTGCACTATCTCTACCTGTCTCACTGCTTCCTAGACAAGCCTCCGCCAATACTTTACCAGTTTTATGCTTACGTGGATCCCTATTTCCTTGCGTTGTTTCCTTGGATAATTAGCCCCTATTAGTTAGGGAAATTCCCAATATGAATTGTGTAATACATCTAGGGCCTTCCTTCGACTTCATGACCCACCTGTACAATTTGGATGATTATACAACTAATAGTACACTACCCTTGAACTCCAATCTCAACTGGGTCTTTCTCTGATCTGACATGCATGAGTTATTTATGGTTGATTTATCAATTATCTGATTGATTACTGCATGTGGTTTAAGTTCAAGTTCCACATTTTGACCTCTCACTAGTTCCTCCATCAGTTGGAACTAGTTAAATTGAATTTGACTCAGATAAACTGAGTTAATTAATTACAACTCAAAATAAACTCAACCAGGGCTCCAATTTTTTAGGAGTCACTCTACATGACTCAAGTTAGACCCTCAAATCGAATTAACTGAACCAAATAAGTCAAACTAACTTAATTAACTCGTACAAGTTGTCATGTGATGTAGAATTACAATTTTATTCTAATTTAATTCAAGGGAAAATTAAATTAGAATCTTTCTTGGTGCCATTTTCAACATATTACATGTGAAAGATCTTGAGGTGTCATTTCATATTGTACTGCGGATTAATGGAATTAACAACCACCTTAACAATTCCATTTTGAAAACCTGGATGGAGTCTCAAGCGATGACGGTTGAGTACCCTATGGAATTTATGTGGTACAATGGTGGTAAGGATTATTCGGGATTTCCCCTCAGAGTAGCTCCCTTTGTTGTCAAGTTCTAGTTTGAGCAGGGATGTCAACAAAGATTTTATGGGTTCTGGATTGTCAGGTTGTTTGCAAACTTGAGAAGTTGCGCAACGGTCACGGTAAGGTGGTGAGGGACAATGTTCACTCTGGTTTGTGGGCATTGTGCATGGAAATCTTGTGGGTAATTCATACACATCTTAATCTATTTGGCTCTAGTTTCTTTTCTGTTTTAGTTTTTTGGTCTTTATGGTGCGCCTCGACAAAGAAGTATGGTGTTTTAGCTCTGAGGATTGTAGAGGAGCAGTGTAATGTGTTCTTACTTTGGAATGCAAGGAAGCATAGTGGTGGTGCGAGGTTAAGGTGGGACTTTGGCTTGTTTTTGTGGCAGGAAATTGCTCATTCTGGTGGACACATGGTTTTGTCTGCCCAGAATATTTTCTTCCCATGTGTGGGGTAGAACAGAGGCCTAATTTTTGTAGAGTCTTAAGAGGTATAAGTTTTTAATGCCTCTCATTTGAAGTCTATCCAAGACCACCTAACGAAGACTTATCGTATTCTAGGCCATCTACCTAGCTTGAGGTGGGGAGTGGTGGAATTCCACTCAAGCTTAGGTTGGAGGATTGGTCTTAAACCAAAAAATTTGGATATCGATTGCATTGTGGAAAAGTCTGTGAGGGTGCACGTAGATCATAATGCAAAAGGTGGTCGGAATTGGTCTCTTTGCCAGGAGGTGGGTGGGATGAACATGCGTCAAGTCCATCAAGTCCAAATGTCTTGAGAGCAAGGTCTTGGAGAAATTGTGGATCCTCCATTGTCATACTACCTCCCTCAAGATGGTATCCCTCCATCTTCGAATGACATGGTCCTCATACTTTGTCAGCTGCATAATTCTATGCCCAACTAGACTGGGCATGACAGGATGACCACAATGATATCTTGGACTTCATGGAATACCTACAGTGGAATTTGTGGCAAACTCATGACATATTGGTTGTCTTGTGGCGAGGACAAAGGAGATTCCATGATTAGTTGGACCGGTTGGAAACCCAAATTGTTCACATGGAGGACCATGTCCACAGGGAGTTGAAATCCCCGTCTCCTCCATGTTCAGCTCTAGAACACTCAGTTTTGGTAAACTCGGATGAAAATTAATGTGTTGCATTTGTTTTCTTGTGATATTTGTTTTTGGCAATCGGTTAGTGTTAGCAAATGACTCTCTCTCGCAATATATTTTGTACTCGGGCATGCCTTTGTTGGCCAATAAATCTAGTAAGAGTGAGGCCAACGGTTTTTTGGAAAAATGGATGAAACGATGTAATCTTTTGAAGTAATAGAAATTCTTGATTTACAATATATATATATATATATACTCTGAATCTATTTTGGGCCAAGAGAGATCAAATTTATAAAATATTTGTATAGAAAAGGTTTAATTAACAATTAATTAAACTTTAACAAAACATAGAACATTTTTTTTACAATTAAAACAAAATTATTAACATTATATATATATATATATATATATAATATTCTATCAATATAAATAAATGATTACTTAAAAAAGGAATCACAGTAAATTTTAAATATATTTGGAAAAAAATATCTTCCTGTTGTCTTGATGGGGCCTAGACCCAGGTTCACATATGGTTGCGCAAACCAACAAAACCCACTATTACCGGCCCTTTCAGCAACGATCTGTTATGCAGACTGAAGTCTCACCCGAGGGAATATAGGGGGATGCTAGAACCAAGTTTCTGCATCCAGAGGGACAATGGAGTGTGGCTTTAGGGCTTATCTTCCTTTCAGTACTTGACAGAGCTTTGCAGAACAGATATAATACTTATATAGTCGCAGTTCAACACTTCTGTTGAACTAACTTCCAAACGACATGATCTTACTTTAATAAGCATAAAACAATATAAATAACCTTAAACATGACTTCACGATGCAATTATAAGTAAAACAACACAGATAACATAAGAGGCAAGTAAAGCAAACACATAAACTCAAAACACGGATCTGTCTTCAAGAGTCTTTCATTAATGCTCAGATTTCCCCAATACATTCAATTCCACCCTACACACTCAGCTGCAAGAGCCTCTTCTCTAACCCAAGCCACAGAATACAGACTCAAGACAATCTTACATCTAAGTGCATCACATATCATGTACCATCTATTATATCTATCAAGACTATCTTAGACTCCTTATATAGTCTTTACATTTACAATACCATGGTTTGAAAACCATGGGCGGAGCTCAACATATACAAAATATTCCCATTATTTTACAAAGGGGCTTTGACCCACCCCAAATCCCCTAAGACTCTAACTTAGCTTCGCGTTGCATGCTTCACTGATCAATCTGCGGAATATTTCTCAAAATATTCTATTGAGGGGTTCTATGTCCAACAGGCCCCCAATACAAAACTGTGACTCGTCCTGAGTCACTCTGTCGGTGCGTCCTCAATCTTTCCTTTGATGCCACTCAAGGCATCCTTCAGAGGTAGAAATGCTTTGGCGCATTGTTATTTTTCTTCTCGGACTTCACTCAACAACGTCTCAGTCGATGGCCCTATAATCTTGGCTGCAATGTCCTTCTGTGTTTGGCGCAACCCCTTTAGCTGCTTCTCTACAATCTGCGAGAGTTTACTAGCTTCGGCTTCCCATGGCTGCGTTCTGGCTTTAATACGTTTTTATTTTCTGTGCAACTCATTGATATGTGCCTACAAAAATTTACCTTCTTGGAGACATGTATACCGCTAGATTGGTGTTAAGGTCTTTGTTGTGACCTTAATCTGGTCCATCTGCTCTAACTTCTCGCAGATTTCCTTCTCAATTTGTTGTATATGGGGGTCCTTGATCTAGGTGGATATTGGTGGCCACCCACCTATTCCACTTGGAGCCCCACCATTGTTTCTTTTAGTTTTTCAGTTTCCTTAATTATAGCATAGTTTACTATTTTTAGCAGTTTTTCGGGTCCTGAACTTCCAGAGCCGTTTTGAGGCCCTAAACGATGTTTTTTTGGAAAACTGGGAGCAGCATGGCTCTATAAATAGATGTTTCTCACTCAAAATTTGTAGTCCTCGAATAGATATTTCTAACGAGGTATTGAGCACGTCAAACAAAGATCGTATGCCAAAGTTACATCCCTGGGAAGTTGATGTACCAATTTACCCAAACATGGCTCATAATTTTGGAGTTTCATCTCCTAGGGTTAGGTTTTTGGATATTTAGGGTTGTCCATTGTTTCTCAATAATAAATAGGTCCTCGAGCCTCATTGTAACATAGTTCAGAGGCCGGTAGCCACCACATCTCTTCTCAGAGATAAGCTACCAACGCCCTAGCTAGTTTATTTCCATTTTGTCTGTAAATAAATTTCAGTTCTTTGATATTAATGAAATGAAGTGTTATTTCCGCTACATTTTTGTATTTATGGTTATATGTGTATTTTGTTGCGTTCCTGCATAAATTTGGATCAATGGTATCAGAGTGGTTTTCTCTTTCTCGATCCTTCTTTGCATGACCCCACCGAGGTCGGGGTATAAGGAGTTAGGGCTCGATCTGGTCAAACCTTTGCAAGATCAACCTCGCAAACCCCGACGGCCGCCCATGGGGGACGAGAAGAAAGATGAGGGCACAGGAGATCCTATCAAAATATTGCTCGAGGAGGCCCTCGAAAAAACAAATGAACGTGATGATGGATAACTTTGTCTAGATCCTTCAACGACTGCCCATCGGTGACACATCTGCATCCAACAGCCACTCTGGAGGCGCAACTCCTTTTAAGGTACAAGTAAACTTTGACAATCCCATATTTGAGGGCCAAATATATGTAGACGCCGTAGATAGATGGTTGAATCTATTAGAATGATATTTCTCAGTTCATGACTTTTCTGACCGAGAGAAGATTATTTTTGCACTCCTCAAAGCTACCCCCCATGTCAAGGATTGGTGGGAAACCTATTGTGAGAAAAAGGATAAGGGGAACCCTCTTTGTTCTTGGCCATACCCACTTGAAATTATTTCTGAAACACCATCAAGGAACAATATTATCCCATGGGGAGCTCCGAGGACAAGTACATACAATGGACTACATTGTGATAGCAGAGGGATTAATATGTGCATGAGCTAACAAATATGTTCCATGCCCTACACACAAAGTTGGGTATCAAATATTCAAAGAAACATTTGGTGCTGAAGTACCATAGTTGTCTACACAGATACATTCATGAGGAATTGTAGTTCCTCGACATCTCCTCACTTGGTACGACATACTGGTATGCTGCCAAGTTTGAGCAGAAATTCAAACAGAAGAAGCAAGACTTTGGATTTGTGAATCAAAAGCAAGGGAAAGGTGCCCCCAAACTGTAGAACAAAGGACAAAGCCAAGGCATGGTGGCCCAAGATAACCTACCAAAGCCACAAGCAAAGAATAACACTACGAAGCCGAAGAAGGACACAAGAAAGTGGTGTGAGTTCCATAAGAGCTCCACTCACAACACAAGTGAGTGTTATGTTAAGCAGTCACTAGTGGCCGAGATGAGGGCTTCTAAATTAGATTCATGCTCCAACTCTGAATCAGAACCTGACAAGGGGAATGACAAAGGGAAGCATATTATTAATGCGGAGCCTAACACCATTGTTGCCACTGCAAAGATCCAGAAGGAGAAACCGAAAGATCCAAAGGAGGAGCATCTCTTCCACTCCCAGATGTGGGTAAAGATCCCCCTCTACAATTCATTGTCGATAGTGGGTGCCAAAAGAACCTCATTTCAGCAGAGGTCATGAAGTAGTTCGTCTTACCGACCACAACACACCCACATTCGTACACCATCGGGTGGCTTCACCAAGGACGAGATCTCCGTGTCAATCAGCAGTGGTGCCTTCCCTACATCATCAAGCCCTTCATGGATGAGGTATTATGTGACATTTCTCCTCTTGATGTTTTTGATGTATTATTAGGCCAACCATACTTGTGGAAGCGACATGTTGTGTATGAGTTTCGGCCTCACGCTGTTATTGTTACTTTGGGAAATAAGTTGTACAGTATACCAGAGGTACCACTGCCTGCAACTATCTCTTTGGTTACTATAAAAAAATGCAGTAAGCTCATTTCAAAAATCGAGAAATTTGTTTTCCTGATGATCCGCCCCCAGGGCAAGAAGAATATTGTGGTCATGACCTCCAGACAAGGCTTCTCCACACGACAACAAAAAATGGACAAGGTTGTGGAGGAGTACAGGGACATCTTCACCTCACCCACAGGGGTGCCTTTGCACTGTCAGGTCAATCACCCCATCGATTTGACCCTAGGTGCGTCGCTGCCCAATGGACTGATATATCGATGCTTTGTTATGGAGAATGATGAAGTCAAGAGGCAAATTCAGGAGCTGCTGCACAAAGGTCAAATCCGGCTGAGTTCATCACCCTGTGGGAGCCTAATCATGTTGGTGCAGAAGAAGGATGTGAACAATATCATTGTCCGAAATAAGTACCCGATCCCATAGATTGATGACCTTCCGGATCAACTCAAAGGGGCGAAATATTTTAGCAAGATCAACTTGAAGTCCGGGTATCACAAGGTACCAATCGAACCCTCAGATGTGTGGAAGACTGCCTTCAAAGCCAAGGAGGGCCTTTTCGAATGGCTGGTCATGCCTTTCAGGTTGGCGAATGCACCCGTAACCTTCATGAGGCTGATGGACGACATCTTGCGGCCATTCACCAACTCATTTGTAGTAGTGTACTTAGATGACATTCTGATCTTCAGCCAGACTTGGGAAGAGCACCTCCACCACATCCGACAGGTCCTCCAAACACTGTCGCAACACAAGTTGTGTGCCAATTTGGAGAAGTGCATTTTTGGCATGACCCATGTTCAGTATCTGGGATACATTATTGATGAATAGCGGGTGTGTTGAAGCCTAATTTGACTCAGCTAAAAATCAAGAGAGGTTTTGAGCAATTTAAGGTTGTTGAGGAACAATTGTTATAATGTCAATAAGACCTACAATATGCTCAAAAGGACAACCACAAGCGCAACGAGGATTCATTATCACATGTGCATTGGAACCAAAGTTACGGAAGCAGCAACAACAAAGGCAGCAAAGGCAGAAAATAAACAAAGGCAGTGAAGGAAGTTAAGGCAGAAAGGGAGCAAAGGCGGCCAATCAGCAAAGGCAGAGTCGTGAATGTGCTGTCCAGAATCGTGGACGGTAAGCGGGTCAAGTCGTGAACCTGGTAAAAGTCATGAACAAGTCAAGTGTTCTACGAACAACAAGGAAGAAACGAACGAGAGTAAAAATACAGCGAGGACTCTTGGATCTGGGCATAGATCAACGACGGTGATTAAATCGCAATTAGAGTGATTTTGCAAATTGCAGATTTTAGTTTTTAGCGCTAAGGAATCGTGAAGTATGTTATTTTGATTGTGATGCGGTGAGGAGAAGGGCCACGTGTCAACATAGCGCACCAACGCATATCGCACATCGCATAAATTATGGTTTAACTCTTATCGGTATAGCCTTAAACTTGCGGGCAACAATTTGCGATAAGTTGTAAAAGTTGCGATGTTGCGATGCGACATCGCCATCGCAACTTCGCATCGACGATTTCATTGTTTACCATTTAAGATGTTTTGTTATAATTTTTGACATGCGATATCAAATAAATTGTGAAGTGCGATTGCTTCCGATTGGTCACCATGTTGTGGGACCCTACAACCACAGTGTCGTGTGTATGTAAGTGGTTTGAGTGCGATCTATTTTAAAGTGACAGTTTTTAATTGCTTTCGTATGTATGTTTAATCAAAATCCCATATTCGGATGCGACGTGGTTTCAAATGTGAACGGCAAAGGTTTTCAAATCTGGAGGTAAGGCAGTTTTTGTGTTAAATCGCATCAGAGGGAGAAAAGAGGATTATAACGTAAAGCTGGTGAAACACCTTGGTAATGAAAGAAAGTCTGAACGCGGGTAGAGAGACTCGGGTATGTGGTCCGACGCAAGGCAAAGGAGAAGAAAAGACATAACGTAGCAAGCACGAGCAGAAGAGGCAGAGCCGGGTAGCAGGTGACATGATGATAGCATTCGTAACGTAAAATCCTAGGTAGAGTCGGGTGGAGATGCGTTTATATAAACTATTGGGACATCACAACTGAAACACATAGAGGCATAGACAGAGTTAGGCATAAGATAATATAGTGGCACTATTGGAAGTACGAAAGCTCGGGCAAGTCGAGCACAGGGGCGTTGTTGCAGAACTGTGTAGCTATCACATCATAACGAGAAAGGACACCTCAGCACTTTGGAGGGACACATCAACAACAAATCAGACTCAGCAAAAGGATTATTCCAAGTGTATTATGTTTTCTTTGTTAAGATCGTAGCTACAATGGTGTCCTCGGTTGCAATGTAATAATTAGTTTAACAATTTAGGCAGTTGAGGAGTTTCAAGAAGCTCAAGCAGTTACAAACTGATTTTGTATGTATTTAAGAAAGAGAGAAAGAAATAAAGGGGGTTCCGAGTTCTGGACCTCTTGGGGATTACATTTTGTACTTCTTTTTCTTATTGGTAAATGAAAGTAGCAGCAATTTTCCTGCAACTGTTGATGGCGATTCATATTTCTTGTGCCATTTTTTGTCCCTTATTCTTTGAATGAAGTTAAGTAATGTAGCAGTGAGTCACTTAATTACATTTGTGTGTAAGAGTTAAATAACCTTAATTTGCGCTCCTTCACTCCAACTCTTCTCTCTTAACCAATTCTCTCTAAAACTTTGAAGTGGTAGATTATGCTCCTCAACATATCATTTTGAGTTTCCCCTACATATTCTTCTTTCCATTCAGATATCAGCAGTGAATGGCATTGTGAAATCTTTTATTATTCCATATCATTAAGAGTTTTAGAAAACTAGTTCTTAGAGGGATAGAACAAAGACCTCATGATAAAATCATTACTATGACACACTTTTAAAATGTTCTTAAGCACTGATTCCTTTCACAAACGAGGGATTGTCTCTTAAGATGCAACATTTTTTGGCGTCGTTACCGAGGACGAAGGCATGAAGTTATTTTTCCCTAGGTATTGAAATTTATTTCTTGATGGTGAACAAGATTTAGATACAAATTTGGTTGTGTATTATTCACCCGACGACTCCACTGATGAAGGTTTCATTAGATGAGGAAGTCTAAGGGCAAGAAAATGAGAAAGCACCGTGGAAGATACATATATCAAAGTTGGAATATTTTAAAGGAAGTTTTATTTTTCATTATTAGTTTGGTGGTCTATTTTCCCTTACATATCAAGAAGATTGTTTCCTGCTTTATTTTCTCAGAAGATTATAAGGCCCAAAATGTACATTCTTTATTGGAGAAAGAAGATTTTTCTTTCGATTGTAGTATTGATCTTGACACAACTTTATCTCCTAAATATGAAAGGAGAGATGATTGATGTTGCATTACTATTCCTGAAGGTAATCTGTCACAGTTTGGACATAAAGGTGAGGATTCATCTTCTTTGGATGATAGCAATCTACCCCATAAGCAATCTGCTTCTTTACAGCTTGGAACCAAGGTGATTTTCAAACCCTTGGTGCTGCCCACAGTCCTCCATCAATATCCTTCAAAAGGATTCAATTTTTTTCGAAGTTTTTCTGGATAGGAGGAAGATATCTTAGTGGAACAAAATATCTTTGAATTTGAGTACTTTCTAGAAAAATTTCAAATTATTTATGAAGACGTGGATTTAAGGATGTTTTTTCATTCATTAAAGCAGGGTGCTCAACAATGGTTCCAGTGTTTGGAAACAAGTTCAATTAGTTCCTGGAAAGGTTTTCAAGATATATTTCTTGGATATTGGGGCGAGCATAAGTCATATGAAAAACACCTTTTGGAATTATATTCTATTCAAAGGCAGAGCAATGAATCAATCACTGAGTTTAATAGGAGGTTTCAAAAAATTTATTTCAGCATGCCAAAAGAGATTCAGCCTCTTGAAGTTGCAACTACTGTTTACTATTTGAGGGCTCTTTCGGTTGTATTGGATTTTTATCTCAAGGAGAGAAAGCCTTGCACCCTAGAGTTGATGTTTCTTTATGCACAGGAAATCGAAGATAATGCATGGGCTTGTAGAAATTTCTCCTGTCATGTTGAAAGAACAAGTTTTGTTGAGGATAAGAGGGCCTATCAAGAAAACATTGGAATTTCTTTACAAGAGAATGCAAATTCAGAGATGAACAAGGATTTTGAAAAGGGGTTAGGGGATTCTTGTATTGATGAAACACAAGGATTCAAACATTATGGGGATTCTGGTTAGAAATTCGTTGCAACAACTGAACTACACGCTGAAAGCCTAGAAGATCATTACAATTTTCATAATTTTAATGATTTTGTGAATAGAGGAGAAACTAGCGGAGCTTCTCAGGTGTGTTTGCAGGAGGGAGAAGATTTTTGTCAATAATTGGCATTATATGAAGAACAACATTATGAGGAACAAACCTTATATTTATCTTTCCGGCCTAAATGGTTATCAACAGAAAGCAACAATCAATCTTCTCACATACAACCTCAAATTGAGGAGTCAAATAGTGAAGGAAGCTGCCTTGTTCAAATAAGTCTAGATCAGCAAGATGTTCACAAAAAGGAAGTAGCAGAAGATTTGTCTCATCAGTTATATGATCCAGTGGCTGACTATATGACAATTTTTTTTGGTCAACAACAAGCATTTATGCAAGGGTATGTGCAAAGCTCCGTATCTGGAAAATTTTCATTATACATCCTTGTTTTGATTTTCAAATTTCCATGGTATGGGGGCATTAAATATAACACAGAGATGCTAGGTTGGTGCCATTGGAAGGCTGACTTCACCTAATTAAGTTCAGCCATGTATATAGATAGGAGTAGCACATAAATAAGCTCATAAATTGAGGATTTTTAGTTGTAGTATTTTCATTTCGGTATTTTTAGCTTCATAATAAAGGAAGGACTCCAAAGTGTAGCAGGTCTCAAGGGGATTTCATACTAGATCAACTCTCATTCGGGATTGACTCCATGCACAGTAAAGGCTACTGATCTACAAGTGCTCCTTGACTCCATGCCCAATAAAGGCTATTGATCTACAAGTTCTCTTTGAATCCATGCCCAATAAAGGTTACTGATCTACAAGTTCTCAGCGCTTTGTTACCAAAGTGTTGTCCCCAATTGGAGCCAGATGTTGTAGCCTAATTTGAATCAGCGAAAATCAAGAGAGGTTCTGAGCAATTCAAGGTTGTTGAGGAACAATTGTTAGAATGTCAATAAGACCTGCAATATGCTCAAAAGGATAACCACAAGCGCATCGAGGCTTCATTGTCACATGTGCACTGGAACCAAAGTTAGGGAAGCAGTAGTAGCAAAGGCAGAAAAGAAACAAAGGTAGCGAAGGAAGTTAAGGCAAAAAAGGAGCAAAGGAAACCAATCAACAAAGGAAGAGTCATGAACATGCTGGACAGAGTCGTGAACGGTAAGCGAGTCAAGTCGTGAACATGGGCAAAGTCGTGAACGAGTCAAGTATTCTATGAACAACAAGGAAGAAATGAACGGGCACAACCAAATAAGAAAAGTTGGAAAACCGGAGTAAAAAAACATCGAGGACCGTTGGATCTAGGCATAGATCAATGACGGTGATTAAATCGTAATTAGAGCTATTTTGCAAATCGCATATTTTAGTGTTTAGCACTAAGGAACTGTGTAGTATGTTATTTGGATTGCGATGTGGTGAAGAGAAGGGCCACATGTTGGCATAGCGCACCATATCACACATCGCATAAATTATGGTTTAACTCTTATCGGTATAGACTTAAACTTGCGGGCGACGATTTCGATAAGTTGTAAAAGTTGCGATGTTGCGATGCAACATCGCCATCGCAACTTCACATTGGTGATTTCATTGTTTACCATTTAAGCTATTTTGTTATAATTTCTAACATGCTATATCAAATAAATTGCGAAGTGCAATTGCTTCCGATTGGTGACCATGTTGAGGGACCCTACAGCCATAGTGATGCGTGTATGTAAGTGGTTTGGGTGAGATCTGTTTTAAAGCGACCACTGTTAATTGCTTCCATATGTATGTTTAATCAAACTTCAATATTCGAATGCCATGTAGTTTCAAAGGTGAACGCCAAAGGTTTTCAAATATGGAGGTAACGCATTTTTTGTGTTAAATCGCATCAGAGGGAGAAAAGAGGATTGTAATGTAAAGCCGGTGAAATTCCTTGGTAATGAAAGAAAGTTTGAATGTGGGTAGAGAGACTCGGGTATGTGGTCTGACGCAGGGAAGAGGAGAAGTAAAGACATAACGCAGCAGTCACGAGCAGAAGAGGTAGAGTCAGGTAGCAAGTGACATGATGATAGCATTCGAAACGTAAAAGCCTAGGTATAGTCGGGTGGAGATGCGTTTATATAGACTATTTGGACATCACATCCGAAATGCATAGAGGCATAGATAGAGTCAGGTAGAAGAGAATATAGTGGCACTATTGGAAGTACGACAATTGGGGCAAGTTGGGCACAGGGGCATTGTTGTAAAACTGTGCAACTATCACATCATAACGAGAAAGGACACCTCAATACTTCAGAGGGACACATCAACAACAAATTAGACTCAACAAAAGTAATTTTCCAAGTGTATTATATTTTCTTTGTTAATATCGAAGCTACAATGGTGTCCTCGATTGCAATGTAATAATTAGTTTAACATTTTAGGCAGTTTAGGAGTTCCAAGAAGCTCGAGCAGTTACAAACTGATTTTGTTTATATTTAAGAAAGAGAGAAAGATAGAAAGGGGGTTCCGAGTTTTGGACCTCTTGGGGATTACATTTTGTACTTATTTTTCTGATTGGTAAATGAAAGTAGGTAGCAAGTTTCTTGCAACTGTTGATGGTGATTCATATTTCTTGTGCCATTTTGTGTACCTTCTTCTTTGAATGAAGTGAAGTAAGTAGTAGCCGGTCTCTTAATTAAATCTTTGTAAGAGTTAAATAACCTTAATTTGCACTCCTTCACTCCAAATTTTCTCTCTTCACCAATTCTCTTTGAAAATTTAAAGTGGTAGATTCTTCTCCTTAGCATATCATTTTGAGTTTCCACTCTCTTCACAAACTCTTGTTGAAACTTTAAAGTATCTGTGTTTACAACGTATTATTTCGAAGTTTCCTCTCTCTCCATGAATTTCCTCTGAAACTTTAAAGTGGTAGATTCCACTCCTCATCATATCATTTTGAGTTTCCCCTGCATATTATTCTTTCCATTTAGATATCAGCAGTGAATGGCATTGTGAAATCTTTTATTATTCTATATCATTAAGGGTTTTAGAAAACTAGTTCTCAGAGGGATAGAACAAAAACCTCATGATAAAATCATTCTTGTGACACACTTATAAAATGTTCTTAAGCATTTATTCCTTTCACAACTGAGGGATTGTCTCTTAAGATACAACAGGGTGCATGTGGATCCAACCAAGATCCAAGTAAATCGGGATTGGTCAGCCCCAACCACTCTAATAGAGCTTCGCAACTTTCTAGGTCTTGCTAATTTCTACAATAGGTTCATGTTGGGATTATCTCATATCACTTGGCCCTTAAGTAAAATCACCAAGGGAGGAGCGAAAACAAAATTCTTTTGGTCGGAATCTCAAAAAAAGTCATTCGTAGAATTGAAACATCGCCTTTTCTCTACCCCAATGCTCACATTACCAAACTTGTAACAATCATTTGAGATCGAGACAGATGCCTCTGACTATGCAATTGGGGAAGTTCTTACTCAACAGGGGCATCCAGTGGCATATCATAGTGAGACATTGTCTGACATAGTCCGCAAGTATCCCACTTATGACAAAGAAATGTATTCCATTGTGCAGGTGTGTCGCCAATGTAAGCATTACATTTTGGGAAGGAAACGGTCATCCACACAGACCACCAAACCTTGCAGTTCATATAGACACAAGAGAAGTTGCAGAACGATCGCCGCTAGAAGTGGTCCACATATCTGCAACAATTTCATTTGAACATCAAGTATAAGAAGGGAAACACCAATAATGTTGCAGACTGCCTCAACCGACCACTGATCGTGGCGCTAACCACCGTTCTCAACTCTCTTAGGCACGAGATTTATGATTGGCCGCTTCTCTACAAGAGCGATCCAGAATTCAACCACACATACAAGACACTCTTGGAGGGTACGCAGGTTCCAATTTTTCACCTCTAGGATGCACTACTATGTCACCTGGGACACCTTTGTGTTCCCTCAAGCGAGCGTGCCAAGATGATTTGGGAAGCACACTACAGTCAAGTTGCGGGGCATTTCGAGGTCAAGAAAACATTGGTAGTACTGCATAAGTATTTCTATTGGCTGAACCTTCGATAGGTTGTTGGGAAGTACATCAGATCTTGCACTACTTGCGCCATTTCCAAACCAACCATAAAGAAGCAAGGCCTCTATACTCCTCTATCTACCCCTAATCGACCTTGAGAACCCATCTCCATGGATTACATGTCGGACCTTCCTTCTACTAAGAATGGAAATGACTGTGTTTTCGTGGTCGTCGACAGATTCTCGAAGATGGCCATTATGTCGGCCTGCAAGAAGAATATCACATTAGAAGTCACTACTAAACTCTTCTTTGAATGAGTGTGGGTGCAATTTGGAATCCCACAATCTATCATCTCAAATTAGGACAAAAAGTTCCTCAACAAATTTTGGTACAACCTCTGGTCAATGCTGGACACCAAGCTCACCAAGTCCACAACTTTCCATCCCTAAACTGATTGCTAGACAGAGGTTGTCCGCAGGATGATTGTACACATTCTGCGCATGTACAATTCAAAGAATCCACGCACATGGGATGAGAGCCTTCCCTATGTACAACACAGTTATAACTGAGCTCTCCACAGCTCAACCAGCCACAACCCCTTTCAGGTGGGCCTAGGATTCCAGCCACTATGTCCCATTGACGTAGCCATGCCATTTGTGGCACCTCAGGCTAATTCAGCTAATGTCCAGTCTAAAGCTGACAAAGCGAAAAACTTCATTGAGCACATTCATCACATCCGGCAGCAGTTTCATGACATGTTTGACACAACCAATGCTAAGTACAAGAAATGACATGATCAACATCAGATTCCACACAACTTCTAGGTGGGTGACAAAGTGTGGTTACATTTGCAGAAGGAGCAACTCATTCGACCCCACCGTAAGCTTTGCCCGCTCTGATATGGGTCGTACACCATCACCAAGGTTGTAGGGAACAATGCCTTCGAACTCAGCATTCCATCATTCCTTGGTCTGCACCCAGTATTCAACGTGGATCGCCTTCGGCCCTACTTTCCACCTCTACTGGACACCTCCGACATTGCAGAACAATTCACACCAACAAAGTTAAACCCAGACTTCATGGAACAGGCCACCAAAGATTGTATCATGGACATGAAAATCAAGAACACTCACCAGTAGAAGATCCAACTATATCAGGTTGTCAAAGATGTCCAACTCCTACACCAAGGCAAGTGGTTCACCAGGGACCAAGTTCAACATAAGTTTCCTCACCTCATGGAGGAACTCAACGCAATGGGGACCATTGCTTCCTGGGGGGGGAGAATGATACAGGTGGATATTGGTGGCTACCCTCCTATTCCACTTGGGGCCCCACCATTGTTTCTTTCATTTTTTTAGTTTCCTTAATTATAGCACCATTTACTATTTTTTGCAGTTTTTCGGGTCTTGAACTTCCAGAGTTGTTTTGAGGCTCTAAACGATGTTTTTTGGGAAAAACGAGAGAAAAATTAGCTTATAGATTGATGTTGCTCCCTCAAAATTTGTAGTCCTTAGATAGATATTTATAACGAGGTATTGAGCACATCAAACAAAGATCGTATGCCAAAGTTACATCCCCTGGAAGTTGATGTACCAATTTACCTAAACGGGGCCCATAGTTTTGGCGCTTCATCTCCTAGGGTTAGGTTTTTGGATATTTAGGGTTTTCCATTGTTTCTCAATAATAAATAGGCCCTCGAGCCTCATTGTAACATAGTTTAGAGGCCGGTGGCCACCACATCTCTTCTCAGAGATAAGCTACGAGCGCCCTAGCTAGTTTATTTCCATTATGTCTGTAAACAAATTTCAGTTCTTTGATATTAATGAAATGAAGTGTTATTTCCGCTGCATTTGTGTATTATTTTGAGTTCCTGCATAAATCTGGATTAGTCCTCTTGTAGCGAGGCCTGAACATCCATAACTTATTCAAAAACTTGAAGGCATTCATGTACAATTGAATCAATCTTATCATGGGCATCCTTGATCTCGGTTTCATGCTACTCCCAGACCTTAGGTGGAGTGGAGGGATGAAATTCCATCTGTAGCTCAACTATATTCATCTACAACTCGACTATCTTCATTTGCATCTCGAGGCACACTTGGTCAACCTCGACTTTGGAATATTTGATTGTTGTCGCGAGTTGTGCCACTTTTTCCTCTAGGGTAGATGCAACCTGAATCTTGAGTTGAGGTAGGTCGCAACAAGCCTGGGAGATGACTTCCTCCAACTTCTGTCTTTGTGTAGTCGCTAGAACGCACTCTGGCACAACCAACTATTTTTCCTAGGCCATCCTTTGTCTTTCCTACCTAGCATCCTGTATAACCAAGAGGGCGCGCTACTCTCTGATCTTCAATTCTTTAGTCACACCCCAGTGGAAATTGTGTAATGTCTGTAGAGGCAACCTAGACAGATTAAGCCTTGTGTTCTGCCAATGCACCGCCTACTTCATCTGCTATGCAGTATCAAAACATAGTGTGCCTGCAGGGATTGGAACCATGCGGGTATCATTTGTAATTGCTATTTATTGCACTACCATGCTTGCACCTACTTGGGTTGCGCTTGCTTGAAGCCTGATCGCTTGACTCATGCTCACTTGTACTATGCTTGTCTGCACCTGCAACTCTTTTAGCCCCTTATAGACCTTCGCCAGTACCTTCTTGCACTGGTCTTCAATGTTACCCCATAGATTTTTAGTGACATTCTTAACAGTATCTCCTATCTCATCGAGGTCCCCCTCAGTGAGGACCATTTCTTCTGGGTCGGTGGACCGACTGGACTTCATTTTCTTCCACGCACCTTCGCTTTGTGGATGTATTCTCTTAATAGTAAAAGGGGAGCGGTCATTTGATGGATCCATAGTTGTATCATAGCCATGAGTATCATCCCCTCCTATGTCTGGAGCCTCTGTCTTTGATTCAACCTCCACTTCGGTCTCTTTACCGGTCACAAATGTGACTATCTTGTGTGGATTCCCGGTATCCTTCTTTCCCTTTGACGTAGTGGACTTCCCGCCACTCATCCCTGCTTGTCCTATCTTCGTGCCTTTAGTGGGTGGAGTTAGGCAATCACCTTGCCATTCACTGTGTTGTCGTTCCTAGAGACAACCTTGAGTTGTGAAAAACCAGTGCCTAGGACATCTTATATTAGCAAGGAGCATATGGTATAACAGAGGAAGTTATCAATAAAAAGCTCTCATGCTATTTCCTAAAAAACAAGGAATATTAATCTGAATGGGACCAAGACCTTCAGAAACTGACACAGAGAAAGGAATACTGCAGAGGCAACAATGCAAAACTCCAATATAAAAGCAACAGGCAATTCAGAGACAACTTACTGTAAAGAGGGCCAATTCAGAAATACCTCACAGAAATAAATTATCAGAAGGTGTATGTAGTGAATGAAATATTGAGAGAATATTAGTTGTCATTGAGCTGATATCCAGATACACAATATTACCATGCGGCACGGTGGAATTCCCTTTGTTATCACTCATATTTTCCTTGAATTTGTGGAAAAGGAAAGTAAATCCGAGGTAACCACAAACCAACCTTCAGATACAGAATCTAGCCAATCTATATCTAGAGAGGGCTCTCTCTTTAAAATTTAACTTTGTTCTTAGAAAATATTAGGCTAGTTATAAGTCCAAGAGTTTTGTTTGAATTTAAATGGTGGAATCCGCCAACTAAGGGCACGATTGAGTATTTCAGGCCATTGGGCTATGGAGTCGAAAGGATGGCTTTACTGGATTAAGTTTTTACACCAAAGATGGCTTTGCAGGGCAAGATAGCCAAACATAGAACAATTTTAGATATTAAAGTGAATGGAATGGATTTTGAAGGGATGAAAGGCAATTAAGAATCTTTCAACATGTTCAAAAGAAAGAAAGTGAATGATTACAAATAAAGAGCAGTTAAGAATTCTTTACTATAGTAATCAAAATGTTTAAACCAGCGAAACAAGAGAAATTAAGAATTCATTGTTTATAACCAGTTTAGAAGAAAACATTTAGAATAATCACAATTGAAATCAGAGTACACTTAAGCAATTTCTGATTTATTCTTTTTTGTTAATTATTCAGAAATGGAACGCAGTGATATTATAAACGGATATAAAACTTTTAAAACATGAGATAGAGAAGACTTATTGATCTGTAGTTAGACACATGAATCCTGCAAAAAGTCTTGAGCTTCAATTCATCATCCAGCAAGCCATAAAGAAATTTCTCCAAAGCACTTTATTCCAAAAAATCAATGTTACAGCAAAGTAGAAGAATCCACCTCCAATACTTCCAAGAGTGAAGTATTTATACAAATTCTAAACTAAAATATCTTGAAAAAATATCAAGATTAGTTCACAAATCTCTCCAACTATTTTACATAAATAGAACTTAAGTAAAGGACACTCAAACTAATTCATCTATTTGGCACTATTTTGTATGGATAGGTGATGAAAAAGAGGAGAATTTGAATTTTATCCAACTCTTAGTTGATGATGAGGCATCCAAGTCACTAACTGCTTCCTTTCTTTGTGCAATTCTGCTCCAACAATTCTGCAAATTTGGGGTCCAATGAGACCTTTGTATTTCTCAATCCGTAATAGATATGTAAAAAGTGAAATAGGTTATTGTAGATTAATATATTGGTAAGATAAACCTCTTTCAGTTTCCCCAAATTCCTCTCCAGTTGTGAATAAAAGGCTCTGTAAATAATATGTGTAAAATAGAGTTTTACAGAGTCTGAAAAATAGCCTGTAAAGATGTGCATGTATCTCTCATTCTGAAATAAATGTGCAACAAGTGAGATAGGTTTTGTAGATATGTCTCTTAGGAACAAAAACCTCCTTCAGTTTTGTATGATATATTTTTTATTTACCACAATCTTCTCTGCAAAATGATGACTTAACTGGTATTTTCTGCAAAAAGTGCTTTCCATCATTGTTTAATATTTCCAAAACCATAATAGTTGTTAGAAAAGTGAGAGAGGTTTTTGTAGATGGTCCTCTTAAGAACATAAACCTCCTTCAGTTTTGCAAAATTAATCTTGGATTGATCACAATATTTTCTGCAAAACAATGACTAAAACATTAAATTTCTGCAAAAATGTTCCTTCTTGTTGTGTTTTTCATCTTTTCACTTTTTTGTTCTTTTAACTGTTTTACTTTCACTTTAGATAAACTTCAATGTTGGTGAAAATATTTTCATCTCTTTTTACCATTTTACTACCTCTGTAATTACTTTTACTATTTTACCTTTGACTGTTCTGTAACTTCATTTTAACTTTCACTCTGACTTTTACCTGATACACTTTAACCACTAATACTCTTTAACTGTTCTTTACTGTGTCCTTTTACCTTCAATGTGTAGTTTAGGTTTTTACTGTCTGTTTCAACAGTAAATTGTTTAATATCCTGTTTTCTTTGCTTGTCTTTCAACTGTATGTTTTATCTTCCATCTCTGTTTGAATAAATTTGATAACACTCTTAGAGTAAACAAGTCTTATGACTAGTATTAAGACTGTTTATCCAAGGATGTGGTCTTCTGATCACCTGTAAAACAAAACAAATTGTTAAGAAAGCATTGGTTTGCAGGGGAGGTCGAAAATGTTTCATTTTATTTTGAGAGGTCTGTGGAGTGAATCTAGAATGATTTTTGGGAGGTAAACCATGCTCGAATTGGTTAACAGAGGCTTCAGGTAGCGCAGCTGGGTTACAAAGGGTTTTACTGCATGGGAGTCTGGTCGTTCACTGTGCACGATATAATAAAAAAATGCAAGTTCTTTTCGTTTTATTTACAAATTCAAAGGGTGGCGGGTTTTAATTAATGACGTCAGCATGTACGACAGATGAGTCACGAGGGGGGGAGGTGGTAAGCGGTTTTTTCCGCACCGCTTTTGAGGGAAGGCGGTATTGAGCGGATGGGTAGCGATTCCACAGAACGAATGACACGTGGCCATGGTACTATTTTAAAACTGCTGGCATTTCGCGCGTTAATGCTCGGATCAGGGATGGCCAGCGGAATGAACGACAGCCGTCGATCTTGGAGCGACCGATCGAATGGTAGACGGGACAGGGAGTTGATAGGGTTTTAATGGTGTGGGCCCGACGTGTTTATTTATCAATTAATTGCTTCATGAGTGTTTTGATTGGTGGGTTGTTTTTGTTTTAAACACGTAAAACATGTTTAAAACTTTTTCCATATATTTTTTATTATATAGTAATTAAAACAATGCGATTTATTTACCATAGGGGGGCGGGAATAATATTTAAAGTTATATTTTAGCCAAAAGGGGGTATATTGTGGGTTTTTTATTTGAATAAGTGGGACTTAAATACTTTTGGCTAAAAATTATAATACATGGGTTTTTGGGATATTAGATAAAAGGAGTTATATATAATAGGATAAGATCATTTCTATAAGGATTTAATATATAAATTAGAGTTAATATGACAAGGGAACAATGTAAACTCAAAATACTTAAATATAACCAAGAAAGTGAAGTTTCAAAAGTAAATAGCATTATTATACTTTCATCACTTAAACTTAGAATAAAAAGTGATTTTGAGGGCTTTTTATGAAATATTGAAGGATTTTCCTAAGTAAAATGGGATTTTACTTAGGAAAAGATTTTGAGAAGTGAATGAATGTGATAATGGATGATTTCAAGTACTTAGGTCTTTTCAATTATTGGGCCGAGGGTCCGGTCCCTCCAAAAGTCAAGGAAATGCCTTGAGCCCCTTTAATCTTCAAATACCTTAGTGCTTAGGGAAATTAGTGAAATCTTTAAGGGAAAATGAAGGGGAAGTTAATAATCTTGACTTTGCTTTGCTGTGAACTTTTTCCAATGTAGTATCTGCCTTTGCACTTGTGATGAAAGTAAAATTGAACACATTTAGAACCATCATTCATCACTTGTAATTCTGCAACAACATCTACCTACCCTACCTACTTACTCTACCATTTTCTCTTCTTTATTAGGGTGCACTTAGACTGGCAAACCCTTATCAATCTTCTTTTTCTTTTACATGGAAAACCTATCTAAGTCTACACTTATTACATCCAAGGGCTCAGATTAAACTGTTGAGCACCTTTTATTAACTCTACCTATCTACTTATCTGCCAAGATTAAACTGTTTGGTCAAATATTTATTCTCTATTCTACAACATGAAATTGAAAAATGAATGAGTCAAGTTTAAACAGTTTGACTCTTCATAAATTGTGGCAAAAGTTTGACAAGCTGCACACAATTTTGTTTATTACAGAAAATGAAATAGTAGTGGCATTTAGACTTGCACACTTTCCATGGCCTTTCTTTTTGATGGGGTTCATTTCTTTCACTTTTTTGACCATTTTATTCTTTTCACCCTTTGATTTTTCTTTTAGGGTATACCCTCTTTACATTTTTTAAATTTTTTGATTTTTTGATTTTTTTGAAAATATGGAACACCTTTGCAACAAGAAAAAGGTTTGAACATATTGCATAGTTCATCAAGTCAATCATGAAAAATGACACCTGTTGGTATAGGAGTCTAACACCCGCCATTCATCACTGCTTGTCCTATCTTTAAACCTTTAGTGGGTGGAGTTAGGCAATCACCTTGCCATCCTCCATTGCTTGTGTTGTCTTTCCTAGAGACAGCCTTGAGTTGTGAAAGACCAGTGCCTAGGACATCTTATATTAGCAAGGAGCATATGGTATAACAGAGGAAGTTATCAATAAAAAGCTCTCATGCTATTTCCTAAAAAACAAGGAATATTAATCTGAATGGGACTAAGACCTTCAGAAACTGACACAGAGAAAGGAATACTGCAGAGGCAACATGCAAAACTCCAATATAAAAGCAACAGACAACTTAGAGACAACTTACTGTAAAGAGGACCAATTCAGAAACACCTCACAGAAATAAATTATCAGAAGGTGTATGTAGTGAATGAAATATTGAGAGAATATTAGTTGTCATTGAGCTAATATCCAGATACACAATACCACCATGTAATGGGCTTACCATTTTAAGAATCCATTCATGACAATAGCATTTTAAAAACACCTTCCCAAATAAACTAATATAGCAGAAGTATGGTTTAGATGAATAGTGGAACAGAATATCATGCTTGAGCCATATTTAAAGCGCTTGACTTATCTGAGCATGGGTATCAACTAGGATAAATCCATACCAAAAATCAGTGAGCCACTCGCATTCCAAAAACATGATACATGAAAGATGGATGAAATGAAATGATATATTAAAATAGCACATATAAGAGAAAGTTACAAACTGTGAAATACCAAAGACCAGAATCCTCTTAACAGATGGAACTCCTCCTCACTGAGACCCTAGGGGCTCTGAGCCTTCATACAAGAGTTCAACAAAATGTATACAAAAATCCTTTCACTCCATAATTTTCTGATAAAATCTAGAACCTTAAATCATATGTTCTTCGGGAGCTTTATAGGGGAAAAAGAATGCTCCAAAAGGGAGTAGGTGGTGAACATTTAATTTGCCTCATTAAAACAAAATGGCGAAAATGTACACGCCCATACTACTTAATGACTGCGCGCGTATTGTACCCTGGCACCTTGCGAAACAAATGCCCAGGTAAATCTCTCTTCGGAGACTTGACAATGAAGTAAAATCACATAGACGATACATCATTTTACGAAGAAAATGGTCTTTGAAAAGAAAACTTTAGGGTATTTTATTCTGCGAATGGTACCCTCTGCCTTATAAACCCTGAATTAAGGTTTAAGATCTTCAATGCTAAACGTTGAATTCCTCGATCATTCACTGATATTTCTCTGCTGCTCCATTAATATCTCCATCTGCGCAATCTGTGCTTTGAATGACTCTGGAGGGTTTGACAGATTTTAACCCTGCTTCTTTAATGGAAGTCTTGTCGACATACCCTCCCAGGCCTTTCTCCATAATTACAGCCTCTGAAAAATAGTCCTTTGATGTGCTCTGCTACTGCAATCAAGACTGTAAATCATAACAGTTTTCCGCCGTTGAAACCCTGCAAAACCCGCAAACTTGTTAGGAAAACCATGCATGGGGATGGTGGATATGGCGGGGTCAATGAAAATGGTCGTGCGGACATGGCGAAATGGTGGAACAATGCAGGGTGGCGCCAAAAAATGCAGTGAAACGATGGTGAATGGAATGATGAAAGGTTTTAACATGAAACATTTAAATTTGACTTATGACTGGGATATATAACGGGCGGAGGAAAAATATGCGACACACACGTGGAGCGGGTGACGTGGAGGTACGGAGTCAACTGGCGGAGAGGCAAGTGACTTGGACCGTCAAATCTCAGGAGGAGATCAACGGCTGAAAATGCGTTGGAGGACGATGAACGGTGGGCCAGGGGTATGATTTCCTCGTGTTAACTTCCGCGCAGCTTCGAGGAGCGATCGCCGTCGGATGGGTTGCTGTAGATTGAACGGCTCACGTGCATATCGCGCCACATCCGCTGCCGAACTATAACGCGTGATGAACGGCGGTTTTTGGGCCGTACGCGGAGACACGTGGCGAATGATGTATGGAATCGCTCCGAAAAATAAAATACCACCTATCGCCCAAAAGCGGTGCGATGGAAACCGGGCGGGTTTTGCACAGTGCACGACGCGGGGACCATGGGCGGGTGTGCGCTGTGGCCGTTCGACCGCCGGGCGGACGGGTGATTGAGCGATGAACGGAGTGGGCCACGGGCGCGATGAAGACTTGAAAATGCCATTGGATCTGTACAGATCGACGGCTATAAATATGCCCGATCTATATATGTGATAAGTGCCTTCAGGAGTAGCACTTGGTTTTGAATTCCGGTCATGTGGAGAAAAAGGTGCAGGGGCTAGGGCCAAAAGGTGCTAGGCCTTAAATATAATGTAATGTGGGATCTCGGCCCTTTTATGAAGTTTTGAGGCTGGGAGAAGGTAACGATGAGCAGAAAATGAATTTCTCAGGGCAAAAAGAGGGGGTTTGAAAGGTTTAACCGAGGTTGCTTATCAAAATTTCAATAGAATGCTGACATGATCAACATTGGCTCCACCTGGGGATGGCACGTTCATCCCTGAGCGCGTCGAGAACTTCGCAGACCACCTGATAATCTTCTGTGCGAACTCTGCTCTTCAGCACTTCTACTTTTTCTTTTTCATAATTCATCATAACACCCACATTATTCAAACAACGGGGAAAACAAGAAACTAATATACAGTATGATACATGAGGCTATCTCTGCCTGAATTAGAACTGGAAGTAGGGTTTAAGAAACTGACCATTTACAGGGGCGTCAAGCAAGTCACCCTGTAAATTTTCCAACTTGAAAGTGTTGTTACCTCCCTGTTCCACAATTTTGAAGGGGGCGAACCAGAGTGGGTCGAATTTACCATGTTTTCCTTTTTCAGCTCTCTGGTTGTCCCATCTGAGTACTAAATCACCAATCTGCAGATTCCTATCCTTAGCATGCCGATCAAAAAGGTATTTCATCTTCTCCTGATACTCTGTCAGCCTTTGACTTACCTGGTTCCGCATTTCTTCCAATTCCACCAGCTGATTTATTCTCCTAGTCATATCATCAAGCTCTTCTTGACTTTCCTGCATGAATCGGACTACTGGTAGGGCTAACTGTATAGGGAATACTGTTGCCCTCCCATATACTAATTCATATAGGGATTTTCCAGTTGTTCTCTTGCTGGTAATTCTATTGGCCCACAGAGCAAATTTCAACTGGGAATCCCAATTTTTCTGATTTTCATTTATAGCCTTCTTCAGTGCTCTCACCAAGGTTTTATTGGAAGATTCTGCCAAGCCATTTCCCTGTGGATAATAGGCTGTAGAGTGACTTAGTGTGATGTTATACTGCTGATAAAAGCTTGCAAACTTCGCAGATTTGAAGACTTGTGCATTATCGGTCACTATTCTGGCAGGGTAGCCAAACCTGGATATGATGTTTTCTTCCATGAATTTTATTATCACAGTATCCATGGCGTTCCTTGCAGGTATGGCTTCCACCCATTTTGTGAAATAATCAGTGGCAGTTAAAATCCACTTATGCTGACCACTCGATGGAGGATGTATTTCACCTATAAAATCAATTCCCCATTGTCGGAAAGGTTCATCCACGTGCACAGGAATCATGGGCAGAGGTGCCAACTTCTGTCTTTCAGCAAATTTCTGACACTTCTCACAGGCTCTTACCCGGGCAAAAACATCTCCAAAAAGCTTGGGCCAATAAAAACCAGCCTTCAGGATTTTGTGAGCAGTGGCCCTCCAGCTGTAATGACCCCCACAGATTCCTTCATGAAGTTCGGCTATAATACTCTCTACCTCATCCTCTGTGAGACACAGGAGTAGGATGCCTGAGGGATCTCGCCAGTATAGCCGGCCATTGGATACTATGTACTTCTGTGATTTCAATCTTAACGTTCTGTATTTAGCTTTATTGCAGCTTGGAAGGCAACTGAGTGTAAGGAGATATTCTACTATCTCTTTGTACCATTGATTGGTGAGGTACTTTATATGTGTTCGAGGAGTAGCTACCCCAATTCCATGTCGCTCTTTTTTCTCCTCAGATTCCTCATCTGCTATTGCGGACAAGTTTATACCCAGAGCTTGATAGTTTGATTCAGATAATATTTTGGCAAGCCCTTGTCCTTTGATCAGCTTAGTAGGGCGGATGTCTAATTCATACTCCTGTATCTTGGCAATCCACTTCCCCCTTTTTCCTTCACTATCCCCTTGGATAAGAATATCTTTTACAGCAGCTGTAGGCACAAATGCAGTGATATGGGATTGTAGAACATACATGCGAAATGCTTTAAGGGATTTCACCAGGGCATATGCTTGCTTTTCTAATATGTTTTATTTTAATTCTGCATCACAGAGCACTTGACTGAAGAAGGCGATGGGTACCCTTCCTCATTTTTTTGCAATAAGACTCCTGTTATTGTATGAGGTGATGCAAAAGAAAAGATCATGAAAGGTTTAGCATAATCTGGTCCAGCTAGTACAGGGGCTTCTGCAAAAGAATTTTTTATCTTGGTAAAGGCCTCTTGTGATTCCTGGGACCATTTAACTTCATTATCTTTCTTCAACATGTTAGTTATATGTCTAACTATTTCAACATAGTTAGGAATAAACCTTCTCAGGAAATTAATACGCCCTAGGAACACTTGTACCTCCTTCTTATTCCTAGGAAGAGAAATACCATTTATAACCTCTACCCTCTTAGGATCTATCTTTACCCCATCTTTAGTCACAATGTGTCCCAAAATTTTACCCTCTTCTAACGCAAATAAATACTTATGAGGGTTTAGAGAGAGACCATACCTTCTGCATTTCTCAAAGGTTCTACGTAGATGCTCAATGTGCTCAGTATCATTCTTTGAAAATACAGTGATATCATCGAGGTAGACTACCAGAAATTTATCTTGCTCCCCACAAAAGCAATGTCCATGGCCCTATGAAAAGTGGCCCCTGCATTAATCAACCCAAAAGGCATCCTGGCATACATAAATGTACCCCATGGTGTGGTGAAAGCAGTCTTCTTTTGACCTTCTGGAAGTATGGCCACCTGATTATAACCAGAGAATCCATCCATCATTGACATCCTAGAAGCTCCAACCAACTTCTGCAGAATATGATCCATCTTAGGCAGTGGACAATTAACCTTTAAGGATGCTCTGTTTAAATTTCTGAAATCCACACACAGCCTTATTTCTCCATTCTTCTTTCGGACAGGGACCAGGTTTTCCACCCATTCAGAGTACCTCAATGGTACGATTATTTTGGCCTTTAATAGCTTCCTAATTTCCTTCTCAATAGAGGGAAGTAGCAAGGGATTTATTTTTCTGAGCTTCTTCTTGTGAGGTTTAGCATCTCCCTTTAGTGGAATCTTGTGCTGCATTATACTAATATCAAAGGTTTTCAAGTCTTGATAGGACCATGCAAACACATCTTTGTAGGACTGAAATAACTTCTGATATAGCTTTTTATATTCTCTTGGGATTTTCTTGGACAATTTTACAATTTTGGGGTCAGCATCAGTACCCAAATTCAGGTCCTCAACCTCATTTTCTTCTACCACTTTGCTTGGCTGCAGTGGGACATCATTTTTGTCAAATAATCTTTCTAGAGGCACTAGTCCTCTAGGTATAATGTTTCCCTTCAATTGCAACACTTTATTACCTGCCATTTTCTCCTCCCAATTTCTTTCTGAAGTATCTTCAGACTCACTTTCTTCTTCAGCATCAATCTCCATATTTGAGAATTCCCCTACTGTTTCCAGGAATCTCCTCATCTGTTCTTCATCTTCAAATACCTGCCAGTGTTTGATGTTGTCTGGGATTGATGGTCGATAACGTACCTCAATTTCATACCTCAAGAGGGGGTTCTGAGGTGGATGGAATGTACTAGTAGTCACAGCAAGGGAATCAACCATCCTATTCTGTTCTCGGGGCATGAATTGGATATTGAATGCCAAGAAGAAATTTTCCATCATGTCCCAAACTTCATTCCTATAAGCCCTGAGCCGAGGATGTTTGGTTTGAAACTGATTCCTGACTTGTTTAACCACCAGTTCTGAATCTCCCATAACTTTTAAACTTTGTATATTCATGTTCCTGGCTGCCTGCAATCCTAACAGAAGTGCTTCATATTTAGCCACATTATTAGTAGCTTCATATTCCAGCTTGAAGGACAATGGGACCCATTTCCCTGTAGGAGAAATCAATAGTATTCCAACTCCATTACCTTCTCTTGAATTTGCTCCATCAAAATGAAGTGTCCAGATTCCTGCTTCATTGCTCTCTGAGGGCTGCTTAGTCTTGATCTGGAAAAAGGATGGTTCATGAGCATAATCTTGATCTTCTTCTAGTATCAAGCATGAGAAATCTCCTTCTTTACTGTAGACTGGTGAATTAACAGAGTTGTCAGCCTTAGTCACCATCTTGACAAATCTAGTCTCCCTGTACAACCTCCTCTCCTGGCCACCAAAAACTGGGATAGTGGCATATGTTAAATCCAACTTAATAGACCCACCAAATTTTGTCCCCCAGGACCTTGACAGTAACATGCCAAAGTGAGCTGGAATATCAGCCACCACGATGTCCATTATCACACTTTTTGCTGGGATTTGGGCCAAATTGACCACCAAATCCTTGATCATCCCCAAGCTTTTAACTCTTTTGGAATCAAATGAATAGAGGTCCTTGTATGGACGGGTAATTTGTAATCCTAGTTGTTCCATGACTGACAAAGGCAATAGATTATGGGAAGCTCCAAAATCTAGCATACAATTATGTAATAGCAGGTCATGAATCACTAGAGACACATAAAAGGGAGGAGTAGAAGCATCTAATTCCTCAACATGTGGACCAAAGACAACCATGGGTATTTCTTCTTGAAGGTTGAGACTATCTGGGGCGAGTGCAGCTTCTGGAGGGATCATAAAAGAGGTGACTTGAGATTGATATGCAGGTTGCTTCAATAGTTCAGTCAAGGGAACTGGGATTTTGACTTTCTCAAGTTCCTTTTGCAGACTGAAAACAGGAGAGGACTTCTCTATTACAACCTCTTTTGACTCTTTATTTTCAGCTGAGGGTTTAACTTCTTTTGACTCAGACTTGGTATTAGGGGGAATGACTACTTTTGAAGAGGAAGGAATTTGATCATTAGACTGCAAAGGTTTGTTTAGAGGGCCCTTACCTTTGTCTGTGACTTTCTGCATTATAGACTCCTTTTGAGCAGGTGCTTCTTTCTGGGGTAGCTCCTCTTCTTGATCTTGAGTACGAGTCCTCTTCCTAGAAGATCTGAGATCATATCTTCTATTGAACTGTGCTTGCATGAAATCAACAAATTGTTTACAATAATGATCAATTTCTGTGTCTTCTGTGTCTCTGGCCTTTTCCTCTCTTTGCAATGAGCACTCGGTTCCATCATTTCCTTGCAAAGGACATTCTTCTCCATCACTATTTGAAAAGGCAAGATTTGCATCTTCCAGTCCATAGGCAGTGTCTTCAGTAGAATCATCTACTGGAACTTCCAAGTACAATGGGTGTGGTACCTGATCCTGTTGCTCCTTTGTTTCCCTTGGCAATATTTGCAGGGGTAGCTTCCTATACTAAGGATTGTAACCTCTGTTTGGAGCATTGTGGAAATTCTTGGAGGCTGAATTCTTGGTTTCCAATTCAAGCTTGACCAGTTTACCAGAAAGGTTCTTAATCATTTTTCTCATTTCTTCAATTCTGTTGCTAGCTGAGTCTCTGTCTTGGTAGGAGGTAGATACCTCCTCTTTGCCCCTTCTTCTAGTATCTTGTTCAGATTTTCCTTTTGATTTACCAGTGGAGGCAAAGTTTGCTTCCAACTCTAGTGCATCTGCCTGAGCATCATCCAGAGTAGCAGGCTTTCTTTCTCTGAGAGAGAAACCAAATTCTGAATCAAAAGCTGCTACAAAATCAACTTTAGCAGTAGTTTGATGAGGTTTCATATCAGCAAGAAGACTCAAATACAATTTATTAAATCTCTTGATAAATTCTAACACTCCTTCATTATGTCTTTTCTTAAGTGTATTGAACTCAGTAAGACGATGTCCATGGTCTTTCTTCTCTCCCCATTTTCTGAGAAAAGTATCTTCCATTATTTCCCAAGTGGTAATAGAACGACCTGCCAATGTCTTAAACCATTTTCGAGCTTCACCATCAAGAGATTGGACAAACAGCCTTAAGACCACATCTAAATGTTCCACATTAAAATTCTCTGCAAAAGCACAGAAGACCTCAAGATGTTTTTGAGCATCAATCTCGTTTTCCCCATTGAATCGGGGTAAAATCTTCAAATAATCTTGTGGCATATCATTCAACACTTGGGGTAATGCCAGAGGGGTATATTTATTTAGCAAGAACCCTGGAAGATTAGCCATTGGAGGGGGTGGAGGTAGTGCAATAGTTTGATGAGTAAGAGGAGGAGGAGGAGGTGGAAGTGGGGTATGAATAACAATAGGAATGTAATGAATAACAGGCTGAGGTGTTGAGGGGAATAATGGTCTGTTAATAGCAGATACTTCAGTGACTTCCTTGACCTCTTCGACCTCAGGAGTAGGGTGAAAATTATCTTTATTTCTGACACCTCCTCGGGGTGGAATATCTGAATAATAATCGGTATCTCCCACAGTGGAGTCGGGAACTAGCTTTGGGCTACTTGAGAAGAAGAGGATGGAAAGCTTTCTATAGACAATTCAGGGATTTCAGAGTGGACTAATTTTCTTTCCCTCCATTTTATTATGTGCATGATCTTTTCAGGGTCAGACACTGAAGCTGTCTTTGGCTGAGACGTATCTGACCTCAGGTGTGGCTTACGAGGAGCCAGGACTGCAAATAGATTTATCAAATAAACAAATGTGGAGTCGCCAAGGTGAGGGATCTACAACTCTCAACTCTCCATACTCACCTACTTGAAGAGTGAATTAGATTTTGTCGAGGCCCAGGGATTTAAAATTTCTCAACTTCGCTCCCCGGCAACGGCGCCAAAAAGATGTTGTCGTTCCTAGAGACAACCTTGAGTTGTGAAAGACTAGTGTCTAGGACATCTTATATTAGCAACGAGCATATGGTATAACAGAGGAAGTTATCGATAAAAAAACTCTCATGCTATTTCCTGAAAAACAAAGAATATTGATCTGAATGGGACCAAGACCTTCAGAAACTGACACAGAGAAAGGAATATTGCAGAGGCAACATGCAAAACCCCAATATAAAAGAAACAGACAATTCAGAGACAACTTACTGTAAAGAGGGCCAATTCAGAAATACCTCACAGAAATAAATTATCAGAAGTTGTATGTAGTGAATGAAATATTGAGAGAATATTAGTTGTCATTGAGCTGATATCCAGATACACAATACCACCATGTAATGGGCTTACCAATCTAAGAATCCATACATGACAATAGCGTTTTAAAAACACCCTCCCAAAGAAACTAATATAGCAGAAATACGGTTTAGATGAATAGTGGAACATAATATCATGCCTGAGCCATATTTAAAGCGCTTGACTAATCCGAGCATGGGTATCAACTAGGATAAATCCATACCAAAAATCAGTGAGCCACTCGCATTCCAGAAACATGATACATGAAAGATGGATGAAATGAAATGATCTATTAAAATAACACATATAAGAGAAGGTTACAAACTGTGAAATACCAAAGACCAGAATCCTCTTTAACAGATGGAACTCCTCCTCACTGAGACCCTACGGGCTCTGAGCCTTCATACAAGAGTTCAACAAAATGTATACAAAAATCCTTTCACTGCATAATTTTCTGATAAAATCTGGAACACTAAATCATCTGTTCTTCGGGAGCTTTATAGGAGAACAAGAAAGCTCGAAAAGGGAGTAGGTGATGAATATTTAATTTGCTTCATAAAGACAGGATGGCTGAAACGCGCATGCCCATACTGCTGAATGACTCTGTAGCGTTGTATTGTACCCTGTGGCATGCTTACTGAAATAAATGCACTGAGTATAAATCTCTTCAGGAACACGGCAAAGAAGTAAAATCACATAGACATTCTGTCCTTTCCTGAAAGAAAATGGTGTTGAAAAGAAAACTTTAGGGTATTTTATTCTGCGAATGGTACCCTCTGCCTTATAAACCCTGAATTAAGGTTTAAGATCTTCAATGCTAAACGTTGAATTCCTCGATCATTCACTGATATTTCTCTGCTGCTCCATTAATATCTCCATCTGCGCAATCTGTGCTTTGAATGACTCTGGAGGGTTTGACAGATTTTAACCCTGCTTCTTTAATGGAAGTCTTGTCGACATACCCTCCCAGGCCTTTCTCCATAATTACAGCCTCTGAAAAATAGTCCTTTGATGTGCTCTGCTACTGCAATCAAGACTGTAAATCATAACAGTTTTCTGCCGCTGAAACCCTGCAAAACCCGCAAACTTGTTAGGAAAACCATGCATGGGGATGGTGGATATGGCGGGGTCAATGAAAATGGTCGTGCGGACATGGCGAAATGGTGGAACAATGCAGGGTGGCGCCAAAAAATGCAGTGAAACGATGGTGAATGGAATGATGAAAGGTTTTAACATGAAACATTTAAATTTGACTTATGACTGGGATATATAACGGGCGGAGGAAAAATATGCGACACACACGTGGAGCGGGTGACGTGGAGGTACGGAGTCAACTGGCAGAGAGGTAAGTGACTTGGACCGTCAGATCTCAGGAGGAGATCAACGGCTGAAAATGCGTCGGAGGACGATGAATGGTGGGCCAGGGGTACGATTTCCCCGTGTTAACTTCCGCGCAACTTCAGGGAGCGATCGCCGTCGGATGGGCTGCTGTAGATTGAACGGCTCACGTGCATATCGCGCCACATCCGCTGCCGAACTATAACGCGTGATGAACGGCGGTTTTTGGGCCGTACGCGGAGACACGTGGCGAATGATGTATGGAATCGCTCCGAAAAATAAAATACCACCTATCGCCCAAAAGCGGTGCGATGGAAACCGGGCGGGTTTTGCACAGTGCACGACGCGGGGACCACCGGGGCAGGTGTACTGTGAGCCATTGATCTGCGGTTTAAATGGACGGTGGACAGGTGATTTGGGCGATGAACGGAGTGGGCCACGGGCGCGATGAAGACTTGCGAATGCTGTCGGATCTGTACAGATCGACGACTATAAATGTGCCCGATCTATATATGTGATAAGCGCCTTCATGACTAGCACTTGGTTTTGACTTCCGGTCATGTGGAGAAAAAGGTGCAGGGGCTAGGGCCGAAAGGTGCTAGGCCTTAAATATAATGTAATGTGGGATATCGGCCCTTTTATGCAGTTTTGAGGTTGGGAGAAGGTAACGATGAGCAGAAAATGAATTTCTTAAGGAAAAAAGAGGGGGTTTGAAAGGTTTAAGCAAGGTTGCTTATCAAAATTTCAATAGAATGCTGACATCATCAACACACTGACTATGGTTGCAACATCTTCCTCTTCTACCAAGTATGATAGCTCGTACCAGACCCCAACAAGGTCCTTCTTCACCCAGTTATGAACATGGAGGAAGTCTGTGACCTGTTGATATTGATTCAAAATACTTGGCGATAGCCGAGGCTTTTGGCTAATCATTGTGGGCAGAATCATTTCGAATCCAACTGAAAATATTGTGTTCGTCATTACCCGGGTAGGCTCCTTTGAATGTCACAGTGAGGCATACTGCGCAACCTCACATAGATCAGGGTCCGCATAGGAGAATTGCAACTCCTCGAGCTCCCTCCAGGCCATCAATGCTATTAAGAGTAAGAGCCACGCGTAATGGAACTACCTTCCCTCCTCTTGAGATTCATAGCAGTCAGCTAATAATTCGTATCCTGCCCAATTATAGACAACTCCGTTGCTGCACTCCATAGCTAAAGACAATACTAGTGCAGAAACCTCTTTTGCATGACACTTGCACATGATCTTTCTTGCCAAAATGTGTGCGTCAAAGCGCATAGACCTATTTGTTATGGAGTTAATCGAGTAACCCTGAGTTCCCTTCATCATACCGTAATCTTGCTTCGTCTAGTATGCCAACTTCTTGTCCTAATCCTTACCCACAAACACATCTGTGGGGTTCAAACCGAGACAAGGAAGTGCCATGATCTTCCTTATCAACATCACATAAATAGGAATCTACTTCCCCAACCATAAGTAGTCATCATGCACCAGAGCCAACAATTGGCACTCACAAATTGTGTTGAAGATACTTCGCCTGAAGTGTGGAACATATAGCATGTTCAGTACCCACGCATCCTGCATACTAGCCACCCACTTCATTGGTTCCAATATTGTTACTCTGGTAGCTTTGTAATAGGAGGAGCGCAGATATCGGCTCAACTCGAACTGTAGGTACTTGCTGTGATCGTTCTAGTCCTAGTACTCCATCCGCAGCTGGGGCACTTTGCCCAAAAAATCCCCCTCAACAAGTAATTCATCCAGCAATAACAACATAAAGATATTATATTTGACTGTGTCCATATCCTTTGTAGGCTTTGCAGCGTTCGAATTCCAAGGCGAAATATATGGGGGCAACTTAGAGATAGGTTCTACCTCCTCTGCAACAATATATTTTGGTGTAAGTTCTTCGTTGTCTGACTCTTCTACCTCGATAGCCTGCCTCTGTCGATCTTGGGCCCTCTTACTCCTATGTTCCTTAGAAATATTCTTTAAGGGAGATGATTGTAACACCGACTTCTTTGGCTTCTGAGGCGCAGTCACGCCCACAATGGTCTGCTTCCTGGGCTACCTCGGCCTGGTGCTATGTGCGGGTGGCGTAGCCGTCATTGTGTGTTCTAAACCGGACCAAATTATGTACCTTACCTTGCTCTAAGAAATTCCTCTTTTAATAATTCAAAGTTGTATTATGACATAAAGTGGATTGCTCGGCACTCCTGCAAGCACAAAATCTCAATTCTAAAACTTAGAGCGCAAAGTGTTCGAATGTGGAGTAGGATACATGATTTATAGAAAAATTCAAATTCAAACTACATGATCTCCTTCAGATATGCCTCATAAATGCAAATTTGGCTGCGATTCCTCCCAAATATTCTCATTAAATACATCCATCCCACTCATTTTAACGACCAAGTCCTTTTCAAATCAACAGTTCATGTTCCAATCGTCACTTTTTGGACGAAATTTTACATAATCATCTTGTTGGCGCAATCCAACCTCCCACGACGTAGTGTCCTCCATCTTTGCCATCTTTCTACACACTGCACAGTGTCCTAACTATGACGAAGCCTCCCTTTGGTAGAATCATTTATAGTCCCATGCTCTCTTTCAATTGCGTGGAGAATTAATACTCTTCGCCGGCCATGTAGTCATTTCGAACCTCCAGGGACAGAGTCATCTCGGTACAACTTTAGTCTGTTGCCATTGATATGTCTAGGGAAAAATTCTCCATTCAATTTTTCGAGTTAAACTGCGCCCCCTTCTAAAACATGTCTAACAATGTAAGGGCCTAACCAATGCATTTGTAGCTTACTTGAGAACTTTGCGAACTTGTTGTCATATAAAAGAACTGGGTCCCCATATTTGAACGTCTTTTGCTTAATATGTCTGTCATGTTAGGATTTTCCCCTCTCCTTCTGTACCTATTGGTGAAACTTGACGATGAATTTATCTTCCTCCAGCGCGAGCAGTCGCTCCAATATCTGCTCCATAATATCGTAGTCTACCATATCAGTAACTACGACGATGCGAAGACTAGGCATAAAGTATTCCATCAGCATCATAGCTTCATGTCTATATACTAATATGAATGGAGTCTGACCCGTCAAATTCTTACAGGTAGTCCTGTAGGCCCATAAAAATGCAGGAATGCACAAATCCCAGTCATCCATATTGGCATTACACACCTTTGTCAAAGTGTTCTCCAGAATTTTGGTAAAGGCCTCAACCGTCCCATTTTCCTGGGGGTGATATGGCATTCTATTTTGGTGATGTATTATGAAATCTGCAGTCAATGCTTCAATAGTTCTATTCAAGAATTATGTACCCATGTCGCTCATCAGGATCTTCGGGCACCCAAACCGCGATAAAATATGTTCAAAAATAAACTTCGCTGGTGTATCTGCACTACAATTTTTCACCGGCTGTGCCTCATCCCATGTAGTAAGGTAATCTATCGCAGTAATAATGTACCACACACATGTTTTCTTCCCAGGTGGATCAATTGATCCTACGAATTCAATTGACCATTTATCAAAAGCCTGTAAATTAACTTGAGGGTGCAGAGCCATTACATTCCTTCGCAAAGGTCTACTGGTCCTCTGAAAAACATCGCAAGCGCTACAATATTCCTTCGAATCCTTATGCATTGTAGGCCACCAAAGTCCAGCTCGGAGAATATTCTACGTAGTGGCCTTCCTTGCGCATTGAACTCCAACAACTTCACCATGTGCTTCAACAAAAACATTGGGTCGTTCATGTGCAGAAACATATCTTCGCAAAATCTCCTCGGCCCCCATATTGTATAGATGTCCAACGATCAGAGTAAAATCGGCTGCCTTTACTACCAACTCTTTCTTCTGCTGTGTGGTGTACTCCATAGGCGCAATGCCCGAAGTAAAAAACTGAATGATATCCAAAAAAATGTTCATCTGTAACCCGAAAACGAACATCTGCACATCAGATATTCCCTCCTCAATATTCGTCAGCTCTTCGCCTATATCGATACCAGAAAAATGGTCAGGTCCAACGTTCAAACATCCAGGCTTGACAATTACTTTGAAGTCATACTCTTGTAACAACAATATCCATTGAAAGATCCCCCCCCCCCCCCAACACAGGCTTGTTGACAAGGTATTTCAAAGCAGAGTGGTCTGTGAACATTTTGAAGTGCACACCTAATAGATAGTGTCTGAATTTTTGCAACGCATATACCATGGCTAGTCCTTCGTGCTCTGTGGTGGAGTAGCTCTGTTCCACCTTAGACAACTACCTTCTTGCAAAAGCAATAGGGCGATCTAGATCGCCTTCGCTTGGCTGCGCTAAGACAACTCCCAAAGCTATGCAAGACGCATCAACATGTACATGAAATTCCTTCTTCCAATCTAGAAAGACTAGAATAGGTGTAGTTACCATATTTTCTTTCAGTACATCAAGGCTCTTCTGACAATCATCATACCAACAAAAGTTTACATCTTTCTTAATTAATTTTTCTACCGGTGTAGTGATATGCGTGTAAACTTTGATAAACTTCCTATAATAACCTGTATTCCCAAGCGTCGTGCATAGCTGCTTCACATTTTTCGGTGGCTCCAAATTGATAATTATAACGAGATTCACAGGGTCTACCATCAACCTCTGCTTACACACAATATGGCCCAATAATATATCATATGGCACGCAGAAAATACACTTCTTCAGGTTCAAGGAAATCTGATATTTCCTGCAAGTATCCAACATTAAAAGTAGACTAGAAACATGCTTCTTTAACAATATGAATATTGTCCAGTCATTAAAATACACCTCCAAAAACTTGTGGATATATTCTTTAAATGTTGCAATGGCGAATCTAGAAAATATAGTTGGAGCGTTCTTTAACCCAAATGGCATAACTGTGTACTGAAATGATCCCCATTCAGTAGCGAAGGTGGTTTTGCTTCTATATTCTAGCACAATCTGATCTGATGGTATCCTGACAACCCATCTATAAATAAGTAGGCTTCTTGCCCTTCCACATTCTCCAAAACTTCGTCAGTGAATGGTGTCAGAAACAGATCATGGACACATGCATCGTTCAAATTTTCGAGATCAACACAAATCCTTATTTCTCCCTTAGTTTTATTTTCCTGGACCGCCATATGGCTAACCCATTCAGACTCTTATACTGGTTCAATAATGCCAGCGCTAAGCATCTTGTTTAGTTCTTCTCACACTTTTTATTTGTATTTTAGGTTTAGCCAATATGGGTGTTGCTTGATTGGCTTTGCATCAGGCTTTAAAGTGATCTGCATAACTCCCAAATCTACTATAATGACTTTCATCTCCGAGAACTTTGTTGGGAATAGATCCTAGTATTCATGCAGCAATTCGGTGACCTTGCTCACCATGTCATTGTCCCAATAGTCCCCATATTCACGAACTTGGGCTCCGCTTTTGAGCCTATGTTGACTTGTTGAGTCTTGAGAGGTTGTGCTATGTTTGGAATCTCTACTTCAGGACCTGCAACCTCACTATTTCCTTCTGATTCAAGAATAATGACATTATGTGGATCATCCTCACATTCTTCTACAGTCATATTGTAACATTCTCAGGCTTGTTCCAACTACACAGTCGAATCAGGTTGTGCCAAATCCCTTGGCTCAGTGGTAATTCAGAATACTCCCAATTTGACTTCTTGAAGAGCATCATTAATACATTCTCATCCTTCAACGAAGTTATAAGTTAATAAGAACCCTTTCGTCATCTCATACCAATCTGTGGTGTCATGGCGCAACTCCGTTTCAAGATACCATTGCTGAGATATCGTATCCAAGGTATGGCATAATATATGCACCCATTCAGGTTGAGGTTCTTCGCCCCAAGCTACAGTCCAGCGAGATAAATGCTCACGAGGATCATATTTACCATTGTACTTCTCCGCAATATTATTGTCTACATGACCAAACCTGAGCCTTATCAGCCTGAAAAATTCCTTCCATCCTCCTAAGATTTCTCTGTGTGCACCCCACCATCAGGCTAGAGTGGACCTCAAGACGAAGTCCAAAGATTCATATCATTTTTCTTTAGGAACCTTCTGCTCAAACTCTTCCACAAATAAGGCAACATTCCTAGTTCCATCATAAAACGGAAAGTCACGTAACTCTGATGTGACACAATGCAGTGCTTTGGTAACTCTGTTACACTGCTTAGTAGACACTTCATGTAAGCGGTTCTGCCAATGTTCTAGTTCCTCGTTAGAGTCTAAAACACACGAACTATCCTGATCCCCACGAATTTTGCATCGGCGGTCGAATTAATCCAATCTTCAGCCTATGCAGTGATCTTGTAGACATGATCAATATCATCATCACCATATTTATGCTGGACATGTTTTGTATAACGCGCACCTTCAGAGGGGTCCAAAGGCACAATGACCCCAATACCATCCTTTTAAAATACCATCTGTCTAATTTTCAGATTGATTATAGCATCCATGTCATAAGGCCAATAAAATTCAAGCGACGTAGGATACAAATTTCTATCATTAAGAATATCAATAACTTCAAAATCGGAAAATACATTTATGCCATCAGTTTCTACATTGATGCCTTGCAACCAGCCTATAGGAATTATTTTTTTCTGATTTTCCATCCTTAGCTGAATCAGTGACCATTACAGCTTAGGTCTCCCCATACGTTCCCATGTTTGTTTTGGAAAAACATTGGCATCTGATCCAAGATCAAGGATTACTTGATCCATTTCATGCTCTCTAATATGTGCAATGAGCCACATTTCTCTGCTAGTTCTTTTCTTATGTTTGTAGACCCTGTGCACTACGATTTGTTCCAGTTGTTGGTCTTCTTTACCAATGCATTTTTTTATCAACTCCTGCAATCACTCCACATCCTTCTGATCCCTAAGAAAATTCATACATGTCTGCAAGAAAGATGTCAAAATGGATGGATCAATTTCCTGGGATTGAGTAATCTGCTCGGGTTTATTCTTCAATGGAATCAGTTGTTTCAGCGTTGTTGATGTGAAAGCTCCAAGGCTCATAAAATTCTTCTTCGTGTCCATGAAGGTTTCTCTTTCGCATTGTATATAGAACCCATTATTCTTGTCTCCAACTTTCTGGACCCATGTATCCTCCATATGTTTCTTGCCTTCTGCTTTATCTTCTCCCATACTTATACCATTTCGTGTCACTATGTTGACGCTTAGATCTTCTTCGTGTGGTTCAAGTCTCATCATTTGTATGTTTTGGGCAGGATCTTGGTTGCGATTTTCCTGAATTTTAGCCAATAATGTAGGAAAATCCTCTATTTCATGATCAAATGTGCGACAATACCTACAATATACAACAGCGGGATTCTGACAATGTCTTGCGAAATGTCTAGGTTGACCACAATTATAGCATATGATTTGTCTATGACCTCATCCAACGCCTCCTCCTTGGCCACACCCTCGACCTTGGAAACCTCTGCACACTATTGGCGAACCTGGATCTTCACGTCCTTTGGCTTGTACTCAGTATGCTCCAAGACTCTACATCATTAGATTGTAGCTTCGACAATGCTTGTCATCATGTCCCACCGAACTACATTAATTACATAATAATTACTTCAGCGACCGGATGTACTTCTGTAGAAGATGACAGTAGTTAATAGAGTGCTGGCCTACAACTTCGCATAAGCTACACTAGATATTTGGTCCCATATTTGGCCCAGTACTTAGCTCAGTTCTCAACAAACTTGGCATCCTGGTGCATAAGTAGCCTCTAAAAACATGACATTGATCCTTATGGTGACCTCCTGCTTTGCACTTTATGCACCACACTTCTGCGCGAACTTATTTTCCCTTATTTAAATCTTGGAGCTCCATATGTAATCTTTCCAACTGGGTTTGAATCTGTTGAAACCCTAGGTTAGTATCTACTACCGTCAAAGCTTCTAACTTCATCGCAATCTTCAGTGCTTCAGCTTGGGTTATGAACTTTTGCTGTGATAATGGAAATCTAAGATGGGGTAAAAACGCAACGATAAACCATTCCTTGTGCTGCTCGTCATGGATCTCGAAGCTAACTTGAATTATCAGTGTCTTAAACCTTTGATCAACTTCCCACACCGTTTCATTGGCTAATTGCTTGATCTCCTTAATTTATGTAATACACTGGGATTGCGACTTTGGCTTCTTAAATTCAACATTCAATACAACTTTAGTCTAGGCTAACGTAGCATTTTGGTTTTTCATGGTAAATTTCATGTACCAGGATAACGCTCTCTCCTGCAGCGCTGTGATCAACTGCGCTTTGTTCATATTCTCATCAGTGATGTTCTTCGATTTCCATATCTCTTTTGCAACAAATGAGAATTGCTTGGGATCATCTGATCCTTTGAAAACATTCATCTAAGGTGAGCGAGCCATGGTGAATGGGGGAGGTAGAGGTGGCAGTGGAGGAACAAAATGGCGATGGGTGGTGACGGGGGTGGAAGGTTGGGGAATTCCAGAAGCCCCCTGATGATCTTCAAACTTTACCGACGCAATTCTAGGGGTAGCAGGGTGGCTTTCTCCTTCTTCGCTTTCAGACCCAAACAATGGACTGTACTCAGACTCAACGTAATTATTATGATCTACCCTAAATCTCTTACCCCATCGCATAGTTTCGATTTTATTTCCTCCGAACATCAATCTAATTGCATTTGTAGTACACCATTTTCACACAATAACATCTTAATCCAAAGCTTCAATGAATTCAAGTACTTACCTCATGGGCCTTTGAAAAATTTGTGCTCAGCTTCGCTATAGGATATAGATGTATCGATCGCAAACTCAGTAATAAAACATCCAAGGATACTATTGATCCAATAATCAACAACCCTTGCGATCTCGTTATCAGTCCCCTTCAATTTCTTGATCATCTCAAGAGTCCACGTGGTAGGCCTATTGTTAAAATGGGTCATTTGATCATCTAGTCTTGGTAACCACATGTGCAACTCACTAGAAAATGATAAGAAAAATATCTCGTGTTGATCTGTAAATATATACATCTACAACCAGATTTCAGAAGATAGGCATGGATTTATGTTTCCTTGTGCAACAAATTCATGTTCTTTTAGATCTACCCAACCTTGAATCTCTTTCTTAGATGGATGCCACATCCACATATCCTACAATAAGATCCCAGTCCCGACAACGAAATCATTTGTTGGATTGATGGTACCTTGACCTAGGTTAAAATATGGATGCGCAAACCAACAAAACCCACTATTACCAGCCCTTTCGGCAGTAATCTCCTACGCAGACTTAAGTCTCAACCGAGGCAATATAGAGGGATGCTAGAAGCAAATTTCTGCATCCAGAGGGACAATGGAGTGTGGATTTAGGGCTTATCTTCCTTTCAGTACTTGACAGAGCTTCGCATAATAGATCTACTACTTATACAGTTGTAGTTCATCACTTCTATTGAACTACCTTGTAGACGACACAATATTACTTTAACAAGCATAAAAAAATATAAATAACCTTAAACATGACTTCGCGATGCAATCATAAGTAAAACAACATAGATAACATAAGAGGCAAGTAAATCAAACACATAAACTCAAAACATGAATCTGTCTTCAACAGTCTTTTATTAATGCTTAGATTTCCCCAATAAATTATATTCCACCATGTGCACACAACCGCATGGGACTGCGTACTCAACTGTAGAGTTCCTAAGGTCTCTGCACACTCAGTTGCATGAGCCTTTTCTCTAATCTAACCCACATAATACAAACTGAATACAATCTTACATCCAAGTGCATCACATATCAAGTACCATCTATTATATCTATCAAGACTATCTTAGACTCCTTATATAGTCTTTACATTTACAATAACATGGTCCGAAAACCATGGGTGGAGCTCAACGTATACGAAATATTCCCATTATTTTACAAAATAAAGGGCTTTGACCCACCCCAAATCCCATAAGACTCTAACTTAGATTTGCGTTGCGCACTCCACTCCTTGATTTGTGGAGTCTTTCTCAAAATCTTCTATTGAGGGGTACTTTGTCCAACACTTCCAATCACAATATTTTAATTCAAATATTTCTAATAATAAAATATTATCTCAAATACTTATACTTATAAAAGAAGATGGACCATAACAATGAAAAATAATAATGCAAATACTTCTAAGCATAAAATTTTAACTAAAATACGTGTACTCATAAAAGGTAGGGAGATTGACCATAACAATGAAAAAAATTAATAAAATAAATTATAAAATTTTTAATTTGTCATATTAACAATAATGGATTCCTAATGGGGGTGGGAAACGAAGAGGATGAGTTTCTCGAAGGAACACGTGGGCGTCTATGCAAACACATGGCTTCAGGTGGGAGGGCTAGCCTCACGACCCTCCCATAATGCCTTGAGTACGAGAGACAATTATTTTTTGCGTGAGAATCTTCATATCGCCTTGGGCCTCGCGGGGGGTGGAGAGCATCTAAACATTATAAAGGGTGGTGGGGTATTCTATGGGCATGTTGTGGTTGTACTTTGGTACATGGTTCAAGTGTTGTGGGAAGCAGAGGTAATTATAGAGGTTCTTAGGGCCAATCGAGGGGTCGCCATCACCGTAGGACTTTCCACCCCAACATTTGGGTGTGGGTTGATGTCAATTGCCGAATTGAGCACTGTCAGTGTGAGTTTGCAAGGGAAGCGGGGATTGGTTGTCTGATTTGGGTGGCTTGATGTTGCCTCTGTTTTGTTTTGTAGGGTTTCAGTCTAGGCTGGGTGGGAATTTAAGTTTGATGGAGTGGGAAAATTGAGGTGTTCCTCTCCGATTCGAATGGTTCTTGGATTGATGTGTGGTGCCATTGACGTGCTAGTCTCGGGCTTTGGTATATTGGACTTATGAGAGGCTGCTTCCGGGGGGGTGATTGGTGTTGGTTTGTGGTGGGTGTTAGTTGCGTGAGTTGTGGATTCTCGGCAGTAGGGAGTGAGGTAGTTCAGTCGGGGTTGGTGGTCTCGCCTTCTGTGCAGGTTGTTCGGGTGGTATTGGGCGAGTGGTCTTTGGTTCACTCCATTGGTGTCAAGTATCAAATTATATGGCCTATTCCTAGCTCAAGGCGTTCCTCCGCCTAAGTGTTGCCTTTCCTAGGCGCGGCCAAGCCCCAATCTTGGCTTGAGTTGGTAAGTGGCAATGGTGGCATGGGTCAGGAAGGTTTGAGTGGTGATGGGTCAAGTCACGTGACTTCGAGGGGGTAGAGGTGGTGGTCGATTGGGTATTTATGGATGTGCTCGGTCAACCACTCGAGGTGGTAGGTGTGGGGGCTTAGCGGTGGGTCGTAGTGGCCCCACTTCGCCTACTCCTCAGCGTAGGGGTTCAACTCGCCGTGGTGGTTCGGGGCGTCATGTGCTAGTGCGTCAGGATTGTCTCGGTCATCGTCAAGTTTGTTGTGTAAAGCATTGTCAAGATATGCTTCGGTCAATTTTGGAGTTTCTCGAGACATCAAAGCGAGTTTGAAAAGAGGAGCATACCGAATTGTAACTACTATGAACAAAATGCATTACTTTCAGTGTCACATTCGAGAGCATGTTGTGGTGGTCTGGCGCAACCATAATTTGCTATTAGAGAAGGTTGAAAAGCTAGAGGCTTGGATGGCCTATTTGGAGGATCACGTCCAATACTCCTTTCACCCACCGCCACCTCCTGGAACAACCATGGACAACCCAGACTCCATCACTTCTGACGACTAGTATGGATACATGTGTTTTATATGTCATGTCTGTTAACTGGTGCTTATGGCCTTTGCAGTTGTTGATTGTGTCTCTCTTTGTTTTTTTGTTCCATTGTCATATGTTTTCGGTGATATTCAACAAACCTGGTCGGGGTGAGGCTATCTGCGTTTTTCCTCAGATGTATTTTATTCAACAAACCTAGTTAGAGTGAGACTACCTACGTTTTTCCTTAGGTGTATTTTCTTTTAAATTTATAAATACAAATTTGACTTAAAAAAAATATTAAAAATGATGCAATAAATTATAAATTTTTAAATTTGTAATATTAAATAAATTAAATAGTTAATATAAATAAAAAAATGTTAATAGTTTTGTTTTAATGGTATAAAATATTGCTTTTTTTTTTGTTAGTTTAATTTATTGAATATATTTATATGTTTTTTTATAATTTTTTTATACAAATATTTTATAAATTTGATTCTTTTCCATCTATAATAGTTTCAGGCCTAGATGAATCTAGGCTAATATATTAAAATTGTTTTACATTTCATTAAAGTTTGATGCTTGAATTTATTAAATAAATGTATTTTATAATTTTTTTTTAAACTAAATATTATATTAACATAAATAAATTATTAGTTAAAAATAGAATAATTGTAAATTTTAAATAAATTTGAAAAAATACATTCTAAGCACAATGCTTTAATTCAAATACTTCTACATAAAATGTTAAATATTTTTACAAACAAAAAGAGCTCATACACCAATTTGGTGTGTGGCTTGGTGGTGACCTTAAAATTGCATGAAATGAGATAAATAAAAAATATTAATAATTTTGTTTTAATTATATAAAAAATATACTAAACTACATATATTTCCTCTTTAACTATAATAAATTAATTATATATAAATTAATTATATATATTATAAATTTGATTCCTCTTTAACTATAATAAATTAATTCTATTAAAATATAATTCTAGACTAATATATTAAAATTATTTCATATTATATTAAAGTTTGAATTTATTAAATATAAAGATTTTTTTAATGCAAATATTCTATCAACATTAATAAATTTTTACTTACAAATAGAATAAGTGTAAATTTTAAATAAATTTGAAAAATACCTTCCAATCATAATGTTTTAATTCAGATACTTTTAATCATAAAATGTTAACTCAAATACATATGCCATAACCACGAAAAAAATAGCGAGAAATTATAAATTTTTTAATTGGTAATATTAAAAATAATAAATAGTTTTTTATATTTAATATAAACAGAAAATGTTAAAAGTTTTGTTTTAATGGTATAAAAAAATGTTTTATATTTTTGTTAAAGTTTAATTTATTTAATATAAATATATATGGTTTTTTTATTATACAATTTAATCATTTTTCGTTCACAATAGATTCTGGACTAGTATATTAAAATTGTTTTTATTTCATTAAAATTTGAAAATATATATAATATATTTTTAATGCAAATATTTTATCAACATCAATAAATTAATACTTAAAATAGAATCAAATGTAAATTTTAAATAAATTTGAAACAGAATACCTTCGCATTATAATGTTTTAATTCACATACTTATAATAATAAATGGTTAATTCAAATACTTATATTCATAAGGTGGAACTTGATGGGAAAATTGCCATTCATGGTGTGTTAAAGTTTTTGTCAAACCATTAAGATATTTTCTGAAAATGAGTGGGAAAGTATAAAAACCGTATATTTTAATGAGTGAGTCTGTTTTGAAATTCCAATCTTGGTTCGGCACAATGAAAAAAATTTAATGAGATAAATTATAATTTTTTTAATTTGTAATATTAAAAATAATAAATATTTTTATATATTTAATATAAATAGAAAATGTTAATAGTTTTGATTTAATGGTATACAAAATAATTTGTTTATACTTTTATTAAAGTTTAATTTATTAAAAAACCTGGATTGATCGCTGTGCACAACCGCTTCTGAACTGTGTGTGCTGTTAACCTAGCTGCGGTCTCCCTGGCGCCATGGCCTCTGGAGGGGGACCCGACCCCCTTCCACCACCACCGGAGGTGTCTCCCTTCAAGAACCTGGTGGCCTCAAGCAACAAGTGACCTCCATCAGCAATGCAGCAGAAGTTTGTGAAAAAACTAGACAATATCCCCTTGGTGGCTCTCCCAGTGGAAGAAACTTGCAGATCTGCATTGAATCTCACCGAAAGAGGCCTCATAGGATAGTTCACAGGTCTCTGGCCATCTCCCAAAGCTGTGGAAGATTGGGTTCAGAGGAACTGAACTCTTTTAATCAAAGACGGTATCAAAAGCTATTTTGTCGGCAAAGGATTTTTCGTGTTTATGTTCGAAAATGCAAAGGATAGAAGTATCATATTCAGGAACGACCCATACTTCATGGGACTGTAAGGTTTATATCTAAATAAGTGGCCACCTGAATTCAATCCCACCCAAGACCCTCAACGGTTCCAGTATGGGTACGTCTCCCTCACCTCCCTTTGCATTGCTGGACCCAGAAGTCTCTCGAGACTATTGGCAACGCCCTCGGGAAATATATTGACCAAGCTGTGAGAAAATATAAGTACTCTTGCGCCCGCATTTGCGTCGAGGTAGATCTGGAAGAAGGGATGCCGAAAGCCATCAAACTAACAGTTGCCGACTAGTTCCATGTGCAGGAGTTGGACTATGAACAACTCCCCTTCAAATGCAGATACTGCTATGGCTATGGACACTTTGCAAGACACTGCAAGAAAAAGGCCGAGGAAGAGAGTGAGAAAACAAAGGGAGAACAATGGACCATACTCCAGAAAGCAGGCCCGACAAAAGCAAGTGGAAAAGGGGCCACAAAGGGGAACACCACCTCCACAAGCCAGGTGGTCGAGGAGAGGAGCTCCATCCCCATTCCGGAAGAGGCCACAAGTCCCAATGACAATGACAACATTCCAGCAAACCCCCTTGAATCAGTTCCATACAACATAGAACAGAGTGTGCCTCCCTCTTCTCACAAAGACAATGAAGAACCAGTCCTCCTTGGAGCATCCCAAGGTAGCCCCTCTAATCCTTCATACGCAGAAATAACAAGAAAAAAGCCAGTGGGCAACTCCTGCTCCTCAGAGGACGAGACCTTTGAGAGGCCTTCAAAAAGAGCCGAAAGGAAATCTCACCAAGAAGTTAGGGAAGAAGAGGCAGAAAGGAAAAAAAATGAAAGGAATCCAACCTACAATAGAGATGTCTATTGGGAGAAACACCAGAACAAGGCCTCCCAAGGGAGGAGTCTCCAACCTCTCCACCAGTAAATAATGCGTCTAGTCTCTTGGAATTGCAGAGGCCTGGGGAACCCATCGAAAATTGAAGCCATCAAAGACCTCTTGAAAATAGACCCTCCAGACATCCTCATGCTCCAAGAGACTAAAATTGAAGGGCACACCCTTCTCGACATCAGCAAGTCAAAGTGGAAGAAAAATGCTGGTAAAACAATAAGTTCAAGGGGATCTTAAGGTGGAATAGCTACTCTATGGTCTGAAGATCACTTCCATCTGCACAACTTCCATGAGACCCAGCACTGGATCTTCACCGAGCTAAAGCATCATATAGGTAAGTTGACCTTTTCCCTATTCAATCTATATGTCGCCATTCTATATGTTGAAAAGAGAGAATGTTGTGACTCACTCTCTACCTTCTTAGAGATCCATTCCCCCAATAACATCATTCTGGCTGGAGACCTAAACATAGTGCTGAAACCAAAAGAAAAGAGAGGTGGCAACAACACCGGGGACCAAATGCTACCCTTTGTGGAGGACCTCATCCAGCAGTGGAATCTCCTTGACTTCAACCCAGTGAGAGGTCTATACACTTGGTCCAATAACAGAATTGGGGATGAACACATTTCTTCCCGCCGCAAAGGTTCTTAGTTCAAGGCAAAATACTGATGGAAAAGAATTTAATCTCCATAAAAATTCTCCCCAAACTAACCTCGAATCACAAGCCCATTCAACTAATTTTGGAAGAAGAATAAAACCTAGGCCCAATCCCTTTCCGGTTCAGTCCTCTTTGGATTTAAAGAGAAGGGTTCTCGACACTGTCCGAGCAGCCTGGGCAAAATCAGTCACTGGCTCCCCAAGCTATGCGTGGGAGCAGAAAATAAAGGCCACCAAGCAAGCCCTGAAAGACTGGATAAGAAAACCCACCAAAACCTAGTCTAGCCAGAGAATAGAAACGGTCCGGTCATTGGAGACCCTGCAATTGGACATGGAAGGAAAAAACATCACCTCTGAGGAGCTTGAGAAGGAGCTGCAAGCCCAAAGCAACTCGTACCACTCCTTACGCATGGAAGAAGAGTATTGGAGAATCAAATCATATAGCTTGTGGCTCAAGGCAGGGGATTAGAACACCTCCTTCTTCCATCATCAATATAGAGCTCGCCTTTCCCGCAATCACATCATAGAAATCACAACAGTTGAGGGGCATATTTGCAAAGGGTTTGATTAAATAAAATTCGTAGCAAAGAGTCATTTCAAAAACCTCTATGGCCTAGGGACAGATGGCAGTGATGAGGACACAATAGAATTCCTCTCAAACATTCCCCACCTTGTCAGCACAGAAGACAACTCTGCCCTCATGAATCCTTTCTCAGAAGAGGAAAAAATCAAAGTCATCTGGTCTATGGAATTTGACAAGGCCCCTGGTCCCGATGGTTTCACAATCCATTTCTACAAAATCTGCTGGGACATAATCAAAACTGACTTGCTAAAAATGATAAAAGGCTTCCTAAGCAAAGCCAAGGTGGGGGGAGGCATCATCTCAACCTTCCTGGCCTTAATTCCGAAAGAAGTGAACCCTGAAACCTTTGGCAGATTCAGATCTATCTCCCTCTGTAATGCCTCCTACAAAATCCTAGCTAAACTCCTTGCAAATGGAATCAAACCTCTGCTCGGGAGAATTATCTCCAACCCTCAAGCAGGTTTTGTCAAAGGCAGACACATCTTGGACAATGTGATTCAAGTGCAAGAAGCCATTCATTCCAGCAAGTAGCAGAAAGAGAAGGGGATGCTAATCAAACTCGACACGGCTAATGCCTTTGACAGGGTCAATCTCTCCTTTCTTCTAAGTGTCCTTCTCTCCTTTAGCTTTTCCCCTGATTTTTTCAACTTAATAAAAGCTTGCATCGAGAAGCCTTGGATTGCACTACTAGTCAATGGGCGCCCTGCATCCTATTTTCAAGCTCAGAGGGGTTTGAGGTAAGGCTGCCTCTCTCCCCATTCCTGTACATTCTGATGGCAGACACTCTCAGCAGGAAGCTAACAACGGAGATGAATGCAGGGGCTCTTCCTGGCATAAGAATATCGAATGGATTAGAGCCTATAAACCACACCCTCGTTGCAGATGACTCTCTTCTTCTCGGAGGTGCCTCTATTAGAATTGCAAAAGCCTTCAATTCTGTCCTTCAAAGCTACTGCAGCTTCTTTGGTGCACTAATCAATGATAGAAAAAGTGCTGTGTTCGGGTGGAATGTTGAGAAACATGATCTCCATTGCATTACGCAACATCTTGGATTTGCTCAACAGCATTATCACTGTGCCTTCCTCAAGTTGTGGAAGAGGAAAGTATACCCGAGGTAACCACAAACCAACCTTCAGATGCATAATCTAGCCAATCTGCATCCAGAGAGGGCTCTCTCTTTATAATTTATCTTTGTTCTTAGAAGGTTTTAGGCTAGTTATAGATCCAAGAGTTTGTTTTGAAAAATGGTGGAATCCACAAACTAAGGGCAAGGTTGAAAGTTTTCAGTCCATTGGGCTATGGAGTCAAAGGATGGCTTTACTAGATTTCTATTCTACACACAAGATGGCTTTACAGGGCAAGATAGCTAGACAGAGAACAATCCTTAAAATTTAAAGTGGATGGGATGATTTTGAAGGGATGAAAGGCAGCTAAGAATATTTCACCATGTTCAAAAAGAAAAAAATGAGATGACTACAAACAAAGAGCAATGAATAATTCTTTATTATAGTAATCAACAATGTTTAAATTAGCAAAGCAAGAGCATTTAAGAATTCATGCTTATAACCAATTTAGAGGAAAACATTAAGAACAATCACATTTGAAATCAGAGTACAATTAAGTAAATTCTGATTCAATCCTTTATGTAAATTATTCGGAGATGGACATAATGATATTATAAACTGATATAAAACTTAAGACAAAGGGTAGAAAGACTTATTGAACTGCAGTCCAACACATGAATCCTGCAAAAAGTCCCGAGCTTCAAATCGTCATCCAGTAAGCCACGAATAAATTTCTCCAAAATGCTTTTATTCCGAAAATCTCAATGTTACAGCAAAGTAATAGAATCCACCCTCAATACTCTCTTTGAGGGTTTATTTATACAAGAAATAATTGAAAAAATCTCACACTAACCTAGCCAATAATCTAGGGTGACTAAGGAGTAATTTACAAATAAACAGGAGACAAATGGTCTCGTAGATAGAATAATACACCCGCTGATGTGTCGTTTTCATTTTGCTTGAATAGAGGGCCAAATACTTTTTATTAACTCAATTATATTACCCCAAAGAATTTCATTTATTTCCTTCAAAGGCTTTTCTAATGAAAGATATTTTTCTAAAGCCTTAACTAATCTGTCCAATCTTTTAATTTCCCTGGTATTATCAGCAACTGTCTTCTTAGATGTATCATATTTCTGCTCCAAATTTTCTAACTGTAATTTTGTGGTTTGAAGTTCTGTGACTCTTAATTTTAAGCTCTCCATTTGTTTTGTCAATTCATCAGAACTTAAACCAGAAGTGTTTACCTGCGCTGGCTCTGTTTGTTGATTTGTTGTTGTGGTACCTGTAGTTGTAGTAGCTTCTGTGATGGATGCCTGCTTGATAGCTTCCTTTTCCTGTAAAGCTTGTTCCAATCCTTTCTCTGTTTCACCTAGTCGCTCAGTCATCTTTAAGAGCAACTCCATTATCTCTTCTTGTGAATTCCCCTTCAAAACTTCTTGGGTTTGGGGGTGCCTTGAGGCTGGCAATTTCAGCTGCTTTCTCAGTGCAGCTATGTCATCATCTTTATTCTTAATTAATGCCTCAATGCTTTTAATATCTTTGGGGTTGTGACCCAAGCTGATGATTATGTCTTCCAGAGACTTTATTCTGTTATCTTTGGCCTGAGAAGAGGCCTTCTCAATTTGCAATTGGGCGCTTGTGTTATTTAAAGAATCTTGCAGCGTTAGGGCTGCCATGGCTTTATTAGTAAGAGTGGAATACACCATTTCCCCAGTTTGTTTATGCAGCTCTATCTGGTCTAAAGGATGAATGTCCTTTGCCAGGACCTCAAAATTTTTTCTAATATAATCAGCTGTTGTCATGGGTTTTGGCACCTTTGACTTGAAGTGGCTCATTATCATTTTGCCTTGTGAAATGTCAAATGCTGACATTAACCTTTCCTGATTATGTGGAGCCATTTTCAGATATTGATCATATACATTCATTCTCAATGGATCATTCTTTTCCTTTATATTGATGAAAGTTCTTTTTATATCCCCTGTATCTGTTTTTGGTGGCCTAAAGGAGGATACTTCAGTACTCAACTGCTTGTGCAAAGCTTTTCCTTTCTGCTCTGTATGGGTCACACTAACAGAACCAGTTAGTTGATTGTCTTCTCTTCCATCATCAAACACCTCATCTATGATTTCCAGATCTGGAAGTGGATCTGGTTTATGTTTTTTGGTTTGATGTATTCCTGAGGACTCTTTAGGAGGAGTAGTGTCTGGAACCTGCCTTTTCTTTCCTATTTCCATGTTGGATGGAGTTTGTAATTCTGAAACTTCAGGATGTTTTACCCGAGTGGGAGAAACTTGTGTTTGATCAGGTGCTCTGGAAGTTTGAGGTTTCTCTGCCATGACTAAAGTTTCAATGACCTGAATTTCAGGTTCCTTTCCTTTGCCTTTTGATTCTGCTGCCACTGGTGAACTGCCTTCCTGTAATGTCTGCTATAGATTTGCTGCTGAAGAAGTGCCAATGTGAGGTACCTGCACTTGATCACAAGATTCTAGGTCATACTTCTTCTCAAGATCTTTCATCATTCTGTTCATTTTTTCTTCTTCACTTTCTTCTTCAACTAGTGTTTCTTCAACCCATTCATCTTGGTTGGCATATTGTTCTATTTCAGGAATCTTGTGGTGTATGTAAGGGGATGATTTATTCTTTATTCTCTTTTCACAAATAAAACCAAATGGATCATAAGGAACCCAACAGAAAGTTCTTTGGAACTTGCAATGGCTTTGTAGTATATTTTCTGCTTCTCGCTCGGCCTCCCTAGAGTTGCAGATGAAAGGACCTAATTGACTTTTGATCCTTAGTTGGGCTTTCTTTTTCACACTACAAAAATGAATCACATCTGAATTATTCATTTGCCTGAAATATTCCAAGGCAAAAAGTCTCATGGGCACATATCTTGGCAACTTGAATGGATGCAATTCACATCCATAGATTCTAATGACTGAATGGTTTTGATATAAATACCAATCTCCAACTTTATATGTTCTTGAAAGCTGCAAGGTCTTCTTGATTTCATTACTGAGCCTTGGAGGAGGGATTCCTGTCAACAAGGTAGTTGCAGGATATACAAAAAGATCGATGAACTCAGTATAGGAATATGGAGACTTATGGGAAGAATGAATTATGGGAGACCAAAATATAATTGACCTAGGGTTTCCCTTGGCATCAAGATTTTTAACAAGGAAAGGAAACTTTTCTGATTGATAGAAGATAATGAGATGATAAATAACTGAGGAATATTTGAAAACTTTCTCATCATCTAGCCTCATGAACTGATCATGGATCTTATTGGCTATGAAGGAGGCAAAGTCATATTTAACTTCAGGAGGTTGCCCAGAAGTAAAGATAGACATCAAAACCAGGGTTATCTCATCAACATATTCACTGGTATTGAAACCCAAGACAAAAGATATCATATTTAGGATGAGCCTTCCCAACTTAGTGAAATAATAAAAACCATAGGGAGGAGGTCCCTTAGGTTGATGTTCAGGCAACATGAAATTCTGGCAAATGGACTCCAATTTTTCTAAGGTCAATTTATTAGACTTTTCAATCAATTCTTCCATAGACAAAGGTGCTAGTTCTTGGTCTGGTTCAAAATGTAGCATTGCATTGATAGCCTGGGGAGTAATGGGGAAAAGAACACTCTGGTCAGGGGATATTACAGCTCTTTGAGTGGGATCATAGTTAGAATGGCAATAGTGGATAATTTCTGGGAAAGTAATGACTGAGGGGATGAGATATCTCGGGAGATTGGATTCCCACAACCCAATGACATCTTTCCCTTTCGAATAATCATCTCTGCAGCGATAATAACTCAGAAGGGGGCTTTCATCAAAATGCAAGTCTTTAATCTGAAAATATTTATCCACTAAGGGAAAATATTCTAACTCTCTGTGGGGGGCATTCAGTGGAATCACATTCAGGGCTGCAGGGGCTTCCATTTTGGTTCTTGTGGATTCAAAACGGAAGTTTCTGGGTTTTCTTCACAGAAATGTCGTGATTTTCGATTTTAAATGAAGGAAAATAGCACAATTGCAGTTTCAGGGGAATAATTCACAGTTTTAAACCTCAGGGAATGATCTTAGCGATAAGATTTAATCACTAATCCAGTGGAAAACAAGGAAAACAGAGTTTCTTTGAAGTTCGGAGCGCAATAGAATAAATACCTGTTTCTTAGAGGCAAACTAGGTTTTAACAGGTATCAGGCGATGGCAGGAGGATACTCGAACACAGGTCTAGCAGAATTCTGGAGCGAAATCAAATAGAATAGTAGATTTCAGTGGAAATTTTAAATTCGTAGCAGAAGGCGCAGTCGTGTTCAAATGATGAAAATGACATAAAAAACACGAAAATTTGTTTTATTTCCAAAGTCAAAAAAGGGGTTTTTAGTTTTTCGAGGAATGACGTCACTTTTGTACGGGCTGACGTGTGGTGGGGGCCGGGCGGTAAGCGGTAATCCCCGCACCGCTTGTGGACAAGAGTGGTTTTAAACAAGAGGGCAGCGATTCCATTGGGCGATGGACGCGTGGCCGGTGGACTATTTCAAAACCACCAAGCCCCCGCGCATTAAAGTGCTGACAAGGGACGGCTGGCGGAATTGATGAGGAGCGTCGATCTGTGGAAGGGCGATCTAACTGTGGAAAGGACGAAGAGATGGTAGGATGTTATCATGCGGGCCCGGCGGAGTTTTAAATGCGATTTAACTTTATTAAACATCCCGGGGGGCGTCTAATTGGTGGAGAAAGGTTATTAATTAGTCCTGATAACTAATTAATCCCATAGTTATAAAGGGTCGGGGTAAGGAATTTTGCGCGCGAGTCTCCATTACGGTTAAAGTGTCGGGTGGGATGCCAGGTGGATGAGCCATGGTGGCATGGGATTTTTCCAAAGTTTTTTGGTTTAAAAAAAATAAAACTTCGGGTTTATCCTTTTTTTTGTGTTAAACATATAGAATTATATGTTTAAATATTGTTTCGATATTTTATATTTATATGGTAATAAATAAATATTATCTAATTACCATAAGGGGCGGGACTATGATATAAGGATATATTTAACCAAAGGGTGTATAATGCGGGTTTTTATTTGAATGCACGGGGAAATAAATACTTTGGCTAAACTTTATAATAGAGGGGTTTTTGGATATTTATATAAAAGGAGTTATATACTTATGATAGGGCATTTCACTAGGGATTTAGTAAATAGAGTTAAATGTTAATATGACAAAGGGACAAAGACAACTCAAAATCCTTTGCACATCTAAGAAAGTGACAATTTCTGAAGTAAATTACAATATATCATCTTCAACACTTAAACTTAGAATAGTAAGTTATTTTGAGGGATTTTTATGGAAGTTTGCATGATTTTCCTAAGCAAAATGGGATTTTACTTAGGAAAAGATTAAAAGTGAATGATAATGGATAACTTCAAGTACTTAGGTCTTTTTGATCATCAGGCCGAGGGTCCGGTCCCTCCAAAAGTCAAGGAAATGCCTTGAGCCCCTTTGATTTCCAAATACCTTAGCACTTTGGGAAAATTAGTAAAAACTTAGGGGAAAAGTGATGTGGGAAGTTAATGATTTTGACTTTGCTTTTTGTGAATTCTTTAGTGCATTTTCTGATTGAGTACTTGTGATGAAGGTAAAATATTAAACATATTCAGCACCATCATTCATCACATAAAACTTTGCAACACCATCTACCTACCCTATCTACTTGACACTACCATTTTCTCTTCTTTATTAGGGTGCATTTAGACTTGCAAACCCTTATCAACATTTTTCTTTTTACATGATAAATCTATCTATTTTTACCCTTATTACATCCAACGGCTCAGATTGAACTGTTGAGCACCTTTTATTAACTCTACCTATCTACTTATCTACCAAGATTAAACTGTTTGGTCAGATATTTATTCTCTATTCTACAACATGAAATTGAAAAATGAATGAGTCAAGTTTAAACAGTTTGACTCTTCATAAATTGTGGCATAAGTTTGACAAGCTGCACACAATTGCTTTATTACAAAAATGAAATAGTAGTGGCATTTGGATTTGCACACTTTCCTTGGTCTATTTTTTGCTTGGGGTTCATTTCTTTCATTTTCTTGACCAATTTATTTTTCTTACCCTTTGATTTTTCTTTTAGGGTATACCCTCTTTACATTTTTTAAATTTTTTGATTTTTTGGTTTTCCAAGAATATGGAACACCTTTGCTCAAGAAAAAGGTTTGAACATATTCCATAGTTCAATCAAGACAATCATGAAAAATGACACCTATTGGTATAGGAGTCTAACACTCTGCTATGCCCAATGGGAAAATTAAGATTCGGATCGCTCTCAACCCTCGTAGCACAAAGAGATCTCCGTGGGTTGAAGTCATCAAGAAAATGGCATGGGAATTTGCCTTCGGGGGAGGTCACACTTCCAACTAAAGGGGGAAAATTAATTCTCATCATAGCAGTGCTGTCTGCTCTCCCCATCTACCAAGCCTCCTTCCTTCTGGCACCTAAAAATATCATGGATAAGATCTCTAAGCTTATGCATGATTTCCTCTAGTAGGGAGGAAAAGGAAACCATCGAAAATTTCATTTGGTTAATTAGGATCTTGTGAAACGCCCAATCGACGATGGAGGACTACAAATTATTGACCCCTCCCTTTCCAACCTCGCCTTGGGCTGTAAAATATTATGGAAAATGTATTATGATCCAAAACACTCTGTCAGAAAAATCCTCAAAATAAAATACGCGCAAGGCCTTCCCTTAAGGCTCCTGCAGGTAGAAAACACATCGACCGACACTCAGGTATGGAATCTCTGTCGCAGAGGTTTAAATTTTTTTAAGGAATGCCTCTACTGCATCCCTGGTAATGGCAAGAAAACCAAGATCTGGGATGGCTGTATAATGGGCCACGCTCCCCTCAGTAACTTTGATAAGATCAAAGAACTCTGCAATTGGTTGATCTAATTTGGCATCTCCAGAATTGATGAGATCTCTGCCTGGGACGAAAAAGGGAACTGGAAATACTGGGATCTCCCTAGAATTTCGAAGCATCTGCGACAACAACAAAAAACCTTCAGAAATTTGCTGAATGATCTCGCGCTGGTGCACAAAGATGCTGCTGATAGTTAGGGATGGGGAAATTCTGGAAATTACACTACTACGTCCAGATACAAGGTTCTCCAAACTCAAAAAGCAAGTAACCAACCTGCCAAGTTATGGAAATTGGTTTGGGATCCATTCGGATTCCCAAAATTAAACTTCCTTCTCTGGATATTAATGCATAATAAGGAGATGACAGGGGATAACTTGGCCAAAAGAAACTTCACTGGCCCTCACAGGTGTGCGCTCTGCAGAAACGCAAACGAAACCTCGATCCATCTCTTTGTGGATTTCTCATTCACAAAAGAGGTATGGAGCTTCATCCTTCACGGTCTACAGGTTTATGTTCCACAAATTTTTTTAGTGTTTGAGCTATTTTTTTCCTGGAGCCAACGCTATCCTCATGACATCCCCAGTAAGTCAATTTGGTCTCGAGTCTGGCTTTCCATTCCCAAATATGTCTGCTGGAAAATATGGCTTGCTTGAAATGAGTAGATCTTCAACAAATCACTCTGACCTCCTACAATGGTTGTAGCCAAAGCCAAATCTCTCCTCCTTGAATCCGTGTCGCAGCAACCTCATAATTCAAACAATTTTCTCCTCCCTGAAAAAAAGATCTGGATGGGAACCCTTGCCCCTCGAGACAGAAAGCAATCCCTGGCCTCTCCCTTTACCAATCCTTGATGGCGAATAAGAGACTCAGATGAAATATTCCAGGTGTGGTGGAGAAAGCAAAGCAAAATAATGATCTTATTTGATGGTGAATCCAAAGGAAACCCTGGGGCAGCTGGCGCAGGCGGCGTTCTCTATTCATCGGATGGCACAAGAAGAGATAATTTCTGTTGGGGCCTTGGACAACAAACAAACAACGAGACATAAATCCTAGGCCTTCTAAAATCCTATCACATCACCTGCGAAAGAGGCATCAAATACTTCCAATCCTTTGGCGATTCAGAAATCCTAATCAAGAAGCTCAACACAGAGGACCAAGTTAACAACGCAGTCCTCAACAAGGCACTCCGAAGACTGAAGCTTTTGCTTCTTGAATTCACCTCCTACCAATTCTTCCACATCCTCAGAGGCTTGAATAAGGAAGTAGACTCTATGGCAAACAAAGGATGCCTACTCCCGTCAGGAGATCTCAGCATAAATGATGAAATACCCCTACAAACTTGCATCCCATGAAATGAGGTATTATTTGTATCAGGATGCTGGCTAGCTGCTGTGTAATGTTGGTTGATTCAGCCTCGACCCAACCTGATTTCTTAAATAAATAAAACATATCTGTTCCAGTTAAAAAAAAATTAAAAAAATTATTGAATATATGTATGTGTTTTTATTATTATCTTATACAAATATTTTATAAATTTGATCTTTCTCCGCCCATAATAAATTCCTAAATAGATGAACTTAGGCTAGTATTAAAAATGTTTTATATTTCATTAAAATTTGAATTTTATTATATATATATATATATATATATATATATATATATATATATATATATATATATATGTATATTATATTTCTCTGTCTATAATAAATTCCTAAATAGATGAACTTAGGGTAGTATATTAAAAATGTTTTATATTTCATTAAAATTTGAATTTTATTGATGATGATGATGATGTTGGTTATCGTCCGCTAAGACCAATGCGGTCTATCGGACCTTAAGATAGGAGAAATAATTTAAGTTTGATTCTTCAAAATCTTGTTTCTATGGTCGAAGAGAAGGGGAATAAGTGCTCCAAGATCTTTATAGGTGGGCTGGCTTAATAGGTCAAGAATATTGGAAGTGTGGCAGATGGTAGGGAACTGAGAGCGAATGTGAGTAAGGGTGGGGCAGTCTAAAAGGAAGTTATTTTCATCTTCCACATGCTTAGAATCTCAAATCTGACAGATTCTATCGTTCCAAGGGGTCTTGGGGATAGACCACCACCCGGTCTCACTTCGTAACTCATGGGAATTAGTTCTTATCTTAGCGATGTTCATCTTTTTCTTATTTTTGGACAACACAGAGAGATAATAATGATTATCAAGGGTGGGGTTGATCAATTCCTTATAGTATCTTAGCTTCCTTTTACCTTCCAGCTCCTGATCCTCCCACAACTTGTCCTTGAACTCAAGAGGTAATAGTATTTTGGAAATTATCTTTTCTTTCCATACTGAGCTCCTCCTTAATTCCCCAATGGTTGAGCCAGGACTGGGCATCCTTATGCTGCCTACGCTTGAGGCGAAGGTGAGGGTTTTGACTACAGTTAGAAGCAATTTTAGGGAGCCTTTTAGATTCCATGTTGTTAAGCTTCTTCTTATACATCAAATATCTAAACATAGTCGTACTCTCAATGGGGGACAAACGATATTTGATAAATAGGATAGGATAGGGAGTATTTCCCTTGATCTTAAGGTTGTAGGTGATGAATTTCTTTTGAATCATCTCAATATTCCTCCATGACTCTCTGGATATACTGCAACCCCAAACTTCACATCCGTATAAGACAACAGGGGTGACAAGAGTCTCAAAGAGGAATCTCTTTTTACTCCAAATGTAAATATCAACATACTTACAATTGTTTTCAAGTTCATAATAGGCTTTCCAACCCCCAATAAACCTTTTCTCAATGCTATAATTCCAGTTGAGACGATGAGGGAAGTCAATTCCCAAATACTTATAAGAAGAAACTTGCTCTAAGCACTGGTTATTATACACGAAACTACCATGGGTGATCTTTTTGGATTTAATGATCATGACTTTAGTCTTGTCGGTATTAACTGTCATACCCATCTTGGAGCAGTAGCCATGAATAATATGGATCTACTTGTCAAGGTCATCATGGTGTTTTGCAAGAAGAACGATATCATCGACATAGAGGAGAAGAGTAATGCGAACACCAGTAAGCTTGGTGCCTTTGCACCCCGCAGATTCTAGACACTCCTCTAGCTTATCAATGTATATGAAAAAAATGGTAGGGGATAGGGGATACCCTTGTTTAACTCCAATATTGCATTTAATGTCTTTAGGCCACCCCTTGTTGGTCTTAAGATTAGCAGTGACGATCTCGTAGAGACAGATCACAACAATCCTCAGCTCAGGAGGGACTGTGATCTGTTTAAGTCTCTCCCAAAGCTTATCTCGAGGGACAGTGTCGAAAGCTTTTCTAAAGTCCACAAAGCAACATAAGAGATGGACTTTACTATTGCGACATTCCTCCGCAATGATTCTAAGAGTGACCAGATGGTCAATAGTCGAGTGATGTCTTCTAAAACCAACTTGTCCTTTAGCTCTTTTTCCCTGGCTTTCAAGCCAAAGGATAAGATCCTTCTCCAAAATGAGCCCATAAGGCTTGGCGAGGATATGAATAACCAAAATGGTCTTGTAGTTGGATGGAACACTCTTGTCCCCATTTTTAAATATAGGTACAATAAGGATTTGCGTCCAAAGCCGAGGAAAGTCATGCGTTACAGCCAAATTGAGAAGCTTGTGGAGATAAGGAATGAGGATATATCTTCCTATTTTAAGGATCCCAGCTTGGTATCCTTCAATGTATTTAGCTTTCCCATTAGTGAGCTTATTAATACTAGACTCAATATCGTCAAGAGAGAATACATCCTCATTAATTGGAGTGATTAAGGTGGTACCCATAGTGTCATGAGAGTCATACAACTTCTTAAGATAGTTGTTCCAGTTTTCTAAGGGGATAGAATGGTTATCTTTGGTTTTACACACAAGAACATTCTGCCAAAAAAATTTTGGGCACAACTTTAGAAAGGCGGAGAAGATAATCCTGTGTTTTATTAATATATGATATTTTCTTCCTCTTGATGATATTTTTGTATATATTGATATTTTGCAGCTTAATGATTTCATTATGAGCGTCTCTGATCGCTTTCTTGGAAATTTTTCAATCTTTGTCATACCATGGACTGGAAGTTCTATTAGACTGCTTAAACGAAATCTCATTAGAAAACTTGTTGATGGTGTTGGAAAGGATAGTACTGAAATGGTAATAAATTTGATCAATTTTATTATTATAATTCAAGGGGCCTAAATCCCTTAAGAAGAGGTTGGGTTTACTTCTATCGAAGCGAATGTGTCTTTTTCTATCATTGGTCCCTTGCATGTGGGTGGTATGCATAAAAATATTGAGTGTTAGGGATGGACGTCTGTGGTCAGATTCAAGCTCGAATCCATTAAGAAGCTCAAAGTTTGTAATATGGTTGAGGACAAGGATGTCAGAAATTTCATAATCCATGACACTGCTACCCAACACATGGAAACATGTCATCTGAATGGAGAGGGGCCAATTGTTAATACCATTACAAATAATTAGGTCCTGGGAACTGAAAATTTTGAGGAGCTCGGTGCTAAATAAGTTCTTGATAATGTCTTCAAAATTTCTCTTGAATTTATTAGCTAAGTTACTATCTTCATCAAGCCACAAGGGGTCGGGGTTAGAGTTGTTTTTTAATGAAATGGTTTGGTTATTAGCCGTTCTAGTATTAAAATCTCCGAGTAAAAGGATATTACCATCATTTCTCAGGTTGAAGATGTCTTTTTCTAAAGAATTGAAAGGACAATTCTTATCCAGGTTGTTCTTCTTATAGGATGTAGAGTTGATAGGAGCGAAATAACAGATTGCAAGAAAGATCATATTGGTGGTAAAATCAAATATTTTGATCCAAATGTATTGATTAAAGGGGTCGATTTTATGAAGTCGGATGTGAGAGGACCAAGTGTTCCTTATATAGCAGGCTATAGCACTAAAACCCCTCCGGGAGGATTTCTTATTCCAACCAAACCAAAGAGTGAAGCCGTTGAGGTAAGGGACCCTAGATTCATCATGCTCCCATATTTCAACTAGGAGAATAGGGTCAATATCACTTGGGATCCAAATTAACATAGGAAATTTACACCATGGAAAGCCACAACAGTTCCAAAAGAGGATCCAGAGTGATGAAAATCCCTATTTATCATTCATGGTTGAGACCCTATCTCTAATAATAGCTTTCCTATTCCTAATGATTGCCCATTTCTTGGCCTTTCTTGCATCCTTGACCTTTTAGACTTCTTTCCTAAGTTCATATTGGTATTCTAGAATGAGATCTTCATTTATAAATATTCCCGTTCCTTTTAGGCTTGGGGATTTCCTAAGTATATCCAATTTATGTTCATGACAACTCACCTTGACACGAATGAGTCTGTGTTTATGTTCAAGTATCTTTCCAACCCTTATTACTTCAGTGAGATAGGTTGTTTCAATTTGAGATTTTGTTTTTAATTGTTCCTTAACCATTTCTAATGTGTTTTCATTTCTTTGTTCTTGTATACCCACAACTATAAGATTTAAGGCTTGTTTGTGGTGCTCATGGTCGAGGAAAATTAATTTATTAATTTCCTCTTTGATGGGTTTAGTATCTAAGTTACTTTTTGTGTTATTTCGGGATGGGTTGTTATGTAGTTGTTATTCTAGAATTTTAATCTTGTTTTTCAAGGTGTCATTTTCTTTGACCATTGTTTGTTTACTATGTTCTATTTCTTGAAATTTACCTTTCATTTCTTGAGTTCAACTTCGAGTTTGGTTATTTTATTTTCTAATGATTTTTGGTTGTTATCAAGCATTTCCGTTAGTTCTAGTTTAAAATTATTTTCTCGTTCTTCTCTTCGTCTTTCTAAAGACTCAATGTACTCGTAGAGACTATCTATTGTAATTTTACTTGGTCTGCCTTTGCTAGAGGGGGGTTGGAAATATGAGGGGAAGTATTCATAGTGTGATAAAAAAAAACTTAACACGAGGAGGGTAAGTGAGAACGTGTGCACTTGTAAAGCAGAACCATTGTGAGGTTGTCACGACATCTTGAAGGTTGAGTCTTTGGCAGATATAAATCTTGCTCCTTAGAAGCTGTATCGTTGGAAGAGATATTTTGCTTCTTTCCGGAAATCTTTTGCTCTTTTTTATGCCCTTCCCGAGCCAGAAACCCTAGCTCAGGAAGCTGTCTTCAATGTATACTGGATGGCACAGGCCTGGAGAAAACCCTTCGCAAGATTTCGCTCAAATCTGAACCGCAAACCTGTTCACTCACACAAAATTTCTCTGGTCTTCTTGACGGTGTTTGTAAGAGCTAAGCATGCGCTAAAATAAATTACCACATCGTTCATCTATAAGCCAAGGTTTAAATTTACTCTGTTCAGACGTCCGCGTGCATAAAAAAGTTAGAATTAGCTTAGGGCATCCACCTGTAACATCGCAAGGTTGAAAAGTAGTCCGGTTTGGTTCACATGCGGTGTGCATCCCAAAATTTAAAAGTAAGACCAATCGAAAAATGCATTAATGTCTTCACATTGCGATAAGTATCATCGAAAACATCCCAGATGGCGCAGGCCTGGATAAAACCCCTCGCAAGCTTTCGCATTAGTAAGACAAAAGTATAAGACGTTTGCAACTTGTAAGAGATTGTATATCGTATAGTTGTATTACTGGCCGTGGAGTTTGGACAGAGACGTATCCATTGCGAAGATCATGCTTTTAAATATTAACCAAGAAAATCCAAAAGGATTATTTTTGCTAAATATACATGTATTTTTATGATTTATTTTTTTAATATAAATATTCTATTTACATAAATAAATTATTACTTATAAATAATATTAAGGTAAATTTTAAATAAATTTGGAAAAAAATACCTTCCCATCACAAATATTTTTAATCATAAAATGTTAAATCATATACTTCTACTCATAAAAGATAGAGAAATTAGCCATAACAACGAAAAAACAATAATGAAAGAATGAAATAAATTATAAATGTTTAAATTTGTAATATATATATATATATATATATAAAATAAAAAATAATAGGAGTATTGGTATTAATCCGCGACCGAAAACTGGGAGATTTACAAAAGCGTATCAGAGCCACCTATGGGCATCCTAATTTGCATTATGTTCAACCAAGCCCAAAATTTTCATTCCCGAAATTACAAAATTCCCCATGATTTCTTGACTATTTCTATATATCTTACAACACTGATTCAACAAATATTTACATTTATATTTTGACATCGGAAAATAAGCGAAAAAGACACTTGGGACTGACTACTCCTACATTGGTGTTGGGCTATTGAGATCGATTGCTGTGATTTATTCATACGACCTCGGGCTTTTCTCTACTAGTTTGAGCTGAAGGCTCTCAATTTGTAGACGCAGAGCGCCAACTTCATCTTCCAGTTGACAAATTCTCTCATTTTTTTCCAACTGTCGTTCCTGCATCTCAAGAGTCTCCTTATGTTGTTGATGAATACACCTTTGAATTATCGCCAACCCTTATTTTATTTCCACATGCTCTTTATCACAAAGACTGCATTCATAGTGGAACCTCCCTCTATCCTTCACAATGCGCCCCGACGTTCTGCCTGAACGAGGCCGACAACGGCCCCAGGAACTTGAAGCCAAGCTAACCTCCTCTACTAGACTCAAATCTTCCAGACCGACCGTGTGGGGGTGACCAGAACTATGGCACCAAGAGAGAATAAGGATGACATAACCAAAAGAAGAATCATAAAGCTCTTGGAAGGCTGCACAGGGCCGATGAGAAACTACCTACAATAGCAACCAATTTACACTCAAAAACGCTATTACACTACCCTCCGTAGCAACCACTTCATAAATATCCTTCTTACCTAATTCTCTTATTATGCCACCCTAAACAATGACCAATTCATTCCCATGAATACCCTCTGAAACCACAATTGTGCAGATTACCCAGACCCTGCCACTACCAGACTTCCCAGACCACCTTGACCCTGCCACTGAGTCTTTAAGCTGGAAACCCCCAGGACAACTACAGACTGATTCTTTTTGTAGAGGATCCTACCGTTAGTGCTTCATATATAGAGAATTTTGATCCTGAACCTGAAGAAGAATTAATGAACTGTACTCGTGCCTCTCAAATATCGATGCTCTTCCATAATTCCTATGATCTTGAAAATGACTGCTTGCCCAGCCTCAAATTCCCTCACACGAACTAACCACACCAGACCAGATGGATTAAATGTCACTCGCGCTCACCGTAATTTCACATGTTTTCTCCTTGATTTCACTGGCTGCATAGACTGATCCGAGGAGAATTAACCAGGACTCCCATGCTTATACTTAGTTTGATTCCAAGTGTAGCACATGCCCAAGGACAACAAGCATGCGACATTGTTGGGTAGAATTAATTGCTTAATAAGAACAACTAATCACTTGAACCTTAATTATCAACCCGAGGAGCGTATTTTTATTTCAAGGCAATCAGAAAATACATGCATAGCAACTACCAACAACTAACACTCGTTCTACATGATTATGTTCTACACTATCAAGCTCATTCGAAATGAAATGAAATGTATGACTTGAAAAACAAAATTGAATCTCAAAAACAGAAAGTAAATGACAGGAAAATAATTATGCTAATCACATGACTTGAATCAAGAATGAATTAAATCATGCTTTGCTGAATTGGAATTTTAACCTATAACACTCAACATAATTCAAATGCTAATCTAGAGCAGTGAATTAAATGAAATCTAGAAATTGCAAGAAATAACAATCTGGAAAATGCAACAAACAAAAAATTACTTAAAAGAAAGGAAATCTACATTAAGGAATGAGAATTGAAATTCAAGTGAAGAAAAACATAACTAACTTACTTTACATGTTCAAGGCAGCACTTCGTGCAAGGTAGTGGGCCCAACTGCCTAAGACTCAGTTCTGCCTTGAGAAATAATTTAGATCAGATTACAAGTAACAAACGTAGAACTCAATGGATAGATTCCTTCATTAAAATATATCAGAGAAATAATTACAACATAATGAAATTCATAGCCTTGTCTCTAATTCAACAATTGTACATTTCCCATCTCTCCTATCTCATAATTATTCCTTTCTCTTATTTCCTAATTATCCTCCCCTCTCTCTGATCTTTGTTTTCATTTAAATACATAGAGAGCAAAGGAAAGTTACAAAAAAGTTGATTTACAAAATCATTTCCATTACGATTTTGGATTCATTACACAATCTTAATAAAAAATATCATATATGAAAGATCTTCCTATCATCATTGAACATGAACAAGTCGAATCTGGTATTGCAATTGGAAGAATTTGGAAAATGACCACAACACAAATCCGAGAAAATCATCTTTGAAGAACCTTGCGTTTCTCTTAATCCATATCGAATTTTTGAAAACCGCTCACAAAAAATCTAATTTGGTCCATTCTGCACAAAACCCATGTCTCGGATTTTCAGGATTCATTTTCATTTGTCTGAAAAGTCCAACACAAAGCTGTTACTTCTTATTCCAATGATTTTTTGAGTTGGAATATTTGATTTTGAGCTGGAAATCGAATTTGCAATATGGAAAAGATCTTGGAGGCTAAAATAATGAGTGATGTTATAAAAAATTCATTAATAAACCATCATTGCAAAAATAATGCATAATAATCTTCAATTTATTAAAAATAAAGGGGAAAAAGTAGTATTTATCCATAAGAGCATAAATAATTATAAAATGGAATTATGTGATAAATTGTGATAAATTATGATGAATTACGTGATAAAGAATGATAGAAATGGATGAAATAGACGTTAAATAGTGATAATAATAATGACATATTTGTGGCCCAACATACCCCCAAACTGAATATGTTGCATGTCCTCATGCAACCCAAAGCCTCTGTATTAACGAAGCTGTAATACAATAATCCAAATGTTCACCCCAAGTCATCATATTGATGGAACAAATGACTTCTTCCTCAAATAATAAATATTCAATTTTAGCGATGTTGTTGAAGGCATAACAATTTTCACATTGATTTTCAACCATATGTATATCAAGTTGCAACAAAATATGATACAAGGAACTACAAACTTCATTAACCATTTTCTCAAAAAATACAAACCAGATTTTGCTGAAATTTTGCAAGAAGATTTCTACTATATTAATGCTTCTCTAATCCAAAAATTAGATCGTTTTGATGCATGGATCATGAGATATAAATAAAATTTCTGTAGGTGACAGTGCATGATTTCTGAAATTTTACAAACTAATTTAGCTTGAAATTTTATGGGTTTGTGTATTTTAAAGATACCTCTTTAGCTTGAAATTTTATGGGTTTGTGTATTTTAAGGATACCTCTTTAGCTTGAAAATTTATGAGTTTGTGTATTTTAAATATACCTCTTTGCTGTCCAAAAATCACAAGAATTTAGTTCATATTTTTAAAGATATGCACAAATCAATTTATGCATTGTATAAAAATGAAATTGTATGCCTTAAATGAGAAAGAAATTAGAAAACATCCATCATGTGTAGTAATTCCTCCCCCAAACTAGAGAATTAACATGCCCTCATGCTATACTAGAAAACAGATTGAGGTAGTTGCTTCAATCGTTACGTTTGGTGTACAACAACATGGAATAAGGGAGGTTTTGAGAATGAATAAGGAGATTGATGGATGATGTCATGGTCATAATAAAGAAATGAATGAAAGTAACATTCCCCCAAACTGAAAGATTTTGTGTCTCTGAAAAATAGGAAGTGGTAAAGAAGTGCAACGAATGAAGATAAATAATGCTCAATGGATTTTCATGAAATTCTCCTAAATTTTTAATAAATCATAAAATTATGCTATTTTACCTCCGTAAAAATGTGGAATGACATGTATGGACTGGAATTTGTTGAAGATGATGTAGGCTGAGTTGATTTTGAAAGTGATGCAAAAGGTGGAAGCCATGCAAGTTGAAAGTAAATACAAAGTGTGGCAGGGTTTTCTCCCCCCAGGCATCCACGACCATAAAGCATGGGAAAAGAGGAAAGGACGTTGTGGATTCATAAATGTGGCAGAAAAATAATGAGAGTAGCGTACATATGGTAGAAATGGCCAGAGTAGTACAAATCGTAAATATGATTAGGAATTGACCAAAAAGAGTAAAACAAAGATTTAAGCATAATGAGAAAATATTTTTCCTTTGGTGGCAAGATATGATGAAATCATGACAGGAAATGTATGATGATGACTGCTGATATCATTTGCTCAGAAATTTTTTAATATAATTCATATAAAAGTATAATTTACCATGCACATTGGTTAATATAGATATAAACGTTGTTCAAACGGTAAATTCGTCTTTGGAAATGAATCAATGGGAAATATTGGGTTATAGAATAATTGGCAATGTAACATAGAACTTCAATACCATAAGAAGAGCCACTTCTGCCAGCAGGCATCCATAGCCTCAACATGGTTACTTTTTAACCACAAATGAGTCAGGATCCTCTATTTAGTATTTAGATAATTGTTTTTTTTTATAAAGAGATCACTGTGCTGGGATGGTAACTATATAATCATAGTGCCATTCACCAGGATATAACAAAGTGATCAGGTCAGCTCGTGATGAGACCTCCTGTCCTTCTGACAACTTTGATTGTCTAGAAGGCGATTACGGTGGTATGGTGGCCATAACGAGAATGTCACTTGTTACATCCTTATGATCATGGTAGGCTGGCTCGTGCTGAGATCCTCTATCATCTCTAAGAAGATTTATATTAGATTATAATAAAAATGGAAGGAGGATCATTAACTCCTTAAGAGCTAGGGATGACGTGAGAAATAATGCCAATGAAAGTTATGATTTTATCCCCATATCATCATACCAAAGGGAATTATCAATTGAAAGTGTGAAAGATAAACCAATATGGTAGTGAGATAGTGAATCATTTTATGATATGTCCAAAGAGGAGATATTCAACAAGCCATTATATAGATGAACCATGTCAGTTTTGGAATAAAGATAACCATCAAAGTTTTTAAAAGTCATAATGTTGTTAATATCACTGTTTTCTTTTATATTGGGTACAAATTTCCAATAAAAAATATGGTTTTAATAGCAAGGCATGTGAGAGAAAGGATGGTTGTTTAGAATTGAATGACGATAATATGACAAAGAATCGGCAATAAAATCGCAACAATTCAAGTGATTGAATAAAAGTTGTGTGGATGTCGAAACAATAACTGTTATTTTAATTGAACAACAACTGTTCAATGTATTGAACAAAAACTGTTCACTCCATCGAACAACAATGATATGTAAAAGTCATAAAAAATGGTGTCAACAAACCAAAAAAGAATCGCATTTGTTCATTGTACTAAACAAAAATCATTAAACACACCCAAAAAAATAAATCGCAGCTGTTCATTTTTATGAACAACAACTGTTCAGTTGATTGAACAACATCTGTTTAATCTATTGGACAACAATTATTAAACACAAAAAAAGAAATCACGATTGTTTAAATGTTTAGTGGATTGAACAACAACTGCTCAATCGATTGAACAACAATTATTAAACATACAAAAAGAAATAGAAAATGTTCGTTCTACCAAAAAACAACTGTTCAATTGATTGAACAACAATTATAAACACACCTAAAAAAAATCGGAGCTGTTCTTTCTATCGAACAACAACTGTTAAATTGACTGAACAACAGATGTTAAATTGATTAAACAACATTTATTAAACAAAAAGATATCACAACTATTCGTTCTACAAAATAGCAGCTACGCAATGGGACAACAAACATGCAGTCGAGAACGGAACAACAACGATTCTTTTAATAAAACAACAACTGTTCATTTGATAGATCAACAACTGTTCATTGGACGAAACATCAACTGTTCATTTATAGCAACTGCGCATTCACCAACATAATGGAAACCACAACTTTGAAGGAAGCAACACCTGAAAAAGAAGGAGAAACAACACTTTATTAAAAAGAGTAAATAAATAAATAAATTAAGTTACAAAAACTATGATTTCAATGTTGTTTCCTAAGGAAACATCAATCTATTTCCAGGAACAACAATCGGTTAATGGAAAAAAATGATCTTTTGGAAAATATGTTTTGGAGAAAATGACATGGATCTTCAAATGGAAACCAATTCTCCATTTCTTCTGTTATGAATCCATTAGGTAATGAAAAAAATCTTCATGTTGTTTTCTTCATGTTGGTGAGCAATAGTGGGGACAAGTTTGCAACAAGCTCTTACGACACCTAGAAAGACTCAAAATCATATGATATTATATTTCTTAATAGATGATTGGATGAAAATATCTTATGTCATTATCATTGCCTTAAAGAATCACTTGGTCATAAATTTACCTCTATTCTCCTGAGACCTGCAAAAAAATGAGCGTCTACCTACAATAAAACATGAAATCATGGAATAAGAGAGGTGATTGAACTCTCCTAATCCAAGACATATGAAAAAATAACAAGTAGTTACTCTGTAAAACAAATCCACAGAAAAAAAATAAACAAAGTAAAATTAATTTGTTACCTACGGGAGAGCGGTGGCCAACCATACTAACTAGCATTATTTTAATCATAAATTTTTTGTTTTTCGTCAAATGTGAGTGTTTTCAAAGGAAAATGAAAGTGAGTTCATAGGGATATCTCCAAAATAAATAGATTTTAAAAAATCCATGAGATGATATGTCAAATTTACTTATAACAACCTGCATAACAAAGTTATTTTCGATTTCTCAACTTCTACCAACAGTTGGTATTTTAAGTATAACATTTTCGTTTGATGAGGGATTCAAATGATTCAAATTGGAGATTAAATTATATTCATTTATGTATCTCCAATAGAAGCATTTTTAGAAGGCAAGAAAAATTGATGGGTCAAATACGCAAGTGAACATCCAAAAAAATAGAGTTTTAAAAGTGCAGATTTACGATAGACAATCAATATTTTGGTCATAAATTCCTCATACGCTATCGAAATTGAGTGATTCAAATTTAATTTTTAAAATATATTTATAGGGGGATATACCATAGAAACAATTTTTAAAAATATAGGCATTTAGACCTCCAAAACCTGACTGTCCCAACTTTGTCGCTGAGTTTCCAACTAGACACCCTGTCAATGTTTTGGTTATAACTTTTTTGATTCAAATCCAAATTGAGTGATTAAAATTGGATTGGAATGTAGAAATAAATGGCTACTTGAATAGAAATAATTTTTAAAAATATTCCCTTTTGGTCCCTCAAAACATGACTGTCCCGATTGTGTTTTTAGAAATTTTATCAAGCCCGCAAGCTAAAAAAATATGATATTCAAACAAATTTTCCAAATTGGTGACAAAAATGAATATGAGTGTTTGTAGAAAAATGATCTTCAATATAATACATATAAATGCATAAATAAATTCAAACATTTATCACTGATATTGATTTCCAGAACGTCTTGCAACAAAAACAACTTTTTTTTTTTTTACAAATAAAGAAATTTATTTATTTATGTTCTTATTTATTCTATTTTCTATACTGAACTACTCTTCTTTGAAAAATAAAATATACTTACGTGTAAGAGTACTTCCAATAGAACCATTTTCGAAATAAGGCCTCAAGTATGTACATACCCAAATTTGAAAAATACATGTTAATAAACTATAGGGTATGAGAGACCAACTTCCCTTGAAAGGACGTTGTTAAGAATTGCTGAAGTATGGAATGTTGCTGCAAGAAAACGATGGAGTGAAAACAATATTCAATATAGCCTTTACTCTCTTGATTTCCCACATTTTTCATTTCTTGAAGTTCTTGAGTTTCTAATGTCTTATTAACCTCAACGGCTTGTTGATATAGACTAGAAGAAACTTTGTTTTCTTCTATAACTTCTGAATTTTTTTTATTTGAAACATTTCCAATCTCAATATAAGTTTGTTGTAATGAGGCATGTGAGATAGAATTGGTGGGAAGGGTGGCTAAATTTTGCAGTTCAGCACTGTAAGCATGCTGTATTGGTTTATTACTACGAGGGCGTGGAATGGATTGAGTAGGAAATTGTGTAGGAAATGGAGGAATTTGACGATGTAGCTGATCGGGTTGTGTGGATGATTTTGATAGGCAAGAAAGAAGTTTTTGAAGAGCTGGAAAAGAATATGGATGATATGTTTGTGCTATAATATGTGGAAGAGTATTCATGTAATCATAATATGAACCGTGCGAAGCTTGTGGACAATATTGGTGAGGGTTATATTGAGATTGACATGGATGCCCTAACACATGAGTATTCCATATTGGATTATGCAAGTAAGAAAATGGCAATGAAGTGTTCCGAAACATACATGTAGGCCATGGTTTCCATGGTTGTGAGCTTGTAGCTTCTTGATCTCTTGGATATGTTGTTTTCATCCCAAGTAAGAAAGATCAATTATCCATGGGATGCTCCTTTTGGGAATGAGGAAAAAAAACTTCTTAAAATTATGTCTGATTTCTCTTAACCTTAAAAACATGCAATTTTGATTTTAGAGAGATAATAGAATCAATTTTAAAATGTTCAAATAAAGCATTTATTTCAACTCTTATATCTCTAGTTCTTACAGCAGATTTGGAAAGGAAAGAAGAAAATTCTCTAGAATTCTTATCACCCTTGGATTATCCTCTTGAACACCTTATGCATAAACCACAAACATCATCATATGATAGCTGAAAAACATCACCTTTTCCTATCAGATTTAAGAGTTCTAAAAATTCAACTTTGATTCCTTTTAGAAGGAGCGTTTTCAAGATCTCTTTTTCCAAATGCTTATGCTTTGATTTTTGAAGGTTGTATTTAAATCGCTCCACATAGTCCTCCAAGATTTCATCTTACCCTTGTATCATACTGAAAATATATTCACTGGCCTTGCAATAGTCTTCGTACTTCTTCAAGGATACATTCTTCATGTCCTCCCATGTTTGAATGCAGTTCCCACCAAGGCTCATGAACCATCAGAGAGCTGCTCCTTTTAGAGTAAGAGGAAACACTTTCAATATTTTATCATTAGAACAATAATCATATCCTCTAAAAAGTACTTCAAACTTAAATAAAAATGTATCTGGATCTTAATGTGCCAAACCATGAAATTTTGGTAGAGCGGATGAGGGAATGATGTGCATCTGTGTCACTCCTTCTAGATCTCTGATAGGAAATTCAAAAGTAGTAGTGTGTGCCATTTCTTCCCAAAATAGAAGATGTTATTCATGTGCTACTTTGAGGCTCCTCCTTCAAATATTCTTGTCAATTGGTTAGTGAAATGGGTGGTGCTTACATCACCACTTAAGTGAAATGATAAAAAAAAATTCGAGTTTATACCATTAATATTCCTAATTTTAATCATGCATGCTATATGACCTAAGCCTGACTACTGAGAGTAGACCCATCAATGGTTCCCCAGGATGCATGCATATGTTCTTACCTTTTGTCTTCAATATCCAACCATCAAGAAATCAGGTATGCATCTACAACCAAATATTAGTGTGGTAGTGCTATTTGACTGCCTCCCCGACAACGACGCCAAAATGTTGGGTAGAATTAATTGCTTAATAAAAACAACTAATCACTTGAACATTAATTATCAACCCGAGGAACGTCTTTTTATTTCAAAGAAATCGGAAAAGTATATGCATAGTAACTACCAACAACTAACACTGGTTCTACATGATTATGTTCTACACTATCAAGCTCATTCGAAAAGAAATGAATGTATGACTTGAAAAACAATACTGAATCTCAAAAACAAAAAGTAAATGACAGGAAAATAATTATTCTAATCACATGACTTGAATCAATAATGAATTAAATCACGCTTTTCTAAATTGGAAATTTAACCTATTACACTCAACATAATTCAAATGCTAATCTAGAGCAGTGAATTAAATGAAATCTAGAAATTGCAAGAAATAACAATCTGGAAAATGTGGCAAACAAAAAATTACTTAAAAGAAAGGAAATATACTTTAAGGAATGGGAATTGAAATTCAAGTGAACAAAAACATAACTGACATACTTTACATGTTCAAGACAACACCTTGTCCATGGTAGTGGGCCCAATTGCCAATACTCAATTCTGACTTGAGAAATAATTCAGATCAGATTACAAGTAACAAATGTAGAACTCAATGGATAACTTCATTAAATTATACCAGGGAAATAATTATAGCATAATGAAATTGATAGCCTTGCCTCTAATTCAACAATTGTACATATCCCATCTTTCCTATCTCATAATTATTCCTTTCTCTTATTTCCTAATTATCCTCCCCTCTCTTTGATCTTTGTTTTCATTTAAATACATAGAGAGCAAAGGGAAGTCACAACAAAGTTGATTTACAAAATGATTTCCATTACAATTTTCGATTCATTACATAATATCAATAAAAAATATCATATCTGAAAGATCTTCACATCATTATTCAACAGGAACAAGTCAAATCTGGTATTGCAATTGGAAGAATTTGGAAAACGACCACAAAAACAAACCTAAGAAAATCATCTTTGAATAACGTTGTGTTTCTCTTAATACAAACCGAATTTTGGAAAACTTCAAATCTATTAACTAATTTGGTCCATTCTACACGAAACCCATGTCTCGGATATTCAGTATTCATCTTCATTTGTCTGAAAAGTCCAACGCAAAACTGTCACTTCTTATTCTAACGAATTTTTGAGTTAGAATATTTGATTATGAGCTAGAAATCGAATTTGCAATATGGAAAAGATATTGGAGGCTAAAATCATGAGTGACGTTACAACAAAATAATTAATAAACCATCATTGGAAAAATAATGAATAACAATCTTCAATTTATTAAAAATAAAGGAGAAAAAGTAGTATTTATACATAAGAGCATAAATAATTATAAAATGGAATTATATGATAAATTGTGATAAATTATGATGAATGACATGATAAAGAATGATATAATTGGATGAAATAGACGTTAAATAGTGATAATAATAATGACATATTTTTGGCCCAACATGCATCGTAAACTAGTCATCACACTGAGGGGGGGCACCACGTGGTAGGGAATATGAAGGTCGATGGGATAGGGGCGTGGGGAAAAGGGGAGAGGGTGACGAGGAAAGGTCAACCAAGGTGGTCAAGGCGAAAGGAGAATGGGGTTGAGGTGGATGAGGTGGAAGGGAGGGAGATGGAGTGGGGGGGGGGGTGCGACGAGGGAGAAGAGACATATGGGAAGGAAGGAGAAATGGGGGAGGAAGGGAGTCGAGCTAGGAGAGATTGGGAAAATTAACTCCATGATTTACATCATATTATATCTCTTTTTCCTACAAAAATCAACCTTAACTATCAAGATTTTGATTTTCATATCAACCATTAGGGGATGGTAATTTATCCCACTATGCCATTCACCTCGTTACTTTCTTCTTTCATCTTGCAGGCCAAGTTGGTTTGCTTGTCAGCTTCCTTATTGTGACCTCTTAGTATATGGAAAAAAATTATCTGTTCAAAAATAGGTATCATTCCCTCGGTTCTCTTGATGATTTGGTTTAATTTATTGTTTTGAGCTGCTGAATTGTAGTTCATATACATATCCTTGATTCCCTTTTTCTGGGCCAGAGAGAGCCCGAGGAACCATCCATGTGCCTTGGCTTGATTATTTATCTTCATTCCCAATCCCCAGGCAAATCTATCTTCTATGATTCCTTTGGGATTAATCCCTCCTCCTCCTGCCAACCTAGAAATAACTTTATATATTAATAAAAATAGAAATATTAATAATTTTATTATATATGTGTGTGTGTGTGGGAATAAATGTAACTTTTTAATAAAGTTGATAAAATAAAGAAATTTATGTCTTAGTGAAAATATTTTTAATCACAAAGTGTTAGACATTCTTATTATAAATAATCTATAACTCATTATCATAGCTTTTAATGGGAAAATATATTATTTGACACAATTATGATTCATAAATATTAATGAAAAAATTATGATTTTCATATATTTTAAAGATTTGAAAATAAGGGTGGTAGGAAGGGGATATATTCTCACTAATCCCAATAGAAAAATGGTAGTCAAACGCACATGGCATCTAGGTAAGAAAATAAATAATCAAGTCGAGCTATATGTTCTTCTTTTGGGACTAATCATAACCCATGATTAGGGAATTCTAAACCTCACCATCCTAGGATATTCGATGCTCATTGTTCAACATTTGACCAACAATAGTCACCCCCATGAAAATCTCCTTATGATTCTGCTCAAAAGAATCAAGTGTGCTCTCAGCCACTTTCCCTCCATCTCTCTCTTTCATATTCTACACAAGCAAAATGTCAAGGTAGATTATCAAGCAAATTTAGCTTGCCTTTTAGCTGAAGGGAAGAGGGATATCAATGGAACCAAGGACCTATTCCCCACCCCTTAGTTACTTATGTTGGGAAAAATACTGAGAGGGGGGGTGAATCAGTATTTACTGCATATTCAAAAACTTTTACTTTTCCTTGCTTCTAAAACCTATACGCTACTTTCCTGAAACAGAAACGCGTATATACGCGGATACCCTTTATGAAACTAGCGTATACACATATATCTAATTAAGTTATTAGATCTTCACTTAAATCATTCCATCATTCATTCATCAGATGTTTAATAAACAACAAACATGAACAGTAAGAGCAGAGTAAACCGTCACACAAAGCATCACACATGAACACCAGGATTTTTAGGTGGAAACCCAAGTCGGGAGAAAACCACTGCTGCCGTTGCTCAGCCTTCAATCTTTTATTACAGAGAAAACATCTTACAACATATGTGCTGGTGCAGACTTCTACCAGCATGCAGGCACCCACCTGCCCTCGTTTACCAGCCTCTCCTGGAAGGGAGCTCCAACCCCCTGACTCGTTTACCAACCTCTCCTGGAAGGGAGCTACGACCCCCTGATCTCGTTTACCAGCCTCACCTGGAAGGGAGCTACGACCCCCTAACTGAAGGCTACAACCCTCAGCACCTCTTAGGACCACGTTTCATCAATTTTCACACTGGACCCATTCCATACTTTTAAGCTCAAACATATAACACCAAACAGATACTAACCAATTCAGACAACACTGATCAGATAGCAGTAATATAGCAGAGCAGATCAGATGTTTCATACCCCATGCTTCAGCAAACCCTAGTTTGCATACGTGCTTTCACTTCAGTTATGTCGCGTATAGATCTTCAATCATTATAGAGCAGCATACTTCTTCAGATCAGATATCCAGTTCAGATTTACTCCTTTTCTTCAGACAGATGTTCGCCTAGATGTTCGCCTCATCACAGATCTAAGCCTTCCATGAGCAGATCTAGTAGGTACAAGTGCATTTCAGATCTAGATCCCCTTCTTCATCATTGGTGCATCATCCATTCAGATTTATCATTCAAGTGTAACCCTTTCCATTCAGATTTACTTCAGAGTGAAGTATTCATTCAAGCTCAGACATCTTGCACCCACACCCATGATTTGCACAATGAATTTCTTCTCCTTATATAGGTTTACCCTTTTTCAATACCATGAGCCAAACCAATACCATGAGCCCAAAACTACATTACTTCCGATGGTATTCCTGGACAGGGTCAATTAGGCGGATCATTACCCAATACAATGGGTCAATACCATGGTGGTTACCCCTGGTTTTGCACTTTTAGAGCACTTTAGCCCATACGCGACTTGGCACGTTCTTTTCCGCGTGCATACGCGACTTCACTTAGACATATCCGCGTATTCTTTGAGACATACTCTTGCATCACAGATTTAGCACAATCTGAATTCCTTTCTTCACTGCCTTCTGTACATACTGCCTTATGTCTTCATCTTCATTCAGTGGGTTGCCATCAAGG